>OY757925.1:53920563-54382846 GCA_963585895.1 Sepioteuthis lessoniana | reverse complement strand
GTATCTCTCTCTCTCTCTATATATATATATATATATATGCGTGAAACTTTTGAAAATTCGAAAAAAGCTTCTTTTTTCTACAAAATTTTTTCTCCTGACGATAATCTTCGGTCGAAACTAGTTGATAAAAAAAACTCGCAATATAAAAGTATTATTCTTATTTTTCATATCACTCTTGTTATCTCGATGAATATATATATATATATATATATATATGTGTGTGTGTGTGTGTGTGTGTGTGTGTGTGTGTGTGTGGCTGGCTGGCTATCACTCTCTTTATATATATTGGAGAAAATAATGGAAACATCTAGAATCTTGGTATCATAATTTTGGAACTCTTATAAACATCAAACATTCGTTATTTTTATGTTTTTTAGCTATTATTAACTTTTCTCGTCTTATTTTATAAAAATTGTTGGTTTTTAACAGATTTCAACGGAAGAAATTAATCAATATTCTGGCAGGTGCTAATATAACAAAAAACCCTGTTATATTAGGTGTAGCAAAGAGTACTGTCTCGAAAGTAATGACAGCATTTGAGAAAGAAAGAAAATCCTCTTCACTGAAGCAAAACTCTGGAAGAAAGCGAAAACTGTCTGATATGAAACATCGGACTCTTACGCGAAATGTTAGGAAGGATCACAAGAATACAACTCCAAAAATTACAGCAGAACTTAATGACCATCTCAAGAACCTAGTTACCTCAAAAGCCGTATGAAGGGAGCTGCACAATGCCGGATTTCACGAGAAGGTTGCAACCAGAAAAACCATATTATTTGTTTGAAATTCCCGGGTGTTTCCATAAATTTGTCTACCCTTTTTTTTGTGTGTATATATCAGTATATATATATATATATATATATATATATATACTCCCCCACCCCCGTAGGGTTGAGTTCTCTGGCGAAGAAGTAATCGTGTTGCCATTAGCGTTCATTGCAAGCCTCTTCGTATATGAATTGAGGTCTCGGCGGCCGTTGAACGGATGAAGTAAACAATAGTAATTGTGATTCCTAACCGTTTAAAATTTACTTCGCAGCTAATGGCTCATCGTGGCTAAATGGTACTATTTACCAACCCCTCCGCTCGGGCAGGATATGAAACAAGGTCAATTTTTAAGCGGAGTTTAACAGGTTTGAATTCAGAGTTTTCCTTCTCCTAGACAAGTTGCCTAACCATGGCTGAAGAACCCAGTCTGTCCTACTATTTACCCATAGCTGGAGGGAGAATTATTGGATTCATACCTTTCCCAAGGGTATTAGTGCTATGTGAAATGCAATCAGTCTCGTCCAGGATTTGTACTCGTATCGCCGTGTTCATTTCCTACGGCGATAACGACTACACCACGGGCACCTCCACCTCGTGGCTAAATGGTTAGAGGCCTTGGCTTGACGTTTGAGTCAACCGGGTTTCGATCCCAGCTACGCAAAGCTACTGTCCAGCCACACTGATGAGTTCTGATAGAACGAAACAGATCTGTCTGTGGATGACTATATATATGTATGTGTGTGTCTATCTGTGTGTAATATATAGGTGTGTATATATATATATATATAGATATGCAGGCGTGCATCTATCTTACTGTATATGCACGTTTGGTTTGATTTGGTTTGTTTTTATGGCATATCAACCATTGAAGATTTTAAAATAAATCTATTTTTATACATATAAACAGTTCTATTTCAAACACTTCAGTTTATCATGATTAAAAAATTTTGTTTACAAAGTTTATCTCTCTTTGACCCATAGGTAGGACAATCAGTTGCTACCACTCCGGATCAGAGTGGATTTAGGAACAATGACAATAAATGGATACTCCGTGTTCTCTAAAGCTGAAGCATTACTGGAGCCCCACGATCAGATTGTTTAGTGTCATATCTAGGACATTCGTTGGAGGAGTCTTACCCCATTGCTGAGAACCAGTTTGTATATTCTGCATCCCCCGCCGAATGGGTCAGTATATGAAAGTATCTATCTATCTATCTATCTATCTATGTGTGTGTGTGTGTGTCTGTCTGTGTATGTATGTGTGTGTGTGCATCAGTCTTAATCTATCTATCTATCTATCTATGTGTATGTATGTACGTCTGTCTCTCTCTATATGTGTATCTGTGTATGTATATATGTATATTTTTGTGTGTATTCATTTGTGTGTGTTTCCCTTTTGTTATCTCACTACATCTTTGATTTGGTTTTGTTTGGATTATTTAACGGCATATCAACTCAGTACGGTTCATTCAATACCAAATTGATTTATTAGTAAATGTGTTATTACAATCATAATAATTTGAATTTCTACATTCATTTGAAATCATTTTTCTAAATCGCACTTCTTAAAATGTTATTAGTTCATTATAATCATTTGTTTGCGCACAGTTATATCAAGGAACAGTTTATATTACGGATCTATCCGCATAGATCTGGTGTTCTTGCGCACGGGCATAAAACCAACAAAAACTGATGATATTGTAAGTTACTGCTAACGGATCCCTGTTTAATGCTTAAAACTGTTTTAATCCCTAAACCATTTCTGTTTTTTAGATAATCATTTACTGAAGGCTTTGTTGATAGCATGCTCATTGTTGCCTTTGCAGTAGCAGATCTCTCTCACTCTCTCTCTCTCTCTATCTATCTATCTATGTTTTTATTTATGAAAAAAAGAAGGGTGTTAACATGAAATAATTGTACAACATTAGCGTCGTCTAGAGAAGGCTTTGTTGATAGCATGGTCATTGCTGCCTTTGCAGTAGCAGATCGCTCTCTCTCTCTCTCTCTCTCTCTCTCTCTCTCTCTCTCTCTCTCTCTATCTATCTATCTATCTATCTATCAAGTATTTACCTATGAAAAAAAAGAAGGGTGTTAACATGAAGTAATTGTACAATATTAGCGTCGTCTACTGGAGGCTTTGTTGATAGCATTGTCATTGTTGCTTTGCTGTAGAAGATCTATCTGTCTATCTATCTATCTGTCTAGCTAGCTTTTATTTATGAAAAAAAGAAAAGTTAATATGAAATAATTGTACAACATTAGCATCGTCTACTGAAGTCTTTGTTCATGACATTACCAGTGTTGTCTTCGTGATAGCAGATCTGCTTATCTCGCTATCTATCATTTATTTATGAAAAAAAACATGAAAGAAACATGAAATAGTAGTATAAAACTAGCATCATTGTTACTTAACATTTTTGCGTAGGCAGAAACTATGATATCCTTTGTGTAGAATGACAGCAGGAACTAAAGAATGGTTTGCAGCATCGTTCTGATTGTTGTTCTAATGACAAGAGTCCATAATCTAGCTCACTTCGACCTGTTCTTGTTTCAATGGTCATTCACTTTCATGTTGCCGAATCTCTCAAAGTCACCGGGTTGGAATATGGGGAACCACTCACAAGCAGCCTTTCGGCTGACAGCTCCTTTTCTACAGGCCTGACTGATTCGGCTGAATTGAAGCACAATTTAAAATCATTCAGCGTGCATGTTTTCAATTGGACATAAGACACTATATATTTCTGACATTGTGAAAACTCTGATTCGGAAGAAACTGATAACTGTGGAGGTTGAAAGCTATTCTGGATACACATCTTATCATAAATATTTGAACGAACAAGCAATTTGCACAGGAAAATGGAATCGACGAGCCGAGTTCAAATGCTGAATTAGGTTGATTACGTTCCAATTTCGTGCTAAAACCTTCGGAAAAAGCATCTATCCATATTCTCCCAGCTTTGAGTAAGTAACAAGGAAGAATGGGGCCTCTCGGGTGGTGTAATGGTTAGCAAGCTAGACTAGCAAACCTTCACGACTGAGTTAGGGTCTCACTAGGTGCCCCGTTAGTATGGATTTGTGCCACATTTAAGTAAAATGCTTAGTGAATTACAATAGCTGGGCAGAATGCGTCCTTTAGCCCTGGTGCAGGAACTGGTCTGGTAGAAAGAAAACTCCAAATTCAAGCTAGTTGCACTCTGCTTAAATATCTGACCTTTTGTCGAATCCTGCTCGATGGATGGGGTTGGGTAGATACACTAGGAGTGCTTTGGCATAACGGTTATCGTCTAAGGAAATGGACTTGGTGAGGCGAGTTCTAATCCTGAACGAGGCTAATTGTTTCCTTTCGTGCCAAAACCTTGGTATGGGTAAGCAGTTGGACAGCATGGATTCTTTGGCCTTGGTAAACCAGTCAGTCAAATAAAAGAAAAGCATGGATTTAAACCAACTAGTATTCCCTAAGGAGGGATAAGACCACCCCTACTAAAAAATGAATGCCATTGGTATGACACTAAGCTACATCTGATGGTGAGGTTCCATTCCTGGATCTGTGGGGGAATATGGAGTATTCCATCCTTGCCATTAATCTCAGCTTTACTCTGACACGGTATGGTAGTACCTATTAGGATTCAATCAATGAGTAAAAAATTCACCTTGTTTTCCTTCTCTTAGATTTGTTGCCGTACCAAGATTGAAGAGTCTAGACTGCTCTATTAATTACCCATATCTGAAGGGAGAATAGTTGGATTCATACCTTTCCTAATGGTAGTAACACTATGTTAAATGCAAACAGCCTCGTCCAGGATTAGAACTCGGGTTGCTGACTGCATTGCTAGCGGCGATAACTATTACACTACGTGGACCTCTATCATAAATATATATCTTAATATAAAATATGTAATGTACTTTATGACTGTTGCTACTTTGTCTAATTGTTCACCGTATATCCATTAATGTCTCTCATTCATGTTTAGCATAGTTACTACGAAGTGACACTTTCCACTGACTTAACCTGTACAGCTTTGATCCGGACTCCGGCGTCAATTCCTCTTTTTGGAAATCTGTAATGTTTGTATAGGTTGTACTTTTAAAAGGTAATTGGACAATGAGAATACTTGATAATAACACAAAAATAGAAACAATCTTTGTTTTATACGTTCATTCGTTTATTGTATTCATGTCAACCTTTTTCGTCTATTTTGACTTGTCGCCAGGAAATTAGACTCAATCGATAAAACAAAACAATTACAAAGTGTGTATTATCTTACCTGAGATAATTAGTCATTATAATCAGAATGTTTTCTTGTTCTTAATCCTTACCTGAAAGTATAGAAAAAAATGAAAGAAAATTAGATTTTGAAAGTGAAAAACAAAAAGATATAAAACCAACATACAGTACTGAGAAAAATAAAAAGGCAAAACTTGGTAAGGAAAAAAAATTGCAGCACTTTGTTCCAAAAAATAGAATTGCAACATTCTGTAACCCCAAAATAAAATTGAAATACTTTGATACAAAAATAAAATTACCATAGGTAAAAATAAAATGGTAACCTTTGTACCAAAAATAAAAAGGAAACACGCTCAAGAAAAATGAAATTGCAACATTCGGTAACAAAAAATAGCAACACTGTAACAAAAAATAGGATACCAGTACTCTCTAAACAAAAATAAAATTGCAACGCCTTGTTGCTAAAATAAAATGGAAACACTCTGTTATCAAAAAATAAAGCTGCAAGTCTTGGTTACCAAAATAAAATTGCAACACTGTATCTAAAGAATAAAATCGCAACATTTTTTAACCAAAAAGAAATTGCTATATTTTGTAACTAAAATAAAACTACAATACAATAATGAAAAAGAAAATAGCAAACTTTGTAGTCAGAAAATAAAATGGTAACACTTTCAACAAAATATTGCAACCACTCGGTAACAAAAAATAAAATTGCAACACTTTTTAACCAAAATAAAATCGCAACACCTTTTAACCAAAACAAAATTGTGACGCTCGGTAACAAAAAAAAATTGCAACACTGTGCTACTAAAATAAAATCTCAACACGCCGTAACCAAAGAGTAAAATCGCAATACTTTAATATCAAAAATAAAATGGCAACACTCTCTAAAACGAAAATAAAATTGCAAAAATCAAATAACAACTTTTTAAGTAAAAAAAAGTAAAAAGTAAAAAAAATAAAATAAAATTGCAATATTGTAAGCAAAAATAGAATTACACCAGTGTGTAAGGAAAAAATAAAATTGCAACACTGTAACCAAAAATAAAATTACAACAGTGTGTAAGGAAAAAATAAAATTGCATCACTGTAAGCAAACAAAATTGCAACAGTCTGTAACCAATACATTATATACATTTTGTAATGTGTAATGTTCCACAAGAAATAATTAAGTTTTTTGGTTAGAAGACAATTATCTTTTTCATAAGAAAAGCTGTCGACATTCTGTGGTCTGCTTGCTTACCAACTCTATCCCCTTGTGATTACTTCTTCTGTGAATACCTGAAGGCTCAAGTCATTAAACGTTGGCTGCTGACAACTGACAAACTGGAATATGTTAATTATCATAACACTGCACCAATACCAATCAATAACGAAACAAATACAGCAAAACTTCAGAATGTGAGAAAAAATCATTTGCTCGATATAATCTTTAAAAAAAGTGATGGCAAGAACCAAAGAAAATAGCAAATATTGTTCTTATAGTAAAATCAAATTTTAAACAGGATCTATATTGACTTTTTTAATATTTACGTTCCAAATTTTAGAGTCACAATTGTTTCAAGCAATATTTTGAAGAAATATAGAGAAAAATTCTGAAGTATATTTTCTTTGCAAAAACAATATCAGAAAATCACTCCAAATCGTTTTAAACAGGGAGCCTTAACAAAGAACAATGATACGTGAAAAACACCAGAAGTTTAAGATAAACCAATTCCTCAGTGGGTTGACCCTCATAATTCATTAGATATTGTAACAGAAATGAAAGTAAAATACTATTTTTAAGAAACTATTAATTATACTGGTCAACATAAAAAAAAAAAAAATTGAAATGGTATCGAGCGCGAAACATCTTTTTTTAGATCTAATTTGAGAGTGCTGAATCTGAAAATGAAGATACTTTTCCTTGGTTAGCAACCGTTTTTGCTCTACAGAAATACCCCATTTTTTTTCTTTTTGAAAAAGGCATTTTTTAAAATTTGTTTTCTGTATATATGATATTGACCGATGGCTATATTTCTCAAAGGAAATCGCAGAAACTTCTCAATCTGTATTTAAATCAACAAATATTGGTCTGCTTATTGAGAAATAATATTTTTGCAATAACAATAAGACCATAAGTACTTAAAAATAACGCGATTGAATATACCAAGACCAACAAATATTTTCATCAAATCATTTAATAAACTAAAAGCAGAAATAAGCCTTTGTGAACATAAGAACAATGGTAACAATTTTCTCTTTCTTGATTGTCTGTTATGTTCAATGTTATCGAAATCACTTTTGATACTCCAACAGTAGTCAGCCATCATTGTCCTACTGTCCATGGTAGTGTTCTTCCATTGTTTTGATATCCGGATGGAATCATTTTCCTTGCACATCACTCACATTGCCGCAATTATCCGGAAATTTTTCTTGAAGGTTATGAAAAAAATTAAGCTGTAGACTTTTCAACAGCTTTTCCACTTACTCTTAGTATTTTTCGGTCAAGCGATTGCCTCAAAAGTTTTTGACAACGTCAAAAAACGATGTCCAAGCGCGTAATTCCAAATCCTACATTGAATTTAAAAAAATCATCATCCGTAATGAGTTTCCTGGTGAAACCATTTTTATGATATTAACCATGTACAATGGAATAGTTGCATTCATTTGGGGTGTTGAAGTTTCTATCTAATTTGAAGACAAAATGCTTTTAATGTGTTTGATAACCTTCCGTTGTGAAAAGACAAAAGTGATGAGATAAATTCATGAATATTAAACGAGATTTTAGGTTTTCATCCTTTTATGTTGTGTTAATTATCAAGTTGACTTAATAGCCCAGTCGGCTGGGGCTGTAGAATACACCGACTGCTTCTCTGCAGAGGGGTAAGACCCTCCCCAACGAGTGTCCTGGATATGGCACTAAACAATCTGATGGTGAGGTTCCAGCAATGCTGGTGCTTTGGGGAATGCGGAGTACCCCTTCATTGCCATCGCTCCCAGGTCCACTCTGGCCCGGAGTGGTAGCACCTGATAAGGGTCCTATCTATGGGTTAAATAAAACAAAACCGTGCTTCTTTCACTATACTGATTTTTGCATTTAAACTGCATATTTATGCTAAACTGAATGGTTTAAAATAGAACTGTTTTGACATTAGAACTGCGTACTAGTGCTTAACTGAATTGCTCGAAATAGGACTGTTTTTGACATCTAAACTGAACTGTTTTCAATAGAACAGATTATTTACATAAAATGGATTTGGCGTTAAATAACCTACAAAGGTTGATATGCCATAAAACCAAACCAAACCAAGTTGACTTAAGTGTATTATTGATAAAGTTTATCAGTTAATTTGAATTTTGACAATAAAGTTGAAAAATATTGTACTTCTATTTGAAATTTTTTGACACAAAATCACTTTTTATCCAATGAAAATAATTTATTTCTGGTAGCTAACATAAATTCCTCGGCCTACCTGAAAATTGATGGGTTACTATGACCTTTATAAACTAAATTTTGTGATTAGCCAAGATCTTAAATTAATATTTTTTCCAAAAATGATCAATCACAATACAACAAAAATAGTAGCTAAACACGAAAGGTCATTTTCAGAATGAGTATCATCAAATATGATGAAAAACGTGTTTTGTTTTTGACACCAAAAATCGTGTTGTGTTGATTAGTGTAATTTTGTTTCCTTAAAAACAGATCAGAGAATAATTTAAAGTTTTCTGAAGATTTCACAATGCACTGTAAGAAATTTGTGGAAAGATAATAAAAAGATCTAATGTTTGGGTAACCTCAAAATGTGCTGAATGGGGAGGGGTGCCCGAAGCGTCAATAGTTAAAATATTGAACTGCGGCCTCGGAGCAAGCAAGTTCGAACTCGAGTCGCACTATAATGTTTACTTTCGGACTTGTACTTTTGGGAAAGGTCTGACCCACACCTTATCTCCTAAGTTATGTGTGAAAGAGTAAAGCTACTGTCCTTTTACGAGAATGGCGCTGGCTTTAAATAACTTACGAAGGCTGATATGCCATTAAACAAAGAAACCAAACCATCAAATATTGCTGCTCATCAATGAGGCTTAGAATACACTGACTGTATCCTTCCCCCAGTAGAACGGTAAGACTCCCTCTCCCCAAAAAAAGGGGCATGTCATTAGTATGACATAAACTGTATCGGATATTGAAGTTCCAATTCAGATCTGGGGAATGTTGAGTACTCCTCCATTGCTATTACTCCCAGGTCGATTCTGACACGGTGTGGTGGTACCTGTCAGTGTTTGATCTATGGGTCAAATAGATTTATTCAAAAGTTATATTCAATAGGACAGTGTGGAAAAATAAAAAAAATTTTTTCAGAAACAGCAAAAGGAAAAATGTTCATTTGACCGTTCAATAAACACGATTCCGTAACCAGTTGGTATAAAATAGCCCTCGACGAGTTGACTCGCTGTTAAAATCAATCAACCAATCAATATATAACGTCAATCGCTTCTGAACCTAATAGGTTCTCTGTACCATGATAAAAAAATCTAACTAAACCTCTGATCGAAGCGGAGAGAAAGTTTTACGGCCCTTGCAAAAATTTTTTCAACTGAGTTTTCTTTCAACAAATTCAATTATTTTCACTGATATATATATATATATATATATATATATATATATATATATATTTTAAGTAAATTATACCAGGTTGTGAATAGACAACTTAGGTAAAAAAAAACCCCAGGTGTATGCGATCATCGGAACAATTGCTCTAGTTCTGATGATCACATCGGCGAGAAACTGACAGTCACCGATCACCGTTGACACTGTATGCATCTTAAACTAGATTTTTAACTCTTGTTTCTCAATCTCTCGCTGTTTCTGTGTCTGTCTGTCTATATAAATATATATATATATATCTGTGTGTCTGTATGTCGGCAGTTGAATGTATGCAAACGCATATATACATATGTATGTATATATGTGCATGTGCATATATTATATATATATGTAAACACATACACACGTATATATATATATATTCAAATACACATGTATGTAGATATGTATAATGCTTATATATATGTGTGCATGTTTACATGTGCATGTGTGTTACATCACGCTATTTGTGAAATCCTAATTGTTTCCCGGCAAAGCTCAGGTTTTCTTTATTGATGGACAGTGCATCACGGTGCATATGGTTGCAGATGAACTGATTACATGTGCAATTGATATTATCACACGATCACTGGCTCAGTCCGGACAATTCTCAAAATCTGTAAACTGCATCTACGGTATAATTATCGATATTCTCCATTTGAGGTAATCAAACTGGGCTTGTTGCTTTTTTAGTTCTTTTTTTTTTCTTTTGCTTTGCATATTTAATGAACCTCTCTTTAAATTTATAGATTTCTGCCATATTTTATTGAACCTGGTCTTCTTGATCGCTATTAACTATAATAAAAAGCATAGTAACACTTAAAATAGGCTGAGTGCGAAATTGCTTCTTCGCTGTTTTTTGAGTGACTGTCTCTCATCAAGGGATTCAGCCCATTACGTGTGTTTTCGCGTTGCCTTCAGTATCGTCCACAGTCTTTTCCTCCCACACTTTCTTCTCACGGTCAAATCGACCCCAAGACTCTAGCTGTCTACTAGCAACCTAATCTGTTACAGTTTATTTTTTTTATCTCCATCCCGTCTACCCCGAATAAAGATTTAACTGAATTTCTAAAAAATATGAAATAAAATATCACTTTCTCACTTTTCAGCTTGACCAGCGGTTGAGAAATCTGAGGAAATTAGATTTCAATCTATTTGGCTTCGTGCTTAGCCTAGATTAGGCAACCAATCTAAGACGGAAATTTTATCATTCGAACTAGCATTATTCTGTCTTAAGAAATATTCCCGTAGTGAAGGATTTTAGGTAAATAGTAAGACTGGATAGCCAACCAGTCTTGGAGAAGAGAAACTCTGAATTCAAATTTACTTTTTTCTGCCTTTTTTTAAAATTCCTTATTCAGAAGTATTTGGGTAAATTGTAAGATTGGGTTCTTTAGCTCTGGATTGTCAACCAGTCAAGGAGAAAGAAAACTGAACTGAAACCAACTTTACCTCGCTTAAAAATTGACTCGGCTGTGGCCGTTAGGTAAAAACATAAATTCCCAACTCCTGGTTTTTTTCTCGTCTGTGTCTATTGATTGAATTAAATTTCACAGGGTGGGTGTGATTATACTTGTTTTTATATCTAAGTTCAGATGCGCCATAAAAATATTATACTGAATATATTATATTGAATAATGCAATGTTATCTATGTAACCATATTTATAATTTTGTGGGTAATTTATTGATTTGATATAAAACAAAGATGACTATCAACTTTCCTAAATGAGGCTTGCTAGCCTGTTTTTGATTTCTCCAAAATATTTGTTTGATATCTAAACTTTTAGGAAGTCTCAAACACTGACCGCTATCAAAGCCACAATTAATGGTTCCCTAAAGACTCATGCCGCTTATAATGTTATTAATGTGAGATCGTTGACTATCACGAACATCCATTGAACCTTTTCTTGACAGTCTTGAAAAAATGCCATCTTTCTTTTATTTTCTAGAGCCTTAGCGTTCGAGGTTTGCCAGATTTTGATGGATAGGTTGGTCATTAGCAAGTCGATCGATATTCGGCTGATAATAATCCATTAGTAAATAAATCGAACACAATCAATCAAGTGATGTCTGCAAAAACGGGAAACAAAGTTTGAAAAGACAAAAGGCAACCCTAGATGTTGATGTTATCCTTACAGGCTTTTATTAAATGAAGGATAATTTCGCATGTGACAAGAAATAACTACTTTTCGTTATCTTTCGCTCAATATTTGTTTGTTGGGGTGGATATCACGCGTCCGAAAAATCAGCACACACACACACACACACACACACATATATATATATATATATAATCCTCCGAACGAACAGGATATGAGACAAGGTTAATTTTCAAGCGGAGTTTTTTTAGTTTTGAATTGAGAATTTTCTTTCTCATTGACCAGTCACTATATCAAAGTTTAAAAAAAACCTTCTATGCCCTACTATTTATATATAGCTGGAAGAGGAATTGCTGAATTCATACTTTTCCCAATGGTATTACTGCTATTAAAATACAAACGATCTCATTCAGGAATTGATCTCGGGTCGCCATATCACCATTGGGCCACGAGCACCCTCTAAATCATCTTTGTCTGTCTGTCAGTCAGACTGTCTTTCTGTCTGTTTGCCTAACTCTCTCTCTCTCTATATATATATATATATATATATATATATATATATAGTATATATACATATTTACAGAGAGAGATTGAGAGAGACAAAGTGACAGAGAAAGACTTGGTCTAATGATAACATCGGCAAAAACTTACAGTAACCAAACGCCGCATAGAATACCTCATATAATCTATGGCGTAGCTGTATACTCATTTCTGACAATAACCAACGAAAGTCGAAAGAACATTTGCTTTGCTTACAATATCCGAATTTTCGGACAATTACTAAACAGCCTTTATCCTCAATCGTGACATTTCACTTGCGAATATGAAAAGGCTAATAAAAGCTCAATTCTAAAGTCTTGTCTGTCATCTTTGATAAAATATGCATATATATATGTTATATAATGACTGTTGACAGGGATTTTGGGTTCGTTCCTGATGACCCAGTGTGCTTTGACAAGCTGTCACATTGTGATTAGTAAACAGGGGGATGGCAGTGCGTCGGGGTAGGCCGGACGAGCAGGTGTTTAACCACACGATCAGATTTAGACAGTCAGGCCAGTCAGAATCGAGAGTCGACCCAGGGATACGCAGCCGATCAGAGGCATTAGGTCGTCTCTGACGATACGGCTTGCAAGCGGGTGCAAGTGTTGGCATACCCTGGCTCCAGGAAGAAGATATGGGACAAGAAGAAGTCCCCTCTCTGAGTATATCTCTCCATCTATCTCACAAACTTACAACAAACTGTGTGCCCCTTTCGAGAATAGAATGGGAGAGATACATTTTTATAAAGAAGTGTGTTTCGTTCATTCATTGAGGTTCGTTCTCTTTGATTTTGTTCTTGGTTGGGGTATGAGAAGTGTAAAACACACACACACACACACACACACACATACACATATATATATATATATATTTATAGTTAAAGAGAAGTAGAAAATAGAAGTAATACAACAGTCGAGTAAACATTTGGTTTGGTCTTCTTTATTTAGTTTAATCTTAATTCCATATTAACCCTTGTGGGTTATTCAATACTGAATCTTTTTGTGTATATGATTTGTTATCGAATAGTTTATTTGTAAATATTTTTATTTGCCAAGGAATTGTTAGGAATCGAGGAAAAAGAAAGGTGATGATTTTTTTCATGACTTACGAGTATATTTTGTAAATTTTCTTATCAGGTAGGACTATCTTTATACCTTTACATATGCTTACTACTTTGCCAACACTAATAATTCTATTTATTATCAAACAATTGTTTGCACACAATTAAATGGTTTCAAATATTACAATCTAATACTAATAATTATTTTCAATATTAAACATTTGTTTTTGCATGTATTTCAAGTATTGCAATCTCATACTAAAAATTCTATTTGATATCAATCATTTATTTTCTCACTGCTAATAGTTTCAAGTATTGCTATCTCATCTAAAGCCTTCTTTCACCTTTGAGATAAAATAGAGTTGGGTACTTGTTTTTCACCAGAGCAATTTGAAGAATACAGTCGGGACAATCAAATAGGTGTTCGGATTTAAAATGATCATACAATTGATCGAATCGAGTCCTTTCGACTGCCCGACTAGCCCAATAAGGACCAAAGTCGAGTGTTGCAAGTCACATGATCACTTCAGTTGACGGGTCACAGGCTGTTCAGCTACCAGGATCCCGTCCTCAATCCTTACTGGTCACCCTCAACTGCAAACAAGTAACCTCATTGAGGGGGCTTGTCCCTCTTCAGTGGTACAGTCGGCGTATTCGACAACCCCGGCCGACTGGGTGAAGTAAAAATTTAATTAAGAAAACAAAAGACAGTGACTTTTATTGTACAAATATTATTGATTACTCTATCACGTCTGTCCATCTCTACAATTTTATGTACAGCCATCGGGAAAAAGAACGATTGTGCCTGAGTGTATACTTCCATAAATACACGGTCGACTGCCTCAATGGATTTGCATCTTGTGCGCATGCGTGATTATGCGAATCATTTTGAGAAAGACGACATGCTTCTAAATGCTTACGTGTTCAGATCTAGGGAGATTAAGTTTTATAAAGTTTATCCTTGGGCTTGACAAGATAAGAAGAAGCTAAACGTTTAGTCGATACGTAATGCGCTGGAATAGGAAAGTTCCCTTCTTATTCCTACGTATCTTTTTCGTTTTTATTTTTCTTTGGTTACTTTTGAATTCTTTTAGTTTAATTCTTTTAAAGAATTATTCTTTTTCGTTTATCTTGATTTCTTGCTAATTCTCTTCCACCGTCTTTTTAACTCTTTACTTTTACGCCTCTCTCCTGCGTTATTTTTTCTCTCTCTCACTCTCTCTCTCTCTCTCGCTTTCTTTCTTTCTTTCTCTCTCTCATTATATATTTATAAAATATGCATCCAATGTATATATATAGAGAGATATATTGATAGATGAAGAGATATAGTGTGTGCGTATGTGTGTGTGCGTGTGTGTGTGTGTTTAGGCTACTGGTTTTCTTGTAGGCATATTTTATTGAAGATGACTGACTAGGATTTAAAGATAAGTTTTTTTTATCAATCTTTTCTAATCCGAGACTGAGATGTCAAAAATGAGAACGAAAGCTATTTAATAATTGTCCCGCATCTTCGAAATTGACCGACTAAGGTTGACAGAAACTCAGCTCTAAATCTATGTCAGCTTCACAAAAATACAAGATATATATATATATATATATATATATATATATATATATATATATATATATATATATATATTGAAGGCATAATTTAGCTATACATATATATGTATATTGTCGATGTACACACACACACACACACACACACACATATATATATATATATATATATATATATATATATACGTAGGGCATTCAATAAGTTTCCAGACTTTCTTTGTACAGGCATTTACAATTGTTGTAGACACTTAAAAATTCAGTATGTTATTGCTATACATCTAATGAGATGACTGACCAATTTTTATGACTTCAGGTTTAAATGAACAGCTACAGTTGGAATTGGAATATACCCTACTAAAGCGTGATTGTCACAGCTGGTGAGTTTCAAAAATGCAATCTGATACTTTAGAAGAACGATATGCACTAAAATTCTATTTTCAACTAGGGAAAGATGCCACAGAAACGTATGGAATGCTTCAGACTGCTTTTCCATCAGTTTTTGAGTGTCATAAGAGATTCAAGGAAGGCAGGGAGTATGTGAGGGATGATGAGAGGTGTGGGAGGAGTAAGGAAGTCAATAGACCAGAGATGATTGGCCAAAGGGTTAGGGTTAGGGTTACTATGTTAAGGTTTTAAGGGAGTTCAGGAAGAGATTCCGTCGGAAGAGGTCAGCACTCTTCAAATCGGGTCTGTGGCATTTCCACCAGGACAATGCACCAGTCCACAACTCCATCCTTATCACGGACTATTTGACCAAGATGGACATCAACATAGTTCCTCAGCCTCCCTATAGTCCAGACCTTGCTCCCGGTGACTTTTGGTTATTCCCTAAGCTCAGAGGCTGTCGTTATGAGACAATTGAGGAGATGAAAGAGGCTGTGGCGAAGGTCATTGACACGCTCACCCAAGAGGACATCCATGGAGCCTTCCAGAAGTTGTTAAAACGGTACAACAAGTTCATTGCAGCCGGAGGAGATTCTTTCGAAGGGGAGTAGAGTTTCATGTGTGTACTATCAATAAAAGTGCCCCCACGAAAAAAATCTGGACACTTATTTAATGTTGCTCGTATATATATATATATATATATATATATATATATATATATATATATATATATATATATATATATATATCGTTGAGGAACAAGAAAATCAGTAAGTATATTCCATCATGAATTTATTTTACCTGTTCGATGAGATCGTCAGATGTGATTTCACATTTGAAATTGAACTGTTTTGACACTTAAACTGTGTATTTATGTTAAACTGAATTGTTTGAAATAAAACTGTTCCTACATTTAACTTAGTGTAAACAAAAAAACTGTACTTATACAAAACTGGATTGTTTGGAATAGGAATGTTTATACGTGAAAAAAGAATCTGGCATTAAATGACCTTAATGGTTGATATGCTGTAAAAACAAACCAAACCAAATCATATATATTTGATATATAAGTTTAAAGATGATTTAAGATAGAATATCCAACAATGGTTGATATGCCATAAAACGAAACGAAACGAAACCAAATCATCTCCCCCATCTCTCTCTCTCTCTCTCTCTCTCTCTCTCTCTCTCTGTATATATATATATATAATAATAACAATATATATATATATATATATATATATATATATATATATATATATATCTTCGTATTTGAATTGAGATCTCGGCGGCCGTTTGAACGGATGTATGTAAACAATACTAATTGTGATTCATAACCGTTTAAAAATCTACTTCGTAGCTAATTTCTCCTCGTAGCTAAATAGTTAGAAGCTTTGGCTTGGTGTTTCAGTCAACCGGGTTTCGATCCAAGCTACGGTGAGATACTGTCTAGCCACACTGATGAGTTCTGATAGAACGAAACAGATCTGTCTGTGGATGACGATATATATATATATATATATATATATATATATATTTAATGGGGAAAATAAGTATTTCATCCCCCGCTGGTTTTCTGAGTTTGCCACCTTACTAAAATAGGAATAGAATATAAAAATAAATTCTAGAAAATCATATAATGATATCTGAACATTTATTTTTATTTTATCGAAAAATAAGTAGCCCATTAAAGTTTTGTGCAGATACACAATTTTGTCCCAGATGTCCTCAGACAATTCTATTGTCTTGCCCATTGTGGAGAGATTAGATTCTGATTCAATGAAGGGTTCTGTGAAATAGTGTCTTTTATACAGGTAATGAGTACTTGATTAGGAGTAATAATTGAGTAATAGGACGAGTCTATATGCTTGCTTGTCACATCACTGGTCTGTGGACCCAGAATCATTGCTGGTTGGTAAGGGGTGAAATATTTATTTTTTCAATAAAATACAAATAAATATTAAAAAATTATTATAATGCTATTTTCGAGAATTTTTTTTTATATTCTACCTCTCATTTTCAAGACAGAACAACCCTAAAAATTATAAACCGTTCCTATTTTTGTAAGGTGACAAACTCAGAAAATCAGCAGGGGAAGAAATACTCATTTTCCCCCACTGTATATATAGGAGGTGTCCGTGGTGTAATTGTTATCGTCGTAGGAAATGGATACTGCTACACAAATCCAAATCCTGGACGAGACTGATTGCATTTCACATTGCACTAATACTCTTGGGAAAGTTATAAATCCAATTATTCTCCCTCCATCTATGGGAAAATAGTAGGGCAGACTGGGTTCTTCAGCCTTGGTGAGGTAGCTAGTCTAGGAGAAGGAAAACTCTGAATTCAAATCTGTTAAACACTGCTTTAAAAAATTGACCTTGTGTCATATCCTGCCCGGGCGGAGGGGTTGGTAAATATGTATATATATATTGTTGTATCTGTTTACCTCCATTTTATTTGTTAATATTTAATAGAAACACTGTGGAAATTTATTAAAAAAACCTTCGATGGCACAAAGCGTCGACAGTAGAAAATCAGCAGGGGAGGAAATACTTATTTGGAGTTTAAAAGAAAGGGCTCTAACTCAATGGTGCAAAGCGTCGACAGTAGATGCAGCCTTTCCCTGGAGGAAAAAAAAAGTATAATTAGATACTGTGAATTGAATAGATAGTAGATAATTAAATACGTTTGTCAAAGAAAGCAGAAGATGCCCCGCAAAAACAAATACGGACGTGGACTACGCCAAGGACATAGCGCTTCTGGCAAATACACCCGCCTAAGCCGAAACCCTACTACATAGTCTGGAACGAGCAGTTGCAGGCATAGATCTCCATGTCAATGCACACAAGACGGAATACATATGCCTTAATCAAAGAGGTAATATCTCCACACAAAACGGTAACTCTCTGAAACTAGTAGACTGGTTCACCTACCTAGGAAGCAGTGTCTCATCATCCGTGACTGACATAAAACCGACTAGCAAAGGCATGGACAGCTATCGATAGGCTATCGGTCATATGGAAGTCAGGCCTGACCGATAAAATGAAACAGTTTTTTCAAGCAGCGGTCATGTCGATAGTGCTGTATGGATGCACAACATGGATGCTAACTAAACGTATGGAGAAAAAGCTTAGCAGCTACTACACAAAAATACTGCGAGCAATATTGAACAAGTCTTAGAGGCAGTGACCCACAAAGCAGCAACTGTACGGCCACTTACCACTCATCACGAAAACTATCCAAGTTAGACGAACCAGACATACGGGACACTGCCGGAGAAGTAGGGACGAACTCATAAGTGACGTACTTCTGTGGACCTTTCACATGGACGAGCAAATGCAGGACGACCGACTAGAACCTACATACAACAGCTCTGTGCCGATACAAGATGCAGCCTTGAAGACATACCAGAAGCGACGGACGATAGAGAAGGGTGGCAGGAGAGGGTCAGGGAGATCCATGCTGATGGTGTGACATGATGATGAAATATGTAGTCACTCGCCTTAAAGGGAATGAACTAATTTTCAAATGCCGTCATAAAAATAGGTTTAAACTAATATGGTCATTGTTATGAATGGAAGAATGGATAAAAATTATAGGAGAATGAAGGATATGATGTCAGAATTGGTGAATGAAGGTTAGGATATCAACATTTTACTAGGAAACTCGTAGTAATAAAGTAACAATACAAGAGAGTAATTATAAAAGCGGGAAACAACCCCTGACCGACGGAATGGAACTACCAAATCAAGAAAAAATTAGAACTCTGGGAGAAAAAAAAATACAAAAAACTGGGGGATACTGGAAGCTGACACCATCAAACAAGTGGAGATGAAAAAGAATTAAAAAAGATTATCTCAGGAAAACCAGAAAGTAACTTGAGACAAAACTATATAGCAGAAACCTTATCAAGAGGATGAATATCTGGGCTGTCACTCTCATAAGATATTCGGAACCATTCTTGAAGTAGTCCAGAGAAGAACTTAAATGTGCCAGAGAACAAGAAAACAAATGACCATGTATAAGGCATTACATCCCAGAGATGAAAAGAAGGAGACGCATCAATACAATGACTTGAAGACTACATGTAAACGCAGAGAGGAAGACTGATTACAGCTACCTGAAACAACACTAACAACACGAGGACCAACAGAACGACAATAACCAGAAAATAAAAATGGGAAGAAAAACAGTTCTATGGACGTTTTAAGCGACGAATAAGCAACATCTTACACGTGAAAACCTGGTCGTAATTAGGAAAGGAAAACCTTTAGAGAGAAATTGTTGTTTTTTTTTTGGGGGGGGGGTCTCAATTTTTAACACTTTCGTAAAAGCTTTCCTCATCTATATTTCCTTGTTTTTTCTTCTCTTTCTTTATCTCTACCATTACCTGCCTTTCAAAATTTCTTTATTTTCAGTCAATGAACTTTTTTCTATCTATCTATCTATCTCAGTATTTTCTGGTCTATCTATCTTGCCATTACTTCAAGGCTCACTCTGACTCTGATTGTTTGTAACTGTTAATGTACCATTCATGATTCAAACAGATCTATTTAAATTTTAAGATAGGAATACTTGAAACCATATATCTATACGCACATCATTTGTATCCGATACTAATATTTGATACCATAGAACTGTGTGCAAAAAAAAAAAAAGACAGCAAGAAAAATTATTATTAAAAAGCAATATCTATTTGAAACCATATAATTATGCTTAAATTATTAGATAGGAATACTTGAAACTATATACCTTTGTTTGAATTATTTGTTTGTTGTAATGGCATATCAACCTTTGTTATTTAATGGTTATTTAATGCCAATCCTATTCTCCTAGAAGGACTGTAGTGGTGCTATTTAACCCATAGCTGGGAGGATAACCGGGTTCTTACCTTTCCCAAGGGTATTTGCTCGAAAGTGAACGTAATAGCGCCACTGGAGTACGAACTCGCGTACTACGATTCCGCAGTCCAACGATTTAACCATTACACCACGAGGACACCCCTGAATTATTTGTATTAAATTTCCACATAACATTATTCATAAAGGGTTGATATACTATTAAACAAAAAATAAAAACTAAACCTATCTATCTGGAGCCTCACCCTCAGATGTACTTTAGTGTCATACCCATGATGCCCCTTTTCAAGGGTATCTTACCCCTCTGCGTATTCTAAACCCCTCAGGCAGGGTAGTCTTTAAAGAAACGGCAGAGCGTCTGAGATGGTGTTAGTTAAAATTATGGATGGTTTGACCTCTCATTTTCAGATTAATGATCTACTTCCTCAAACCGTGCCGGCCGAGACCATAAACACTGTCAGCTGTAAAAGTTCAAATCGTCAACGCTTTCCGCCACCGTCAAACCTCTCCCTTCAACCACCACCGACACGTCAATCGCATTTTGCCCGGCAATCGTCATAGATCGATTTACGTTCGGCTGGAACGTGTGGGTAGAGAATAAAAATCGATCAGGTAGAATTACTGAAGCGTTCTTTACAACTTGTTAGCGTCGGCCAATAAACTCTAGCTAATATGAACTTATAAAACTTCACGTTGAATGTCTATATGTAAAGCTCTTATTCCGTCAGATAAAATTTTGTAACTTTTTCTCTGAATGGCCCAGTCATCTACAGTGAATAGTTAAATAAAGTAAAATAAAAAGGTTAAAGAACAAAGGGTGATACGTCATAATTATCAGATAACAGGTAAAAGGTAAAAGATACTAGGTAAAGGTTATAATAGGTAATATGTATTGCGTAATATATGATATGATTCTGTAATGATTTAATTGTTAATATGTATTTGTCAGAAAGTAATATACAAGATGCAAGATCTAAGGTTTCTAAGGGAGCAGAAGAATAATGAATTACTTGTAAAATCTAGACAATGGAAACCAAGCGAATTTGCTTCGACAAATCTATGGTATCTATTCTTTTTTACTTGGTCTTGCCTTCCAAATCAAACCAGTTCATTTTGAAATAAGAAGCCTTGAAAGTTTTAATTAATCCTAATGAACTCTGGATGATTTACATCTTCTTTTGGGATCAGAAGTTTTGAAAAATCAGTTTGTGAAGAAGTTAAAATTAAAAAAAAAAATGAAAAAGCTATTTATTGTGTGTAGGATCTCGCCGGAACAAAATTCGGAAATTTTTAATTAAAGTATTTTTCAAGAGTGGTGGATGATCATTTTTTTTTTTTAAAGAAATGCCAAATAAAAAAAGGACTCTAATTGCCCATAACTACACAAAGCAGCTTCGGGAGCAAGCGTACCAAGTCTCTTGTGGTACGACTTACCCACTTGTTGGGTTACGCGCAAAGCGACGATACTCACAGCGAATTCGCTAGGACAATTAATAGTGGAACTACTTGTGGAAATAGAGAAAGTGGTCAAGATGTTTATTGCAATTGGTTACAATGATAGGGAAACGATTGCTTAATAATGGTGAGAGTTGTTTTTTTTTCCTGGAAGCTTCAAATCGGCTGGTGGCTCAGGGTCAGGATTCAAAATTACCACCGCGGAGGCGCTAAGCAGGTGGGAAGTATGGCTTTTAAATCAAAGCAGCAGTCATACTATTTCATTCGCCATTATTGCGTAGAATGATGAAAATCGTACTTTTGGTAACATAACGTGGCTTGTCTACAAGACCTATTTCTTTTGCGATTGCTACTCTGGGAGATGCTTGAACGATCAAGTCTTTTGACGTAGGCCTCAAACAACTGAAGAGATTTTATTCCTCATGAAATCACAGCAATGCCAGGGAAAATGATTTGACAAGTGTTACAGAACTTCAAGGTGAGGCTTCCGAGATGTATAACACGTGAAGGCAAGCATTTGGATGATATATGACATTTCGTATATGTAAAGTGTTCCGTCGAAAGAGAATTAAAAAATGGCAACATAGACTCTATTTGTTGTGGCCTTGTTAGAGGCTTACATTAAAGACACAAGAGAGGAATTGAGTTAAATAAATATATTAACAAAGAACAGTAATACAAACATATACAAATGAGTGGGTTACCAGCAAGACTATTCGGTCCGACTGTCAGAACTGTCTGCTGGAATATTGACATCTACCAAGGAGTAGTACCTGCTCGGAGAGTTCATGCATGCGTGGGTAAATTACCTTAACTCTATTCCAAATTTAGTTTTACCAAAAGAAAGAATAATAATCATCATTTTATTTCGTTATTGTTAATACTTTGTTTTAAAGATTATATCACCACAAATGACGGTGATTTAAAAAAATATATGTTGGGAGAGCATACTTTTTTCTATCGCACAACTGAAAACCAGATGGCTACCCGAATTCCAACAAAATTTATCATGAAATGAACAGGCTACGATAGACAGACTAACTGTCACTCAGAATTCAGTGGCAAAAACAACCTGTTAAAACTGGTATGAAACTGAAAAAATGTGATAGAAAGTGTAGAACACACGAAAGATAAAGAAGTAGGTACTTAGTTTAAAACAAAAAGATAATGTAATACAAATAGTTATAATAATGATGATGATGATATTTGAGTAATAAAAGTTACACTATTATCGAGTTAAGCTACACACAAGTTCTAATAGTTTACATATGGATAAACATTAGCCAACCAGACACCTCAACTTTGCCTTGCAGATACAGGAGATATTTATGAGCCATTGTTTGTGAAAAGGAAGAACCACGTGCCATGAAACATAGTAATATAATTCGATCATGTGAATCACTGTGCCGGGCGGTGGGGTAGGATTCAGTCACAGCGTCAAGTATTGTAAAAAAGATTGTATAACAGCCAGAAGACATATGTAAAACTTAACCAGAGTAAACATGAACTTTCAGCTCGCATATTTGCTCATAAATCGTTGATTAGTCGAGAGATTTTTCAGGTGAAGTACTTGTCAAAATATGAGTAGGATTTTAGGTAGTTTGCCAATGGCCCGGGAAACCAGGATTCAATCCCAGGTCGAGTCATGCCAAAGACTAAAAAATGGCACTTGATGCCTCCTTGCTTAACACTCAGCAATTTAAGGTAAGGATCAAGAGTAAAGTGGAAAGGAGTAGCGCCCTCCCCTACGCCTTGGTGTAGCAGCTATCGAAAAGGGAGCCTTCGGGTCACTCTCGACTAAGGCCACCAACTTGACTACTATTTCTAGTAGCTATTCTACGTGTACATAGGCACTCAGAGATACACAAGTAATCTTCAACCCGTCTGTCAAAACTAGGACTTGTTGTCTTTTTATAAGGGATCGCAGAAGTGATGAAACATGTTTTATTAATACCTTTATCTGAATCCATAAAAATAAATCTTAAGAAGAAGCTTTGTTCATCGTTGAAAAAAATTTCTTTCAACAGAGTCAAGTTGGGAGCATCATTGCATTCACTATCTTAATAGTCACTCAGTGAAGATTTCTTGACGTTAGGAAGATGAAAACGTTGATATATCTCTGATAAAGACAGGCAGATCAAGGAAGGTCAAAATTTATTCAAAAAAAAGTCTGATCGAGTAGAGTCAGAAAGTAGCATTGGAAGTTGAAGTCAGATCGCGCTAGAAGGTGCCGAGAGAAGGAGTGTTGAAAGAGAGATGAATCTCTTTTGTAAATGAAGAAAAATGACCCCGACTTGAACTATACAATCTCTACAAAGGTTTAAGATGAGAAAACAAGTAATAAAACATATCGAACTCTTCAGTTCAGTTTGGTTTTATTTTCTTTGTATGATGACATATCAACCTTCGTGGGTTATTTAATGTCAAAGCCATCCTTGTGGAAGAACAATAATGACACTGTTCAACTCAAATCTGGGGAGATAAGGAGTTCCATACCTTTCCAAAGGGTATTTGTCCTAAAGTGAATGAAATAGCGCAAGTAGAATTCGAACTCGCTAACTACGATGTCCAGCGGTTTAAATGAGATTTGATGCATTGCGTTTAGGACTCTCCATTCATACAATCATACCAGAATAGAAGAAGCAAGCAGTACTTCATAGTAATGGACGTGGAATTATCCCTTCACCGAATGGCAATATATTTTAGTTATTTTGATAGTGTCCAAGATAAGTCAGTCCCCTAAAGTGCCGAAAAAGAAGAATATATACACGAAGTTATGATTGGTTAGAAAGGATTCGTTACAAGAAAACATATCACCATCATCATCATGTCGTGTCGCCAGCACGGATAAAAAGCATGTGTTCCTATACTGGGAATCGAAACCGGACTTGAAACCATTTAACACTGTGCAAAGTTTTTGTCTTAAATCGGAAACCACACAGTTAAGTGCAAATCGTCATTATTAGTTATCGTGAAATAATTCAGAAATAATTGTAAGTAAATTAAGAATACAGTAAATTGTAACGTACAATTCGACATTTTAAGCATGAAAAAACCTCTACAAAACGAGGAGTCGACTTATATACGGCTGAGCAAAAATCCAAACCTTTTACCACAGAGTGGTCAACCAGTGGATCATTACTCTTAACAAGCGTTATACACCACTTAATATAACTCCATCTGACTGCCACAAACATTTCCAGCTTAAACTCATGTTTGATATGAAATAATAAAACTCTAATACGAATTAAGTATTATATTAACGCTATATCACATGCCGTTTCTAACAGCTGATGCACTTAATGTTAAAACTTATGGGAACGTCACAGCATCTAGTCAGCCAGTCACATATCTGTGACATGTTTATTCGCGCAATTTCAGGATAGTACAATAGATTGTGAATTCATATCCTCATATAGGCCAACTGGGTAATTTTAGGCCCACTAGCAGCAAACTGTATGAATGGAGGTAGACCTATTCAGCAGTTATAGATTCAACTGAAAATTTTAGGTTAAAAGTCGTGGGGTCGCCTTAAATGCCAGATCGATTTGTACAACGCAATTTATGGTAATTATTTAAAGTTATACTTTTTACAAATGATTATTATTTTAAAAAGCATAAAATTTTATCTAAAAGACTAACTTCGGTATATAACAATTGTGTAATTTTAAGTTCCCCATGAAATATCCCCCATGAAATATCCCCCATGAAATATCCCCCTCCTTCAATGCAACATTTGCCTAGTCGGCTGGGGTGGTGGAATGCAGCGACTGCTTCTCTGCAAAGGAGTAAGACCCCCCACCAACGAGTATCCTGGATACTACACTAAGCAATCTGATAGTGAGATTCCAGTGATGCTGGAGCTATGGGGGATGCGGAGTCCTTCTTCATTGCCATCGCTCCCAGCTCTACTCTGGCCCGGAGTGGTAGCACCTGAGAGGGTCAAATAGAACAAAAATATGTATGAATGCTTAACTGAATTGCTTGAAATAGAAATTTTTGACATTGAAATTGCGTACTTTGTTAAACTGAACTGTTTGAAATAGAACTGTTTTTAAAAAATAGAACTAGATTCTGTACTTATGCTAAACTAAATTATTTGAAATAGAACTTTTTTTCACAATGAAACTGTGTACTTATACTAAATTGAATTGTTTGAAATAGAACTGTTTTGACATTTAACTGAACTGTTTTGATATTTAACTGTTTGTAAACAAAAACTATACTTATACTAAGCTGAAGTTTTTGAAGTTTAATTCGGCGTTAAATGACCAGAAAAAAGGTTGATACACCGTAAAACAAAATAACCAACCAACCAACCATCCAATGCAACATCCTATCATTGGTGACTCTGCCCCTTTATGCGACGCGGGAGTCCTGTGGCGTAATGGTTAACGTGCCCGTCAGTGACATCGTAGTGATCGAGTTCAAACCCCTGTCTGGCTTTTACGTTCACTTTCAGACTCATACTCTGAAAAAAGGTATGAGCCAGCTTATTACTCAGCTATGAGTTAAATTGTACAACTATTGTTCTCCTATGAAATAACCCACGAAGGGTGATATACTATTGTACAAAGAAACCAACCAACGTTAATGTTATGGTTCACCGACGCCTATTATTCAATAAATATCTTTTAAAGAATCGAATGCATTGACCGAGTTGCAATAGTATAGAAGGGGTGATAGTGTTATTGTTTGGCTGCGAACACAATCATCGAGAAATACACCTGGTAATCAGCAAAATCCTGCTCGAGAAAACCAAAAGCATATTGCATTTCGAATACCTGGAACGGATTTTCTAGCGTGAGTCAAAAGTTTGGCAATATTTTGGTAATTTAAGGTACAGTCCGGATGTTTTTGCAGAGGTTGTGAAGGTAATCAACCGCACCAGGTTTTGAGATGCCACGCTAGCTGGATACTCTCCCAAGGCTCCTCGCCGAATTTACCTTTATGGCTATAACCACGAGTTCAGATGGCTCGACTTTAAGACAACCTGACCTTGTCAGATCGTCGAGGTTTTTGCAACCCGAGCGAAATTTCTTAAACCATCTGCTTACAATACAGTACTGTTGGCAAATGCAACTTCAGCTTTCACACATCAAATGTTTTTGGTTATTTTCGCGGCCTTATGACCCAGTTTGAACTCGTAAAGCATAAATTCCCGAATGTTGCACATTCATCTGCTCGGCTTTCAAATCAAATACGGAGTGAAGCAATACACAAAGTAACAGCGCACCAACTACCACGATACTACCAACCAAGGCGGTTTCCTCCCAACGGCTTGAATTGTTCCGCTTACATGATTTACGCGCTGCTAACTACTAAAATATTGCAAAATTAATGAATCATCTTTGTATTAGTTGTGTGTGAAAGTTTCAAGCGTTTAATTTTTCGGTTGTATATTCAGTTTCCAGAAGAGTGAGTGGAACTTTTGCAGTCCCATAATACTTTCCCAATTCTACGGATTTCTGTGTTCTGTGTTCCGAAGATTTATTGTTACCATAATACCATTTCATTGCACACCGTCTCCTTTTACTCCTTATCTAAGGACTGCAGGTGATTTTAATTAGAGAAGATATAACAGGTTTCTACGAGCACCAATGCAACTATCAACGCAATATCAAGCCAGCATACCATAAATTAAGACGAACGAGGTGGCATATTGTCAACCTCTCACAATGTACGAGAGACACATCGAAGGTGAACGCTCTCCAGAAATCATCATAAAAACAGTGTTGGATAGAGCAAGTTTTCAGCTACAATTAATCATGTAATTATTAGTGTTTGATTGAAATACTTTAAACCATTTTCATGTCCTGGATATGACATTAAGCTACATCTGATCGTGAGATGACAGTATTGATGTTTGAGGAATATAAAGTACCCCTTCATTACCTTTACACTCAGGTTCACTCTGGCCCAGAGTGGTTGTATCTGTTAGGGTTCCATCAATGGGTCAAATAGAACTGCTCGATTTTTTACTAGAGATCCGTATTAATATTGAATAGAATTATTTGTGTTAAATAGCAATTCTTGAAACCATTTAACAGTGCAAAAAATGATTGATATTAAACGAAATTATTTGTGTTAAATAACATTACTTGAAACAATTAGACTGAGGTGCAAACAATGAATAGCAATATTTGTAGCCATTTAGCTGTGCAAACAAATGTGCTCAGGTTCAATGGAAAAACAATATTACCAACAAAATATTCACTTAGAAATCTTGCATATGCATAAACAGGATTTGGTACTAAATAAGTATCAAGGGTTGATATGTCATTAAATAATTGTAATGAGTCCTTTCATGCCCCAGAAGACTGTCAACATGACCTTCTTTATTGCCCAGAACCTTTTCTTTACCGGCGAGTCAGTATGTTTCTACTCCATTGACTTTATTCTTGACTTAGCTTTATAATGACAAACCCATGTTTAGCTCATTTGCAAACATGTTTTTTTTTAACTAAAATATGCTTCTTCGTACACATCACTTACTCTTCTATAAAATTCACATGGCTTGCACTTCTCAGCCATCAGAAATTTGATAACAGACCTCTGTTCAAGCCTGGAGAACTCTTTTTGATTAACCACCATTTTGAATAACTTCATCAGAAATAATTTTGCGAGAATTTAATTTTTTTTCCTAAAAGAAATTACGAACACTGGAAAAAATTATGAAAATAACATTATTTTGTTTGTTTCTTTCATTTTTTTTAAAGATTCTGCTAATTTACTGAATGACTTTCATACTTCAACCAGTAAAAGCCAATGTATATCACTTGTAAGAAGGTTTCACAGAATGTACTGCTATGTTATGTTGTCTCACAAAACCAAGGAGCTCTTGTTAGTATGGCAGTAGAGGCTGAACCTCCTCATCAATAATCCGTATTTTTATTTCTCTTTTTACCTTGTTACGGATATCATCATATCATTGGGGCTTAGAATATGCTGAGTCTATCCTCTTTTGAGAGATGAGATAAACCCACCTACCCAAAAATGGTATCCTAAGTATGAAACTAAACTACCTGATACAGTCCAGTCAACTGGGGCTGTAGAATACGCTGACTGCATATTTTCAGAAGGGTATGACACCTCATCCACAACGAGTGTCCTGGATATAACATTAAATCATCTAATGGCAAGGGTCAGAGTCAGTAAAACTATGAGGAATATGGAATACCTTTTCATTGCCATTGCTCTCTGATTTACTCTGACTTGGAGTGATAGCACCTCATAGGGTTCAATCTATGGGTCAAATAGAACTGTTTGACATTTTAAATGGGCGCAAAGAAACGACTTATGCTGAATCGAGTTGTTAGAAATAGAACTGTTTGACATTTAAAATGGGTGCAAACAAACGACCTATGCTGAATTGAGTTGTTAGAAATAGAACTGTTTGATCATTTAACTCTGTGTAAGCAAATGACTGATGCTTAATTGAGTTGTTAACGATACACAGCAATACTTGGAACCATTTGGCTGTGTGCAAACAAATAGTTAATAAAGACATTCGTATTAGATAGAAAGAAATACTTGAAACCAATTAACTGTGTTCAAAAGAATTAACTCAGACTCGTTTTAAAAAGTTTGTAACTTACAAAATGAGTTCACAAATCATTTAATATATGTAAAAACATGATTTGGCATTAAATAACCAACGATGTTTGATATGCCATAAAACCAAACCAAACCAAATCATATATATTTAATATATATGTATAAAGAGGATTTGGCATTAAATAACCTACAATGGTTGATATGCCATAAAACCAAAGCAAACCAAATCATATATATTTAATATATATGTATAAAGAGGATTTGGCATTAAATTACCTACAATGGTTGATATGCCATAAAACCAAACCAAACCAAATCATATATATCTAATATATATGTATAAAGAGGATTTGGCATTGGATAACCAACAATGGTTGATATGCCATAAAACCCAAACAAACCTTAACCAAATTATCTAATAAGGAGGGTTCAGTATTGGAACTCTGAGCAGTTTAAAATACCCCTTTGTTGTCATTACTCCCAGGTTCACTCATACACAGAGTGCTTGTACCTGTCCAATCTATGAGTCAATTAGATCTGTTGAAAATTATTAGCATTATTAATGCCATATAACAGTAAATTATTTGTCTTAAGAATAGTTACTTGAAGTTATAATTATTTACTAAGAATTATTACTTTTATTATTTGTCACTTAAAACCATATAAAACTGGTGCGTATATAAATGATTATCATTAAATAGAAATAATTACTTGAAAACATAAATATTAGCGTTAGATAGGAAGACTTATATAAATATAACTGCTAATTAAATATCTTTGCTTCATATTGTAGAGCCATGTGCAAAATCTCTTCCGAAACAATCACACAAAAACATAAAGATAAATGGCCAATGAACGTAATTTACTAAATTCTATGTATTGAATAACCCCAGATGGTTTGACATACCATTAAAACCAATCAATCATTGAAGGATGATGCATTCTTGGTTTGGTTTCGTTTCGTGGTTTAATGACATATCAAACTTCATGGGTTATTTAATGTCATATCCATTCTTGTAGTAACACAATTGCTGCCTTCGATTAGTTCCACTGCTTTACTAAGGCCGACCAAGTATATTACAAGCTTTACTAAGGCCGACCAAGTATATTACAAGTTTTACTAAGGCCGACCAAGTATATTACAAGTTTTACTAAGGCCGACCAAGTATATTACAAGTTTTACTAAGGCCGACCAAGTATATTACAAGTTTTACTAAGGCCGACCAAGTATATTACAAGCTTTACTAAGGCCGACCAAGTATATTACAAGCTTTACTAAGGCCGACCAAGTATATTACAAGTTTTACTAAGGCCGACCAAGTATATTACAAGTTTTACTAAGGCCGACCAAGTATATTACAAGTTTTACTAAGGCCGACCAAGTATATTACAAGTTTTACTAAGGCCGACCAAGTATATTACAAGTTTTACTAAGGCCGACCAAGTATATTACAAGCTTTACTAAGGCCGACCAAGTATATTACAAGTTTTACTAAGGCCGACCAAGTATATTACAAGTTTTACTAAGGCCGACCAAGTATATTACAAGTTTTACTAAGGCTGACCAAGAATATTAAAGTTTTGTTGTTATTTTTTTTATTTTAAGAAAGCAATGAATCTAAATAGAAATGAAATAAAAGTGTATTTCAAGGAACTGAACTAGTAACATCAGTTTAGGGAATGTCTGCTATAAAAACATGTCACTTAGTTTCTGATGATTGGAAGACAAGAATGGAAAAATACAAATTCTTTAATTTTGAATACTTTATAGTTTTATTTTGTTTCACTGGTTAAGAGCTGTTTTTTTTTTTTTTAAATGAACAATTATAATTTCCGACTTTTTTCTTTTTCTTTATCTTTTTTTTTCTGATATTTCCTTATCATCCACTATATTTTCCAAACCATCTCCACAAGAACGTTGAATTTCTTTTTTTAAAACTGCGTTTTCTTTCTTTCTCTTTCTTAACATTACAAAGATAGTACATTTTACCAGACCGAAGAAGCCCCACTACCGAGAGTAGTATCAAATAAAAAGTAAAATTGGCAACCGTAGCCGAGGGTGACCCGAAGGCTCCCTTTTCAATAGCTACTACACCAATGTGTAGGGGAGGGCTCTACTCCTTTCTCTGTATTGCTCCACTTTACCCTTGATCCGTACCTTATAATGCTGAGTGTTAAGCAAGGAGGCATCGGGTACCATTTTTTGAGTCTTTGGTATAACTCAACCTGAAATTGGGCCCAGGTTTCCCGGGCCATTGGCGACCACTCTAACCATCATGCAAGTAGTATTTTGCCATATAAATGGGAGAGGGGTGTTCAAAGCGCCTTTGGTGTAATGGCCAACGTCTTAAATATCGACACAGTGACCTGAGTTTAAATACTGGACGAGGCTGTTTGCATTTCTCATAGTGATAATACATTTTGGGAAAGGTATGCATCCAACTTCCAGCCATGGGTAAATAGTAGGGTAGACTGGACCCTTTAACTTTGTTATGGTAACTAGGAGAAAGAAAACACTGAATTCAAACCCATAAAACCCCGCTAAAAAATTGACATTGTATCCCATCCTGATCGTACGAAGGGGTCGGTGAATACGCATTTTACCGTATCAATGGCGGTTATTCGTATCATTTAACCGTAGAGTGGGTAGTGGTAAATAGTATTTTACCATATTAGTAGCAGTTATAAGTAGTATTTACTGTATCCATGGTACTTATTAGTATTTTACCGTGTCAATGACGCTTTGCTATGTACGAATAGAAAGAGGAAGAAATGACGAGCAAACTGGTCTGATTTAGAAATATAGCATTGCTAATGATGCGCCAATACAAAAAATATTCTCTCTTCTCCTGTTCCTTCTCGGTCTGCCGGTAACAGGCATTGATAGGGTAAAATAAGAGATATTTCGAAGAACCATTGATGCTGTAAAATATTTCTCATAGTCGCTTGTCATACGGTAAAATATTACTTACCACTGCAATTGATATGATGAAATAAAAGATATATTCGTAAGCGTCATTGATACGCTAAAATAATTCTTATAGGTAAATCAATAAATACGTAGCCAAATAATTTTAAAATACGTGGATTTTACACCATCTCTTTTCTTGTTAATGCACCCAACCCAACAGTTCTTTATTAATCAGTCCTCGAACAGTATACAGTGACAATTTTAGGTCAAAATTTGGGTGATTAATATGTCAGGCTACCGACTTATGGATTCCTTCCCGTCTCTATCTATCTATCTATTCTAATCTGATAAGCACTTTCTGATTCAACGTCTACTATCTCTATATCCCAGTCTTCTCATATACCCCTCTCTCTATCTTTCTCTCTTACACACACACACACACACACACACACACACACACATTCTCTCTCTCTCTCTCTCTCTCTCTCTCTCTCTCGCTCGCTCTTTTTCATTCTGTCTATATATAAATCTATCTGTGAGTGTCTCAGTCGATTTTTTTTCTTTCTTTTTCTTTCTCCTCTCTCTCTCTCTCATTCTCTCTCTCTCTCTCTCTTTCTTTCTATCTCTCTCTCTCTATATATATATATAAATTCTGATCTGTCTAGCATTCTCTTATTCAACCTCTACTATCTATATAACCTAGTCTACTCACGTCTCCATCTCTCTCCCCCTCTCTCTCCCTATCTATCTATCTATCTATCTATCTATCTATCTATCTATCTATCTATCTATCTATCACTCAGTTTCTTTGTCTGTCTGTCTGTCTGTCTTTCTATCTATCTATCTATCTATCTCTCTCTATATTTTTTTAAATCTGTCAAGTATTCTCTTATTCAATATAAACCAGTCTGCTCATATCGCCATCTCTGTCTGTCTGTCTGTCTTTTTCTCTCTCTTACTCACTCATAATCTTTCTCTGTTTGTCTGTCTGTCTCTCGCTCACTCACTCACTCTCTCTCTCTCTTTCTTTTTTTCTCTCTCTCTCTCTCTCATATATATATGTATATATATATATATATATGTGTGTGTGTGTGTGTGTGTGTGTGTGTGTGTGTGTGTGTGTGTGTGTGTGTGTGTGTGTGAATTTTTGTAATTGATAAATATCCAACTCCCTACTTTAACAATAAATCTTCCGCGTCTTAGTTTTCTGTTGTTGTTTTCTTTTTTCATGCCATCTAATTTCTTACACTCTTTACCTGAACCCCTCTATTTCCTCCTCACCTTGCACCTTGTGCCATGCCGCATATGAAATGCAGATCAACTGGTTTCCTCACCCTCACTGGACATAACAGGAAGCCGAGGGAAGATCTGTCAACAATCAAGATACAGTAATTGCGGCCAGCGATTCGTTCTTAGTTGACGACTCTTGATCGGCTCCGGCTTCGGTGAATCGAAAAGCTGATACTTCGTTCACTCAATAGACTCTCGAGACTGATCGTACTTTCGGACAGTCACTTGAAGCTGACTTACTGATCTGATATTCAAAAATAATACAGTTAAACGTACTAAGCGAACACTGAACTTAGAATGGATTCACTAGAGCTCTTTACAGTTTCAAACAGTTTTAATGAGTTGAACATGCGTTAAAAACACATGTACAGCAAACGGTCAAATATATATATATATATATATATATATATATATATATATATATATATATATATATATATCAGTACACTTGATGAACAGTGTGTACCCAGAGTGTACTATCTTGAGAAAGATATGAACCCCTTATTTCCCAGCTTTGTGTTAAATAGTAACACAACTGCTCGTCGGGAAGGATGGCTTTGGCATTAAATAACCCACGAAGGTTGATATGCCGTTAAACAAAGAAACAAAAAAAATCATTGTAGGATATGATTTTTTTTTCTTTTTTCTTTTCTAAAGATATGAAAAAACCCCAAAAACTGATGACTGGTAATTATAAAAACAATAACAGTTTTAAGAACGGAACATCATTCTGTTATTTACTAAGATTAGCTTAGTTATGGCACAAGATCAGTAGTATAGTGCACCAAGTAAGTATCGAATTCACAATCAACTGTCTGTTAATCCAGCTGGTGAACCATTACATATCGTAAGACACACAAAAATGACACTTTATGTCTCCACCTTGGTTTGGTTTGGTTTTATGGCATATCAACCATTGTAGGTTATTTAATGGGAAATCCATTTTCATAAACAGTTCTATTTCAAGCAATTCAATTTAGCACAAATACACAATATAAATGTCAAAAATATTTCTATTTTAAGTTATTCAGTTTAATCAACAAAGTTAAATGGTTCCAAGTATTGGGTTGGTTTGGTTTTATGACATATCAACCATTGCAGATTAGCCATGCCAAATCCATTTTTAAATATAAAAACAGTTCTATTTCAAACAATTCAGTTTAGTATAAGTATAGATGTCAAAACTGTTTTATTTCAAACAATTCAGTTTAGCGGAAGTACAGTTTCATTGTCAAAAATAGTTTTATCTCGAACAATACAGTTGAGCATACAAAAATAGATTAATTCAAAACAACTCAGTTTAACCTATGTGTGCAATTTAAAGGTCAAAACAGTCCTATTTCAAGCAATTCAGTTTAGCTGTATGACACTGTGACGTTATATTCTACTCTGACCTCAAGAGATCGACATCTCGGTCATTGTCCTCTGTAGAAGGCTGTTACGTAGAATGTGTATCGCCGAGAGCAGCCTGGCACTTGACACACCACAAAATAAATCCCAGTCAAGACTCCAACTTCGGGCGTATGAGAAATAAACAAATAACGTGGATGCTAATTCGAGGTTAGACTGGTCTCAGACGTCGGTAAGGGGTTACCAATTCACTTTCACATACAGCACCAAGTCCTTTGTCCTCCTACCCCCTCAGATCACGTACGGACGAACTTCTCGGTTAGATGATATTAACTGTAGACAGAGTTCCAAAATTCTCTTCTAATATTTTAAGGAGGCAATAAGACGTTTAGCGAGAATTAATGAAGGCGGTAAGAGGCCGAGACAAGATACATGCAAAAAGTCAGATCAACAGAGAAAAGGACACAATCAAAACATTTCAACACGAGGGTGCATTTAGAATAAAACAAAATTTTAATATGCGACGATCAAACAAATAATAATCATATTTAAGAAACAGTTCTTTTTTCTTTTCTCTTTTCTTTTTGAAATACCAGCAATAATAAGCCAACAGGAAAACATCAAACAAAAATGTCTCTCAACAGTCCTTTTTCTTCTTTCTGTTTTTCTTTTTTTCCTCTTTCTTTTTCTCTTGCTTGAGTAAAAGTATCTAAGCCGCCGGACTGATGCGTGTAGCAGTGTTCATTCAATAATTTTAACTATTAGTGAAATAGAAAATTTACTGTTTTCCTTTTTTGAATACATACACCGTTCCAATATTTAAGATTTGGAAAAGGAAAACAGTTTGAGCAGTACTTATCTTTGACGGGTTTTCAATTCTCAGATTTTATCTCTTTTTTTACGGGTGAGTATCTTTTCCCGGAGCTGGCTGATCTCAGCGATCTTGTTGCGACGCTGGTTCTGTCAAAACTTCTGATTTTACTCTTTTTACGGGTGAGCTATATTCTCCCGGAGCTGGCTGAGCTATATTCTCCCGGAGCTGGCTTTGTCTAAACTGAAGATTCTCCTTCAAATTTCCCTAACGCGTGCAGGCCTTTTTGGCGCGAAGATTCTGTCGACCAACCATTTGGCTTTTCCTCTTCCACCACATCGCCGAATCACGCCACCCGATTGACCTTGACTTCTTTAGTTTCAACAGACTAAAGTGCAAAGGGTAGTTAGCTTACCCTTTATCTCCCCTACCACTTTAACGGTTGGTCCCTGTTATCCGATCTTTCTTAATGCCTGTTGATTCAAATAAAGAGGGGTAGGGGTATTGACCTCCCCTTCTCTCTTTCTCTCTATGGCATACCACGTCACAACACAGTTTTATTCTAGTTGACCCATAAATAGGACCCTATCAGGTGCTACCACTCTGGGTCAAATGGTCCAAGGAGCGATGGAAATGAAGGGTTTGGTTTGGTTTGGTTTTATGGCATATCAACAATTGTAGGTTATTTAATGCCAAATCCATTTTCAACATATAAACAGTTATATTTCAAACAATTCAGTTTACCATAAGCACGGTTTTTTGTTTACACAGAGTTAAATGTCAAAACACTTCCATTTCAAACAATTCAGTTTAGCATAAGTACACAGTTCTATTTGACCTATAGATAGATTCCTGGGAGCGATGGCAATGAAGGGGTACTCTGTATTTCTCAAAGCTCCAGCATTAGATTGTTTTGTGTCATATCGAGGACTCTAATTCGGGGCGGGGTCTTGCCTCTCTGCAAAGAAGCAGTCGGCGTATTCTACTCGCCCAGCCGACTGGGCAATCCACATTATGTGCTCAAAATCCGAAGACTCTGATCTGTAATGTGTTTGATTGGGAAAGTAGATTGGGTGCTTTGCTCTCATGCCTTTATAGTAGCTTGATGGGGCTTAGAATATACTGACTCTGTCTGCTGCAGAGGAGTATGAATCCCACAAAAACAGGTTTCAGAAGATCTGGGGAATGTGGGGTACGATTTCATTGCCATTACTTCCAGGTCCACTAGGACCTGGAGTAGTAGTAACTGTTAGGGTCCCATCTGTGAGTCGAATCGAAAGGACCTAATGCATTAAAAAAAACTCTTCTGAAGCTACATAAAAAATGAACGCGATTTCCTAACCTTTAGGCATAGAATAACCCTAGATGAGTTGTGAATCTGTTAAAATTAATCAATTCATCAAGAATTCCTACTTCTGTCCAACTGGCAAGGCAACCAGTCTGGTACCCCTTCATTATTCGATCCACTTTGACCCAGAGCGGTAGTATATGTTAGGATCTCATTTATGGGTCAAATATAAAAAAAAATTATCGTATTCGATAAGATCTTGTCCCCCCACCAATACACAAGAAATGTAAACAATGAACGTGACTTTTGGGAATGAAATAACCTTAAACGGGTTAACATGCCTTTAAATTCAATCAATCATGATCGCCTATTTCAACTTCTTAAAAGAGGAATATTGAATGTTGCCACTCTCTAATTGTTTTTTTTTTCCGATCCAAGACTTAACTTTAGAAAAACATTTTGTTTTTCCATATTTCTAGTATCAATTTTCCGAATTTTTTTCTAAAATGCCGTTGCTTAGCAATAACAAAATTCGTTTAGCTTAATTCAAGCACACAAAATGAGTTTTCAACTATGACAGTTTTTGGCACACTGACTGACAATAGAAGACCTGGTGACAACAAAAGCCTTTCATAATAAACGTCAAGTATTTCCCTACAAAACTGTCGGTTTCTTTTGCAGACAGCCGGTATAAATATGAATATCAATCAACTGAACTTGCTATTACGAGATATTAAAGATTTTAATCTTCTCTCCTTTTTTTTTTTTTTTTTTTTTTTTTTTACTAATAGCTTTATGCGTTTGTCTGACTCTATCTTAAACTCACTGTTATAAAGTTTTATGAAGTTGAAAGTTACGGTAAAGTCAGTAATTGATGAGAAGATTCACAATAGTACACTACAAATGTCTCCCTTTCTCCTTTTTTTTTTTTTTTGTTTCCCTTTTATAGGCCTAACACGAACAAAGAAATTGACTTTTTTATTTTTACATTCACGCAAACGGGAAATCAATCCAACAGACACTTAATGAGCTAAAGAAATTCTTTAAAATAACATCTCGTGTTTGGATTATCTCAATTCTAACGCTCCCACCTGAGACTGACACTGATTTCAATGTCTAATGTCGGGACAAAAACAGTAAAGACAACAGGACAAAATAGAATTTACAGCTCGTCGGGTTTTCGCAAGATTTTATCCAATTTGAAAGTCTTGGCAATGCAATACCAGATACATCCTAAAACAGGTCAACTGTGGTAAAAGCTAACATGAAAACGATACATTCTACCACTAAATACATTACCATAAAATATATAGTGCTTGAAAAAATTACATAGTCCTTGAAAAAAAAAGAATGAAATATATAGTCTTTGAAAAACTTATATAATGCTTGAAAAAAAACTTATATAGTGCTTGAAAAAAATCAAAGAAATATGTAATGTTTTCAAAATTATATAGCTCTAGAAAAAATCAATAGCATATATAGGGATTCAAAAACCTATATATTATTTGAAATAAAATCAACGTATTATATATAGTACGTACTTAAAAAAAATTAGTGAGCGATTGAAAAAAATTAATGAAATATATAATAATGTAGTGCTGGAAAAACTTGTAAAGTGTTTAAAAAATTAATTACAAATATAGTTCTACAAAAACTTTTATAGTGTTTGAAGAAATTAATGACTTATACAGTGCTTGAGAAAACATACACATGACTTTAAAACTTAGTACATGAACAATTCAATGAATATATATTGCAGGCAATACATATGTATTGCTTGAAAAATCAATGAAATATATATCGCTTTGAAAACCTTAAATAGTACTTGAAAAAGAATCAATACAATATATTGTGCTTGAAAAAACTTTTTTAGTGCTTAAAAAACATTAACGATATATGTATATATATATATATGATACCCGTTACGTAGTGGCTTAAGTTCTGGACTGTGACATTGTAGTAAGCGAGTTAGAACTCCAGTCATACTATAGCGATTTCTTTCGGACTTGGGAAAGGCATGAACCGCCTTATCTCTCCAGCTATGGATTAAATAGTACCACTACTGTTCTTTTACAAGGATAGCTATGTCATTAGATAACCCAGAGTGTTTGATTTGCGATTAAACAAAGTAAACAAAGCAAAACCACACACACACACACACACACACACACACACACACACACACACACAAAAGAATGCTGTGAGCAAAACTGAACAAGTCCTGGAGGCAACACCCCACGAAATAGCAGCTGTATGGCCACCTATCATCCATCATGAAAACTATCCAAGTTAGGCGAACCAGACCTGCGGGGCACAGCTGGAGAAGTGGAGGCGAACTCATAAGCGACGTACTTCCGTGGACCCGCTCACATGGACGAGCAAGGGCAGGACGATCAGCTATAACCTATATACAACAGCTGTATGCCGTTTCAGGATGTAGCCTTGAAGACCTGCCGGGAGCGATGGACGATAGAGAGGGGTGGCGAGAGAGAGAAAGCGAGATCCCTACTAGCGGCGCGACATGATGATGATGATAAATATAAGTAGAAAATAAAATTACAATCCATTCATTTTGTAATTCTGAACAGTGAAAATACAGGAAAATACATGAAATCAACCAGGCGGTGAATGACGAAGAATACATTAGTTAATACATCTACAATCAGAAACCAACTCTCTCTCTCTCTCTATATATATATATATATATAAATATATATATATATAAAGAGAGAGAGAGGTATCCTTTGGTGCGTACAAAATTTTTAAATAGCTTTGAGTAGAGCATACATTATAAGTTCTAAAAAAGGACTTTTTTTCAGTTATGTCTCGTCAGAGAACTCTGTGACAGAAGCAAGCAATAAAGAGAAATATATTAAGTTAGTTGATGCCTTAGAAAGAAAACGAAAAAAAACTCCTAAAAGGAAAAAGATTAGTTTACCTTAGTCGTCAACAACCAAAATCTATCTATCTATCTATCTATCTATAATGTGATATGAATATACATTGAAAAAGCTGTTCATTATAATGAACTTTTGTACATAATTTGGACAATATTTATTTGTCTAAGTGAAAGCTGCTTTTTTTCATTGGTAATTCATAATGATCACCAAATTTCCACACAAATTTATTCATTTTATCACGAAGATCAGACATCCATATGACCGATTGCATTTCACATAGCACTAATACCCTTGGGAAAGGTATGAATCCAATTATTCACCCTCCAGCTATGGGGGAATAGTAGGGCAGACAAGGTTCTTTAGCCTTGGTGAGGCAACTAGTCTAGGAGAAGGAAAACTCTGAATTCAGACCTGTTAAACTCCGCTTAAAAACTGACCTTGTGTCATATCCTGCCTGAGCGGAGGATTTGGGTAAATATGGATAGCCTGCCAATAGCAGCCCATGCCTGTGTAAGGCGTATGTTAACATCACTTTCTGTCGATGAGATGTTGCTGCCGATGCATGTGAATTGGTCTACTAATTTCAGAGGCTGACTGGTTAAAGTGAAGATGGCTCCTTCTTGTTTAAAACATCAGAACTTAAAGCTCGGAGGTGCAGTTTCAGAGGCAGAGTGGCATTCTGTTCAATCTCGTTCTGCTAAATCCTGCGCTGACATTTTTATGAAATATCAGGTATTGCCTTTGGCCTTTTCCTCAATAACATAGCTATATATATATATATATATATATATATATATATATATATATAGTCATTTTAAACTTAAATTTAATCGTCATAAAAATATAGAAATAGTGAAATAAAAGCAGGATTTTTTTAAAAATCTGATAACGTTTTTTTTTTTTTTGCTTTTTTTAAATAGAAAGTTAGACATTCTGGTGGCAAGAATATTAACATTATTATCTCAGTCGATATTTTTCATTTATGATTTACTTCACTTTGACATTAAGGGAAACGCAGAATGACTCATATAGATTTATATTTCTCCTTTTTAGTTACATTTGATCTTTTTTTTTACATGTGAATCGATAGATTTTCGAAACTGACATAAAAATATATGAAACAGACTTAGACAGATATTAACAGATAAATGAATAAATCTATCTTATAAATAGAAATTAATGGATAGTGGTACGAACAAGCTGATACAGACATAAACTGATTAAAATCAAGGGGAAAAAATAATGTAAAGAGAAATGAGAATATATATATATATATATATATATATATATATATATATATATAATGAAATAAAAAACAGAAATGGCTTATACTCTTTCTATATAAACAATATAAAACAGAAATGTATATACTATTTGTGTATGTGTGTGTATGTGTGTATGGGTGCATGTGAGAATGTGTGTAATGAGAATTTATATATATATATATATATATATATATATATATATATATATATATATATGTGTGTGTGTGTGTGTGTTTGTGTGTGTGTGTGTATATATATATATTTCATCTAAAACCATTCTAAATCAATAAAATAACGTGCTCTTCGCACAAAAATACTGAGAAATATCACGATATTTCAACTTTAAGATAATACCGGAAAAAAATCACCACTCTGAGCTTCACATGCTTAATATTCAGATTAGGTTTTGGCGACATATATGAAGTTCTATATTATTAATATTTTTAAAGGTAACAATATCTTCATAGTAACGGCTGCATGCCAGGTTTAGAGCCTCTATAGGTAGTATAAAAAAACAAAAAAACGAAAAATATATATTATGAATAATTTCACGATTTTGCGCTCATCAGGAAATACTACATATTTAACAAATTTAAATAAACATCTGTTTTACCTCAATTCAACTGTATATGTTGTCCAATTCTTCAGTAATTGCTCGACTACTGTTATAGTTAGAGAGAGAGAGAGAGAGAGAGAGAGAAGTAAAGTGTGAGAGAGAAGGTGACAGTAAAAGATCGATAGAAAGACAGAGAAAGGAGTGGAGAAAAGAAGGAAAGTGAAAAAGACACAAAGAGAGAGAGAAAAAAAAAGCTACAAAGTAAAGGATATAATAATGTGAGTCCATTTGTCCGTGTGTGTATGTGTGGAAGCATGTGATGCGTAACGGTTATCGTCGTAAGAAATGTAACCGCCAAGTCAAGTTCAAATCCTGGGCAGGGTTTTTACCATTTCGCTTCGGGCTAGTATCTGTGGGAAAAGCATGGATTCATCTCTTCTCTCCACCAGTAAAATCGTAAAACAGTTGGGAACCCTGTGCTTTTTAGTCTTGATAGGGAAACCTGTCCTGAAGAAGGAAAAACTGAATCCAAAATCGAAAAAGTATGGCTGAATCTACAAACACTTTCGCCACTATAAAAAATCATCATTTCACATCTTTCACTGAACTAATGGGTCCCCTTACGTTAATTCAACGGAGGAGTTCATTTTATATATATATATATATATATATATATATATATATATATATATATATATATATGTGTGTGTGTGTGTGTGTGTGTGTGTGTGTGTGGAGAAATGATATATTTCGATAAATCTAACAAGATGATAAAAAGTAAGTGCAAAAGTTGATAAACCAAGTACAGCTTCCGATAAAGAACGAAATATTATCGAATACGTTGTCAGTGTTGGTTTATCCACTTTTCCATTTATTTTTGGGTCAGCGGAAATAAATATTATTACAAAAAATATGAGTAATTTTTAAAGTTTTTTTTTTACATGGAATTATTTGCTCTGTATTTTAATTTATTATTATTTTACATAGACTGATAGATATGAATTGACTGAGATAGAAAGAAAGAAAGAAAGAAAGAAAGAAAGAAAGAAAGAAAATGTGATAGATAGATAGAGAGAGAGAGAGAGATAGATTGAAGCAAAGTGTGATAGATAGATAGATAGATAGATAGATAGAAGCAAAATGTGATAGATAGATAGATAGATAGATAGATAGAAGCAAAGTGTGATAGATAGAAAGATAGATTGAAGCAAAGCGTGATTGATAGATAGATAGATAGATAGATATGATGAAGCAAATACGAATATTTCTTTGTATTTGTTAATTTTTTAAACCTGTTCTCAATTAGTTTCGACTTTACGTCATGGTCAGGAGGAAGATCAGTGTGAAGAAAACAAATTTAGGAAGTTTTCAATATATATATATATATATATATATATATATATATATATATATACTGAATGAGTCACGTATAACTAAATGCATAAACTATCGTGTACATGAATTTATTTCTATATCTGTATACATACATATTTCTGTATGTGTGAGTATCTGCAGATATCTGTGTGAATAACTAAGCGTTTTTGCATTGATCATGTCATTGAATGGGCCTTTGTGTTCATACGGATGAGTGTAGATATGTGCATGTGCACGCACCTGTCTGTATTTCTGTGTGCTTCGTTGCGTATGCGAACATGTGTATGTGTGGGTGAATGTCTGTACGTGTGCGCGTGTGTGTGCGTGCAGGTGTGAGTGTCTATATGTGTATGAGTGTACATGTGTATGTGTGTGCATGTGTCTGTGTGTGAGTGTACGTGTGTGAGTGTATATGTATGCATTTGCATGTATGCGTGTGCGTATGTGATGGCATATGTGTGCGTGTGCTGGTGCGTGTGTATGAGTTCATATGTGTCCGTGTGCGTGTATGAAAGTGCGTGTATAAGAGTGCGTGTGCGTATGTATATGTGTGTGTCTGTATGCGTGCATGTGCGTATGTGTGTGCATGCATACGTATGTATGTATACGTTTGTGTTTGTGTGTGTGCATATCGATGTATGTGTGTGATTGCATTATTAACTGGGGCTATGTCAGCCTGTGTGCTATGGTCTGTGCATTTCCTTTGCCGCCGATTTTTGTTGTGGCCCATTTTCTCAGTTCAAACTGCAAACCAATCAAAGTTATTGAATTCCTAATTCTTGAAGCCATCTTCTAGGATAATTTGCAAAACACTCCAGGCACACGTTAAACACTATAGTTTCACTTTCATAAATTATATCCGTTTCCTACTCTGCTTTTAAAAAACCAGACATCATTTTTTCTTGCTCGTCGTGGTGGTAGCGGGGAACATGCCAAAAATAAGAACAAGAAAATAAGTTTCTTTAGACTCAAATCAAAATAACCAGAGGCAAAATTCTTCAATAAGGAAACTCTTTTGGTCAAATCAAGTAATAAGTGTTCCTGAAATATCTCTGAGAGAATCATTTTTTCATCGTAAGCAAATAACATCAGGAAAGTGCCGTCCTGTAAGTGTTCTTCAATAACTATATATGAAAACTCAGTCATTGTGGCGTAATGGTTAGCAAACTAGCTCTCGTAAGGTTTAATCCCCACTAAGGTTCAATCCCCACTAAGGTTCAATCCCCATTGTCGATGTGCACCTCAGATTGTGGACGCGGCTCTTTTCGTTCTCCCGTTCCACTCTGTGCAAGAGGGAAACGCATGAATACGTCCCTGCCATTCATCAGGTTAGGTTATTTGGCTTAATGGCATATCAACTCGTAATGCCAAATCACGTTTATACGTATATTGTATGATTTTTAAGTGAATTGTTTCTAGGTGACATTTTTAAACGAGCCAGATCTCATTACATACAGTTAGATAGTTTCAAGTATTACTATTTAATGTTTGGCTGGGTTTTATGGCATATCAACCATTGTTGGTTATTTAATGCCAAATCCTGTTTTTACATCTATATTGAATGCATATATGATTTGTAAACATATTCTGTTGCTAAATTTTTAAACAAGGCTGAGCTTATTTTTTTGTACACAGTTAAATGGGTTCAAGTATTGTTATCTAATATGAATAATTCTATTTACTATTAATCATTTGTTTACGCAGTGTTAAATGGTTTCAAGTATTTTAATGTAACAGTAACAATTTAACATCAGTCAATCGTTTTCACACATTGAATAAATATACACGATTAAGATTAGTTTGTTGGTTATTTGATTTTTAAATAGATTAGAACTCATTTGTTTACACTCTGGTATAAAGTATTGCTATGTATCACCAACGATTCAATTAAACATTAGTTATTTGTTTACACACAGTTAAATGATCTAACAATTCTTTTTTAGGTAAGTCATTTTTTTGCACAGTGTTTAAATATCAAACAGTTCTATTTTACTCATAGATAGCATCCTATTGTTTGGTATATTCGACAGCCCCAGCCGATTGGGCTTTATTGTTTGCACACAATTAAATGGTTTCCAGCTTTGCCATCAAATAACTAAATTTAATATCAATATTTTTTTGCAAGCAGGTGAATGGTTTCAAGTAAGATAAGTGATTGGCCAGTACTATTTTATTCATAAATGGGACCTTAACAGGTGCTACCACTCCAAGACAAAGTAGATCTGGGAGTAATGGCAATGTATTCTACCTTCCCTAAAGCTTCAGGACTGGAGCCTGACCATCAGATGTTTTGGTGCCATATATAATCGTTGCTAGGAAGTCTCATCTGTCTACTGAAAAGCAGTCAGCATATTCTTAAGCCCCAGATTATCCAGTTGCTCCCCATCAGCAATGAATAAAATAGTAGGGCAGACCAGTTAGGTAATAGAAGGTACCGTAAACAATTTGGGAGCCCAGTCGGCTAGAGCTGTAGAATACACCGACTGCATCTCTGCAGAGAGATAAGACACCCCCATGAATGTAGACAACTCCTTGATTGTCATCGCTCCCAGGTCCTCTCTAACCCGGAGTGGTAGCGCCTGATTGGTTAAATAGAACTGTTTAACATTTAAATTGTGTGCAAAGAAATGACTTATGCTAAATCGAATTATTAGAAATAGATTCTTTGATCATTTAGCTGTGTGTAAACAAATATGATTGTTGTTTAATTGAATTGTTTGTGATACAGAGCAATACTTGGAACCATTTAACTGTGTGCAAACGAATGTGTATTGTTGAATAGAATAATTAGTGTTAAATATCAATACTTGGAATCATTTCACTGTGTGCAAACGAATGGGTATTGTTGAATAGAATAATTAGTGTTAAATATCAATACTTGGAATCATTTCACTGTGTGCAAACGAATGGGTATTGTTGAATAGAATAATTAGTGTTAAATATCAATACTTAGAATCATTTCACTGTGTGCAAACGAATGGGTATTGTTGAATAGAATAATTAGTGTTAAATATCAATACTTGGAATCATTTCACAGTGTGCAAACGAATGGGTATTGTTGAATAGAATAATTAGTGTTAAATATCAATACTTGGAATCATTTCACTGTGTGCAAACGAATGGGTATTGTTGAATAGAATAATTAGTGTTAAATATCAATACTTGGAATCATTTCACTGTGTGCGAACGAATGGGTATTGTTGAATAGAATAATTAGTGTTAAATATCAATACTTGGAATCATTTCACTGTGTGCAAACGAATGGGTATTGTTGAATAGAATAATTAGTGTTAAATATCAGTACTTGGAATCATTTCACTGTGTGCAAACGAATGGGTATTGTTGAATAGAATAATTAGTGTTAAATATCAATACTTGGAACCATTTAACTGTGTGCAAACGAATGGGTATTGTTGAATAGAATAATTAGTGTTAAATATCAGTACTTGGAATCATTTCACTGTGTGCAAACGAATGGGTATTGTTGAATAGAATAATTAGTGTTAAATATCAGTACTTGGAATCATTTCACTGTGTGCAAACGAATGGGTATTGTTGAATAGAATAATTAGTGTTGTTGTGTGTGTATAAACAGGATTTGGCATTAAATAACCTACAATGGTCGATATGCAATAAAACCCTACCAAATCAAATTTTCTATATCTAATATATATATATATATATATATATATATATATATATATATATATATATATATATATGTGTGTGTGTGTGTGTGTATAAACAGGATTTGGCATTAAATAACCTACAATGGTCGATATGCAATAAAACCCTACCAAATCAAATTTTCTATATCTAATATATATATATATATATATATATATATGTATAAACAGGATTTGGCATTAAATAACCAACAATGGTTGATGTACAATAAAACCCTACCAAACCAAATCTTATATATTCAATATATATGTAAAAACTGTATTTGGCAATAAATAACCTGCAATGATTGATATGCAATAAAACTCTACCAAAACAAACATTATATATCTAATATATATATATATGTATAAACAGGATTTCACATTAAATAACCAAAAATGGTTGATATGCCATAAACCCAAACAAACTATCTGGAGCCTGATTGTTAGACTAAGCAAGGCTTGATAAAATTTCAAGTAATGTCTGTCGTTTTAGATTGATGATAGCAAACTAGTCCCTCAAATCGATGACGAGAAAGTCGGTACAAGGAGATTCATACTTTTGATGTTGCATCGTATCTAAGATAAATTTAGTAACTTTTTCTTTTCTTTTTTTTTTTTTTGGTGGGTGGGGGCTTACTTACGCATATTGCACAATGCTTGATAGTTCTACATTATATTAAATTGAATTTCATGTATTATCTTGCAATGGAATGATTGTTTCAGATCGACTATTAACAGTTGAGAATTTTTCTTATAATGAGGCACTGAACTTGTATCAATACTTACGTTCTGCTTGTAAATCTTCTGCTTGATGGCAGTAGTTTATGTTTTTGAGTGTGTTAGAAATTGCTGATTCTTATTTTGTTCTGTTATAAATTCTTCTATAATATCTTCAGAAATTGAATGATGTGTATTCAAGGTAAAGCCCTTACAGAGTGTGTCAAATTGTAATAGTGGGTGTACATGTTTATAGAAGTTGATTTTAATCTCTTCATCATGTGTTGATATCGAAGAAAAATTGTGATCGTTGGATGCCGCTAAAGATATTTCTCTTTCCTGGGGATATAGTAAAATATCGAAGAAGGTCTCCGTGGCTAAAGTGCCCGAATGCACCCTTCGTAGCAATCGAAATGAATCTTTTATGTTCACTTTCGAACTAATACCCTTGGAAAAGATATGAACTCTCTTATTCCCACCTCGTTCTATCGATTAAATTGTATTATTTCTGTTTTTCTGTAAAGAAGTCTTTGGCATTAAATAACCCTGGAAGACTGATATGCCATTAAACAAAGAAATCAACCAAACCATCTAATACTGAAATATCATAAGAAATAACAACTGTTGCTCTTTCTCATAAAATGAATGATTGTAAATCATTGTTAATGTCTAACATAATTATTTCCATTACAATTCAAACTCTGCCTATCCGCTCTTTATATTCTTGTTTTAAAAAAATAGAAAGAAAATTAACTACTATATCTATTTGTGTAATGAACGATTTTTAGTTCAATTTTTCACCTCAACAGCAAGGGATCGTTCATTACACGAAACATATTTTTGAAAAGTCGAAGCTTGCGTTGTTTCTCGGTTTAAATTCGCCGTAAATTCGATCGAAAATCTCTTCGCACGGCCATGTGATTTTAGTCCTGAAATAATAAATAATGCTTCTCAAGGGTATTTAATCAATTACATATGCAATAATTATATTATCAGTACTATTGTGAATCAGTGGTTTGGTTGTAGTGTATGTTAAGTATTAAAGTAAACACGGTAGCCTTGCCCAAAGTCTAGACTACATTGTATTTGAAAATGTTTGAATGTTTTTTATTTTTGTCATTGGCTGTAGAAGAAATATTTATGTAGGCAAGTAGGGGTCATTTATCATACGCCATACATGGTAAAAACATATTTTCTGGTTTAAAAATTAGGGCTGGTTCATTGCATAAATTCGTTCATTACTCAAGTATAAACGATACTCCAGTTGCCAAAGAGTCAAAAGAAGGCGCTGATGGCTTAATAGTTATCGTTGGAGGAAATGAACTCCAAAATCTGGACGAAGTTGTTTACGCATTATATTGGGCATTAGTAAAACGCGCCAAGCATAAATATGTACCAATCCTAAAATAAATGTACCCTTGAGTAAAATCCTATGTTATATTTTCAACCCAAATTAAAGCGTCTCTTGTTTACTTTTTTAATACAGTAGATTTTATTCATTAATAATACCTAATGATATCAGCTTTGATTGTATGATCTTCAACTTGAAATAATAAAGTACCAATATATTTGATTTAGAAAAAGTTACCGTTTTTTAAGGAAAAAATGCTTATTCTCCATCAATGATAATGAGCACTTTTTTCTTCATTAATGAATAAACCAAGCCATATTATATATATATATATATATAATGTGTGTGTGTGTGTGTGTGTGTGTGTGTGTGTGTGTGTGTGTGTGTGTGTTAGGTAAAATAATGGCATCTTACACTAACCCTATTTGAGCATCCATTCTTTTGTGTTGTGTTAGAGCCATGAGTCGTTTTAGAAGGATAGACTTATTTAGCTTATAAATTTTACAAACGTGTCAAACACGGATTTAATGTGAAATCTCCCCAGACTTTGCTTTCTCACAAGTCGACAATATTAAATTTGCTTGATAAATTTCGTGAGACTGGAGGCGTACATAATGGCAAAGCCGGACATCTTTATTTACAGCCAGAGTTATCAATGTGTCCGAGTTCTTAATTCTCCCACCCAGAAAAGCTTCTTTTTTTTTTTTTACCTGACTGAATTGTCAGCAATGACTGATTTCAGACCTACAAAGAAAACAAATACAAAGATTGTTCAAAAAGATATAAGTTCTTGAAAGACGAACCACAGCTGAATATTTTTCGTGTGGCAACACACTATTGCTTCTTATTAAAACTTAAATAACCAATTCAGACTTCTGTTTTAATTTCTGTTTGTTGAGGCCCATTTAAAGTTGAGAGCTATCCATCAAATCTAAAATATGGATGAGGCATAGAACTTTATGAAAAACTCTTGTATTTTACATTGAGGCTGTCGTATCATTTTTATAACAGCCAATAGGTTGGTTGTCCGGTTGGTTTATTGGTTTGTTTGTTCGTTCATTTTACAGCATGTCAACCCTTGCAGAGTAATTTTCTACAGACAGTTAGAGTCGTCAAATACATACCATACAAAAATGGATCTTCATAATCTTTTTAAACGTATCATATTTGTTGCAATAACAATGTTTTACAAACTAATGTATAAATAGAATTAGCCATCATTTTAAAGAGGTAAATATTTCATACTTAGTTGCAATATCAAGGTTTTCGTTTCATGTGGATAAATGAATGTAATTACCCAACCCCTCCACAACAAGCGGGGTGATACACCAGATCAATTTTTTAAAAATTGAGTACAATTGGTTTGAATTCAGAGTTTTTCTCGCTTAAGACCACAATCTGCTTTACTAGGGGAAAAAGAAAAGGGTTCATGCCTTTTCCATGGGCTTTAGCGTAAAACGAAACGCAAACAGCTTCATCCGGGATTTGAATTTGGATAGGTGATTCCATTTCCTAGGATAATAACCGTTACGCTTCCCATGCCAGTGAATTTATGTAGTTCAAAATCATTTTAAACATTATCTCAAACAGAGATGACTCTTATAGTTTGGTTTGTATAAAAGATAGACTCGAACAGTTATAATTTTTATATCCGTATTTCTGCTCCCATTAACCGATCGGCGCTTACGCATTCGTTTTAAAAAAAACTTTTAAGATTCGCAGACAATAATATTTGACTTGGCGCGAAAAATTAGAACGACCAAAACCCGAAATAATTTAAGAAATCTTTTTTTCCTTTAAAGATTTTTAAAAATACATTTTTTAACAAATTAGAGTTATCGATAAACTATTAACTTTTTAAATCTAATTTCGAGCCAACCTCAGTCTTATAAATAAGCAATGAAATAGATGAAATCTTCAATAGATTTATTGATTCATTCTGTAAATCTACTGAAAACTTTCGAATGTATTTCTTTTGAGTGAAAATTTAACATTCTGTCTCTTCAAGTTGGCGTTTGATTTCAACATCACTTAATTATTTTAAATAGAACGAAAACAGTTTGTTTACATTGACATGCTCGTACTAATAATCTTCCCCTGTAACTGAATATTTTAACTGTATCTACTTTCATATTAGCACATAAATATAATTCTAAATAGTGAATACTCAAACAAAGATCTTTTGCACTCACAAAATATATCAACTAGATTTTGGCAATGCAACCTGCTACATTAAATGTACCGACTTTTCTTTCTTGTAATGTCAATATTTGGAGAATATTTATGCTCTAATATCTTTCCTTGCGAGAAAAGACAATATAATTCCGTTTTCAACAAATTTTTCACTCAATTCAAAGAAATAAGATTTATTTTATTTGTAGATCGGTGTTTTATTGAATCATTAACATACTTTTCCGATATATATATATATATATATATATATATATATATATATATCGTCCAGCAGAATGACCTTCCTGATTTAAAATCGCAACTGCGCGAGCACTATAAGAAGTGGGTTGCTGGGGTGTATATCTTTGAAAAACAGCATCGATGTTCTTAGACTTGCCATCATGTCAAAGTAATCTATGGAAGTTCAGCGGAACATTTTTTCAGGGAATCCCATCTCACTACATCGCGATATCCCCCTATCGAATCCCTCGCCATATTTATCCCCTTGTGATTATCTCCTTTAAGAATATTTGAAAGTTCACGTCTTTAAAAAGAAGACTGCATTTAAAAACGCTTTTTTTGTAGATAACATTTTTAACATATTTATTCGTCATGGAATCACAGCAACACCAGAGACAATGACAACACGAGCACCGTATTAAGTTAACCGTGAAACTACAGGTATGAGAGCGAGCATTTAGAAAATATCATCTTTAAAACAAAGGGATACAAATAAAAAAACAGATAGTTCATTTTTATAGTAAACTCAAATATATAAAATTAAAAATATATATAATTAAGTATTTTAATGCAGCCACTATGTTAGCTCATATCCATAACAAAAGATTGAGACAAATTTTTGAAGCTGTTGTAATTTCGCTCTTTCCGTCTCTTAATAATCGTACAGATATTTTTAACATATCCCATTTCTTTGGAAAAATTGTCTTAAATAGCTACATATTCAATCTTAATTAATAATATTACCGGAAGTAAACTTTTCTTTTCTCTTTGTTTCAGCTTTTCTTATTTTTTCTTTCTCTCTTTCTAATCTGTTATATCTCATGATGGTTCGATTTGCTTATCATCATTGCCTTGAGCAGTCGCATGATATTTTTGAAATGTAAACGCAGATTTAATGTTTGAACGGTTACATGTTCTTTCTTCTTTTTTTTAAAAAATATTTCCTTCATTATTTCTTTCATTTTATTAAACATCTATCATTATTCCTTCAACACTTTTAAAGTCCTGGGGATGGTATATTAATACCGAAACATTTTATCGTCGAATTCCCTGCTTAATAAATTCATCACTTTTTGATAACTCTGTCAACTTTTGTTGTATGTGAAGTTAAAGATATATGTTGCCTTTTTCATTTACGTTGAAAATGCGAGAGATTATTCTACCTCAATTCAAAGAGTTGGACGAGTTCAATAGTGATAACGAAGGTACGGTAGCTCGGGAGTCTCACTCTGATCGTTCTGATTAGAAAAGAACTCCGGAATTTCTTGTTGAGATCCTGGCCCTGATCGACAACGATCCTATAAATTTATTTTCTTTCTTTTCCTTTGTTAAATGGCATATTAACCTTCACGGGTTACTTAATGCTAAAGCCATCTTGTAGAAAAACAGAAGAGATACTATTTAACTCATTGCTGGGGAGATAAGAGAGTTCATATTTTTTCCAAAAGTGAACATAATAGCAAGACTGGAGTTCGAGCTCGCTTACTTCGAGGCAGCGGTCCAGCACATTAGCCACGTCAAGTTTGGGTTGTATGTTCCTAATATGTAGTGCCTCAAGAATATTAGGAACATAAAACCTAAACTTAACAGAATTAATTTTAAAAACAGTGGTAATGCACTTAAATGTCTTTAACCACTGACGCAATTTATAGAATAGATTCGAAAAGTAAACGCTACACAATACAACTGTACAGACGGTCTTTTTCTTTCAAAGTAGTAATGTATATACAAAAGTTACATCACTTTTGTAATACATCCTCCCCTGATGATGGCCCAAAGTCGGACAGAAAGTACTTGGGAAATAACTAATTATAGAAGATTTATCAACAAATTCCAGATGAATATCATAAGATCAATATGGCAATTCGAAAGGATTAACAAAAAAATATGTTGACAAAAAATGTCTATTATATTCAAGCAAATATATATATATATATATATGTATATTAGAACATTTGGGTAGTGATTAACGTGCTGAAATGTATCATCACAAAAAGCGGTTTCGAACTGCAGTCACGCTAGATATGTTCATTTTCAGGCTAAGAATCTTTGAAAGGCTATAAACCCTGTAATATCCTAAACTCTGGTTTATATAGTACCACAATTGTCGTCAACGAGGATGGATTTAGCATTAAATAACCAACGACGGTTGATATGCCATTAAACAAACAAATAAAATCTAAGTATATATATTTGTATATGTATATCTGTGTGTGTGTGTGTGTATGTATGTGTGTGTGTTACTACTAGTGCTGCATATAATGATAATGTGATATAATAATAATATGATATGATAATAATGTAATATTATAAAGTAATATAATGATAATGTGATATAATAATAATGAGATATAATGATAATGTGATATAATGATAAAAATATAATACAATAATAATGTGATATAATGCTGCAACTGATGAAATCCGTCATTTTTTATTCGGTTTAAAATAATAAGATTCAGACTCTGTCTTGAAATATTTGTTGATATAAAAGATGTAATATAACAGAAAATGAAGATGCAATTAATTCTGTTCAGTTATCACCAGCACGTACTGATGTTGCCTTTTCGGAAAGCGAGAGACAAATATAAATATACCATGATTTCTTTTTCAAGATATTTCCCTTAAAATGCCATTATGAGTCAGCTTGTCGATAGAAAATTGTTCGAGGGCGTTCAATACGCTCTTTTATTCACCAAAGGATTATGCAATAAAATAAAGTACCTGATAAAATGAAAGATAGTAAAGTTGTTTTTCTTCTTTCATTTTATGCATTTGATTAATTGAAATGTTGGAAAATGGCAAAAATTTCCAGAAATTATTTGAGGCATTAATATGCAAAGCGAATTAATGAATTGAATGTTCCAGAAGAAATCTATCTATCTATCTATCTATGAGGTAGTCCCCATTGCGCCGTTGCTACAATGTTGAACTTTCGGATTATTACCCTCAGGAAAAATGTGAATCTCCTTATCCCACAGTTTTGGTTTAAATAGTACCACTGCTGTTCTATCAGGATGGCTTTGGCATTAAATAACCAACGAAGATTGATATGCCCTTGAAAAAGTCACCAAACCAAATCTATCTATCTATCTATTACAACCGGTTCATATATATATCGACCCCTTACTTTTTTTTCTATCTAACTCACATTTATATATCTATTGATCAGTCTAACTCATTCTATTTTTATCTATCTATCTATCTATCACAGCAGTGTTCATGTCTATCGATCGCTTTTTTTTCTTACTCAATTTATCAATCTATCTATTACTGATTGTCCACATTTATATATTTATCGATCAATCTAACTCATTCTATTCATATCTATCAATCGATCATACTCTATTCATATCTACCTTTTTCTCCAAATGAATGAGTCTCCTATCAGTGTGTTTCTTTGTGACACTTTCATATTAAAATTACTGGACCTTTTGACGTAATGTTTGCTATAAAGACTCAAAAGATCTTCATTTGTAACCTTGATTCTGAGATGTTGACATTAAAGTTCAATCGAGTGGAATGCGTATCTCTCACCAGTATTGTTAGAATATGTTTGATCCTGATCCTTATCAGGAAGTCTTGCTGATAGCACAGATCCCTTTGTCTCTCTCTCTCTCTCTCTCTCTCTCTCTCTCTCTCTCTCTCTCTCTCACCATCCGTCTCAATCGCTTTTGACGGCTTTCATTGAATGTACAGAACTGATGAATGTAAGTTTTGTTGGTTGGCTCACTTTTGTGGGATCCCGCCCACATATATATATATATATATATATAAATGGGGGGTGTATTCGGTTGAGTCATTAATCATTTCCAGAAGTTGTAAGTACGCATTTTAAACTTCCGGTTGTTTTAAACGCAAAACGGATATTACCTTATTAAAGAGTTCCTTCATCGGTCACTCTTATTTCATTCGGAAGAGATCGCTTCATAATTCAACCAATGATCTTAAGGTCCAAAAATCGTGAAACAGAAAGTAAATGTTCGACATGTAATGTTGTGGGAGTTTAAGAAAAAGAAAAACCTTACAGAAACAGCTAAGAAGAATTGTAGTGTTGATTACTATGTGCTATAATCAAACAGGGGACATCTCCACTCTAGACGGAACCCCTCTTAAACTAGTAGATAAATTCACTTACCTAGGAAGCAGCATCGCATCAACCGAAAAGGACATCGACACGAGGTTAACGAAAGCATGGACAGCTATCAATAGGCTATCGATTATATGGAAATCAGACCTAACCGATAAAATGAAACGCAGTTTCTTCCAGGCAGCGGTCACATCGATACTGCTATATGGGTGCACTACATGGACTCTAACAAAACGGCTGGAGAAGAAGCTAGACGGCAATTACACAAGAATGGCGGCAACACCCCACAAGACACCAACTGTACGGCCACCTGCCTCCGATCACGAAAACTATTCAAGTTAGACGAACCAGACATGCAGGACACTGCTGGAGAAGCAGGGACGAGCTCATAAGAGATGTACTCCTATGGACCCCCACACATGGCCGTGCAAAAGCAGGACTACCAGCACGAACATACATTCTGCAGCTTTGTGAAGATACGGGATGTTGTCCTGAAGACCTGCCTAGGGCGATGAACGATAAAGAGGAGTGGCGAGAGAGGGTCAGGAATATCCGTGCTATCAGTGCGACATGATGATGATGATGAAGTCTGAAACTGGTTTTCAAAGTTTGTTCTGGTGATACATCATTGAGAGATTAACTAAGAACGAGACGCCCCTCAGATCATTTTGGAGATGCTCTAAGAAAAATGTTGGATAGTAAATCCTCTCAAAAATACTCGAAACTTAGTACTTGACCTCCACATGCTGTTGAAACTTGAAAAAAGATAGGAAAAATGAATAAGCAGGGCGTTTGTCTACTTTATATTGTTAGTGAGAAGAGTAAGGAAGATCGCATATCTATTGCAACAAGTCGTCTTCCAAGGCAAAGAAATGACCTCATTCTCCAGAATATCATTAGAAGTGACGAAAAAGGGATCTTTAATGACAATATTTAAATCATTGATGTATATCTGCAGCCAACCCCAACCCTAATCCTAATTCATATCTATCTATCTATCTATCTATCACAACCGATTCATATCTATCGATCCCTTTCTTATTTCAATCTAACTCTATATATCTATCAATGATTTTCCACATTTATATATCTATTGATCAGTGTAACTCATTCAATTCATATCTATCTATCTATCTATCTATCTATCTATCACAGCCTGTTCATGGAAAAAAAGTTATGCAGTGTGCATGGTAAGATTACTGCGGTATTATTCACTTGAAGGTTTTAAGCTGCAATCAGACTCACAATGCAAAGCTTATAGTTCCAGTAGTTGAGACATGGTCTTGAAGATCTTTTACGAAAACGCTCCGAACTCGTCAATAGAAGAAACATTGAACTTCTCTCGGATAACGGTCACATTCAGCAAGATATAGGATAGTCTATTCTACGCATATATCGTTTTCACCAGAACTTGCTCTAAGGGACTTCCATCTTTTTCGTTCTTTACAAAATCCTCTGAATCCCAAAAGATTTTCTCGAGAAGATCAGGTGAAAACGTTTGCAGAAAATTTCTTGAGTTGGAAACCAACTGAATTTCACTTAAGAAGAATCAACAAGCTACTTGAAACGGCATGACAAAATTCAAAATAATGGTGAATATACTATTCATTGAAATTAATTCATTGTGAAATCATTCATGAATGAATGATACTTCACTAAAATGAAAATTATTCATCGCTCAGCTCGATATTGGCCTAGAGGTTAGAGTGTTCGCCAATGGCCCGGGAGACCTGGGTTCAATCCCAGGTCGAGTCATACCAAAGACTCAAAAAATGGTACTTGATGCCTCCTTGCTTAATACTCAGCATAAGGTATGGATCAAGGGTAAAGTGGGGCAATCCAGGGAAAGGAGTAGTGCCCTCCCCTATACTTTGGTGTAGTAAGCTATCGAAAAGGGAGCCTTCGGATCACCCTCGAGTATGGTCGCCAACTTTACTTTACTTTTACTTATATATATATATATATCCTATGTGATAAACATAGTCCGATAATTGCTTAGACGATAAACTGACTGTTACTAAGCACTCTCTAATCTTAACGCTAACTCTGTTTCTACGTTACTCTGACTTAGACTGATTCATCCTTATTTATAAATATAGCAAACTATATATATATATATATATATATATATATATATATATATAGTAATGGTTGCCACTAGCCTAAAGCAAGACTATTCAAATGAATTGAGCTCTCGGTAGCTGTTAAGCGGATATATGTAAACAAAAACAAATGTGATAAGTAAGCGTTTAAATTTCCTTCACTTGCGCTGGTTTCCTCGTGGCTGAGTGGTAGAATCTTGGATTGGCGTTGCTGTCAGCCAGGTTTCTATCCCAGCTACGGGAATCTCACCTGCCGATCCACACTGTGAAGTTCTGATAGAACAAAAAATGAAAGGACGAAACATTCACAGGATTAGTTTATTTATATATGATTAATAAGTCAATTTTAAACGTTTCGTTTTTGTTAAAAACCATCTTCATGTCAATGTTATTATATGATGTCGTCTTATCCGGAAAAAATATTTTAAATGAAAAACTAAAACATGAAAAATGAGAAAACACTCAAAACTCTATTATCGTTAATTGCTATCTGCTTCAAAAGATGCAATTTCTCTTTGAAAATGTTGATTTTTTTATTCTATCTTATTTTGTTTCAGACAAGATGTGAAACAATCAAAGAACTTGCTGTATCGTTATAGAACTCATCACATGAAAGTGTTGAGGGAATATCCTAATATCAAAATAATAAAATATTTTAATATATATGAAGTTACTCGTGACTCAGTGTTTCACGGTATTCAGATGACTGTTTTCAAGATTGTAGTGACTGATTTCATACACACATTCTCACTTTCACAACTGCTGTTCTGCATAAAAGTTGATATGAAACTATAAATGCAAATTATTTACAGTTATATTGCATCAAGTATTCCTATCTAACAGAAATTATTTCAAACGAATCTACTCGACCTATAGATGAGATCTAACCGATAGTCCAACTCCGGGTTAGAGTGGATATGGCTTAAATGGTATTATCGTTGTTCTTCTACAAGGATGTCTTTCGCACTAAATAACTCACGAAGGTTTTATATGCCACTAAACAATGAAACTAACACAAGTGGAAACCAAACCAAGATGTTTATTTACTGCTTGAACGTCAGCACAGACCTATGAATGAATAGGTCATACTATTTATCTTTCCACTTTAAAAGTAATCATTTTTGTGGCCAGTGATATTTTTGAAGGTTCTTTTGTCACCGCTCTTTTTATTGAAGAGTTCTATAGTCAATCCACTCGATGGATATCTCTTCTGAAGCTATCTGGCTATAGAAACGCTTATCTAAAAAAATTCTGAATCTTTATAAACTTCACGATGGCTTCTTTTTAGTTAACTGTTTATACAAGTGCGTATTGTTCAAGTAAAATTAGAATCTCTATGGTAAACAAATTTCCTGAAGACATTTTTGCAAGATGTCTGGTTAGCAAAATTTTTTTTTTGTTTAAAAGAAATAAATAAGAATTTCCATGGTTAAGAAACTTCTTTGCTATCGTCTGGTTATAAAAAGCCTTATTAAAAAGAAAGGAAAAGAAAATAAATGAATAAAAAACAAAAAATTCTATGGCGCTTATTGTCAAAACAATATCAGAATTTCTATGGAGAACGAACTTCCTGAAGGCATTTTTATTTTTTTATCTTTTTGCAGATGCCTGTTTAATGAAGTGCATATTGTTTAAAAAATAAAAGAAGAATTTCCAAGGTCAAAGAACTTCCTAAAGTCTTCTTTGTAAGTGTCTGGTTAGGAAAAGACTTATTTGGAATAAAAAAAAAATTGGCCTGAAAAATCCATAAACTTTCCTTCTGAAGTTGACATTTAATGGCTGCTATTAATTTCAAAATAATTAATTTCTGTGATATTTGAACTGTCTGGAAATTTCACACAATCAATCTTCATGGGAGCAATTTCCACCACGTCAAACACACACACACACACACACACACACATATATATATATATGTGTATTTACCAACCCCTCCGTACTGGCAGGATGTGATACAAGGTCAATTTTCAAGGGGGTTTAATAGGTTTAAATTCAGAGTTTTCTTTGCCTAACCAAGACTGAAGAACCCAGACTGCTCTACTATTGATTCGTAGCTGGAAGGAAAATAATCAGATTCATACCTTTCCAAAGGGTATTAGTGTTATGTGAAATATATATAACGCTTCTTAAGGATAAAAGACACTAACTTATTACATTGTCTTGCATTTTAATAAATGTTAAGATATTGTGATATTGCTCTGCACTTTTGTATATTGAGTACTATAAATATTTTGAATTTCCGAGGCACTTTTGGTGTGAATTCTAACCGTATATATATATATATATATATATATATATATATATATATATATATATATATGTGTGTGTGTGTGTGTGTGTGTGTGTGTGTGTGTGTGTGTGTGTGTGTGTGTGTATGCGTGTGTGTGTGTGTGTGTGTGTAACGAAAATATTTCAGTTAAAGAAAGATAGTTTCCATTAAAATCAGCAAAAATAAAGTTTAAAATAGCAAGTGTATTTTCTTTAATCATGTCTCAGTTTATATCATGGGCATCTTCTATTCTTGTTAGGAGAGTTCTCGTTGCGTTATGGTTAACGGACTGAACTCTGACATCATAGTAAGTGAGCTCGCGCTATTATATTCACTTTTGGACTAATACCTTTGAGAAAATGATGAACTTCATAATCTCCCCAGCTGTCGGTTAATTATTACAACTACTACCCTTCTACAAGGATGGCTTTGTCATTAAATAACCCACAAAGGTTGATATGCGATTCAACAAAGAAACCAAATCAAACCTTCGATTCCTGGCATTTTTCACACACAAGTAAAAAAACGTATCATTCACTTGGATTCAAATAAAGAATAAATACATTTTTTACGACTGCTTTTTTTTCTTTTACAGATGTTTGGTAAGAGAAGTGATTACTGCTTAAAAATTAAATGATAGAAGTTCCTATGGTCAAGAAACCCCCTAAAAGTACCCGTTGCAAGAGCCTGGCTCTGAAAAACCCACATTTGAAAAATAAAAAAGTATACATTTCTATTGTTACTGATATCTTTAAACATTTCTTCTATAGCCCTGTTGGCTGGGACTGTAGAATACGCCGACAGCATCTTTGCAGAGGGATAAGAGTACACTTCCAATGCGTACCCATGGATATGATACTAAACTTCAACTGATTGTGAGGCTTCAATCCTGGAGATTTCAGGAATGTTGAGAACCACTTTCAGATCCATTTTGATTTGGTTGGTCGGCTGGTTGGTTGAGTTTTATGGCATATCAATCCTTGTTGGTAATTTTATACCAAATCCTGTTTATACATACATGGATATTTATATATATGACTTGTAAACGCAAATTTTGTTGATAACATTTTAAAATGAGACTAAGCTCATTTGTTTGCATCCAGTTAAATGGTTTCAAGTATTGCTATGTAATACAAACAATTTGATTTTAAATCAGTCATTTGTTTACGAACACGGTTAAATGAATATACATGTGATGTGTAAGTGAATAGTTTGTTGGTAATTTTATTTTAAAAAGTTAGAGCTAAATTGTTTCCACACAATTAAGTATTACTATTGCTTGCACACAGTTTAATGGTTGCAATATAACTCTAACAACTGTATTTATTATAAAACATTTGTCAGCACACAGTGAAGTGGTTTCAATTATTGCTGCTAAACACTAACGATTCTCTCCGACACTATTTCTCATTTGTATACAATCAAATCGTTCCAAGTATTACTATGTAATAACAATAATTTAATTTTTACACAACGTTGGATTGCCCAGTCGGCTTGGGTTGTAGAATACATCGTCTGCACCTCTGCAGAGGGGTAACCCCCCTCCAACGAGTGTCCTGAATTGGCACTAAACAATCTGATGGTGGGGTTCCAGTAATACTGGAGCTTTGGAGAATGTGGGGCACTCCTTCATTGCCATCGCTTCCAGGTCCACTCTGGCCCCGGAGTGGTAGCACCTGATAAGGGCCCTATCTATGGGTTAAATAGAACTAACTGCATACTTATGCTAAACTGAATTGTTTGAAGTAGAACTGTTTGACTAAACTGAATAGCTTGAAATGTTTTTGACAATTAAACCGTTCTTACATTTAAACTGCGTGCTTAGGCTACACTGAATTGTTTGAAATGGAACAGTTTTTGACATTGAAAATGAACTTACACTAAACTGAATCGTTTAATATAAAACTGTTTTGACATTTAACTGTGTGCAAACAAAACCTGTACTTATACTAGACGAAACTATCTGAATTAGAACTGTTTGAATAAAAATAAACTATGTACTTAAATTTAAACTGCATGCTTATGCTAAACTGAATTATTTGAAATGGAAGTGTCTTTTGACATTGAAACTGTACTTACACTAAACTGAATAATTTAATATAGAACTGTTTTGACGTTTAACAGTGTGTAAGCAAGATCTGTATCTATACTAAACTGAATTATCTGAATTAGAACTGCTTGACTAAACGGAAGAGCTTGAAATAGAAATGTTTTTTACAATTAAACAGTACTTACATTTAAACTTCACACTTATGCTAAACTGAATTGTAGAAATAGAGCAGACTCATTGTATAAAAATGGATTTGTCGTTAAATAACCTACAAAGGTTGATATGCCATAAAACACAACAACTAACCAACCTACCACAACGTTAGACGGTTTCAAGCATCCTACGCTAGCAGTTTTATTTGCACGCAGTTAAAGTGTTCTAAGTATTGTCACATAATACCACTAATTAAATTTATGTACACTGTTAAAGGGTTTCAAGAATTGCTATTTAACATTAATAATTCTATTCAACATTACTCATTCGTTTGCAGCTAAATGGTCCCAAGAATTGCAATATGACACGACCAATTCTATTTAAAATCAGTAATTTGTTTCCACACAGTTAAATGCTTAAACAGTTCCGTTTAACTCATACATGGAACGCTAACAGGTGCTACTACTCCGGGTCAGAGTGTACCGGGGAGTAATGGCAATGATTGGGTACTCAACATCCCCCAAAGCTTAAAGATTAGAGCCTCACGATCAGATTGTTGTGTTTCATATCGAGGATACTCGTTAGAGGGTATTACCACCCTGCAGAGATGTAGTTAGCATATTCTACAGCGCCATTGAACTGCATTTGTCCATTCCAACCTTGATTAGTAGTACCAGTTACGGTCCGATCTATGAGTCAAATCAAACTGTTCAATTATTTACTAAAGATTGTTATTATTACTAATTTGAAACCACACAACTGTGTGCAAATCATTTGTGATGTATAGAAATTTTGATAAATAGAATTACTTATGGGAAATAGCAATACTTTAAATCATTTAACTGTGTGCAAACAAATGATTAATATTAAAGAATATTATTCTTGTTCGATATCAATACTTGTAACCACTTAACTGCATGCAAACGAATGAGCTCGATCAATTCGTTTAAATATCAAGTTACCTATAAACAACTCCCTTGCAACGGAACCCCTCTGAAAATAGTAGACAAATTCACCTACCTAGGAAGTAGCATCTCATCAACCGAAAAGGACATCGACACGCGGCTAATGAAGGCATGGACTGCTATCGATAGGCTATCGATCATATGGCACGACATGATATATATATATATATATATATATATATATATATATATATATATATATATATATACAGGATTTGTTATTGAATGACCTAGAAGAGTTGATATGCCAGAAAATGTCAGATATGCCAGAAAATGTCCAACCAACCAACCGGTTTCTTCAGTAATTGCTACTTTATCATATTTACCCAACACCTCCGCTCGGGCAGGATATGACACAAAGTCAATTTTTAACAGGTCTGAATTCAGAGTTTTCCTTCTCCTAGACTCGTTGCCTAACCAAGGCTGAAGAACCTAGTCTGCCCTATTATTTACCCATAGCTGGAGGGAGAATAATTGGATTTATACCTTTCCCAAGGGTATTAGTGCTATGTGAAATGCAATCAGTCCAGGATTTGAACTCGTGTCGCCGTGTCCAATTCCTGCGACGATAACCATTACACCACGCGCACCTTCTTAAATTGCTGCTTTTTAGAAAGTTCGTATTGTTAAAATAAAGAATGTCTGTGGCCATTGAACTGTTTGGACATTTCCTTTGCAGCAGTTTGCTGGTGAAAGCTTTTATTGAAAAAAGAAAAATGTTGTCAGAATGCTTGAAGCTATGATAATGAACAGTGAAAAGACTGGCTGCATGGTGAGTGAGATATTTGGATATTTGCCACAGACGCCATTGGTGGATGTTCAAGGCCGTGATAAATATTTTTTCAAGACAAACCAAATCTACTTAGAAGAGTGGCATAACGAAATTTTACAAACCTAATGTCCTCTGTTTTTCATTGTCCAGTATGAAGTTAGGTAGGTGGAAATGTTGAAATATGCTCATGTTCGTGTTTACCAGTTTTTTTTTTAAAGCATCGTTAAATGATTAGAAAAATGCGACAAAATTCCCTTTTGAATGTTAAAAAAAACCCAGCTAGCCAAAAACAAGTATAAAAAGAAGTCATATGTTGAATGTACTAGTAGTGGTAGCAGTAGTAGTAGTTGTAGTTGCTGCTGTTGTTATTTTATTACCAGTGAGTCTTTCACACCAGCTTTAACTGGCGGTCTTTCACCGGAGTCTGAGTGACACCAAGTCTCCTCTGGTCTCCAGGACTCTTCTCAGTATTCTGGCTGATCTCTGCAATGTTGATGTCTGGATGGTTCCAATTTTCCGTCTGATTTCCAATTCCATCATTTCCTTCATTAGGCTCCTAAGAACCGTTCCAAGTGCATCAATTACAATCGGTAGTACTTTTAACTTCATGTTCCACAACTTTTTCAGTTCTCTGGCAAGGTCCATGTATTTTTCTGTCTTTTCGCTTTCTTTAATTTTCAGTCTATGGTCCACTGGAACAAGATAGCATTTTTTTTTTCAATTAACACAAGGGATTAGGCTATTCGCCTGTATCTCAAAACCCCTTAGAATTTTATGGTTTTCATTCTCTAAGACAGATTCTAGGTTGTGCATTATTATTATTATTATTATTATTATTCCTCTAGAGTTTTTCACATCAGTGTTAGCTGATGGTTTTTCACTGGGGTTTGAGTGACAGCAAGTCTCCTCAAGTCTCCAGGACTCGTCTCAGTATTTTGGGCGTCCTCAGCAATGCTGTCGTTTGGATAGTCTCTACCCGTCCGCCAACTTCCAAGTCCTCCAGGCCCTTTAATAATCCTTTAGTTACAGTTCCTAACGCACCAATCACAATTGGCACAATCGTTACTTTCATGTTCCACAGTTTTTTCAATTCTCTAGCAAGGTCGAGGTACTTATCCTTCTTTTCACTTTCCTTCAGATTTCTTCTGTGGTCCGCCGGGACAGCAAAGTCAACAATTTTGCAGATTCTCTTTCTTTTGTTGATTATTATGAGGTCTGGTCTTCTGGCCGGGATTAGGTGATCCGTTTGTATCTTTAAGTCCCATAGGAGTTTATGCGAGTCATTTTCTTCTTATTATTATTCCTTGAGAGTTTTTCACACCAGCGTTAGCTGATAGTCTTTCACTGGAGTTTGAGTGACAGCAAGTCTCCTGAAGTTAACAGGACTCTTCTCAGTATTCTGGCCGATCTGAATAGAGGTGTCGTTTGGATGATTTCCACTTGTCCTCTAATTTCCGAGTCCTCCAATCCCTGTACCAATCCTTTGGTGATTGTACCAAGAGCACCAGTTACAATTGGTATCAATATCACTTTCATGTCCCACAGTTATTTTTAATTCCCTATCAAGATCCAGGTACTTATCGTTCTTTTTGCTTTCTTTCAATTTTACACCGGTTAGCCGGGACAGTGAAGTCCACAATTCGATATGTTCTCTTTTTATTTTTGTTGACTATTATTAACCAGGTATGCAGGATCATATATGTAAGGAAAAAGGAAACCATCTGCCCTTATGGGATGAAGTTAAAATAGTTAATAGAGAATTGATAGAGAAGAAAATCGGAGAATTAGGCACCTTAAAGAATCAGCACATACGTGGTGCCTTCAATAAGTTTCCAGACCTTTTTCGTATGGGCATTGGAAAATTTAGTATGTTATAGCTATACATCTTATGAGATGACTGGCGAATTTTTATGATTTCAGGTTCAAATGAACAGCTACAGTAGCAATTGGAATACACCCTATTTTTTTATTATTTAATGCCAAATCCTCTTTATACATATATCTATTAAATATATAAGATTTGTTTTGGTTGGGTTTTATGGCATAACAACAATTGTAGGTTATTTAATGCCAAATCCTCGTTATACATAAATGTATCAAATATATAAGATTTAGTTTGGTTGGGTTTTATGGCATAACAACCATTGTAGGTTATTTAATGCCAAATCCTCGTTATACATAAATGTATTAAATATATAAGATTAAAATAAATTAAGTATATGATTTGTAAACACATTTTGTTGATAATAATTTTAAACGAGTCTGAACTCATTTGTTTGCACATAGTTAAATGGTTTCAAGTATTGCTATGTAATATTAACAATTTAACATCAGTCATTTTTGCACACATTTAAATAGATATACACGATATGTAAGAGATTAATTCATAGGTAATTTCATTTTTGAATTAGTTAGAATTGATTTGCTTGAGCTCAAGTGTCGTTGCTTCTACACAGTTAAATGGTCTCAATTATTGTTATCAAACAATAATTCTATTCAATATCAATCATTTATTTTCTAACCGTGAAGTGGTTACAAATATTGCTATTTAACACTTATAATTCTAGTCGACATAACTCATTCATTTGCAACAAGTTAAATGGTTCCAAGTATTGCGATGTATCAGTAACAATTCAATTAAACACCAGTCATTTGTTTACAAGCATTTTAATGGTCAGTGTTCGACAATGGGCCGGGAGACATGGGTTCAATCCAAGGTCGAGTAATACCAAAGACTCAAAAAATGGTACTTGATGCTACCTTGCTTAACACTCAGCATTATAAGGTAAGGATCAAGGGTAGTGGAGCAATCCAGGGAAATGAGTAGCGCCCTCCCCTACACCTTAGTGTAGTAGCTATCGAAAAGAGAGCCTTCGGGTCACCCTCGACTAAAGTCACCAACTTTACTACTTACTCTATTTTCAACAATTCGATTTAATATGTCATTTATTTGAACTTTGTTTATATATCTATCAGTTCTATTGACTTATAGATAGGACTCAATCAACTGACACCACCCAGTGTCTGAGTGTAGCAGGGACCAAAAGCAATGAATATTCCCCAAAGCTCCAGCATTACTGAAACCTCATGATCAGATTGTTTAATGTCATATCCTGGATACTCGTTAGGGGTGGGGTCCTACTCTTCTGTGAAGATGCAGTTGGTGTATTCTACAACCCCAGCCGACTGCGCTACTAGTTTTGTGTATTATCCTTGAATTGATGCATCTGCGCAACCCTCAATGCTTGTTTAAGCGGAGTTTAACAGGTTTGAATTCAGAGTTTTCTTCTCCTAGACTCCAAGGCTGAAGAACCCAGTCTGTCCTACTATTTACCCATAGCTGGAGGGAGAATTATTGGATTCATACCTTTCCCAAGGGTATTAGTGCTATGTGAAATGCAATCATTTGAACTCGAGTCGCCGTGTCCATTTCCTACGACGATAACGGGCACCTCTGCAGAGGGGTAATACCGCACCAATGAGTGTCCTAAATATGACACTAAACTGCATCTCATGGTGAGCCTCTAGTCCTGAAGATTTGCGGAATATAGAGTACTACTTCATTGTCATTACTCCCTGATCCACTCTAACCTGGAATAGTAGTACCTGTTTTGGTCCTACCGATGGACCAAAGTGAACTATTTAATCATTTACTATACTTGAAACCATTTAATTATGTGCAATCAAATGAATGATATTAATTTGAAGTATTAGTCTTACATAGAAATGCTTGAAATCATTTAACTGTATACAAATAGAACAATTAATGTTAGCAATTTTTGAAACTGCTTCACTGTGTGTAAACAAATAATTTTTATTAAATAGAATTATTAGCTTCAGATTTCAGTACTTGAAACCATTTAATTGTGTGAAAACAATAAATAGCAATACTTAAACCATTTAACTGTGTGCAAACAAATAAGCTCTGTATCGTTTCAAAAATTATATTATCAACAAACTATTCATTTAAGAATCATATATGTGCATAAACAGGACATAGCATTAAATAACCATTAAGGATTGGTATGCCATTAAATCAAATAACCTGATCTAACCCTATGGTCTCATAACACAAAACGGAACATCAAATCAATAAAACGAATAAAAGTATTGCTGTCATCTTTTTTTTTTTCTTTTTAGAATTAAAATGAAAAAAATGTTTGCACTATTTTTCTTGCACCACTCAAAAAATAAAGGAAAAGGTAAGAGTGGGTGGTAGGTTGGAATTTGGGTTGAGGGTAGGGGTGTTTGTTGTCGGCATTTTGGTATTGTCTGGCAGCCATTACAGACTGGGCAATAGAAAAGCACAAAGTCTTCGAAACATTCAACAGATGGGATTGAAAAAGTTGAATGGGAGGTCAGAACGGGATGGAATCAGGGTGGGGATCGTGAAAGAGCAATGTGAAAATTCAGCTGAGGAAGAGACGTCGTCCATTAAAAATACCTTGAGAAAAAAGCATATGCCACTGACGTTTCAAAGAACCTTCTTCTTCTTCTTCTTCTTCTTCTTCTTCTTCTTCTTCTTCTTCTTCTTCTTCTTCTTCTTCTTCTTTCTTTCTTTCTTTTTATTTCATCTTTCAACTTGTGTCTTCTTCTTCTCCTTTCAAGTTATCTGTTTTCTTTCTTTCTTTCTTTCTTTCTTATTACTATCTCATCCTCTTCTTTTTTTCCTTTGTTCTTTCTTTGTTGATGGTTATACTTGTCTTTTCGATTTCTATAATTTCTTCTTCTTCTTCTTCTTCTTGCTTTTATATTTTCTTTGTTTCTTTTATAAATTCCTTCTTTCTTTCTTATGTCTTTCTCATTCTTTTTTCTTCTTCTTTCAACTGATCTTTTCTCTGTTTTTATCTTTTCTTTCTTTCTTTCTTTCTTTCTGTTAAATAACCGTTTCGTCTTTCTTTCTTTCATTCTTTCTTTCCTTCTTTCTTTGCGTCTTTTTGTTTTATTAGCCAGTTTTTTCTCTCACTGGGTGGAGAAATGTCGCAGAAAAGTCAACTGCAACGTCAATGTTTTTTTATTATCCTATTACTTCTGCTCTGCTGCATACATCTCAGAAAGGATTGGCTCAGATGTGAAATGATACTAACAGTGGAAATTTGTGCATGAATCTCATACATCGAGCCAATGTATTTGTTGTAGTCTTCTGTTAATGAAATATTTTATTTCTTAGCAGCAGCATCAACAACAAAATAATAGTATTCTCCTTATTTATTGAAGCGATTTATTAGATTTCTAATTTTAAACTTTGTGGTTTTTTCACTCCTGCTCAAACCGATAGTCTTTCACTGACGCCTATCTGAAAGCAAATCTCCAAAGATACCGCGGACTCATTTAAGTATTCTAGCTTATCTTAACTGCTTCAGTCTCGGTGGTCTTGATTCTTCCTTTGATCTCCAGTTCTCACAGTCTATTTTCCAGGCCTTTGGGGACCATTACAAGGGCGCCAACTACAATTAGTTTCACTTTCACTTTCCTGTTCCACATTTTTTTTCAGCTCTCTTTTCGCTTTCACTTTCCCTCTGAGATCCGCTGGAACGACAAAATCTACAAGATGACAATTTTTTTTTTCCCATTGATTAACACTTAGTCTGGTCATCTGGCCGAGATTAGATGATCTGTTTGTATTACAAAATCCTTGGGAATTTTATCCGTCTCATCCTCTTAGACGGATTCTGGTTTGTAGATATACAATTTTTATTAGGTTGAAATTTTATTATTATTTTACTCCTTGCAAGTTTTTCACTCCAACATCAGCTCATGGTCTTTCACGGGAGTCTGAGTGACAACAAGTTTCTTCAGGTGTCTGTCACCTTTTCGAATATTTTAGCCGATCTTTAAAAAGAAGGTGGTCTGGATTCTTCTTCTGATTTCTAGTTTTTCTAGTCTTTTTTCAGGCCTTTAGGGACCGTTCCCAGCATCTGGATGACAGCAGGTCTCTTCAGATCACCAGGATTCTTCTGAGAATTCCGGCCAATCTCAACTATGCTTTAGTCTAGATGGTCTTTATTCTTCTTCTGATTTCCAGTTTTTCCAGTCTTTATTCCAAGACTTTTAGGACCTTTTAAAGCGTATCAGTTATAATTGGTATCACCGTCAATTTCATGTTTTACAGTTTTTTTAAGTTCTCTGGCAAGGTCCAAGTATTTGTCTTTTTCCATTTCTTTTATTTTGACTCTGGTTAGTCAGAAAGGCAAAATCCACTAGAGGGCCACTTCTATTTTTCTTTCTTTCTTTATTTTTTCTTTGTTTGTAATTTAACTTTAGGTCTGATATTCTCGCCGGATTCAGGTCATCTTTTTGTATCACAAAATTCTCAGTGGATCACCTTTCCCAGTCAGTTGTGCCTAGTTTTGTAACCCTTTTGCGCAAGTTTACTGCATTCAATTTCTTTTTGAATAACTGGTTCATTTTTCTCAACATAACCAACATCGATTTTCGCGTTTGATGTTTGTACAACAGCATTGCTTCTAAAAAAGCCTTCATCAGATGATGACTCTGGGTTCAGGCATGGTTTCGGGACCGAAGCATCATTACCACAAATCCAGAGCGCCTCAGCAGTATCTCACGACACCTCCAGACTTTGTCAGATTTTTGTCACTCTATGGGATTGCCATATCCACGCTGATGCAGTTAGAGCCTTATCTTGGATCTTTTCCATGTATTTAATCTAGTCTGATGGAGGAAGTCCAAGATTAGTAAAAAAAAAAAAGGGAGGTTGAGTTGGCAATAAAACCTCAGCATCCGACTTCAATAGGAAATGCATTTGTTGTCCAACCATTTCTGACACATTGTTCTTTCAGATCTTCATATTTTTTCCAAATTACGCTGATGTGCCCAGTCGAAATTTTCTTCAAAAGGGACCGTTAACTCAATAACGAAAAGTTTTTTTTTGCTTTAACGGACCAAATGTTAATATCTGGACACTTTGTCGTTGACGCTATTTCAGTTGGAAATAGGAAGTTATGTTTTAAATCGGTTGCGATAATAGGTCCTTATGGCGTTGTTCTATGCTGCAAATATTAGAAAATTAGTTTCTCCTATTAGATTTCCTTGTCTAAATCATGTCTTCTTATGTGCAATATCAATAGTTTGTCACTTGAAATATCCATACAGTTGTTTTTCTTCCCATTTCTCTTTCATCATTTTTGTTATTTTCCTATTTGTAATTGTATTTCCAACGCTGTTATTGGTTACTGTAATTGATTTTTGTTGCCACTGTTGTTATTATTTTCTTCGGCAAAGTCGAACGGACGTTTGCTAATGTTTGTACTTAGAAAGCCATACCTTCATTCTTGCTTTGTCAGGATAATGGGGGCACCATAAAGTCTTGTTTATATGAGCGTTCATCAGCTCCACCGTGAAGCAGGAATTTAGCCAAATGAAATCCGTGCCTTTCTCCTTTCCAGGCTTCTCGTTTTTCATTTTCGGTAAATGGACGAAGACATAACGATTTTTGCCCTCCACTCGTCAGCTCTCTTCACTTTTCTCGCTCCATAAATCTTCGATTTCTCGTTTTTCCTCCCTTCCTATCTCTCCTTCACGCTAACTTACCATAATAACAGACCGATGCTTGTGAGTCCGATTCTCACTAGGTGCCCCATGCTTCTGACTTCATGCCAACTTAAGCCCACTCTAGTAAATGAGACATTTTACCATGATAAAAATGGTTACCAAGCTAAACTTTATAATCATTTACTACAGAAATATGATTTCGGTCGTCATTGTATATCTCATAGTAGTAGCTTTGCTGCAAATCTAAGCTAGAGTTAAATTTTAAAGAGTAAAACTGCATACTATAGTCTCGATCTTTCGCGAAAATAGACGAAGACTAATTTACATGAACAAGGTATCTTTTTGTTGTTTCTTTTACTGCCTATATATATATATATATATGATAATTGTGGGTTCTATATGAAAGGGACTTCAAATGTTCATTATTTGAATATTACAAGTTCTTATGCCTGATTTGTCATAAGTGCATCGAATACATTTTTATGCAAAATCGATTGTTTTTTAACCCGTTTTTTGCATATATATATATATATATATGTACCTATCACAGCAGCAACAATCACGTACTTGAGCGAAAGATGGTAGTGAGAGGGAGAAAGAGAGAGAGAGGGGGAGGGATGAATCGATCTTTTTAAAATACATACAAAACTGGACGCTTCTAGGTAAATTATGTTGCAGAAAATGAGAATGATGTGCTTAGTTGATATATATATATATATATATATATATATATATATGTCAGAAAATATTTATTAATACAGCCAATGTATATGCTGCGCCACCTGAATATTTTACATTGCTTTTCTGATAGTATATCAACTTCTTTAAAAACATTTTTAATAAAATCTTTAAAAGCTTTCTAATTTTTTTCTACAAAAACTTTTCCATCTGACTCTAACCTTAGGTTGAAACTTGTTGAGAACAATCAAAAACAAAAATAAATAGAAGAAATATTTCTATTTATTTTATCAGTTTTATTCATCCTTATATATATAGAAGTATATATATATATATATATATATACAAGTATATATATATATATATATATTTTTATATATATATATGTACAAGTATATATATATATATATATATATATACACAAGTATATGTATGTGTGTGTGTGTGTGTTTCAATCGTCGATCTTGATTTACGAAGACTCTGCTGTTCAGTAAAAAAAAAAATTAGAACCGTTGGACACCGACACAGATGATGGCTTCACAGAGGCGAAGACGCGTGCGGTACCAACTTCACTTTTTGGAAGAGCTGATATCAGAAGAATAGTGCACCAATATTCCACAGATAAATATACAGGTTGACATGCCGTTAAAATCTATCAATCGCCCAACAGGTACTTCCACTCTTGGTTAGAGTGGACCTGGGAAGTAATTACAACGTAGAGGTGCTTCAACTTCTCTAGGGATCCACAGCTGGAGTCTCACGGGTGAATACAGTGTAGCGTTATATTCAGGATACGACTAGTGGTTGAGTTATATTCTTTGTAGAAGTCCTATAGACCAATTAAAGCTAATATTTTCTATTTCAGAAAATCATTAGTTTCGATGTTTTTGCAGTATTTTTGTAACGTGAAATACCTTTCAGCAGCTCCAGATGCTTTTGTTGAGGTTATGAATATAACGAAACACACTTGTGTGATTTCGTGAATTGAATTGTGACCATGACCAGAACATCCGGCGAACACTTACGCACGACATCCGGAAACACTGGACAGCTGTTTCAACCTTATTATGTCATATCAGCAGTGTAAACGGTGTTCTCCACCACTGGAGATCGAACAATATAATTCCTCTACTTAAAAAAGAAAAATATACTTGCCCTTGAGGTCATAATAATTACGCAGATGTGTATTTCTAATCTTATTGAGAAGACGTGGCCCTGGAGGTGACCGTGTCCTCTGTAAAGAGTACGGATGTAACTTGCAAGACATATTCAGGTTAATTGGTCGCGCAATTACCATAACTTGTTAATTTAACGTCACTTGCGTGCCATATGGGCCAATGGCTCAATTGCAGAGTTGTGGCTCTGAAATCTATGGTTTCTGGTTCGATCTCCAGTGGTGGAGAGTACGGTATACACTGCTAATAAGACCTAATCAGGTCGAAACAGCTGTCCAGTATTTCTGGATATCGTTCATTTACCGGATTTTCTGGTTATGGTAATTCAATTCACAATATAATTCCTTTACTTAAAAAAGAAAAATATACATTGTTTGATTTCGTTTTATGTTACATCAAACTTCGTAAGTTGTTTAATGCCCAAGCCATCCTTGTAGAAAGAGAGTAGTAGTACTATTGAACCAATAGCTGTTGGAGAGATATTTTCATATCTTTCTCAAGTCCGGGAGTGAACAAAGTTAGCGCAACTGGAGTTCGAAATCGTTTACTACGATGTTGCAGACTAGCATGTTAACCACTACGCTACAGGTACTCCTCCTGTACTACACTGAACTTGGAAGTGATTATATTGTGCTTGAAATAAATCTGCTGCATCTTTTGAGTGCTGTATTTGAGAGCTGTTCGAAATTGTGTTGTACTTGAAATACAACTTGAGCGGTTCAAATGAGGGGGTGTAGGTACTCCGAACTGACCCGGAAACGATACGAAATGTAGAATTAAAGTGGACACCGCCGAGAAAACGAAAGATTGGAATGTCAAAGAATATAGCGAAGGACAATAGAAAACGAGGTTTGTGTTTGGGTATGTATATCAGTAGTGATTGCAGAAGTTGCTGTGTGTGTGTGTGTGTGTGTGTGTATTTACCTAATCGGCTGGGGCTATAGAATACACTGACTGCACCTCTGCAGAGGGGTAAAATCACCGCAACAAGTGTCCTGGATATGACACTAAGCAATCTGATGGTAAGCTTCCATTAAAGCTGGAGTTTGGGGAATGCGGAGTACCCCTTCATTGCCATTGCTCCCAGGTCCACACTGGCCAGGAATCGTAGCATCTGATCGGGTCCGATCTTTGGATTAAATAGAATTAAACTGCGTACTTATGCTAAAATGAATTGAAATAGAACTGTTTTGATATTTAAACTACCTACTTATGCTAATCCGAATTGTTTGAAATGGAACTGTTTTTGTATGATAACTGAATTGTTTCAAAATAGAACTGTTTTTTTATCTTTCATCTGTGTTTAGACAAAAACTATACTTATACTAAACTGAGTTGTTTGAATTAGAACTGTTTGACTAAACTGAATAACTTGAAATAGAAATATTCTTGACAATTAAACTGTTTACTTATGCCGAACTGAAATTTTTGAAATAGAATTGTATATTTGTATAAAAATGGATTTGGCATTGAATAACCTACAAAGGTTGATATGCCATAAACACAAATAAACAAACATAAACTATATTGTTTAAAATAGAACTGTTTTGACATTGAAACTGTATTTATGCAAAAAGGAATTGTTTGAAATCGAACTGTTATGACATTTAAACTGTATACTTTTACTAAACTGAATTATTTGAAATGGGACTGTTTTTGTATGCTAAACTGAATTGTTTGAAATTGGACTGTTTTGACATTCAATTGAGTGTAGATAAAAACTATACTTATACTAAACTAAATTGTTTTAATAAGAACTGTTTGACTAAACTGAATAGCTTGAAATAGAAATGTTTTTGACAATTAAACTGTGTACTAATGCTTAACTGAATTGTTTGAAACAGAACTGTTTATTTGTATAAAAATGGATTTGGCATTAAATAGCCTACAAAAGTTGATATGCCATAAAACCCAACCAACCAACAGACCAACATAATATGCGGACAGCTTGTGACAATCGTGACGATTATAAAAAGAAAGAAACGTCCAAAAGTGACATTTGTACATTCAGCTTTTTATATTTTACAGCCATAGGAATTGCACTAAGTTTCCAAATAGTATCTCTGGACGTTACTTTTTTCTTCATATCATCATCATAATGGTGACAAGCTGTACGCATGCTCAACTTCTCTGACCTCATGATAATCCCGTGATTGATCCGTGACCTAGTGAATATATATATATATATATATATATATATATGTGTGTGTGTGTGTGTGTGTGTGTGTGACAAATTTACGATCACTTGATATTCCAGAGCTTTACTGGATTAATAATATCATTGACTTAATTAAGTAGTTTCTAATACAAAATCTCTCGTTTAGTTCACTGCTTTCGCTTATGTTATGTATTTCTCACTTTCTTTTTTCTTTAATTTTCATTTGTTTTTAAGTGACTTCGGATATAAAATGTCACCATGTTTTTCATTATTCTTCTTTATTGACAATTTACAAACCAATAACACATAGAGACAGCATGATTGATATTTTTAAACAATCTAATGTTTTATTAAGTTGGGTAGACCATTGTTTAGATTTTAAACTCTTACTGACAATTTTTGAGTCATTGGAATGGTTTGGTTGTGTCTTATTGCATATCAACCCGAATGGATTATTTAATGTCAAGTTCTATATATATATATATATATATGGTGGGGGGATTTGTAACCAAATAGTTTATAGGTAACATTCGTTTTTAAACGAGTCAGAACTCATTTGTTTGCACACTGTTAAATAGTTTCAAGTATAGTAAATGATAACTTATATTTGACCTGTACATGGAAGCCAAATAGGTACTACCACTCCGGGTCCAAATTGACTTGAGTGTAATACCAATGTGACGCTACTCTACATTCCCCAAAAGTTCAGCACTCGAGCCTCACCATCAGATGCATTTAGTGTCATACCCAATAAATTCGTTGGTGGTGTCTTATAACGAGACGCGGTTGGTGTATTCTACCGCCCCAGCCGACTGAGTAAAGAATCTAAATTACCACTCTTGTTTTTTTACGTTTAGTTTCCATTAAAATCCTTGGAAAAAGCATCTATCCACCTCTGGTTCATTCAGATATGACCAAATACAAAGGGGAGTCAAAAGTTTTGCAACATTTTGGTAACATTAGGAACAATTCGGCAAGCTTTTGCTGAAGTCATTAAGAAAATGATCCCCATTGCACTATGAGATATTGAGCTGGCCTGATACTCTCTGAATGCTACCCAACATATTTGCCTCTATGATTTAAAGCATGGTTTTAGAATCCATGGTTTTAGGTCTAGCTGAAATTGTCTGATTTTTTAGCAAAATGTAAGTGTTCCGTCAAAAAAATATGATAACTTGTATCACCAACAATTCAATTAAACACCAGTCAATTGTTTACACAAAATTAAACGATCGAACAAGTCTATTTCAAACAATTCAATTTGATATAAGTACACTATTTAAATATCAAACAGTTCTATTTAACCAATGAGTTGTACCCCCTAACAGGTGCTACCTTCTATCTGATTACTATACTATGATCAATTGTGTCTTCACCTTTTCATGGTTTTATGCCTACCAGATCTTACTAGAGGGTCGAAGTTCTTACAACCATCTGATTACTGCACTTTGATCAACGGTACTTTTATCTTGCGCACAACATAAGTCTTTGGTTGTTTCCATGACGTTATGGCTCAGTTCGAACTAGTATAGAATAAGTTCTCGAATGAGACATCCTAGACCGTTCATATGTGCAGCTTTCAAATCTCACCGGGTGTGAAGCAATTTACAAAGTGTCCACGCACCAATTACCAGAATACTACCAACCTCAGTGGGTACTTAACTTGTCTTGAACTACTTTGATTATGTACTAAAATATTGCAAAACTTTTGACTCACTCAAATACCTCTACCTTCTTTCATAGTTTTTATCCCAACAAAAGTGTAATCTGATGCGTTCTGTTTTAGTGTAGCGACTGGGAATCTTGCCCTAATACCCCCCACGTCTAACACTCACCAAGCCGCTTCCCGTTCCATTCATGAGACTTATTTATTCCATGACTTAATGATTTAAAGGGTACAGACGCATCACATAGTTGATTACCAATTCTTCCTTTAAGCATGATTGATCGACAAAGTTTGAAGACGAACGAGCGGTGAAAAAAAGGAACGAGTTGGAGGTAAAGGGTCGGAAGTTCGTTTGCTGTAGTCACTAAGCAAGATCAAATACTTGCCCTCGAGTGATCAGTTTTTATTAGAAGCGACTAACTCGTCTCAAATTGGTTCTGAATATCGGTTCGCTTCGCAGCCGGTGAATCGTTCTAGGGTAAGTCTAAGGTAAATCATCGTAGAATGCACCAGTGGTAATATTGTTTAATGCAATTAACTACATTGTTAAGAATAGTAGAGGGTGTACAAGTTATATTTTCTCGACGGCACACTTACCTTGATATAATCAAGGACTCGAGGTTAAGATCGTATTCTCCATTGTGTCGCATTGTAAACAAATGGTCTTGTGCATGAATAGATAAGTTATTAAAAAGATAACAGATGTTCATCATCTCTTCCAGTGCAATAGGTATAACTTGGTGTGTTTAATCTTGCATGTAGGATTTGTCTTGCCAAAATCACCATTTAAAGAGTTACTCACCCGAAGGGAAGTGGGAGTGGGGTGTTCTGTGAATCCCTATATATATATATATATATATCTTGATTCGATGCTTTTTTCTCTTTTGGTGACTGGGAATCAAGGAGACGAACGTTTACTTTGACCGGAGAACGAAGAAATAAGCAAAGCAAAGAGGAAGTCTTGTTTCCAGAATAAGAAAGAAAGTAACCACGTGGTGTCCGATGTTCATTTCTCTCTGCTTCCCTGGCCACAGAGACTGAACGGAAATTTAAAAAAAAACAACGAAAGTATAGTGTAAGTAGTTTTTAAAGAGCACTGGAAATATCTACATATAGTAAATTTGATTTGGTTTTATGGCATATCAACCATTATCCTATTTACCCAACCCCTCTGCTCGGGCAGGATATGACACAAGGTCAATTTTTAAGCGGAGTTTAACAGGTTTGAATTCAGAGTTTTCCTTCTCCTAGACTAGTTGCCTAACCAAGGCTGAAGAACCTAGTCTGTCCTACTATTTACCCATAGCTGGAGTGAGAATAACTGGATTCATACCTTTCCCAAGGGTATTAGTGCTATGTGAAATGCAATCAGTCTCGTCCAGGATTTGAACTCGAGTCACCGTGTCTAATTCCTGCGACGATAACCATTACACCACGGGCACCTCCATATCAACGATTATAGCCTATTTAATGCCAAATCCTTTTTATGAATATTAAAACATATGATTTCTAAACACGGTTTTGTAGATAACATTTTTAAACGAGCTCATTATTTTGCTCACAGTTAAATGGTTTCACTTATTTCTATCAAATAGGAATGATTCTTTTTACTATTAATCACTTGTTTGCACAGCGTTTAATGCTTTTAAGTATTGCCATGTATCACTAACAATTCAATTAAACGCCAGTCATTTGTTTACACACTATTAAAAGATCAACCAAGTCTACTTTTAAAAAATTCAATTTAGCATAAGTACACAGTTTAAATGTCAAACAGTTCTATTTGACCCATAGGTTGTACTCCTAACAGGTACCACCACTCCGGATCAGAGTGAACCTGGGAGTAATGGCAATAAAGGGATACTCTGCATTCCCTAAAGCTTCAGCATTAGTGGATCCTTTCCATCAGATTGTTTAATGTCATATCATGGACACCCGTCTGGGGAAATTTACCTCTCTGATGCAGTCGGTGCATTCTGCAGCCCCAGCTGACTGGGTCAAAATAGAGTAGAGTCTGAATGGCCACATAAAGAAAAGTGTAGATAGCTACATAGAAATATCTCCATAAAGAATAGTGTGAATACCTACATTAAGAAGAGTATAAATAGCGACATAGAGTGTAAAGAACTGAATAAAGAACAATGTAAATAGCTATATAAAGAACATATGAAATAGCTAAAGTGTACAAAGTTCCATAAAGAACAATGTAAATAGCTATATAAAGAATACTGTAAATCACTAGAAAATGTACATTGTAAGCAGCTTTAAAAAGATCTACATAAAAACCGTGTAAATAGCTACATAATGAATTGTGTGAAAAGCTCCATAAAGAACAATGTAAATAGCTATATAAAGAATACTGTAAATCGCTTGAAAATGTACATTGTAAGCAGCTTTAAAAATAGCTATATAAAAACCGTGTAAATAGCTACATAATGAATTGTGTGAAAAGCTCCATAAAGAACAATGTAAATAGCTATATAAAGAATACTGTAAATCGCTTGAAAATGTACATTGTAAGCAGCTTTAAAAATAGCTATATAAAAACCGTGTAAATAGCTACATAATGAATTGTGTGAAAAGCTACATAAAGAACATTGTAAATTGCTACATGAATATACATGCAGTATGAATAGCTACATTAAGCATAGTGTATATTGCTACGCAAAGAATAGAGTAAGTCGTTAGAAAATGATCAGTATAAAATAGCTTTAAAACTAGCTACATAAAGAGCAGTGTAAATAGCTACATTAAGCACCGTGTATATTACTACGTAAATAATAGAGTAAATCGTTAAATGAACAGTGTAAATAGCTTTAAAAATAGATAAAGGGCAGAGTAAATAGCTGTATAGAGAACAGTGTAAATTGCCAACTATAGAATAGATTAAATAGCTACAAACGAAGTGTAAATAGCAACACGAAATGTAAAATAGCTACACGAAGAATAGTTCAAGTAGCTAGATTATCATCATTATCAACATCATCTTGATCATCATGTTATCAAGGCCGACAGACAACCTGCATTCCCTTGAATCTCTTTCTTATCCGTCTCTGTCATCGCTTTCCCAAAGTGCTCTAGACGACATCCAGTGTTTGTGCCGAGTTAATAAATTTTATGATTGTCAATAGGTTAAAGATAAAGAGAATATGGTGGATGGATGTGTCAAAGTTTTATATACCAAGTTTTTGAGTTTCTACAGTATCATACTGGCCACATGTAAACAAACATTGTCATCAAGCAAAATATTAACTAAGCTTAAACTCCGGCAAAAAAAAAAAACAACTCTTTTTTATGTAATCCTTTCATATAACCCTTAAAATCCATTTTGCTTTTCGGCTAAAACCGGTATGTCCACGTGTAATAGTCTATTAGAGAATACACCTAAAAGGTTCGTCCTCCACTTTTCAGTAGTGTCCAGCTTCTTAAATTGGGGTTTTAGGAGGTGGGATATAAGTGGCTGTACAGATTCAGTTGTTTAAGGATGCCGATTCCAAGTTTTGTTCAGTATCCTGGTGCAGTTTCTATCTATCTTTGCGTTTCATTAAAATTCAAATGGTGCAACGGTACAGTAGTACTGATACGGCAACAACTCAAAAGAAAGCATCAGTGGCAATATTGTTTAATGCAATTAACTGGTCTGTTAAGAACTACCGAGAGAGTCCAAGTCATCATATTTTCTGGACGGCCTGTTTCACGTGATATAGTTAATAATACTTTGACGGAATCTGTATTAACGAGTAGAAAAGGACAAATAGCTCTGTAAAGAAAGATTTTTTCAAATTTTACAACTCCTAGTGACTTGAAAGTATTTTTAAATTCTAAAACATTACAAGCAATATCATATTAAAGATGAATTTTGACAAGCGCGAGATTACTGCTGTGAGGGTCGACAGTGTGAATCGAGATTCGCGAACCGGGGTCAACTGAACGAAATTAATCAAAAAATTCGTTCTGATGTTTACTCAGCTTAATATCTCCAGGCACAGAATTGAGGAAACCAGAAAGGATCGAATTTGGCAATTATATGATGTTCCATGTTCTACGGATCTTATTAGGGCTTGCTGCCAAACCGAACTTAAAAGCCGTCAATTGTCATTCCAGTTTGGCTCACGAAAAGAGTTAGACCAATACGGTACATTTTTATATCAGATGTTTATTACATGAAAATGTTCAGTTCGGCTTTGATTGAGAGCCCCTTGTCAGCGGGGCTTTGAATACATTGACTGTATCCCATGAAAAGGAGGAAGCGCCCCTAATAAAAGGTGTCATGCTTAAGACACTAAACTACCTCTAATAGTAAGATTTGAAGTTTATGGAGTTATCGGCTGTTATTCCCAGTTCCACTCATTAAGTAGAGAGTGAGTAGCTACTTAAAGAACAGTGTAAATAGCTTCATAATGAACCGTGTAAATAGTTTCACAAAGAATTGTAAATAGCTACGCAAAGAACAGTGTAAATAGGTACTTGAAGTGTAAATAGCTGCATACAGTGTAAACAACTACATATGAACAGTATAAATAGCTACATAAAGAAAAGTGCAAATAGTTTCATAAAAAATGTGTAAATAGCTACGTAAAGAACTGATTGAATCGTAACAGAGAGTGTAAATAGCTACAAAAAGAATAGTGCAAATAGTTACATAAAAAATGTGTAAATAGCTACGTAAAGAACTGATTAAATCGTTACAGAGAGTGTAAATAGCTACATAAAGAATAGAGTAAATCACTAGAAAATGTACAGTGTAAATGACTTTAAAAATAGCTACATAAAGAATAGTGTATATAGCAATATAAAGAAGTGTAAATTGCTCCCTAAAGAGAAGTGTAAATAGCTGCATAGTCTTAGGATCTGTTAGGGTAAAATAGTCCTGTTTAAAAATTATTCGTATTCGATAGAAATACTTGACACTATATGATTGTAAATTATTTGTATTAAGAATAGTTACTTGAAACTATAATTGTTTACTAAGGATTATTATTATTGGTTACTTGAAAACATGAATGTGTGCAAATAAATGATAATTATCAAACAGAAATTATTACTTGAAACCATAAAATAATAATTATTATTAGATAGGAATCTTTGGATTCATACAACTGAGCGAAAATTGTTTTAGACAGGAATATTTGATATCGTGTGCAAAAAAACTGTTTGGAAACAATTACAGAAAAAATGTTAATATAAACGTACCATTGAAGGAATTCTCTAACTTTTTAGCATAAAATAACCTTAAATGAGTTTGCATGCCATCAAAATCAATTCACCAATCAATCAATCAATCAGAAACCCCAAACCCAAAACAAATATATCTCAATAACAAGTGATTCAAAATCCCACCTTTTTTAACAACTTATAAAATAAATAATAAAAAATGCGAAAAGATTCTGTAGACGAACATTACGAACCACTACGGAAGTCTGAGTGGCCAGGCACTTGTGAGATGGTTGAAGTTGTTTAAAGAAAAGTAGATATGAGGAAAAACCAATTGCAAACGAAATATATTCAAATAACATGTTTCAAACTTCAACTTTCCCTAATAATTTTTAATATGTATAATAAAATAAACGAAAATAATAAAACAACCTGGATCTGATATGCTTCAAGAAATTTTTCTTTTATCACAGCAATTGTCGTCTACTCTTTTTTTCTTATATCATCTGCAATTGTCGTCTACACAGTAATTGTTTGTTTTTCTTTTATCATCTGCAATTGTCGTCTACTCAGTAATTGTTGTTTGTTTGCTTTCTCGACCGAAAAAAAGCAATCGGTACGTCGTTCACGATAATGCCCCCTGATGATATGGAAGAGTCTCCCCAAAAACCTCGATGATAAGTCTCTTATGTCCCCTATTTATTTTTCCGGTATTATTCCTGACAATAATCTTCTTACAAGAATATCTCTAACTTGCTATCTATTCGGCTGTTCGGGAAATAACGCTCCGTTTAGAATAAACTTTGATTCCCGAATTAATGAATATAAACAGGATTGTAATCAATGAAAATATGATACCTTAACATCGATGCATTTATATCATCGATTAACAAGGTTACTTAAAACCTATACGATAAAACTAATTGTTTTAAGTAAGAGCTCAATAAATGCAATTACTACATCTTCTTTAGAACGCCTGAAAAAAATGGTTGTTCTTAGGTGAAAAATCAGGAGGCCAAGTCTCATATTCCAAGTCAGTGTTATCTTGGCCACATGTGGCCGAACATTGTGATGAAATGAAATTATGACCAAGCTTGAACTCAGGCCAAAAAAAGTGATACGTTTATTTTCAAAATCAAATTCTGAAAGAAATGATAGAAAATTAACAAAGAACACAATTTAATCATTAAAAATGTAAAAAAAATTTTTAAAACGTTCCCGCCCGGTAGGTGTCCTCGTGGTGTAATGGTTAAAGCGATGGACTGCGGAATCGTAGTACGAGAGTTCGTACTCCAGTCGCGTTATTACATTCACTTTCGGGCAAATACCCTTGGGAAAAGTATGAACCCCCTTATCCTCCCAGCTATGGGTTCAATAGTACCACTACTGATCTTCTAGGAGAATGGCTTTGGCATTAAATAACCTACAAAGGTTGATATGCCATTAAACAAAGAAACCAAACCAAACCAAACGTTCCCGCCCGGTAGGTGGAGCTGAAAATCTACGGACAGCATAGCCAAAAAAGTTTTAAGATACGCTCTTCATAAAAAGAACCTTCTGCGTTTGACACTGGATTATATCAAAATATGTTAGAATAGAATTTAAGCAGCTTAGACTAAAATCGGACAATATTTTTCAATCTAATATCAATCCACAAATTAACGTGAAAATATCTGATTCAATTTTATATTAGAAGTTTTGCTTTTGATTTAACAATCAATAAATGTATTTCCATTTCACAGTAAAGACGTTAATCTTTACCCTTTCTCTCCTCCACCCCAACAAAACAAAACTAAACAAAACAAAACAAAAAGCAACAATGAAACCAGTTATTAAGCCTATCTAGGGTAACTTTTTTTTTAAACGTCAGACAATGTTGGCTGGTAGTATGTGTTAAGACATTCTAAATGAGAAAGCAATTGTCTTCATAACAATTTTGAATTTCCATTCTGGACTCATTACTGGATTGCGGGTGGGGACACGATGGGAGAAATTTCCAATTTAATGTCAATTTTCAGTCATAGATCGGATAACCACAGAGATATCCGAGAAATAAAAAAAAAACGGAGAGGAAAGTTAATAATAATAATAATAATAATAATAATAATAATAATAATAATAGAACAGTAGGAAAGCGGAAACGTATTAGAAGAAGAAGAAGAAGAAGAAGAAGAAGAAGAAGAAGAAGAAGAAGAAGAAGAATATAATGACAAGGATTTTGAAAAGAAGACATTTAAAAGAAAGGGATTCGAAAAACAGTAAATATATTCTAAAAAAGAAGAAAAGTAAAAACAAGAAGAAGATATTTCTATGGGCTATGAATCTTTTAATTATCATTTCACTTCCACCAATTTTAACTGGTGGTCTTTCACTGGAATCTGAGTGACAGTAAGTCTCCTCAGGTCCCCACGACTCTTCACAGTATTCAAGTCAATCTTAATAATGTGGTCTGGATGGTCTTGATTCTTCCTCTGTCTTCCAATTCCTCCAGTCTTTTTTTCCAGGCCTTCAAAGACCGTTCCAAGCTCACCAATTCGTATTACCATTACCTTCATATTCCATAGTTGTTTTTTTTTTTTGTTCTCTGGCAAGGTCCAAGTATTTGACTATCTTTTTGCTTTTTTTTAATTTTCACTCTGCGGTCTGACGGGACGGCAAAACCCACGATGAGGCAGGTTCTCTTTTTTTTCTTTGTTGTTGACTATCATTTGTGCATCAACGTGAACGGCAAAATCCACATACAAGGTATGTTCTTCTGGTCGGGATTTGGTGATCCGTTTGGATCAGAAAATTACAAAGAATTTTATGCGTCTCATTCTCTGGGACGGGTTCTGGTTTGAAAATGTACCATTTGGTTGTATGGTCAAACTTTTGTCTCTTGCATATTCCCAGAGGATACTATTAATCTTATTTTACTTTGAGAGATTTTCACACCAGCATTAGCTGATGGGCTTCCACTGGAGTTTGAATGGCAAAAAGTATCCTCAAGTCCTCGGGACTTTTCTCAGTATTCTGACCGATCTTAATCCTTTGGTAAATGTACCAAGAACACAAATTACAATTGGTATGACTGTCACCTTCATGTTCTGTCGTTTTTCAAGTTATCATTATTTGCTCCTTTGAGTGTTTTTCACACCGGCTAGTGATTTCTCACTGGAATTTAATTGACAACAAATCTCCTCAAGTCTCCAGGACTCCTCGCAGTCCTCTTATTTCCATGTCTTCATGTCCTTTTATAAATCTTTTCGGGATTTTCCCAAGTGTACTAAGTACAATTGGCACCACCGTCATCTTTATGTTCCATAGTTTTTTTTAGTTCTCTAGCAAGGTCTAGTTATTTATTTCTCTTTTCGTTTACATTTAGTTTTACTGAATGTGGTCTGTCGAGGCGGCAAAATCCACGGTTCGGCAAGTTCTCTTTTTTTTTATTATTGTTGTCTATCATTTGGTCTGGTCGTTTGACGGAAATTAGGTGATCCGTTTGTATCTCAAAGTCCTTGAGAAGATTGTGCGTCTCATTTTCCAGGACAAATTCCGGATTTTGCATATACCATTTGTTCATATGGTCAAACCCAAATTTCTTGCACGATTCCCAGTGGATCACCTTTTCGACCAAGTCGTGGCTAGTCTTATACTGTTTTTCCGCTAATTTACTGCATTCACTTATAGGATTGATTATTTCGTCTCCATCACCACTCAAACCACATTTGCTTTTATATTGTGGCTTATTATTATTATTATTATTATCATTTTTCTCTTTTGAGAGTTTTTCACACCAGCGTTCGTTGGTTGTTTTTCATTGAAATCTGAGAGACAGCAAGTCTTCTCAAGTCTCCAGGACTCTTTTGGGTATTTTGGCCGATCTCAATAATGCTATAGTTTGGATGGTCACCACTCGTCCTCTTATTTCCAATTTCTCCAATCCCTTTGTTTCTATTGATTTATGTTTACAATACAGAAGTTTATATTGAGACGTAATCGAAAACGAATGAGTTCCGAGAGAGAACACGCCCAGTATTTGATAGAATATTATCTGAAATGGATGTTTTATTACAAATCCAACGGTAAATAAGTCACTTATGAAATTTAGTTATGAATTGGAACAGTCTGTTATCTTTGTACAAATTAAATACGAACACGCACACATTTCGTTTAATACAAGTGCCGTTTTTGCTGCCTGCCTGGAATAGTCACGTATTTCCTCAACGATGTTATTGTTTAGTGTTTTAATTCAAAGAAGGAAAAACAGCAAACTTCAAATGGTGATTTTTTATGTAAAATGCTATGAAGAGAATTACTTGTTTTGCCTCCCGTCCACCTCCAACAGCCTGGTAGATTAGAAGAAACACCCAGGAAAAGAAAAAGAAAAATAATGATAATTACTATTATTTCACTTCTTGCAAGTATTTCACACCGACTTTAAAACTGGTCTCTCTCTTGAATTTGAGGGACCGCAAATATCCTTAGGTCTCCAGACTATTTTGTGTATTCTAGCCGATCTTAAAAATGTTGTAGTATGGATGGTCTCGATTCTCCCTCTGATTTACAATTCCTTCTGTCTCATTTCAAGACCTTTGGGGACTGTTTCAAGCGCACCAACTACAATTGGTTGTATCGTACCTTTCATGCTTCATAACATTTTTAGTTCTCTGGCAAGGTCCAAGTAATTATTATTATTTCTCTCCTTGTGAGTTTTTCATACCACGATGGTGGTCATTCATTGAAGTCTGAGTAACAGCAAATCTTTTCAGGTCTCCAAGATTCTTCTGAATATTCTTGCCGATCTAAACATTACTGTAGTCATTATAGTTTCGTATCTAACTCTAATTTCCAATTCCTTCAGTTTTTTGTCCAAGCCCTTGAGAATCGTTCCAACTGCAATTCGTATCACTGCAACCACATGTTCCACAATTTTTTCAGCTCTCTTTCTCAAGATCTGTCAAGCTTTCCGCTTTCTTTCACTTTCACTCTTTGTGGCCTGTTTGCATAACAAAATCCGCTAGTCGACAGGTTATTTTCTTCTTGTTGGTTAAAATTAAGTCCGACCTTTTGATCTGGAATGGGTGATCCAATTTTATCTCAATGTCCTCAAGAATTTTGAAATGTATTGAATAGGAGGGATTCCTTTTTGTGCGTATAGCATTTTGATAGTATGGTCATATTCTAATCACTTGCACAATTCCCACTTGATCATCGTTCCCACCCAATCGTGCCGAGTCTTGTATTCCTTTTGTGTAAGTTACTCTTACATTTCTGTTGTGCATTATCGATTTTTGTTTAAATATAATTTATCCTTATGACATTATTTTATGATGTTATTGATTTTTGTTTCATGAATTATCATTGTTTTTCTCTTTTGAGAGTGTTTCCCCTCCACAGATAGTCTTCCACTGGAGTTTGAGTAACAGCATGTCTCTTCAAGTTTCCAGGACACTTCTCAGTAATCTGGCTGATCTTAATAATGAAGTACTTTGGATGGTCTCCCCTCGCCCTCTTATTTCTAAGTCTTCCAGTCCCTTTGCCAATCCTTTAGTGAGTATACTGAGTTCACCATTTAAATTTCGTATCACTATCATCTTCATATTCTATGGTATTTTTTTCGTTCCTTAGCAAACATTATGTATTTATATCTCTTTTCGCATTCTTTTATTTTCAAACTGTGGTTCACCGGGACGGAAAATCCCACAATTGGGCAGGTTCACTTTTTTCTTTGTCTTTTTTTTTTTTTTTTTTTTTTCTAGTCGTCCGGCCGATATTACGCGATCCGTTTGTATCTCAAAATCCCAGAGAAGTTTTTGCGTCTCATTCTCGAGGAGGTATTCTGGGTTGTGCACATACCATTTGTTCGTATGGGTAAATTTAAACTTCTTGTACAATTCCCAGTGGATCATCTTCCCCACCCAAATGTGTCAAGTCATATTCTGTTTTTGCGCTAACTTGCATTTAGTTTATTATTTTACTCCTTGAGAGTTTTTCACATCAGCTTTAGCTGATGGTTTTTCACGGGAGTTTGAGTGACTGCAAGTCTCCTCAAGTCTCCAGGACTCTTCCCAGTATTCTGGCCGATCTCAACAATGCTGTAGTTTGGATAGTCTTCACCCGTCCCGTTATTTCCAAGTCTTCCAGTCCTTGTACCAATCCTTTGGTAACTGTACCAAGAACACCAATCACAATTGGTAAAGCCGTCACTTTCATGTTCCCCAGTTTTTTCACTTCCCTAGCAAGGTCAAGGTACTTATCCCTCTTTTCGCTTTCTTTCAACTTTACTTTGTGGTCCGCTGGGACAGCAAAGTCCACAATTCTGCAAATTTTCTTTTTTTTTTTTTTTGTTGATTACTACAAGGTCTAGTTGTCTGGCCGAGATAAGGTGATCCGCTTGTATCTCAAAACTCCTGAGAAGTTTAAGTGTCTCTTTCTCCAGGACCGATTCTCGGTTGTGCATATACCATTTGTTCGTACGGCCAAACTTCACTTTCTTGCGCAATTCCCAATGGATCACTTTGCCCACTCATTCGTGCCTAGTCTTATATTCTGTCTGTTAATTTGCTGCATTCGCTTATTATGTGATTGATTATATTGTCTCTATCACCACATAACCTACATTTGCTGTTCTGTTGTGCCTTATCTATTCTCGCTTTGATATGGTTGGTCCTTATGGCATTATCTTATGCTGGTATTAGAAGAGATTCAGTTTCTCTTTTAAGGTTTCCATTTCTTAGCCACGTCCACGTTTTCTCGTGTGAAATGTTGCTTGTCAGTCGTTTAAAACGTCCATAGAGTTGTTTTTCTTCCCACTTTTGTTTTCTGGTTATTGTCGTTCCGCTGATCCTCGAGTCGTTATTGTTTCTGGTGACTGTAATCAGTCTTCCCCTGCACTTTTCTATTTCGTCTTCGAGTCCTTGTCCCGGAGATAAGGCCGACTGCATTAATTTGCTGGTGGCTTTGCCCCCGCCGTCTGGCATTCGTGTCGGACGGGGCATTTTCCATCCAAGTCAGACTTGAGGCGAGAAGGACCTTAGCTTTGGCTGGGACACCTTTAGGTGGATAAGCTGCATTATTGACACCTTTGTATAACACTGGACCCCGTGGTCCAGTTTAAGCGATAATAAGGCATCTTTGCCTGGACTAATGTTTGGGTCCATGTCAAGAAAGGCTCATCGGTTCAAATTGCACCAAGTGGGCCGATGACCAGCATAAACCAGCTGGACTCGAGTCCCGGCTCGAGTCCGACTTTATCCAACCCTAACCCCCACTATAATCCGACCTTCGGGTCATTTGACCATGTGTGAAGTCCTGTCTGGTGGGAGGCAGAGACAAATAGTCTTCGAGTCGGTGTATCGATGCGTTTATTATTAATATTATTCATCTTATATTTTTAGCTACTTTTAATCAAAACTCACTCGAGTCATCAAGCGATAACAGAAAAGAATACTGTAAATAATGTTTTAGGTATTTGATTTGAAATTTGGCCAACTAATGGCTCATTTTTGGCGTAGTTCTTAGAGCAACTGCTGTGTTTAAACAGCTTTCCCTGACGAGAAAATAAAATGGGAAGTCAAGTTTGAACATATTTTTATCTTTAAAGGTTAGCTCAAACAAACAAAATTACAATATTTTTCAGTCAGGGTTGCCAGCCTGAGAAATAAAAATTTAATATCTATATGCCGAAGATGTGTTGTTTCTTTGTCGATATACGAAGACGCTATCAAATGGTGGCGCCTCTAAAATTGTCGAACGTTCAAAGCTTTTCGAAAACTTGTAATTTATGTGTTTGGTTAGAATATACTAAGGCACATGTACCTGAAACCATTATCTTTGAAAGATAATAAAATGACGGAAATTGTTTTGACAAGCTCAACAATGGATCGTTGAACAGGCTGACGGACAAGGAGTCATGGAGCTTAAATTGCGCAGCCGATCGATAAGAAGTGTCTTGTTTCCTCAAAAGGAAAAATGTTTGTTCCGTTATTTCAGAACAAAAATATCCCAACCAATAATCTCTGCAGAGTTACGCATTGGCTGGTTTTATGGCATGTCAAACATTGTTGGGTTGTTTAATGCAGGAGTTAGATTTTTTTCCTAGAGAGATTACATGGTTTCAAATAACTATTCCAATTCAATAATGGTAAAAAATTGTTTGCACACAGGTATTCCTACGCACTGTCGACGAGGCTTGGAATAAGTCGGGTGTATCCCCTGCAAAGAAGTTCTCTCCCAAAGGATATCTTGCGTATGACAATAAACTGCACCTGGTGGAGAGTTTTCAGTCTTGGAACTCTGGGAAATGGAAAGTGCGTCATTACCATCATGAGGCTGTGAATAAATTCTTGCTAATACTCTTAGAAGAACAACTATTTTGACCTATAGATTGAAACCTAACGGGATCTAACGCTCAAGGTCGTACTGGACCAGGGAGTAATGGTAACGAAGAAGTACTCCAAGTTCTTCTGATTATCGCAAGTGGAGCCCCACTGAATGCAGTTTAGTGGCAACCTAGGAAACCTCTTTTTTCGGAGGGAAGTCTTACTGTTTGCAGATCGGTTGATACTTTTCCTAAGAGAATTTGTGAGAAGTAAACCACAAACAGTCTCGTCCAGGATTTGAACTTGGCTCATAGAATCCATTATGTGTACAAGCAAATATGTGCGCCCTCAGCCGGGCACAAGTATTTAGTTTTAATGCAATACTATATTAGAAAGAAACTAAATAAGAACGCATATAAAACGATTAAACTTAATTTTGTTCTATTCTAATGCCATTTTTCATAGGAATGCTTTTCATAAGAATAAAACAATAATATTATAAATAAAAAGCACAAATTAATCATTTATTAGAGAAAACCATAAACAAAAAGAAATTAGTGTATCATTACGTTAAACTCATTTGAAACAGAGGGGGTGTAATCGAAGAATAGAACAAGTTGAATTCTCGCTATTCTCATCACTTTCGCCTTTCATTGCAAAATTTTTCTAATTTGATTATTTAACTAAATTGGACAGCAACGAATAAAATCACATATTTCTTTTTGTTAATGGATTTCTTTTAAGATATATCTATGAACAGGATGTTTGCTCATATTTGTTACAATGAAATCAAACGATTAGTAATCTATATCAAGCAATTATGTATAAAAATCAAATTTCTAAGATTAATATGAATATTATTGTTTTTGTTTATGCAGTAAAATGCGATTTAGCTATATATAGAAATATAATTATTAGTATGGAGATAAGGCCGACAGTGATCATAATGAAAATACTTCCGTAATAACTGAGATTTTAAAAAAAAGTCACTGAGAATGTGACGTAAATACTTAAGGGAATTGTGACGTTGGTTGTGGCGTATTTTTCGTTAGAGATAGACAGACTCATGGTCACCGTTATAATAAGATATAAGAATTAGTTCAAATGGTTTTTAAGAAGACGTAGTTCAAAACATTTTACATGCTCTATGCCTTATATATATATATATATATATATATATATATATATGACGCATTTTTCTTTAAACATGTTTGATTAAGTAGAACAGATATTCCACGTATGCCTATTTTGTTCTCGATCCGTTTAAGCCAGAATTCGAGGGAAATTTACCACACATATTACCCAATTCCTGCCAATTCTTCTTTTTATGTCCTCAAACATCCGGTCAGAATTCTATTCTCCCATAAATTCCCTCCCCACTTGTTCTTCTTTCTTTTTTTATTTATCTAAATATGACTCGTCAATTTATACGTCATTTTATCATAGCTCCAGATGGGACCGAAAATAGATGGAAAGCATATGATAGTCTCTGTCCAAGCTAATAAAACACACACACACACACACACACACACACACATATATATATATATATATATTGAGAGAGAGAAAAATAAAGTTGGCGAAATTAGTCGAGGATGACCTGAAGACTCCCTTTTCAATAGCTACTACACAGAGGTGTAGGGGAGGGCGCTACTGCCTTCCCTGAATTGCTCCACTTTATCCTTCATACAAACAGTATAATGCTGAGTATTAAGGAAGGAGGTATCAAGTACCATTTTTGAGTCTTTGGTTTAAATCGACCTAGGATTAAACCCCGGTCTCCTGGGCCATTGGCAAAGACTCTACTCAGTAGATCAATGTGCCGGTAATGCTAAAAGTACTTTTAATCAGTGAAATCTTTACAGTGCTCTATGGACAAAAATGCAGCTGAATATACAAATAAAATATTTTCAAATTTAAAATAGGATAATAATAATATAAAAAAAACTGGATAAGAACTTACGGCTATGAGCTTCACGTTGTCGATCCTCAGCTGTGTAAGTGTAACCATAGACCTACTTTTTAAGGTAATTTTGTCAGTTTTTATTTCGATCAGTAAAGACACTGCCCTTTCTCTTCCACGTGAACTGGAATTGAAGCTAATAATGGACCCACGCAATGTTTGGTCATACCAGATGAAATGAATTTCCTGTTTTACAACTGTTTGGCATTCTCATGGGTACATTCACATGTGCAGTTAGTTAGGAGGAAGTGTTTATATATATATATATATATATATATATATATATATATATATACCAGGAAACAGAATGAGAGAGAAAAAGAGAGAGATAGGTACACTTAGATTAAGAAACTAGATGGCAATTACACAAGAATGCTGCGTGCAATCCTGAACAAGTCCTGGCAGCAACACCCCACAAGACACCAACTGTACGGCCACCTGCCCCCTATCACGAAAACTATTCAAATTAGACGAACCAGACATGCAGGACATTGCTGGAGAAGCAGAGATGAACTCATAAGAGATGTACTCTTATGGATCCCCACACATGGCCGCGCAAAAGCAGGACGACCAGCACGAACGTACATTCAGCAGCTATGTGAGGATACAGGATGTTGTCCTGAAGACCTACCTAGGGCGATGAACGATAGGGAGGAGTGGCGAGAGAGGGTCAGGGATGTCCGTGCTGCCAGCACGATATGATGATGATGATATATATATATATATATATATATATATATATATATATATATATATATATATACCATTTTATTCTAGGTTATGGAAATGCTATAATTTCCTTTCTTTTCTTTTTTTTTTTTGTTCATGTTACACTTTTGTAGATGTTCGTTATAAATGAATAATAGCTAATGATATCGGTATAGATTGTATGATGTTCCACTAGAAAAATAAAATCTTAGTATCCTTGGTTTTTATATTTTATTCATAGGCAATACTCAACATGTAAACAAAATGAGATAGATAGATAGATAGATATGAATAGACTGGGATAGATAGATAGATAGATAGATAGAATAACTGACACATGGAGAAGAACGCATTTTTATTGCAGGGGACGCGTAGAAACCACATGATTCAGTCTTTGAAAATACATAACTGTTGTATGGTTGATTGTGTAAAATTTTCGATTACCCAATCACTAATATTGTTAGAGAATCCCAGAAGCACTTCTAGACGGATCGATTTTAAATCGAATTTTTTAAATGCCTCGAGGTAATAATATGGTTACCAAAGGGAATAGTAATTATTAGTAAATCAAACAACGAGGTGGGAATAGCAAAAATTGTTTCTTTTCTATTAATGAAATTTTATAAAGACAATGAAGAACAAGATGGCTGCAGTTTTTACAGGTTATTAAACTGGTGCAATTTTGTCCATATTCTCTCTCTTTAGATAGATAGATAGATAGATAGATAGATAGATAGATAGATAGTCTAGCCAGGGAGACTCCCTCTGTTATATATGAGAAACTTGCTTTTTTAATACAAACAAGAAATATATCAGCGCATATATATTCTAAAAGAGAAAAATCACTTATGAATGCTTATATAATTAAACCAAATTTTATAGCATGATCAAATTACTAGTTAAACAAAAACCTTCTTTTTTAGTATTTTCTAATAGGCAGCTTTTCTGTTGATGGATTCTTTTCTATGTTTCTTATTGTTTGGATCAAGTTTGACACTATGAATGAACATAGACAACTTTGAGAGGAGGAATTTCACAAGATCTGCTAAAATCTGTTAACTAATAGAATCTAGTATTGAATAATAGTTAGGATTCATTTATATTTTTGTAATTGTGTTTTATGATATTAATTTCACTTGCTCTCATACATTTGTACAGAGAATCTCCATATAAGCCGACAGAGTCAGAAAGAATAAACCTCTGTTTAACCGAACCGGATCATCAGGACGATTATGACTTAAGAAAGGTAGGACCAAAACTACATTTTATTGATTAAAAGACCGCTAGAAAGAATAAAATTAGCATTTAAAATATTAAATTAATTCGTAGTTTATCTTCAAGCAACCAACTTTTCTTATGACTATAAACATTTAGTATTTCCGACGTTTATTATATTTATTTTTCGCTCTACTTAGTGTAATGGGCACTCTAACGTTTGACTTAAGGAATTCTGTCGACGTTTTTTTTTTTTTTTTTTTTTTGACTAGGCATTACGTTATTGATTCATTATTTTCAAGTAGTATGTATATTCTTTCGACTTTTCTTATTTAATGGAATATTTTTCTGGATTTCTGGTGGTGTAATTTTTTGAAAATTAATTTTTTCCCTCCAGTCTCTTATTTACTGACGATCCTGAGTATACTCACTTTCATAAACTAGGGGAAAATAATTTAGCAAAGAAATATACTGTAATCAATGAAACTATCCAGTCATGCTATTAAGTTCACTTTCTGAAAAATACCCTTGTGAAAGGTATGAACTCTATTATCTCTCCATCTATTGGTTAAATAGTATTATTGCTGTTCTTTTACAGGGTGGAACGATAAAATTGTCGTCCAAAAGAAAACAACACTACAGCTTTATTTTTAAAATTTTATTGAAAAAAATCAATACAGGTAACTTGATTATGTAGTAGAGCTGACATTTATTCAATGTAGCTGCCTTCAGCCTCAATCACCGCCTCGATAGGGATCTGGAACTGGGAGCATGCCTTTTCCACGAGCGCAGACGGGAGCTCGGCGAATACTCGGTGGATGGCGGTGATCAGGCTGGCTTTGGTGTAGTGGGAGGTCATGTTGGTGATGTTCTCGACGTATGACCAAACGAAGTAGTCCAGTGGGTTCAGGTCGGGGGAGGAGGAGGGCCAGTGAGAGAAGGGTACAAAGTCGTAGCACTCCTTCTGAAGCCAAATCTAGGTCTCTTTGGACTTGTGAGCCGGCGCCGAGTCCTGCTGCCACACCCAGAGTCTGCCACCGGCCACCTGATTGCACCAAGGGATCACCACACTCTTTAGCACATCCAGGTACACTTTGGTGTTAGATAGGAACTACACAAGAATGATGTGAGCTTTTTTGAACAAGTCCTGGAAATATCACTATACAAAATTCCAGCTGTTCAGCCACTAACATCCCATCTCACAAAACGTCCAAATAAAATGAGTTGGACATGCTTGATAGTGATGGTAAAGTTAAAACAAAATGAGACGTTTTTCTTTGGACTCTTACACATGGACACACCAGTGTTGAATACAGAGTGTGCATCTCTGCAGAGAGGTAAGACCCCCCTCCAACGAGTATCCAAGATGAAGCCTTAAACAATCTGATGGTGAGACTCCAGTAATTCTGGAGCTTTGGGGGAGGCAGAGTAACTCTTCATTGCCATCACTCCCAGGTCCACTATGACCTGGAATGACAACACCGGCAAGGGTCTTACCTATGGGTAAAATAGAACTGCATGACATTTAAACTGAGTGCAAACAAGTGACTTATGCTAAATTGAATTGTTAGAAATAGAAGTGTTTGATCATTTAACTGTGTGTAAACAAATGATTGATATTTAATTGAATTATTAGTGATACTGAGCAATATTTGGAATCATTTAACTTTGTTGACTTATGTTTACAAGTTATATATATTGGTTGGTTGGGTTTTATGGCATATCAATCTTTGTAGGTTATTTAATGTCAAATCCATTTTTATACAAATAAACTCTTCTATTTCAAACAATTCAGTTTATCACGAGTACAGTTTAATTATCAAAAACATTTCTTTTTCAAGCTATTCGGTTCTAATTCAACCAATTCAGTTTAGTATAAGTATAGATTTTATCTACTCACAGTTAATGTCAAAAAGAGTTCCATTTCAAATAATTCAGTTTTGCATAAGTACCCAGTTTAAATATTAATAGCATAAAAAAAGCATTTTAGTTCTATTTGACCCATAGATAGGACCCTATCAGGTGCTACCACTCCGGGCTTGTGTGGACCTGGAAGTGATGGCAATGAATGGGTACTCCGCATTCCCCAAAGCTCCAGCGTAACTAGAACCTCACCATCAGATTGTTTAGTATCATATCCAGGATACTCATTGGGGGGTCTTACCCCTTTGTAGAGATGCAGTCGGTGTATTCTACAGCCCCAGCCGACTGGTCAAGTATAAACCGGAGATGAGCTATAATGGTTTGATATGCTATAAAACCAAACCAAACCAAACCAAACCAAATCTAAGAAAGTTGATAAAAATGAAATCTGCGTCGACCTGTTTCAAAGATTTATTGAGATACAGTTGACTGAGATTATAGAACATTAACTCACACAACCGAACATGAAAATTGCTTTTGTTTTATTATATGAGAAGGTGTAGATTTGACAACTCATTTTGGTGTGAAGAGTTGTACTTGAGATGACAAACAATAGAATATAAGACAAATTTGTTTTCTTTCAAAACGTAAGACGAAATAGATTTGTTAACGCCTCTTGACATGGAAAAGATGTACCTGAAATAATTGATACTGTACTATTTATTGCAATTTATTCATGAAATACAATAAAATGAAAAAAAAATTATGAAATGGAATTTACCAAACGGAATAAAAGAAAATTTGAAATGAAAAACTTGTCCCCCTACATTTTGTACTAGTTAATATATGCCTCTTGCTGTTTGTTTTTTTAATGGCATATCAACCTTCGTTGGTCATTCAATGCTAAAGTCATCCATGTAGAAAGACATTTGTGGTAGTATTTAACGCATAGCTGTTAGGATAAGGAGGTTCTTACCTTTCCAAAAGGTATTAGACTGAAAATGAACGTAACAGAGTGACTTTTGTTCGAACTCATTTACTTCGAGGTCACAGTCCAGCTCTATAACCATTACGCTACACAATAATGAAATGTAAATATTTAACTAACTTCTTCGCCACGATGAAGTACGTGACATTAAGCCAGATTGTATGCGGAGAACAGCTGGATTGAATTTAGAGTTTTCCTTCTCTTAGACTGGTTGCCAAACCAAGGCTAAAGAATCTAGTCTGCTATGCTATTTACCTATGGCTAGATGGAGGAGATATGGATTCATGCTTTTCTCAAGGTCAAAAGCAAGAAGTAAAACAGTCTCATCGAGGATCACTGATTTCATTTGCCACGATGATAGCACTTTTCCGCAAAAGTACATGATGAGCACGAAAACACTCTTCGATGGAAGTGAGCGTTATCTAAGATTTCACTTCCTTCTAGCGGTGGGAAGGGTGCACAGAGATTCTGCTGGTGAGAAAATGTATATTTTGTTTTTGTGTATGAAATGTCATTATATTCATAAATAAATGCCAATAAGTTTTGATGTTACTCAAGTGGTGTAATGGTTAACGAGCCTGACTAGTAAACATTCAGAAGTGAGTTCAAATCTCAAAGGGTGCCCCATTCATACGGCCTTGTGCCACATCTTAGCCAAAAGCTTAGTAAATTACTACTCGGTTGATGTAATGGTAAGCAAGCTAGACTAGTAAACCTTCACAGGTGAGTTTGCGCCTCATTGGGTTCCCCATTTATACGGCCATGTGCCACATCGAAGCAAAAAGCCTAGTAAATTACTAAACCAAGAAACCGCGGTTGCCTCGAGGGATGAAATGGTTGGCAACCTAGACTAGTAAACCTTCACGGGGGAATTCGAGTCTCTTTGGATGCCCTACTCATACGGCCTTGTGCTGCATCTAAGCAAAAGGCTTAGTAAATTACTTCTTGAAATAGAGAAGTTTTTTGTGCTCCCCTTGTATGAAACAGTTCAAGAATTTGCGTGTCATCCTTGCTCAGAGGCTCTGGCTCTCTCTGCATAATTCCAATTCCATCAAGGTGAATCCCCGTAGTATAATGACTAAAGTGCTCAACTAAAGCTTACAAGTAAGCGAGTTCAAACTCCAGATGTGTTATTACGTTCACTTTTGGACTAATGCCCTTAATTAAAAAACAGACTCTCTGTGGGTTAAATAGTATTACTACTGTTCTTCTCCAAGGATGGCTTTGGCATTAAATAACCCAACGAAGGATGATGTACCTTTAAAAAAAAGAACCAAATCAACTTTATCATAGTAAATATACTGCAGATTGCATCACATGGTGGAATGGTTATTATGCTAGAATAGCAAACAGTTACTAGTAATTTCGAGTCTCACTGGGTGCCCTGTATACATGCTTTATGTCATAACAAAGCAAAACCTAGTAAATAACAATTTATTGTTTGAGCAAGTCCAAAAATTGAACTTATGTACATTTTCATCAATTCTGATTGGTTATTGTTTTTCTTTTTGGCGTCATTCGTTCTCAGAGACCGGGCCTACCATGTATAGTAGAGAAAATTCTGGATTTGTTATATAATAGATGTGGGAAGAAAGGAAATTAGCCCGCACTGGCACGGAGTATGTTGACACCGACTGGCGAGGGATGTTGACTCCTCTTGAAGCCGAAGCTGCGTCGGAATAGGAAATAAAACACAAGGAATATGTCCAGAAGAGGAGACAGGTGTTCAAGAGCTGGGAATGAATTTTGAGGATTATCAACTCATGTTGTCATCATATTATTTTGTAAGACAGGTGGGAGAAAATGAAAATGTGATAAAATGTGATAAAAAAAATAACCTGAAAAGATACACGAAATCTCAAGAATCAATGTTGCCGATATCGCTTTCTTCCGCCAACCTAATAGGGCTCTCTCTCCCTCTCTCTCTCTCTCTCTCTCTCTCTCTCTCTCTCTCTCTCTCTCTCTCTTCCAGTCTCAAGTATGTGGTATGTACTAGTATGATATATATATATATATATATATATATATATATATATATATATATATATTGACCAACAGCGTAGTCCAAAAGGGATGAATTTATTAAGCAGGAAAGTCGACGATTTAACGTTTTGGTATTAATATACCATCATCAGAACATTAAAAGGTGACATCTAGAGTTGAAGGAATAACGATAGATTTTTTAAATAAAATGCAGGAAATAACGGAGGAAATATGTTAACAAAGGAAGAACATACAACGTTCAAATATCAAATGTTTGAACGTTGTATGATCTTTCTTTGTTTATGTTTTTTGTCTTTTGGACTATTTTGTTCAGTTTTTCTACATACTGTCGAATTCTTTTCCATTATTTAGTTCCAAATATATATATATATATATATAGAGAGAGAGAGAGAGAGACAGACAGACAGACAGACAGAGAGAGAGAAAGAGGGAGGATGATCATTCATATATATATATATATATATATACATATATATATTTGTACATTTTTTTAAGAAGCTAGACGGCAATTACACGAGAATGTTGCGAGCAATATTGAACAAGTCCTGGCGGCTACACCCCACAAGGCACCAACTATACAGCCACCTGCCTCCCATCCCGAAAACTATCCAAGTTAGACGAACCAGACATGCAGGACACTACCGGAGAAGCAGGGACGAGTTCATAAGTGATGTACTCCTATGGACCCCCACATATGGCCGAGCAAAAGCAGGACGACCAGCTCGAACATATATGCAGCAGCTATGTGAGGATACGGAATGTAACCCTAAAGACCTGCCGGAGGTAATGAACGATAGAGAGAAGTGATGAGAGAGGGTCAGGGATATCCGTGCTAGCGGCACTACATGATGATATATATATATATATATATATATATATATATATATAGTGTCTTTTCTTTTTATTCTAGAAATGGGGGATCATTGTACATTGAGTTAAAATGTGAAAGTGATCCCCCATCATGAAATCTAAAATAATTGGATTTTTTTCCAAGAATAAAAAATTGTAATGATTTTCAGAGTCTAATTAATTCAAATCATAATCAAAGAAAAATACTAAAAGATTTTTTTGCCGGCGAATTTGGACGGATGCATGCGTAGAATTTTACGAAACTCATCAACTTCTATGACACTTTAGCCCCTACCCCGTGGGAACTCCCGTCCGCAGTGATTTGTTTGGACACGGTTATTAGGTTTCAAACATTTTCATTCAATACTAATACTTTTCAAACAGATCTATTTGATCCTCAGATTGGATACTAATCGACATTACAACTTTTGATCAGAGTGTAGCCATGAGTAATGGAAACGAGATGTCTCCACTCTACCCAGATATCCAGAACTATTCCCTCGCCACTGGATACAGCTCAATGTAATACGTAGAATACTCCATTTTGGGGGAGGGTCTTATTCATTTGCAATGGAAGTAGCCAGTGTGTTCTAGACATTGTCGATAGGGATGAAATTTGTGAGAGAATGCGTATTAGAATATTAAATTGAATAAACGACCCGTTTCGGACTAAATTCAATTAATTCTTTCTGTTAATTACTGGCAACCTTTATTAAAGTGCGCTGGAAAGATTAATCAAAATCAAATTCGAGCTGTCTTCACTTTGTTAATCGTGAGTACGATCGATGGCAGTGAAGAGAACCCTTTCTTGTCACCTCGAGGACTGAACGGTTCCATTATGAACAGATATTCATCAAACTAAACTAATTTAAAAGCAAAGAGTCGCAAATGTCATTAATCTCTTCAGATTGATCCCGTCGACAGACTTCTTTGGTGTTTATTCTCCGGAATTAAACATACTTAATTACTAAGGAATAAAACAGCTGTTAAGATAATGCATTTATCCACCCCTTCCACCACAAGGTGCCCGTGGTGTAATAGTTACCATCGCAGGATATGGACACGGCGACACGAGTTCAAATCCTGGACCTGACTGATTGCATTTCACATAGCACTAATGCCCTTGGGAAAGGTATGAATCCAAATATTCTCCCTCCAGCTATGGGTAAATAGTAGGGCAGACTAGGTTCTTCAGCCTTGGTGAGGCAACTAGTCTAGGAGAAGGAAAACTCTGTATTCAAACCTGTTAAACTCCGCTTAAAACTTGACCTTGTGTCATATCCTACCCGAGCGGAGGGGTTGGTAAATATGATCCACCACAAGCAGAATGTAACTTTTAAGCAGAGAAGAACTGGTTTGAATTTTCTTTCTCCCCGACTGGTTACCTAATTAAGACTAAAGAGCTCTGTCCGCTCTACTATTTATCCACAGTTGAGGAATTTACCAATCCCGTTTAAAAAAGGCACCATATCAATACGTTTGGTTTGGTTTGGTTTGGTTTGGTTTTATGGCATATCAACTATTGTAGGTTATTTAAGGCTAAATCCACTTGATACATACATATTAGATATAGGATTTGTAAACATATTTTGTTGAAAACATCTTTAAACGAGCCTAAGCTTATTGTTTTGCTCACAGTTAAATGGTTCCATGTATAGGTATGTATCACCAACAATTCAATTAAACATTATTCATTTGTTTACACACAGTTAACGATGAAAAGGATATGATTAACACAGCTAACTGTTGTTTTTACTCTTCCTTCAACCTTTTCCTTCTTACTTCCGTTTTTTTAGATTAAAGTCATTTTTGGTATCTTGGAACGGAGACTATTCGCCTTTGCATCCTGAGGCGTATTGGACTTTTATTTGCTTTCTTGAACCTTTCCTGTTGCAAGTTTTATTTGAGGAATGTATTTTTTAATAAATACTTGATACTGGCAGTAATGTGACTCCCACAGATGGATGAGTAAACATTCATTTACGTTAGGTTTTTATCCTGGTTTACTGGATTGTACTGAGCCCTTTTTTGATTTTTTGAAACAGCTTGCTCAAACATAGTTTATTAAGTTGGTCTTTTTAATGGCAACAACACCGAGCTGTAGAGGAGGCCGCAACTCCTTTCCCTGGATTGCTCCAGTAAACTTTGATCCTTACCTTATAATGCTGAGTGTAAACGCAAGGAGGCATCAAATACCATTTTTGAGTCTTTGGTATGACTCGACCTGGAATTGAACTCCGGTCTCTCGGACCATTGGTGAACACTCTAAATATAATGCCAATAATTGAGCACTCCATGTAGCCGATAATCTATACGTAGAAAGATATAGCAATAAAATTCCTTCACTTACGCTGAGAACGACGATGGCTCTGGGGTTAGATGTCTGACTGACGTAATTTCAGTTGAGTTTCGATCCCATCTTGAAGAATCTCGTGGGTCTAGCCGCACTGAACAGTTGGGATATAATAAAACTGTCTCTCTGTGGATGACTATATATATATATATATAATGTACTTATTACTTATATCCTCTTAGGCTAATGGCTCAATCTTAATGAAACTTCGCCAGTGAACTTCTTTTGACCTCTGAGAGTGGTTTGAAAGCATCTATATAGGAAGAGGATATTCTTCTGTCGGACGTTGTATTATAGAGCGGCTCTTATCTAGAGCACTCAGAAGATACGTCTCTGGCAGAATATAATATTTCCAGATTTACATACTGTCACCGTCATGGCGTCTTTCAAACTGTCCAGGCATACATATCGATCTCGTCCAATGTAAGGGGCAAATGAACAAAACAAAAGATATTTGCGAAGAAATTTAACGCCCTGTGTTGCTCCTGCTTGTTATTCAAGAACAATGAAAGCCACTTAATGTTCAACCGAGAGAAACTTATATGCATTTATATATCTAAAGAACCACTTTAATAGCATTTCAGGGGAAAGAAATGTATCTTTTTCTAAGAAGTTGCAAGACAAAAAATCTTGAATCATCTACCTTGGGTCCTGTTCTATGCATTGCCTTTTTTTTTTAAAAAAAAAGATTAATAGTGCAACATGACAAGTGCATATACTTGAACTTAAATTTCGGGTAAACATATTTTGTTTTGCTTTTTTTGCCCAGTGTTTTGGAATTGATAGTTTTATCGAAAAATTCACGGTAAAATTTCTGCAAGCAAATTTATCATCGATTCGTGGTACAATCTTTAAAATGGCTTTTTGGCTCAGGTATATGCTAATTTAAGACAAAATACCCGTGAAATTTCTAGAAATGTTCCTGGCGTAGTGGTTAACATGCTTCACTGTGACTTCGTAATAAGCGACTTCGAACACTAGTTGCATCATTCCATTCATTTCCTTACTAATATCCTAATGAAAAGTATGAGCCACCTCACCTCACCTCACCTCACCTCACCGTGGCAATTGAAAAAGGGGCGTTCGCGTCGCCATCAACTGCGGACGCCAACTTATATATATATATATATATATATATATATTCTAAAACAATCATCTATATGCTACGGGTTAAATAGTATCACTACTGTTCTTTTACAATTATGGCTTTCGCATTGAATAATACACGAAGGTTGATAAGTCATTAAACAATGAAACCAATCCAGAAATATGCAGATTTTTTAACTGAAGGTTTTAGGGATATATCCTTATGACTTCTTTAGTAAAATTATATTTCTATAGCCACTTTCTATGTTAAAGCGCATGAAATACCTTTTTTTTTGTAGGTTGATAAAGAACATCTATGTATTTTTTGTATATCTGGATATATCATGAAAAAAAAAACCGACGTAGAATATATATATATATATATAATGAATAAATATATATTAGATATATATATCTAATTCATGGAATTTAGACTGCGATTATTATTATTATTATTATTATTATTATTATATGATAGCTCTATCCTAGATATTGAGTACTTTCCATATTATATTGCACTTGGTTCGACACTAAGTGATTTAGTGACAACCAACACTGTCATAATATATATATATATATATATATATATATATATGTCGCATGTAGGTGTTTGCCGGATTTTCTTGTCATGGTAATTTCTAATATATATATATATATATATATATATATTATGTTCACGAATGGCCCGGGAGATCGACGTTCAATCATTGGTCGAGTCGATGACTAAAAAAAATGGTACTTGATACCTCCTTGATTATCACTGCATTATAAAGTACATATCAAGGGTAAAGTGGAGCAATTCAAGGAAAGGAGTAGCGCACTCCCTTACACCTTGGTTTAGTTGCTCTTGAAAAGGGGCCTTCGAGTCGCCCTCGACTGTGGTCGCCAACTTTTATACACATATATGCATATATTCTAAAACAATCAACATGCTATCTCTTTAAGGTGATTTCATTCAGTCCTGTCGCGCCTATTGGAAAAACATCTACTGTTGTATTTTGACCTTCGACCCGGCCAAAAATGCCATTCCAAGGTGATACACCGGAAGGAAGTGACACATTCCTATGGCACTTATGAGGAGAAATCGCGAAGGTGAACTTGGCTAACAAAATGGAAACAAGCTAAAATTCCCATGGTACACTCATAGACTGATGCACCGGAAGAGAGTGACCTGTGAACTGCATGACAGTTATTTCCGCTTGATGACGATCAAACATGCCATTCCAAAGATTGAGTAGGCGATTGAGTGGGCGTGAACTATTATATAACTCAGTAATGACAGAAGTCAGAAAGTTACTGTTGGAGTTGGCGTTATAGAGAGGAGATGTGGTAGGGAAAGCCACGCCATGCCGAAGGGGCCCTCGGGGGCCCAATGAGTTGGGGACCAGACCAGTTGGTGATAAGATGCAGTAAAGAAAGCCATCATTCAGCAGAGAGCTGGGCCCCTGGGCGTCCGGTTGAGCAGCCCAGAAGAACGAGAAAGACACAACGCTGACGGCCATAAGAGTGGGGGTCAATATATTGCAGTTATGTTCGGTCTCCAACTCCCTCTCATACGCAAACCTTGAGTAACCCTTTTCGAACCCTTACAATAAAGTGAGAAGTATATATTTTCTAAAGAAGTCTTCTCTCGCCTGTTTATCGTTGTGTCGTTGTGATTCTTTCTGCATGTATATGAATGTGTATATAAGCATATTTATCATATGACAAAATGTTATCTAAATAGATTAAAATACTACAATGCATCTTCACACAAAAAGAAGTGTTATAGATGCTTTGACCACAAAAAACTCACTGGAGTAAATGTAAAAAATATCGGTGTAACTATGTTGGAAAAATCATTTTATTTATTATTTGTTTCTGTCTTGTCTTTAGTCAGTCTCGATGTCTTTTAAAGAATAGTCTTCGGACGTTAAAACGTCAGATATCTTTTGCTCAACGTTTATTTAAGATGATGCATCAATTTTTTTCGTACAAGACACCTTTTTTTTTCTTCTTTTTTGCAAATAAGTCAGATGTTTTAACTTGACTCGTCATTTATTTGTGTGATTGTAGAGACGCAAATTTGAACATGACTATTGCAATACGCACCTGTCGTAAAATCTTATGTCAGATTATTTATGATTTTTCTAAACTGGAAATGTTTTTGAATTATCAATTGCTTATTCTACAAGTTTTTGTTTAATTGGATTTATGTTTTATTTTTATTTTCTATTTCTTATTCTTTCACTTTTTGAATTCAACTTCCAAAAAGTATGCGAGGCCAATCAAGAAAAATAAAGTTCAGCTTCAAAATTTGATCTTGCATCACTTCTCCTGAGGAGTCCATCTTACCATAACTACATCACACAGATTAGGCTACAACGACGAAACTGTAGAGTTCAATAAAATCAAGCCATGTAGCAATTTTTCTAACTTTTCTAAAGCCAATATCTTCCCATTTATTGGGGAGGTTGCCGTAAGCGAGTTTGAAATCCAGTCGCCCAATAACTTTCATTTTGGGACTAATACCCTGGGGAAATCTCTTAATCCCCATATCCCACCTCTTATGGGTTAAATATCTCAAATACTTTTCTTCTATAGGGATGACTTTCGCGCTAAATAACTGAAGAAGGTTTATATGCAATTAAACAAAGACACCAAACCAATTTACAATTCATGCTATGAAAATCATAAACATTAATCGAGTGATGGCGTAACGATTATGGACGAAAAAAACTGACTCAAGAGAGTCGAGTTCAAATCGTCGATGAGGCTGTTTGCATTTGACGTCGCATTAAAACCATCGGAAAAGGATTGTATCCACTTCTCCGCCCACCAGCTAAATATTCTTTGTCAAGAGTGAACAGTCTAAAAGATACGCGTGTAAGAAATGGATTCGGTTCAAATTTTTGACGATGTTGCTTACGTTTTACTTCGCGCTCATGGTTTTAGGAAAGGCATGAATACATCAGTTCTTCTTCCGACTATGAATAAAATGTACGACAGACTGGTTTCTTTAGATTTGGTACGGCAACCGGTCTTGAAAAAGGGAAACTCTGAATTAAAAACTGCTGTAATTAGCCTAAAAAAACTGACCTTGTAGCCCATGCTGCTAATTTTGAAAGTCTTTTGCAAATACATACCATTCTTATATATATATATATATATATACTTGGTTCCTTCAATAAGTTTCCGGACTTTTTGGGTACAGGCATTTAAAATAGTCGTAGACTCTTGAAAATGCAGTATGTTATTGCTATACATCTTATGAGATGACTGACCAATTTCTATGAATTCAGGTTCAAATGATCAGCTACTGATTGTCACAGCCGGTGAATTTCAAAGTGCAATCTGGACGTGAGGACACTCTAGAAGAACGAGATGCCATAAAATTCTGTTTTAAACTTGGAAAAAATGCCACAGAAATGTATGGAATGCTTCAGACTGTTTTTCGACCATCTTGCATGAATCGAGCATCAGTTTTTTGAGTGGCATAAGAGATTCAAGGAAGGCAAGGAGTCTGTGAGGGATGATGAGAGGTATGGGAGGAGTAAAGAAGGTCAATACACCAGAGTTGATCGGCCAAAGGGTTACGGTTAGGGTTAGGGTTACTATGTTGTGGTTTTAAGGGAGTTCAGGAAGAGATTCCTTGGGAAGAGGTCAGCACTCTTCAAATCGGGTCAGTAGAATTTCCAGCTGGACAATGTACCAGTCAACAACTCCATCCTTGTCACAGACTATTTGACCAAGATGGGCACCAAGACAGTTCCTCACCGTCCCTTTAGTCCAGACTTTGCTGTCTGTGACTTTTGTTTATTTCCTAAGCTCATAGGCTGTCGTTATGAGACAATTGAGGAGATGAAAGAGGCTGTGACGAAGGTCATTGACACGCTAACACAAGAGGACTTCCATGGGGCCTTGAAGAAGTTGCTAGAATAGTACAAGTGCATTGCAGCTGGAGGAGATTACTTCGAAGTAGAGTAGAGTTTCATGTGTGTACTATCAAGAAAAGTGCCCATACGAAAAAAGTCTGGAAACTTATTTAATGATCCTCGTATATATATATATATATATATATATATATATATATATATATATATATATATATATATAGTTTTCTTGGTCCAGTTAAACCGGAGTTGGGAGTAATTCCATCAGGAAAAGAAGTTATTCATGAATGAATATTTAATATTTTCCTGGTAAAGAGCTCAATGTACCAATAATACAGAGCAATAAATTCTTTAAGAAAAACAACGAAACCGGTTACATAGGAATATAAATTTATTTCAATCCTGTTACGCATTTTTGAAATTTCCAAAAACACGAAAAAAGTAGCAGGACTTCTTCAAATCTATTTGATAAAAAAAACTAGAATAGACACATGGTAGTGGGAGGGGATAGTGGGAGGGGATAGAAGAGGGGTGAAGAGTTACCTCTTCATTAAGCCCACTTCCGTTTTAAATTTAAATTTCGGTTAGCAATGTAGTAAAAATTATTTTTGTTTTTTTTAAACTTTTCTTTAATTAATAATTTTTTAATTATATTTAGACCTAAATTACAGATTTTTTATTGAATTAGATTTAAACTTTAAATAATAAATTCACGTAAAGATACAGTAATAGATATATTAAAACTAAAAACAAGAACAAATATTTAATTTATTTACTATATTTTAACATTTCAAAAATATTTAGAAAGCATTAATCAGTTCCACTTTTTATGCGTAGTACGTATGTATTATATGCTTTATCACAATTTTCTAACAATTTATTTTATTTATTCTCAAAATTAACTCTAATTTTCGAAATTAACTCTATGTTTTTATAGAAAAATTTGGTTAAATATTTATAGTTTAAATTTAGCCCTATGTCTACACCTAGCTATTAGTTCATTTCTCTTGTTTAATAATTTTTTTGGCTCAGGAAAAAGCAAAATGGGGATTTTTTCTTCAAGACACAGGTTGCACCTACTATCGAAAGATTTTGGGGTACTAGGTCTGAAGAAGTCCTGTTACTTTTTTCGTGTTTTTGGAAATTTCAAAGATGCGTAACAGGATTGAAATAAATTTATAATCCTATGTGACCGGTTTCGTTGTTTTTCTTAAAGTATATATATATATATATATATATATATATATATATATATATATATATATATATATATATATATATATATATATATCAATGTAGTTCTAAATCGTTTTAAACATTATCTCAAACATTTCACCCAAAGATAGGACCTTCATTGTATATATATATATATATATATATATATATATATATATATATATATATATATATATATGTATGTATATATATATATATATATATATATATACAATGAAGGTCCTATCTTTGGGTGAAATGTTTGAGATAATGTTTAAAACGATTTAGAACTACATTGATGACTGATTGATTGATTGACTGATTTTAACGACACTTCAACCTGTCTTAGAAGTTAGGAAATGACGTTGGGTTGGGCGGGTCTTACCTCCCACCTGAACATGTACACTACAATCGCGCTATTACGTATACTTTCGGACAAATTCCTTTGGGAAAAGTATGAACCCTTTTATTCCCCCCCCTAGGCTTTTGATTAAATAGTACCAGAACTGTCCTTCATCAAGGATGTCTTTGGCATTAAATAACCAACGAAGGTTGATATGCTATTAAGTAAAGTAACCAAGGATATATTAGTTTTTGGCAAAAATTAGGGATTGACCTATACTTGAATAACAACTCCGAAAACAATATGACCTTATACCTAACCTTTTTTTATATTTTTAAAATTCCTTTATAAATAGACAGCATCTACTTTAAACCAGTGGCGTTTATCTTTAATAAAATCAAGAATAACATAATCATTGCCGTACATAGTCGTGTCGAGGTGGAATTCTGAAGACCTGTTTGCTAAAGAATTGGCGTTGACAAAAAATGGGTCTCAATATACTTTGGACCCATGTGACTGCCAGTACCTCTACTTTTAATAATGTAGTGTTCTTTTTGTTTCAGATTTAAGAATAGTATCTTATAACAACTATTAATCCTCGATTACAATGTTTTGGACAAGAGAGGAAAAATATTTTGCGTCCCTACTTATTTGGAGACAAAATCATTCAAAACTGTTCGAGCAAATTTTCGCTAGAGGTTTAACTTTAACAATTATCGCCAAAAAAGCAAAATTCATCGTTGGGTACACAAATTTCATGCCACACGTTTAGTAAACAACCTTAACAAGAAGGCAGAAAATGCCAAATATGGCAGGAAGTTGACTGCAAGATGTTCTGACAATGTGATTGTGTCGAGAGATTCTGGCAATAGGAGGCCGAAAAATTTCCCCGAAGACAATCCCAAGAACATAATCTTTCACGTGCACAGTTGGATAAAGTCAATCAATTTCTGTCCTTGTCATCTGGTTTGACCTTTCTGAAGTGATATGCTTGTTTTTTTTAAGACCCAGATGAAAGATGACTTGATGAAATATGAATTATCATATTAATGGGTTGCACCTTGTTTGAGACACTCTGTATGAACATATAAGTTATAATTTTGTAATATTGAAATGCAAAAATAATAGGAAGGAATAATTGCCATCTTTGACTTTGAAATGAATCCCATAAATTTCTAATGTTCGTGATTAAAGGTCGACCTATAAACAAGAACACACGGTAAATTTATTGGCTTGGGTACAGTGATACAAGTTATATGAAAGCAATCAGAATTCAGTAATTATTTCAATTATTACCGCATCTGGAAGATTGTTTGAGTCTATCGAAGGATAAACGGGCATTCTTCAATTTTTCAAAATCATGCAACGTGACGTCACACATGTTTTTCGCTTTTTGTTTTTTTTATGAATAAATTTCCAAAGGCCTCATGAAAATTTACCCACTCTCCAAAATACCGGGAAAAATGAGTAAGATATCAATCTAAATAAATTAAATTTTACTTTAAAATGTTACTAGTAATATTTTGGGTAGTAAATCAAAGAATGATTTTAATTTGTTTGTTCAAAATAAATGTTTTCGAATTTGGAAAACAGGGATAGTCTGATGAAAAAATGATAAGTTTTGCATAAAATTTTGTACCATCCTTTAAACTCACATCAAATTTATATATATATATATATATATATATATATATATATATATATATATATATATATGTGTGTGTGTGTGTGTGTGTGTGTGTGTGTGTGTGTGTGTGTGATTCTTCATTTAAGCATTTTTGTTTAAATGATAAAGATACGTGTTTCACTTATGATTTTATTAGCATCCTTTCAAGTTTCCAGACAAAAGATTTGGTTTTAGGTTAGAGTTGGTAGATGAATTTACCGAAATTGTCCCGAGCGCTTTCGGATCCTTCATAGGCCATCATCAGAAAGTTTGTAAAGAATTAAAAAAAAAACTTTTTAAAGTTTTTAAATTGCAAAAAACATTGCATAAACGTATAGTTGGATTAAACTGAGATTTAAACGACATCAGATTTAAGAACTAAAACACAATCAAGAGGAATAGAATAGTTTATAATAAAAAAGATAATATTTTTAAAACTTTCAATCTTTTTTTATTTCGTAAGTAACTCTTGCAATACATACATATATATATATATATATATATATATATATATATATATATATATATATATATATATATATATACTCGTGCAATACATATATATATATATATATATATATACTTTGTAAGTGTTGAGCGTTTACTACTTATACTGGTGTATCGTTTTAGTGTTTATTTTTAAATTTTTAAATTCTAAATGTAGCAGTAGTAGCTAAAGAAATTTCAATACATTATGACTGGATTCGAAATAGATTCTATTGACTTTAGTCTGTTTCTTTCTAATGTGCAGTGCTTCGAAAATCTGAAATTTTTGCTTGTTATTTTGTTGTTCTAATATTGTTGTATTTTAGGTAAGAATTTTCAATATAAAATGATGAAGGCAGAATATCGGGCAGAAAGTACAAGGAAACCAATTAACTATAGGAGTTTTATTAAGTAATTCCTACTGGATTCCATAAAATCCATGCAGCTACTCGAAAGAGTAAATACAAAAATGTGTAGACAAAGGATATCAATACTGTTTAATCAATTATATATACATACGCGCGCGCACACACACACACACACACACATATATATACCGACCCATTGGTATAATGTTTAGAGTGTTTGCCAGGGGTCCGGAAGATCGGGATTCAATTCCAGAATTGGTACTTGATGCCTCCTTGCTTAATACAGCATTATAGAGTAGTTGTAGGAATAATAAATGGATTTATACCTTTCCCAAAGTTATTTTATGCTAAATTCTGATTATATATATATATATATATATATATATATATATGTGTGTGTAATGTGTGAGTGAATATTATTGTAGGTAACTTTATTTTTAAACTAGTTTTTAAAGTTGATTTGTTTACACATAATTAAGTGGTTTCAAGTACTCCTATCAAACACAAGTAATTCTATTTACCTCCGTTTCTCTCACGTTGGAGAGGAATATTTCATCATTGAAGAGTTTTTATTCATTCATTTATTTGGTGGCTAATTTTTTTGTTTCCTTGTTCAATCTTATCTACTGCTCATATCGGAAGAGTGTATTTTTTCCCATTCGAGAAGATTCCAAGAAACCAATTGTATATGTTGATAGTGGAAAGGTAAAATTTGGAGGCCCATTTTTTTGTCGCTATTTTTTTCCATGGGTTATTAACTATTACGTAGCTTCTTATATATACTTTATCATGCCATTTCCAGTTGGAAAAAAAGCTGAACTGACAAAAAAACTCTATCAGATTTAATGACACTAGTTTAAACACACAAACACGCATGCAAGTACGCATGCGCATAAAAAAAAACTTATAAACTTCGTTGTCCCCTCCTTCTCATGGTAATAAACGGCAATACATATGCTGTTTGTGGGAAAGTCTGGAAATCAAGTCCTGGATTAAGAAAACCTGAAGAGTTATAAAAACGATTTTCTAGAGGTGGATCTCTTTAACGCTGTACAAAATTCAAGCCGCGTTTATCGTAATTCGCCTTAAGACTTATAAGTCAGCAGTTGGGATTCAGAATTACTTGAAAGCTCATGAACGGAAATTACGTATTAATCAGAATGTTTGAATGGTCATATTGGTGGTACAGACGACTATCATCTGTCAAGATGTGGCAGCCATCGTATATATAAAGAGAGAAAGATAGTAAAATAATTTCTAAATCGAACTTAAAAACGAATTTAAAAAAAATAAAAACATATCCATTATAAATGGCAATTTCTCATCTGTCTGTGTTGGCTGTTTGTGAGTGTCGCTGTGTTGTCAATTCTAATTTGTCGAAATTAGGCAGTTACGTTTCTCGACATTCCAGTGTCTGTTGTCTGTCAATTCTTCAAGAGTTTTGTCATAAATTCGCCTCACGCTTTTCTGTCATTTTATTGATTCGTGCTGTGGTACTTTTAAAGAAATAGAAAAATAGAAAAATCAAGATAAAAAAAAAAAACACAACTGAATCAAAAGTATTTCTAGCCAAGAAGAAAATCGGTTGGAGTCAAACCTAATTTTAAACAGGAAATAAATGAATTGTGAAGAGCTCACAGCATCTTCGCAATCAACACATGCTGGTGAGATTTTTTTAAGAATTACGAAAGAAAAAATCTACTTGTTATTTCTTTACTTGCTGTTCATGCAGCCGGAAATATTTTAGTAAACAAATACTTCGGTTTGGTTGTTTAACGGCATATCAACCTTCGTGGGTAATCTAATGCCAAAGCCATCGTTGTAGAATAGCAGCTGTGATTCTATTTAACCCAATGCTTGAAGGATAAGAGGTTTCATGGCGTTCCCAAGATTATTTGTTCAAAAGTAAACCTAATAGCGAGACTGGAATTCGAACTCGCTTACTTCGAGGCCACAGTCCAGTACTTTAACCATGACAGCATGGGGATCGCGGTAAATAAATACTTTATTGTTCAAGTATTGATAAATTAAGCATAGTTATTTACCAAGTATTACTTTGACAGACACACAGGTGCCTCGAGGAGCACATTGGGGCAATAATCTATATAGGTTGGTTTGTTGGTTGGGTTTATGACATATCAGCCTTTGTAGATTATTTAACGCCAAATCCATTTTTATGCAAATAGTCAGCTCTATTTCAAAGAATTAGGTTTAGCATGAGTAAGTACACAGTTTAATTATCTATACAGTTCTAATTCAGATAATTTAGTTTCGTATAAGTACAGATTTTGTTTACACTCAGTTAAATGTCAAAACAGTTCTATATTAAACAATTCAATTAAGTGCAAGTACAGTTTCAATGTCAAAAACAGTTCCATTTCAAACAATTCAGTTTAGCATGAGCACGATGTGTAAATGTAAATACAGTTTAATTGTCAAAAACATTTCTATTTCAAGCTATTCAATTTAGTCAGTTCTAATTCAAACAATTCAGTTTAGCATAAGTATGCACTTAGTTCTATCTAACCCATAGATCAGGTGCAAGCATTCCGGGCCAGAGTAGACTTGGGAGAAGTGGCAATGAAGGGGTGCTCTGCATTCCCCAAATCTCCAGCATCACTTGAACATCACTATCAGATTGTTGAGTGTCATAACAAGACACTCGTTGTGGGGGTTCTTACCCCTCTGCAGAGGTGCAGTCAGTTTTTTCTTCTGCCCCAGCCGACTGGGCAAATAATCTATATATGGTGAAAATATGTATGCGTATAGGTGTATAAACTACTGGCGCCTCCTGAAATTGGCGTACCACATATGTGTATGTCGGAAAGCGTATCGGTAGGGACATGTGTGGATATTGATAGTTGGTAAGTCAGTTATTTTCTTTAATGTCATATCAAATTTTGTGAATTATTTGATGCCAAAACAAATATATATATATGTGTGTGTATGTGTGTATGTGTGTGGATATAGATGTGTGTGTTTGCGAGTGTGTGTGTGTGTGTGAGAGAGAGAGAGAGAGGGAGAGAGAGAGAGAGAGCGGGGAGTAACGAATAAAGGAGAAAATGAATAAATGAAAAATCCGGTCCATAAATTTTAGATTTTATTTCTTTAGATAGAATGAAGAGTTTACTGAAAAACAAAAGTACGAAATCTTTTCTTGTAAACAAAGATGAGATTAGTTTCAGAGCGAATATATCTTTAATAAGTATAGTTAAGATTCGTCTAATGAAGTATAGTACTCATTGCTAGGTTTAAAAAAAGGGATATATTTTGTATGAATAAAAACATTTTTGTATGGAGTGTCATTACATAGTCTGAGAACAAATTTATGACGAAAATGTAAGTCTGTAAGCTGGCAGCAAGCAAGATATATTTTGTAGTTGTAGTATTATCAAGTTTATGTTAAAACAAAGGTATACGATAGATAAGCAGTGTTGAATTTAAATGCATTCTTAAAAGAAAAAAAATGTAGATTTTCCCTCAAAAGATATAAAACGAAAGGTATTTGAGAAAGTAATGGCGAGAGTTCGTATAGAAAATTCCACACAAACTGTTACTTGAGTAAACATAGACAAATCCACACTTGCTGAAAAAATATTTATTTCTTTGTTTATATATACAACGTAGATAGGCTCGAAATTAGTTTAAAAAGTTGATGAGTCATCTATGAATCTAACTGGCTAAAAAAGTTTATTTTTTATATTTTTGAGAAGAGAAAATATTTCTAAAATTCTTTTATGATTTTGATCCATAATTTTTTTTGCGGATAGTTAAATTTTGTCGACAGCGAAATATCACGAAATTCAAAATTTAGCACGAATACACCGGTTAGTAAATGAATGCGAAAATACACATACAAACTTTACAGCTTGCCACCCAAAAGAAGCAAGAAAAGCATAAATAAACAAGACCAAAGCAAAGAGAAGGTTGTGACTATGTGTATTCAATATAATCACAACCTTTTCTTACCTTAGAGGTCCTGGGAAAAGATTCGGTGAAGTGTTGTAAGAAGCCGAAAGTATAGTTGAAAATTAAGCACCAACAGAACAAAAATAACCAGATAACAAAAATGGGAAGAAAAACAACTGTATGGATATTTCAAGAGACAAACAAGCAAAAACTCACGCGCGAAAACTTCTACATGGCTAAGAAAGGGAAACCTTAAGAGAGAGAAACTAAATCTATTCTGATAGCAACACAAAACAATGCTAAAAGGATTATGTCAAAGCAAGAATAGACAAGACGCATCGAAATAGCAGGTATAGATTATGTGGTAACTGAGACGAAACGATCAATAACATATTAAACAAAGGCAGTAAATTAGCGAAAAAGAGTATAAGACTTCTCGAGCCAATTTTTTACGCAAAAATAACCCTTTTTTGTAGGAATATCAGTTGAGTTCCCATATATATATATATAGATTGCTTAGACGAAAAAATTAGCATAATTAATTTCAAAAATAGAAAACTTTTGTTGAACGAGAGAAATGAGCTCATCTTTAAGTTCAGACATAGACGAAAATTCAAATTATCTTAATTGGGAGTCACTGTAAATAAATAATCGCAAGGCCTATGATAGAGAAATATTAGTAAATAATAGAGATCAGCCCAACAGCAAATATCACCAAGACAGGGAAAGATAAAGATAGATAAGGGCCAGATGAACGCGGAATATTAATCCAAAAATAGGGCCTATGATTCTGGAGTGGTTAATTCCCCTTGACCATTTTTAGGGTAATTTTTAAAAAAACACTTGACGACTATAACAAATGTCCCCACCTTATCCGGTTTAACTATCTCGATCATAATTGAAACAAGAGGAATATCTAGGATGGCAACAGCTGGGTTAATTAACAGACATATTAGAAATAAATGTAAATCATATATGAGATAGCCATTAGTTAAACGATCTTAGTCTGTTTAGAAAAGCACACCTGCCAAGTAGAAAAAAACCACAAACAGAACCAAAATTGGAAGGGACTGACCAGTAGATTAATTCCACTCCGGTTTCTTAATCGATCTAACATATAACATGTTAACCCCCCTCTGCTCACGCCTATGAACGAAAGAATTCGTAACTTTGTAATTTGATTTCCACTTTATGTTTTTTTATCTTTATTTTCTGATTTTTAATTTTATTTTTTTAATTACCTTATTTTATCTTCTGAATACGAACTGTAACTCCTCATTCGCATCTCTGGGACAATACAGAGCATGTAAAAGAGTCATCTGACGAGACGGAGAATATACCAACAATATTCTCTGCCGAAATAAATTTATTATGACGGCTTAACCGAGTTTGAGTCTCCATTTAATTGTACTATATATATATATATATATAATGTGTAAGCGAATAGTTTGTTGGTAACTTTATCTTTAAACTAGTTGTTAGAGCTGATTTGTTTGCACACATTTAAACGGTTTCAAATACACCTTTCTAACATAAATAATGCTATTTAATATTAATCATCTGTTTGCACAGTGAAACGGTTTATTGTATTACTTTCTTGACTTTAGTAATTCTATATATCAAATATTCCTTATGTGTACAATTTGTACACAGCCGTATGGTTTCAAATAACTAATATATTCCTTAATAAAAAATTGAACTGTTTATTTGACCCATATAGGTGACTATATATATATATATATATATATTCCACACACACATGTACACATATACATATATATATCATATAATTATACACATTCACATAAATACACACACACACACACACACATACACACATTTACATATAATGAATTCTGGTAATATATATATTCCATGCCTAATGGCATTGGGCTTTTTTATAGGGATTGATATTCATCCAACCTGGCAATAGGCTGGTTTTGACACAAGGTCATTTTATTGTAGGTCTACACACAAATCGAGACTCATGCGCGTCCGTCATAAAAATACTTTATCCAGTCAGCACTCCTCAGTTTTGGATCGCCTCAGGTGCCAAGTGATGAAAAGCTTCTTTGTAGCCTTTACATAAACACAGTTTCAATTTCGCGCCAATATTGCATGAAATGATGTGAACTAAAGATTTCGGTACCAACTCTCCCTGCCTAATCATTTGTGCACTTTACTGAATTACCTATTGATGAATTTTTATAGCATTTCTTACACTTCGTGGTCTTGTCCATTGGGAAATCTTAAGTTTCTTGCCAGATCGTTTTAGAGTTTAGTTATAAGCGTCAGGATTCCTAAGAAAGATTCCGATTATAGTAATAGACCCAGTCTTTTCTTAATTTTGTTTTTGATGAATCTTTACAGCATCCGGGATATCGGGGAAGTAACATCATCATCAGCTTTTTCTTTTACGAGTTACGCTCGCTCCTATATACATATACGTTATTGAAACTAAATATGTGCACCCTGAGAGAAAAGAGCTTATAGTATCATGTGTTGGGAGATCAATATTACACCTGCAAAAGGTCAGGGAAAGTAGCATTTAAAATGTTTGGTGAACAATAAAAATATGTTTTTATCATTAAGGATTTTCGGACTATTGTCTTCATCTTTATCATTATTTCCACAACATTTTGGCCGATATGTCCTCCGGCCTTCTTCAGGTGTTTGTCCAGCAGGATACATAGCGTAACGGTTATACGCGTTGGTTCCCAAAGGAGACAATTATCTGGAGGTTGCAGGTTCAATCCTGACTACAGGCGAGTAACAATACAGGAATACTTAACGCTTGTACCCGGTTATGGCTAACGGAATCAGAACAGGCGACCCCGTGGATTCAATAAAGGATGTAGTTCGAAATTCCGTGTAGGTTTCCGAGTTCGACAAACTCCTGAAGAAGGCTGGAGGACATATCGGCCGAAACCTTCTGGAAATGATAATAAAGATGAAGACAATAGTTCGACGCAGTCCTAAGGAACAATATTCGTCTCAGTGCAGAAAAAGCAGGGTTAAATTTAAAGGAAAAAGTATGATGGTATTTGGCATGATTTAAACTGTTGGTACAGGATCTCTTGTCAGGCTACACGGTAAAATTAACACAACTGTATACAAAGAGATATTGAAAAAACATGTTGTACCTAATTTGAGAACTGAAATTTATTAACCAGCTGTATTTATGCAAGATGACGCTCCGTGTCACACAGCTAAGTCTGTTAAGACGTTTCTTTCGGAGGAGGATGTTACTGTTAAGGAGTGGCCTGCTCAAAGCTCTGACATGAATCTTATTGAGAATGTCTGGAAGTTACTAAATGAAAAAGCTAAGGAAAAGAATCCAAAAAAACGTTGAAGAACTATGGACAAATACGAAAGGAGAATGGGAGAAAATATCCGTTGATGAATACAAAACATCAATTCGTTCTGCACAGCAAAAGATGTCAAGCTGTTATTGAAAATAAAGGTCTACACTTTAAGTACTAATGAATTATGAACACTAGTTTTATTTAGATATGATGTATCGATTATAATAGTATTATCTTTTAAAAATCGTTCTGATGTTTTTGATCAGCTATATTTTTCGAATGTTACGTGGTGCCTTCAATAAGTTTCCAGATTTTTTTGTACAGGCATTTAAAATTGTCTTAAACTCTTGAAAATTCAGTATGTTATTGCTATACATCTTATGTGATGACTGATTAATTTTTATGATTTTAGGTTCAAATGAACAGCTGCAGCAGGAATTGGAATACACCCTACTAAAGCCTGATTGTCACAGCTGGTGAATTTCAAAAATGCAATCTGGACGTGAGGAAGAACGATATGCAATAAAATTCTGTTTTAAACTTGGAAAAAAGGCCATGCGATGAAAGTTGGATCAACTGCTATGACCCAGAGACCGAGAGACAGAGTTCCCAGTGGAAGAATGTTGGCTCTCCCAGACCCAAGAAGGCCAGACAGAGCAAATCCACCCACAAACTTTTAATGATCCCTTTTTGTGTCAGCACTGGCATGATCTACATGAACTGGGTTCCCACTGGACAGACAGTCAACAAGGAATACTATGTTGAGTTTTTAAGGGAGTCCAGGAAAAACTCTCTTGGGAAAAGGCTAGCACTCTTCAAATCGGGTCAGTAGCATTTCCACCAGGACAATGCACCAGTCCACAACTCTATCCTTGTCACAGACTATTTGACTAAGATGGGCATCAAGACAGTACCTTAGCCTCCCTATAGTCCTAACTTTGCTCCCAGTGACTTTTGGTTATTCCCTAAGCTCACAGGCTGTCGTTATAAGACAATTGAGGAGATGAAAGAGGCTGTAACGAAGGTCACTGACACGCTCACACAAGACGACTTCCATGGGGTCTTCCAGAAGTTGTTTGAACATTACAAGAGCATTGCAGCCGGAGGAGATTACTTCGAAGTGGAGTAGAGTTTCGTGTGTGTACTATCAATAAAAGTGCCCATACGAAAAAAGTCTGGAAACTTATTTAATGATCCGCGTACATAATTATTCTTATAACTTTATCAAAATATGTTTATTGATCTTTATATTTTCGAATTATATAATTTACTTTTATATCCTTATTTTTCCTTCATAAAATGTTTTAGGAAACTTTAGATAAAAACATATTTTACATTTAGACTTTTTCTTAACATCATTCTGATGTTTATGCTCGCTACTGTATATGTATATTCAGACACTTATATATATGCGTTGCGGATAAAGGAGCAAATGAACGAATAATAATCCGATCAAGAAATTTTAAAATTTCATTTCTTTAAATATAATATAATCACATAATATAAGAATAGGACATCACATTTTTTTCTTTTATTTTCCTTTTTCTTTTTCTACGCACACACACACACACACACACACTTATATATATATATATATTAAAATGGTCTCAATATCAAATCTAAAATTTTTATACTTATTCATCACTTTATGTTAGTTTAAACATCTCTCTCTCTCTCTCTCTTTCTCTCTCTCTTCTCTCTCTCTCTCTCTCTCTGTATATATATATATATATATATACTCTTCTATCAATTTATTTTAGCATTCATTGCCTTGCTTTGTCCGATCTAATTGATTTTTCAAACCATAAAGTATTCCAAATTTTTATTCTCTGTGCCATCATGCTTGTGTCGATACCTTTTCTCGGTATCTTCAAACTCCTGTCCCTGAAATCATTCCCAATAGGTCTCTATTCCTGCCCAAGAAATCATTCCCAATAGATCTCTATTCCTGCCTAAGAAAGAAGCAGAAGGTACCCCGATGATATAGCGCTTCTGACAAATACCCCACCCAAGCCGAAACCCTGCTACGTAGTCTGGAACGATGCACACAAGACGGAATATATGTGATTTAGTCAAACAGGCGACATCTCCACACTAAACGGTAGCGCTCTGAAACTAGTTGACAAGTTCACCTATCTAGGGAGCAGTGTCTCATCAACCGTGACAGACATCGACATGCGACTAGCAAAGGCATGGACAGCTATCAATAGACTATCGGTCATATGGAAGTCGAAGCTGACCGATAAAAGGAAACGCAGTTTCTTCCAAGCAGCGGTCGTTTCAATACTGGTATATGGATGCACCACATGGACGCTAACTAAACATATGGAGAAAAGGCTTGACGGCAATTACATAAGGATGCTGCGAGCAATACTGAACAAGTCCTAGAGACAGCACCCTACAAAGCAGCAGCTGTACAGCCACCTACCACCCATCTCGAAAACTGTCAAAGTTCGACGAGCCAGACATGCGGGATCCTATTTACCAACCCCTCCGCTTGGGCAGGATATGACACAATGTCAATTTGTAAGCGGAGTTTGACAGGTTTTGAATTCAGAGTTTTCCTTTTCCTAGACTAGTTGCCTCACCAACGCTGAAGAAATCAGTCTGTCCTACTATTTACCCATAGCTGGAGGGAGAATAATTGGAATTTTACCTTTCCCAAGGGTATTAGTGCTATGTGAAATGCAATCAGTCTCGTCCAGGATTTGAACTCGAGTCGCCGTGTCTATTTTCTACGATGATAACCATTACACCACGGGCACCAGACATGCGGGATACTGCTGGAGAATTAGGGACGAACTCATTAGTGATGTACTCCTGTAGGCCCCGTTACATGACCGAGCAAAGGCAGGACGTCTAGCTCGAACTTACATACTGCAACTCTGTGCTGATACGGGATGTAGCCGTGAGGATCTGTCAAAAGCAATGGACAATAGGGAGGTATGGCGAGAGAGGGTCAGAAATATCCGTGCTGATAGCGCAACATGATGATGATGATGATGATGTGCCCTATCGCTTTCATCGTCAAGAAAATATCTCATCTACAGCAAGTAATTTGCAAGTAACAATATGGCTTCAAGGAAATAATGATAACTATTTTGGTAAACACTAATATCTTCAAGTAACTATCTTTTTTTTTTATTAAATGGCACATCAACTTTCGTCGGTTAACTAATCCGAAATACATCCCTGTAAAAGAACATATTTAACTCATAGCTGTAGTGATAAGGGGGTTCAGTACCTTTCCCATGAATATTGGTCAAAAGGTAAACGTAGTAACACGACCGAAGTTTGAACTCACTTACTTCGAGGCTGCAGTCTAGCACTTTTTCTATCCACGATAGATCGGAAAAAAATGTGATAGATAGATAGATCGATAGATAGAATTCAGTTATACCTTTTAGAAACGTGTCAGTTGGGATTTTACGTCACTATACTTTCAGGAATGTATTCTTTTATGGATCAGGATAGATAGATAGATAGATAGTAATTTACTAAGCTCTTTGCTTCGATGTGACACAAGGAGGAGATAGATAGATAGATAGAATTCAGTTTTCCTTTTAGAAATGTGTCAGTTGGGATTAAACCTTGTCTTACAGGTGATCTCGCAATCTAAAAGATGATTTATGTTAAAAATTTTTTTTGATTTTGTTGTAAAAGTCTTAACTCAAGATAATGGACGTGGAATCAATCCCCGGCACATGGAAATACTTGGACATTCTAAATTTTAGTGGAACATTGATTCACAATGAAATTACAAATAAAACAAACTAATTCCCAAGAAACTGAGTCAGATCTTTTGGTGACTCCATAACGGAAAAGAGACAAAGTGAAAACAACAATGAAACAAAAAACAAAATCTTATTACACAAATGAGAAAATGTTTTTCTTCGCAGACACGATTGCTTTTTTGAATCTATCGTTTTAATATGTACCTAAAATAGTCAACTTTAATTGTTTTTATTTAAAAAGGACAACTATCATAATAATTCGTTGTTTTCTTTTGTCTAGAATACAATATAGGTTGTGAGATAAAGTCAGTTTGATATGTGTTTCATTCAAGAAAATAAACTTCTGGTTAGGAAGTGACAAAATTTTTTTTAACCGTGGCGGCTTCAATAAATATAAACCTCAACTTCAATGAACTGGTTTCGGTTTCTTTGTCAAATGACATATCAACTTTCGTATATTATTAAATGCAAAAGCCATTTTTGTAGAATGGCAGTAATTGTAATATTCAATCCATAGCTAAGGGGAGATAATGGACTTCATACCTTTCTCCATGGGCTTTAGTCCAAAAGTAGATGTAACAGTGCGACTGGTGTTCGAACTTGCTTTCTAAGATGTCGTGATCCAGCACGTTAGCCACTTATCTATTAGCACTCCCACGTCTGGACACAATTTAATCTCTAACAAAAATCAACGCCTTGGAATGTAGGTTATGAAGTCTTGATGGTATCGAAGAAAAAATAGTTTTAGCTGATCCTCATGAGGATATCTTTTCATAATCACCAAAGAATCGCATAATACAATTAAACTTTATATCATTGTAATCAAAATGTCAATCACTATTCATTATATCATATATTCGCAAAAATAAGTAGCATTAAATATATATATATATATATATATATATATATATATATATATATATATATATATAACAGTTACTGTATCAGCCATAAATAAATTTTACAATTTTTTTTTTTCAAAAAAGTTATTTTCTTCTGAGCCAAAGATACCGGAACCTTATATTTTCTAGTGAAAAATGATACAATCAAATGGATATTATTATGCAATATGTGCAAGAGGCAAACATTTTAACATACTGATAAATGATATATGCATAAACAAGAATCCGTCAAAGCAAATGCGATGCATAAAATTCTCAGGCATTTTGAGATATAAACAGATCACTGATTTCTGGCCAGAAGACCGGAACTAGTATTAATCAACTAGTATTAATTAACAAGAAAAGAACATGTCAACTTGTCGAGTTTGCTTTTCTAGCGGACGACAGGGTTAAAAGAAAGCGAAAAAAACAAACAAATATAAAACAAAATCACTAAATCCATTTAGTGTGCAGTTGCCTCATCCTAACACCAATAGAATATAAAGAAAGGCATGATAAAATTAGACACTATTTTCTGAAATAGTGAAATCTGAAAAATAGAATAAACACCAACCAGAACCAATAACAGAAGCCAAAGAAGCTACTATTCTCCGGGACTTTGCTATTCAAACTGACAGAAAAATAAAGAGCAACAGACCAGATATATTCAAGGACTTTAAAAGAAAAACATGTTTTCTAATTGTCAGTGCCAATAGCTGTTAACATATCAGTCAAAGAATACAACAAAATAAGTAAGCACAAAGATATGGAAATAGGAATTGAAAAAATGTGGCGCCTTAAAACTATCACCTTATCAAGAAAGGAACAAATAAAGACACTAATTAATACCTGACATTTCCAGTCTATAAAAAATACAAAAAAAATGTACTGTGCAGTACGGCACATCTCCTTGCCTCCCAAAAGAAGCAAGAAAAGCATAAATAAACAAGACCAAAGCAAAGAGAAGGTTGTGACTATGTGTATTCAATATAATCACAACCTTTTCTTACCTTAGAGGTCCTGGATAAAGATTCGGTGAAGTATTGTAAGAGGCTGAAAGTAAAGTTGAAAACTAAGCACCAACAGAACAAAAATAACTAGAAAACAAAAATGGGAAGAAAAACAACTGTATGGATATTTCAAGCGGCAAACATGCAAAATCTCACACGAGAAAACTTCTACATGGCTAAGAAAAGGAAACCTTAAGAGAGAGAAACTAAATCTATTCTGATAGCAACACACAAAAAAAAACGCCATAATGAATAACTATATCAAAGCAAGAATAGACAAGACGCAACGAAATAACAGGTGAAGATTATGTGGTGGCAGAGACGAAACGATCAATCACATTATAAGCGAATGCAGTGAATTAGCGCAAAGAGGGTGTAAGACTAGACATGACTGGGTGAGGAAGGTGATCCACTGGGAACTGTGCAAGAAAATAAAATTTGACCATACGAACAAATGGTATATGCACAACCCAGAACCTGTCCGTGAAAATAAGACGAACAAAATCTTCTGGAATTTTGAGACACAAACAGATCACCTAATCTCGGCCAGACGACTAGGCCTAGAGATATTCAACAACAACAAAAAAAAGAAAACTTGTCGAATAGTGAACTTTGCCGTTCTGACTGACCACAGAGTAAAACTGATAGAAATAGAAGAAAGAGACAAGTACGTAGACCTTGCTAGAGAACAGAAAAACAATGGAACATGAAAATGACGGTGATACCAATCGTAATTGGCGCGCTCAGTATAACCACCAGTTGATTGGTACAGGGACTGGAGGGCTTGGAAATAAGAGGACGAGCGGAGACCATCCAAACTATAGCCTTGTTGAGATCGGCCAGAATACTGAGAAGAGTCCTGGAGACTTGACGAGACTTACTGTCACTCAGACTCCCGGAGAAAACTCTCAGCTAATGCTTGTTAGAAAAACTCTCAAAGGAGTAACAATAATAATGATAATAAATCAAAAAGTCGGCCCACCCTAAAAGTTCGAAAATGAATTACCCCAACCTTCTGTGTAAACTAAGGTGGTTGGAATATATGGTAAAGCAATTACGCTGTCGAAAAATATAAATAAAATTAATTACAGCGTTAACTTTTCAACTGATGATTGCAGATGACAGGATATTAATAAGTTACCAAATTCTTGGATTTTTCTATCAATTTTTTCCTTGTATCTTTCTGTAGAATCGATGAATTAATGTGTGGATCAGAAGTTGGTTGAATGTATCAGGAGTTCTATAATTTTCTTCCTGGTTAACTTTCTAAGTAAAAAGGGGAAAAAGTGTTATCTCTATAATGCATTTGAAGCAAAGTGGCAGTACAGATGATTGTAATATCAAGACGAAAATATTAGATCAATTTGTTATATAGATTTATACTAGGTTAACACTTATTTATCTTAAAGCTGTAAGTATCCCTATTTCATTTATTTATTGTGTGGCCCACTGAAGGACTTTCTTCTTTAGAAGATTACTCCTCACATATGTGACTGGAGCACAAATAAAATTCAACCCTTGGGTATAGCCACTTTATACAAGCAATGGAAAAAGTTTAATCCTTATCTAAATCAATGTGCGGTTTAGATAACAGATCCGTGTGTGCATTTACCAAACCCTCCGTCCGGTGAGGATGTGACACAAGGTCAATTTTTAAGCGGAGTTTAACAGGTTTCAATTCAGAGTTTTCCTTCTCCAAGGTTAGTTGCCTAACCAAGGCTAGAGAACCAAGTCTGTCCTACTATTTACCCATAGCTGGAGGGTGAATAATCGGATTTATATCTTTCCTAAATATATTAGTGCTATGTGAATTGCAATTTGTCTCGTTCAGGATTTGAACTTTGTCGTATTGTCGTGTCCATTTCCTACGATGATAACCATTACACCACTGGCACCTCCAAAAACAGATATGTTTGTCAGGATAGGCAGGTTCTCGCTTGATAGCCAACCTGAGAGATCGAACGGCATCCTGCGAATGTTGACTGTTCTAATTTCAAGTACTCAAACAACAAGCAAAGCAACAACTCAACTGAGAGACATCGATGTAAAAAGTGGAGTTGATAAGACAACAAAAATATACTTCACTGTGGTTTTAAGATCAACCCAGCACAATGAGGGTATAGGAAAAGAATGATCAAAGCTTGGGTAGAATCCACTAAATTGAATGAAACAAATCTAAGACTTGTTGAGAAAGCTAGAAAGATTTCTTAGAAAAGTTTGTTTTCTGACCTTGAGAAATATGTGGACATGTGATTAGTGAAAAATAGGAACAAGATCTCCCAACCCGAATTGAAACATAAAATATCTAAAACTAAAACATTACAGACCTCAGCACAACGAAACAAATGTTAACACAAGAAGACAGAAAATTATAGAAAAGAAAGAAAATCATGTCTGTGTTGTATACATATATATACTCATTTGCCGTATCATAACGACTCAATAATAGTAAAGACAGACGCACACAGAAAGACGCATGAAGAAAGGAAGCAGGAAGACTTCTTTACAATTATATTTTACCTCTCAATTTATTGCAAGGGTTCGAAAGGGTTGTTCAAAGTTTGCATGTGAGAGGGTGCTGGAGACTGAACATAAACTTCATATTTTGACCCCACTGTTATGACCGTCACGTTGTGTCTTTCTTGTTCTCCTGGTGTTGGGGTGCACTCCATCGGGGGTTTCCGAGGGCCCCCTCGGTCGGGTATGGCCTTCCCTACCACATCTGGTCTCTAGCTGTCTGGACTTCTACTGGCAACTGCTTTGGCACCCAACTGAACTCAATTATATAATAATTCAACGCCCACACGATCGCCCACTGGATCTTTGAAATCGAATGTTTAATCGTCATCAAGCGGAAATAACTGTCATGCAGTTCAGAGGTTACTCTCTTCCGGTGCATCACTGTAGTGGCACAATGGGACCTTCACCTTGTCCCATATCATAAGCCTTAATCCGCCCACGCGATCTCTTTCGATTACTGGCCATTGGGATGTGTCACTTCCTTCCGGTGTATCACCTTGGAATAGTATTTTTGGGCCGGGTCGAAGGTCAAAATATAACATCTGAAAAGAAGACTACATTTCCGTCTCTCAGGAACCAAGACTCGAAAAAAAGAGAAGGCAAAAACCGAAACGGTAAACAAATTATTAAAAAAATACCCCAACGAGCAACATCACTGAATTAAACAAGCTAATTTATGCAGGAGCGAAATTAGTCAGTGATATAAATCGATGTTCTCCTAAGGAACCCGAACAAGAATACAAAATATGGACGAGAAATTAGACCAAAAGGACGAATAAGGAAACTATGACAACAAGCGAAAGAACTAAGGAAGGCAAAACACGCAAGGATATGAAAAAAGGACCAACACAAAACAGCGGACAAGTCTGACAATACAGATTGAAGAAAGAAATCAAAAACTATTAACGAAACAAGAGACACTCAAAAGGTATCAGGACAGAGTCAAACAATACAAACAAAACAGGACCCCCGAAATAATGAATAAAAATTCTATTACCAAGTTAGTGAAGGATACACGAGGACAAAGCAACAACGGAATGCAAAAGAAATAAAACAATTGTAGTGTAAAATATGGGAACAGATAGAACATAACAAAAAGGCCAAGTGGAAAAATAACATGAAGAAAGAATTAGAAGGCGTTAATGCGAACATATACCAGAATTCCAAAAGATTTCCATTAAAACCGAATATTGCAAAACAAGCAGAGAAAAATCAAACACAAGTTTCGCATCCAATAAGTTAGCAGCCGTAGTCGGGGGTGACCTCCAAGTCTCCCTTTTCGATAGCTACTAAACTAAGGTGTAGCGAAGGGCGCTACTCCTTTCCCTGGATTGTTCCACTTTACCCTTGATACACACCTTATAATGCAGAGTGTTAAGCAAAAAAAAAAATCAAGTACCATTTTTTGAGTCTTTGATATGACTCAAGAAAGTACTTTATTGGAAAACTCCAGGCCATGATGACAGACATGGATTCTGATTCACGTCCCTCCATGATATACGGGCTCCACAACTGAAAAAATTAATAGAATAAACAAATATACCTGAATGGGTGATCCAGAAAGACCCCCAAAAGGAACTATTCCCAGCAACTAAAGATCGATAACATGTCTACCCTTGATGGGGAAAATCTTGAGGGCACAGATTAAAAAAGAGATGTATCACTCGATTGTATGCCGTGGACTATTTCCGAGTGAACAGAAAGGATGCCGTAGGGGAACGTGAGGAACAGGTAATTTACTATAGTGTTCAACAATTCCTCAAGGTGACCAAAATGAGGAGAAAAAAATATAGATATGGTATAGATTAACTATAAAAAAGCCTATGATATGATCCCACGCACTTGGATAGTTGAATATCTGAAAATGTACAAAATATCCGACAAAGTCATAAACTTCATCACGAAAGCCATGAAAAACTGGAAAGTGACATTCACTGCTGGAAATAAAACTTTAGTAAAGGTGAAAATTTAGAAAGGCATCTTCAAGGGAAACTCACTCTCGCCATTAACATCTGTGATACCTCTCAGTTACATACTTAAGAAATGTACTGGGATCTACAAATTTACAAAATGACAAGAAAAGGTTAATCACTTTATGTACACGGACAACATGAAGCTATTTCCAATAACAGGAAAAAGAACTAGATACTTTGATGTAAACAACGTCAATATACTGCCAGGATATAGGAATAGAATATGGCGTACAAAAAATGTACCATGCTTTTTATGAAAAGAGGTAAAAAGAGAAACAACAAAGTCAGGAAAGAATCAGAACGCTTGAAGAAAAGGAAAATCACAAGTACTTGTGTTGTATCGTGGTAAGGAAAAGATACTTAGTGAAATAAAGTTAATTGTTAATTAACTCAAGTGGTACAGTCCGACTAGTGTTATAAGTCTCGCGCTGTTGGTGTCACATCCGAAGTACGTATTACTACTGACCGACGTCCTTCAGAGCTATCTTTCTGCTTCTGCTTCTGCTTCTTTAAAAGACATGGCATCTGCGATACCGGAAGTCACATGGTACGAGCCACTATGCAACAACTTGGGAATTTTGGAAGTAGATAGCATTAAATAAGCGGTGACGAAAGAAAAAAATAAGAAAAGAGTTCCTCAGACGAACAAGAAAGCTTCTCGAAATAAGGCTCTGTAGAAGAAATCTCATCAAAAGGATGTAAGATACTGGGAACCATTCTTAAAATAGACAAGAACACTGACAAGTGGACCGTTGGGCAAAAAAAAATATATGACGATGAGTAAGGCTTTAAAACCGGGAGATGATATAGACAAACTACATGTGTTAAGAAAAAGGGGAACGAGAACTTTCTAGGATTGAAGATTGTGTGAAAGAATCAATGACTACCTTAAAAAGAGTAAAAGAAACACTAACTACAGAGGCCAATAACAGTAGTGACAACCTAAGTTCAAACAGAAAACATCAAAGACAAGGAAACAAAATGGCAAGAAAAACAACTGTATGAATATTTCAAGCAACAAACAGTTGAGATTGCACACGAGACGATCTGGACATGGCTACAAAAGAGAAACTTTAAGAGAGAAACTGAATCTCTTCTAAGAGCAGCTAAAACAACGCTATGTGGGTTAATAATATGAAAGGCAAGGAAATAGCTGCAGATCAGCAAGTTTATATCAAGTGAATGCCACAAACTGACACAAAAGAAATACAAGACTAGACACGACTGAGTGGGGGAAAGTGTTCCACTGGGAATTGTTCAAGAAATTCAAATGAGACATACAAAATTCTCTGGGATTTTAGGATACAAACCGATCATCTAATCCTGGCTAGAAAACCAGACTGCCTAATCTTGATCTGAAGATCAGACCTAGAGTTGATAAAAAAAACGAACTTGTCATCAAGTGGATTTTGACTTTCCGGCGGACCACTGAGTGAAAATAAAAGAAATCGGAAAGATAGACAAATACTTGAACCTTGCCAGAGATCGAAAAAAAAAGTTGTGGAATATAAGAGTGACAGTGATTCCAATTGTAATTGTGGCACTTGGAACAGTCCTCAATGACTTGGGGAAAAGACTGGTGGAAATAGAAATCAGAGGAAGAATCAAGACCATCCAGACTACCGCATTTTTTAGATCGGCCAGAATACTGAGAAAACTCTTTGGGACCTGAGGAGACTAATTGGGAATTGTGCAAAACCACCGACTAATGATAGTGGGAAAAACTCGCTAGAAGTGAAGAAATGATAATAATAATAATAATAATAATACCTTCTTGTTATTCCGAGTGCGATATACAGCTCACCAAAAGATTAAAACCCTTTTTTCTTCTTCTTTTCGTATACGATATAAATTATTGCGACGTCACGAATTATAGCGGAAGATGCTTTGGGACATTCAAGTGAATAAAGGGAAGATAATCCTTATTTAATGGGCCGTTTAAGTGATCGTTTTGCACATATTTTAAAAGTGTCCACTGAGTCAAAAACGAATCGAAAGAAATCAATAAAACGCTACAAAATAGCAGTAGGAGTTTCTGTGGATTATCTACTCTTAAAATTGTCTTTATTTTGATTTTTACAATACTTTTTGGCGGAGATAAATTCCTTTCTTTATAAACTCTGGAGAAGCATAGATTAGCAGTTATACACACAAGAATCACATGGCAATTCCACCATTTATAGTTGAAAATTTGCATGTCATTGCGAAGGACATTATTTATTTTGGCGGACTTAGACTTTATACAGTTGAGACTTCGACTTGGCAATTTAAGACAAGTGAAATGACTGAGATGATTAGGATACGTTGTCATTCAGAGAAGAGACAATAATACGTTTATTATGGGGAAGATCCGTGTGCTTATACTTAGAGATGATTCAGTTCAAATTTTGATCACTCTAGACTGTATATTTGAATCAGTCTTTTTCGGCCGGTGACAAATGAAGTCAATCTAGACAAATCAGTGCCAGTTTGAGTCAGTCAACACGTGAGAGTGGGAATTTGAGTCAGTCTATATGGGCAAGAGCGAATTAGTCAAGACGAGCAAGTTAGAATTTGAGTTAGTCTCAACGAGTCAGTACTAATTTGAGTCAGTCCATACGAACCAGGACCTATTTGGGTCAGTCTAGACGAATCAGTGCAATTTTTTTAAAAGCTCGTGTGAATTTAAGTCAGTCTAGATGAATCAGTGTCAATTTGAGCCAGTCTAGACGAGTCGTTATCAACTTGTTTTTGTCTAGATGAGTCCGTGTCAATTTGAGTCAGTCAAGACGAATCAGTGCCAATTGTGAGTCAGTCTAAACTTGTGAGTACGAATTTGAGTCAACCTTGTTGAGTTAGATCCTATTTGAGTCTGTGTAGACGTATCAGTGCCAACTTGAGTCAGCCTAAACAAGGCAGTGCCAATTTGGGCCTGTGCCAATTTGACTTAGTCTAAAAGAGCCAGTGCCTATTAGAATCGGTGCGACTTTGAGTTCGGGCATACTTGAGACAGTGTCAATCTGAGTTAGACTAGACGAGTCTGACATTTTGAGCCTGTGCCAATTTGAGTTAGTCTAAAAGAGTCAGTGCCTATTTGATTCAGTGCCAATTTTTGTCTATCAATACGAGCCAGTGACAATTTGATTCAGTGGCAAATTGAATCTGTCTAGATGGACCAGATAATTTGAAGCAGTCTTGACAAACCAGCGTCAATTTGAGTCTGTCTAGATGAGTTAATGACAATTTGAGTAAGTTTAGACAAGCACGTTATCAATACCATTATAGTCAAGCCAGTATCAATTTGAGTCACTCAAGACAAGTCAGTGCGAATTTGAGACGATTTAAACTATTCAGTGTCCATTTAAGTCAGTGTCAATTTGAATGTCCAGACAAGCCAGTATCAATTTTACGAAGATAGAAACCCAGTTTAGATACTTTGAAACAAGTTTTTGGCAAAACACCCGTTTGTATTAGTGCAGTATCTTCCATCCTCACTTACTTCAAACGACTTTTTCTTGTATCCTAAACTGAAAATGCATCTCATCGTTAAGATCTGATGTGATGAAAAACATTAAAAAAAATATGTTACTTATCAAAAAAGAAGTTTCAAGGGTACTTCAAACCACAGAAATTGTGTTGAAATATTGACATAAAATGCCAAAGAATGTCATTCTGAAGAAAATTACAATTTCATTCATTGTTCATTTGTGTCTTGCTAAATACAGCTTCATTCAGGATACTTTTTCAACATATCTCATATTTTGCTGAAAATCAATGTCCCCGTTCATCTCTGTCTTACTAAATACAGCTTCAGTCAGGATACTTCCCGAACACACCTTGTATATTTAACAATAGTAACAGAATCAAATTTAAATTTTATTTGTTCTATTAACATCCATACAAACAAATTAACTCTCTCTCTCTCTCTCTCTCTCACTCTCTCTCTCTCTCACCTGGCCTATTCTTAAGTGCTGGTCTACGGCCTCGATGTACGCGAGTTCGAACTCCAGTCGCGCAATTACGTTTACTTTCGAACAGATAGCCTTGGGAAAGTTATTAAATCCCCTAATCCCTCCACTTATGGGTTAAATATTATGACTGCTGTCCCTCTACATGGGTAGGTTTGACCTTAAATAACCCATAAAGGTTGATATACCATTAAACAAAGAAACTAAACCTTTAACATTCAATCTCAAACCTGTCCAAAAGATATGACGTAAGGTGGCCTGACTAAGTCAATGAAAGACACAATTTCATCAATAAGATGAGGGATTGTTTCACTTAAATCCTAATTATTCGACTTTACCATCCGAAAGCCTGTTGTCAGCTGCTCAGTTATCCTTCAAATGTCACATGACTGCCTCTAGCCAATCAACAGGCGCTCTCTCTCCCAGGTTTTTGTTTCGACAGTCACGTCTTTTTATTTGTCAACTGTAAATTATGTCTTTGCAAATGTTTGATAGATCCGCTATCCAGAGTGCTGAGTGTTGCGGAAGTTATAAGGTTACACACATATAGACACTCCCCCAATCTCTCTCTATTACTCTTATCCTTTTGGAGATTAGTTTCCCGAGAAATAGCCGACATCGCATGTATATATTTACCCAGCACCTCTCCCACGGTCAGTATGGGACACAAGATCATTTTTTAAACGGAGTCAAGCTGGTTTGAATTCAATTTTTCCTTCTCTCAGACTTGTTGCCTAACCAAAGCTAAAGAACGCAGTCAACCTTACTATTTACCCATAGCTGGAAGGAGTGAAGAGAAGATGGTTTCATGCTTTTTTCAAAGGCATAGCACGACGTCACACGCAAACAGCCTCGTTCAGGATTTGGTTTGGTTTGGTTTTCTGGCAATGTAGGTTATTTAATGTCAAATTCATTTTTATACATATAAACAGTTCTATTTCAAAACTATTCAGGTTAGTTCAAGCACGCAGTTCAGTTCTAATTGGCCCCTAGATAGGACCCTATCAGGTGCTTCCACTCCAGGCCAGAGTGGACCTGGGAGTGATGTCATTAAAGGAGTACTCCGCATTCCCTAAAGCTCTAGCATTACTGGAGTCTCACAATCAGTTTGTTTAATGTCATATCCAGAACACAAGCTAAGGGAGTCTTACCCCACTGCTGAGATGCAATCGGTGTAGTCTACCGCCACAACCGACTGAGCCCGATTTGAACTTTAGTCACCGATTCCATTTTTGAAGACGATAACCGTTAGCTGAAGCGCACCTTTACCGCATGTATACTGATATCTGAAAGTGTGACGATAGATAATTTACTATTTACAAACAAGCGTATTACTATACAGTTGAATAATGGCCTGCAGCAATCTATTTGTGTTAGCTCCGTATTTTGAACAGAACGATAGATTAGATACTGATCTTCTGAAAACGGGTTTTCCAAATTCACCTGCATCCATTATATTTAAAATTGACAAACAAGGTTTTTTTTTTAAATGTAATTTACAGCGGCTTTTCTCGGCCATTTCCTAGTGTCTCAAAAAAATTTAGTTTATTTTCTCATTTTTTTTTTGTTGGTTTAATCTTAAAAAACAAAAAGAAAAAAGCAAAACAAAAAGAAAAAAGCAAAACAAAAACAAGAAAAAGTTATTTTTCATGAAAGAGAAAACGTGTTGTTATATATAATTAACTTTCCACTTTTTTTTTCTTCTGCCCGTTGATATATTAAAAAACAGATAAAAGATATTTTAACAATTTCGTATCTCGGTTTAAGCAACGGGTTAATCATGAATTGTTATTTTTCTCAATCTAAATAACTTCAATGTTTTAAAATTTTTCACCTTTTTTCCTCTACAGTTCTACTGATAAATGTATACAAGTTGAGGTACCCACTGATGCATAGGGATAAGATAAGAGGCGAAATATTGTAATGAAATAATTTTAATATACAGGGTATTTTTTTTTAATTGATATCATTTGAGATGAACTGAGTGTTTCAGAAAAAATGATAACTTTTCGTAATCTGATACCCTGACCAACTCTCGTTCAAATGATCTCAAATTTTAACAATATGTGTAAAAACATCTCAAAATTGTCTACTTAATTTTTAAACGCCTTTTCTTCTCCAATGAATGGGAATTCTCTACCAGTAGAGAAATATCATTAAATATAGAATTTTGTGTTGTCTCTACATATGCCAGCCAAGCCGGCTGGAACAGGAGAATGAGACGACTGTATTTCCGCCGAGGAGTAAGACCTCCACCAATGACTGTTCTGAATACAACACCCAACTGAATGTAATGGTGAGGCTCCAGCCTTGGAGCTTTCGGGAAAGTTGAATACCCCTTCATTACCATTACTTCCAGGCCCACGCTGATCAAGAGTGATAGTACCTGTTAGGGTCCCATCTATGCGTCAAATAGAACTGTTTAATTATTTATTATACTTAAAACCATTTAATAGTAAGCGAACAAATGATTAACATTAAATTGAATTGTTAGTATTTGATATCAGTACTCGAAACCATTTAACTGTGTGTAAATAAAGGTATTGGTATTTGACAGCAATTCTTGAAACCATTTAACTACATGCAAAAAAAGAAACTCTGGCTCATTTAAAAATAACGTTGCCTATAAAACATTCGTTAACAAATCATACATACTTAATATGAATGTATTAATAAGATTTGGCATTAAATAACCTACAAACGTTGATATGCCATAAAGCACACCCGACTAACTGTAATATAATGACGGAGGGATTTCGTTTTATATATCTTGCCTTTCGGTTTAGTTAGGATGAAAACCTTTCGCTTAGCGCATAGTTTAGTTAGATGCAACATTAACGCAGGTGTTCTCGCCCGCGCGGAGAGGATGTGTCATTCAGAGATGTCAAAATAAAAATCCCTGATAGGAAATGTGACCAGGCGCTGTGAATGACGTCACGCACCGGAAGCGTGGGCTGAGATTTGGGAAAAAGCAGTGAGTTGAGTTCCTGCGTCCGAACGGGAAGGTTGTCTTTCGGGGCTTGTCGAGGCCAGACGACCTTGTGCGCTACGGGCGCAGCGTGTTGGTTGGGTTGAGAGCAGACGATGTAAAAGCAGTCAGCAAAGAAAGATCGAGTCTCTCTCTCCTCATGTCGAAAAACCTTTAAACTCAAAAAGGTGAATAAAAGTTTTGTATCTGAACCAATTTTGTGAGTTTCGTGTTTTTAGATTCCCTATGTCCATTTCACATATCCGTATCATGGGGATGTTACATAACCAATAAACCATCAACACATGCTGTTGAAATATGAGATCATTGGAATGAAAATTGATCTAGATATTAGGCTAAGAAATTATATAAATTTTTCTTAACCACAGAAATGATATCAACTTTTCTAAGAGATGATATCAATTTTTCTAAAAAAAAAAACCAGTATATTTTAGCAAGAGTCTGCGGATACAAAAATATGAACAGAACATAAATACACAACAAAACGAATCTAAATATGAACAAAATCTTATTAGTTTCCGAGAGTTTTTTGTACATATATTTCTTGCTTTTTCTAGGAAAGGGATGTCTCAATATACATGGAGCCCATGTGACTATTAATAACTGTATTAATAATAATCTTGTTCATTTTTGTTTCAGATTTGAGAATAGTATACAATAACAGCTATTAATCCTCAATCACAATGTCTTGAATAAGAGAGGAAAAATATTTTGCGTCGCTACTTATTTGGAGACAAACTCATTTAATACCGTGCAATCAAAATTTCGCTGGTGGTTTAACAATTATCCCCATGAACCCCAAATTCATCGTTGGCTACTCTAATTTCAAGCCACAGCGTCAATAAACAACCTCAACAAGAAAGCAGAAAATTGCAGATCTGACAGGAAGTTGACTGCAAGATGTCCAGACAAAGGGAGAGATTCTATCGGAATGAGTCCAAAAAAGTTCATCCAGAGACGTTTCGAAGAACATTGGTCTTTAACTGACATCGTTGCAAAGAATCTTAAAGAAGCTGCAGCCATGCAGAATCCAGGTCAAGCATAAATTCACACCAGCTGACATGGAGTTTCTTGTCTCAGTTATAAATCTTTATCATATAAATGGGGTGCATCTATTTTGAGACATCCAGTACACAATATCCCATTTCTATACTTACTTATAAACATCCGAGTGAATTTGGCTTTTATGGGGATGATTTTTTTGTGGAGGTGCTCGTGGTGTAATGGTTAACGTCGTAAGAAATGGACACCGTGACACGAGTTCAAATCCTGGACGAGACTGATTGCATTTCTCATAGCACTAATACCCTTGGGAAAGATATCAATCCAATTATTCTCCCTCTAGCTATGGATAGATAGTAGGGCAGACTAGGTTCATTAGCCTTGGTGAGGCAACTAGTCTAGGAGAAGGAAAACTCTGAATTCAAACCCGTTAAACTCCGCTTAAAAATTGACCTTGTGTCATATCCTGCCCGAGCGGAGGGGTTGGTAAATATGTATAAACGCCCGAATGATATCTGATCATGACCTATAGAAATTAAGAAGAAATTAGTCCGTTCATTATTTAAATGGTGTATCATTTTGGAAGAGTAGGTATCGTAAGTAAAGTGAGGACTGTGTGTCTAGCTCATTAGAGCTTAGTAAAATTTATCTTACGATGAAGTCCAGCTGAAAACTCAGGTTCTCGTGAAATCACTGAAGTTAAGCAACGATGAGCCTATTAGTATTTAAATGAGTGATGACTTAAAAACAACAGGTACTGTAAGCAACCTCTATGCCTGACTAAAGAATGTGGTTTAATTTTGCTTGCAGCCACTCAGTTGATATATGATGCAAGGTCGGTTTAACGTAGGGTGCCACCAGGAAGCATTCGTCCAGAGTACAGTTAAAAAAATTGCATAGTTATCTCCGGCATTTCCTTTCGAGGGTGCCTCAGGAGCCAATAACAAACCCAGCCCTTATTCTCATTTGGTGAGAAGGCCGTTGATGCCTGTCATCTTCAAGTCACGTTGAAAACAGCAGTTCCGTCTAGATCATCGGAATTAAGCAACGATGCTCATAACTTAGAGCGATAAACACTTAGGAACATCAGGTAATGTAAACAATCCTAGGCCTAAAGAAGCAAGGCTTAATGAATATTTGCTTATGATGAAGTCTCTGTGAAAGCTCTGATTCTCGCTAGATCATAGGAGTTAATCAGTATTGTACCTATTCAGAACTTAAATGGGTGGACACTTAGAAAGAGTCATCATTATCAGCACGGATATCCCAGACCCTCTCTTGCCACTTCTCCCTATCGTTCATCGCCTCTAGCAGGTCTTCAGGGCTACATTCCGTATCCTCGCATAGCTGCCGTATGTATGTTCTAGCTGGTCGTCCTGCTTTTGCTCGGCCATATGTGGGGTTTCATTGGAGTATATCACTTATGAGCTCGTCCTTGCTTCTCCAGCAGTGTCCTGCATGTCTGGTTTGTCTAGCTTGGGTAGTTGTCGAGATGGGGGGCAGGTGGCCGTATAGTTGGTGCTTTGTGGAGTGCTGCCTCCAGGACTTGTTCAATATTGCTCGCAGCATTCTTGTGTAATTGCCGTCTAGCTTCTTCTCCAGCCGTTTTGTTAGCGTCCAAGTAGTGCATCCATATAGCAGTATCGATGCGACCGCTGCTTGGAAGAAACTGCGTTTCATTTAATCGGTCAGGTCTGACTTCTATATGAGCGATAGCTTATCGATAGCTGCCCATGCCTTCGTTAGCCGCGTGTCGATGTCTTTTTTGGTTGATGTGACCTATTTACCAACCCCTCCGCTCGGGCAGGATATGACACAAGGTCAATTTTTAAGCAGAGTTTAACAGGTTTGAATTCAGAGTTTTCCTTCTCCTAGACTAGTTGCCTAACCAAGGCTGAAGAACCTAGTCTGTCCTACTATTTACCCATAGCTGGAGGGAGAATAATTGGATTCATACCTTTCGGTTGATGGGACACTGCTTTTTAAGTCGGTGAACTTGTCTACCAGTTTCAGAGAGCTTCCGTCTACTGTGGAAATCTCACCTGTTTGATTAAAGCACATGCATTCAGTTTTGTGTGCATTGACATGGAGGCCAATGCCTGTGGCGGCTTTTTCCAAACTATGCAGTAGTGTTTTGGCTTGGTTGGGTGTATTTGCCAGAATCGCTATGTCATCGGCGTAGTCGGCGTCGGTAATTGTTTTTGCGGGGTACCTTCTGCTTCTTTTCTTTGTCAGCTCGAAGCCGTTTTCTTTGATTTTATCATTCGATGTTCTAAGTACGTAGTCTAGACAGATGTTAAAGAGGTATGGGGCTAGCGTGTTCCCTTGTAGTACTCCTGCTACAATGTCGAAGTATTCTGTGTTTCCATCCGGTGTACGTACTTTCTCTTGGGTGTTTCTATAGAGAATTGTTATTGCTGCGACGGTCTCTTTTGGTACGCCGTTACGGTAAACAAACTGAAATCAGTATGTCTGATGAAGAAAAGCTTTGTAAAAATTTGCTCACGGCCAAACTATGCTGAAAATTCGAGTTCCTTGTTCCCGCTAAATCAGTGAAGTATGTATTTACCAAACCTTTCCCACGGACAGGATGCGACAGAAGGTCAATTTCTAAGCGGATTTTAACAGGTTTGAAATCAGAGTTTTCCCTCTCCAAGACTGGTTGCTTAATCGAAGCCAAAAAAATCCTTCTATTTACCCATAGCTGATGGGAGAATTATTGGATTCTCGCCTTCCCCATGGATATTAGTGCTATGTGAAATGTAATCGGCCTCGTCCAGGATTCGAACTTGATTTCCCGTGCCCATTTCCCATGACGATAACCGTTACACTACGGACAGTAAAGTAAAGCAACCATCAGTCTGATCACTTAAGAATAGAAGGTACAGTAAGCAACCTGAATCTAATGTACAAGACTAAACAAAGATTTGTAAATGACAGCATATGCCTAACGATGTTAGGTACAAATCCTATTCAGTGCCTCATGATGGCACAGCAGTGGCAATGGCTATTCAGTAACTATGGTAGCTGGGCGTATACCCAAACAGGTTCAAACAAGCCTCAAAGGTACCGAACCACTAACCCTACGAAAGATCTAATTCGCAAACACGATCACGTTGTTTTATTCGCAAGAGGTTGAAGCTAGCTAAACTGGAGGGGTAACAAAAGCCTGCTTGCCGAGCCAACATGGTAGCATAACAGCTAAAACAAAAGAAAAAGAAAAAATAGGTCTCTGTGCACTGTAGAACAATCGGGCTACTCTCCGGTGGCTGCTAAAATCTTAGGTGCCTAGAAATTGAAAAGCAACACTCGCTGTATGCACCGAAAATTGTAGATCTTTGCAATAAAAGAGAACTGGCCCATTAAATGGAAGAAGATACTCTTGTGCTTCATATCAAAATCGCTATCTCTCAATGTTTATTCGGAACACAGTGGGCCTCGTATCAGACATTGACTATTTCTGAAGATTGTTAGTGTAATAAAACACGTATATTCTTAATGTAGAATTTTGGGCCAAATACATTACTAAAATTTTGTTTCCATCATTTTTTTGTTGTTGAAAAGTTACGATGTTTTGAATTTGGCAGTTTTATAAAATAAATAATGGTAAGAATGCAAATTTATCATCGGAATTGTAGTGCTGTCTTTAAAATGGTTTTCTTGCTGAAGTAGATGCTAATTTAAGATAAGATCGTCCAATGCTTTCAAAAAATGTTCTGATTTAATGGACTGAAAGATTTAGTAATATATTTTTATGACTATTTTAGTAAAAAATTTAATTTATATAACCGGATTTTAGGCTAACAGTCTTTAAAAAATGGCTTTTGTGGAGCAAAAAAAACCCGAAATATTTTCCGAACATCTCAATATATCATCAAAACACCGAGATAAAACATAATATATATATATATATATATATATATATATATATATATATATAAAGAGAGAGAGAAAGAGAGAGAGAGAGAGTTTATGCTAGTATGGGGCACTTTCTTCACTAACTCGACCCAGATTTAAGGAAAATAAGAAGATTCGAACGTCTTCACTAAAAGATCCTAAAAAGAAAATATTCCACGGTCTTCAACAGAATATGCTTAAATAATGATTTTCTACCTGAGTACACAATATATATATATATATATATATATATATATATATATATATAGTATGTTCTATCTTGGTGTTGTGATAATATTCTTAGATATACAGAATATATATATATATATATATATATATATATATATATATTATAAAACTTGTACCTACATGTCATGTTTGTAAAGTAGTTTTATTCAGTTCTGTTTAGCCTATTTGGAAAATATCTATAATCAAAATCCATAATCACGTTTATTTGAAAATAGAATTAGCCTGCAGCAAGAGAATTCAAATTTTCCTTGGCTTGTTTTTGCCTCAACAAAATCTCATTCCCGTATTTGAACTAGCTCTGTAGTGGAAACTCTGAATTGGCTAATTTGCATGATCGAAGATTTTAATTCCTTATCGTAAGATAACATTCGTGTTTCTTCAAGGCATTTATGAAAACATGCTTATCACAAATTATCAAAAATAATTGCTTAATAGGATAAAAGAGTCCCTATTTCTGGGTTTTAGTCTATAGTTAATGTTAAATGTATAAAGTGAATGATATGTAGTATGTATTATCGATTAACTAAGTGTGGTAAATTTTTTTACTTTTCTTTTTTCATTTTTACGTGTGTATCAATAGGCTAATGGGTGTCCTCGTGGTGTAATGGTTAAAGCGATAGACTGCGGAATCGTATTAAGTGAGTTCGTACTCCAGTCGTTCTGTTACGTTCACTTTCGGACAAATACCATTGGGAAAGGAATGAACCCCCTTATCCTCCCAGCTATGGGTTTAATAGTACCACTACTGTTCTTCTAGGAGAATAGCTTTGGCATTAAATAACCTACAAAGGTTGATATGCCATTAAACAAAGAAAACAAACCAATAGTCTAATAAATATCAAGTAATTCCCAACCTTAAGGCTATTAAGAGGTCACAAATGGGTTACCGCTAAAATTCTTGCCCATAAATATGTCTCTTATATAGATTATAATTTTTCAGAAGTGGCGTATTTTGCCATCTGGTGACGTCAGATTAATCTGAAAGTCCTTAGGTCTTTCCATTTGGTCATGATCTTCGAACACACATACACACACATTTTAATATGGTCGTATAACGATGGCACTTCAGAAACTTTATTTAAAGAACTCTAATCAAGAAAAATTCTGACAGAAAGGCGTTAGATAATTTTGAAATTGATAAGAAGAAAATAATCAAAATTATACAATTTGTATAACTTTCTATTTTTCTCTATGAGATATTTAAAAACAAAATACAAGTTCTGACAGCCCAGGCGGCTGGGGCTGTTGAATATGCCTACTGCCTCTCTGCGGAGGGGTAAGACATCAACTACCTCCAACTAGTGTCCTGGATATAACACTAAAAAATCTGATGGTGAGGTTCCAGTCCTGGAGTTTTGAGGAATGTTCAATACCCCTTCATTACCATTGCTCCCAAGTCCACTCTGGCCCGGAGTGTTAGCATCTGAAAGGTTCCTATCTATCAGTCAAATAGAACTGTTTCACATTTAAACTATGTGCAAACAAATGACTTATATTAAATTGAATTGTTAGAAATAGAACCATTTGACTACTTAACTGTGTGTAAACAAATGACTGTTTAACTGAATTGTTAGTTTTACAGAGAAATACTTGGAACAATTTAAATGTGAGCAAATGAATGAATAGTGTTTAATAGAATAATTAGTGTTAAATAGCAATACCTGAAACTCTTTAACTGTGTACCTAAATTGAATTGTTGATATACATAGAAATACTTGGAACCATTGACTGCGTATAAATGAATGAATTGTGCCCGTGGTGTAATGGTTATCGTCGCAGGATATGGACACGGCGACACGAGTTCAAATCCTGGACCTGACTGATTGCATTTCACATAGCACTAATACCCTTGGGAAAGGTATGAATCCAAATATTCTCCCTCCAACTATGGGCAAATAGTAGGGCAGACTAGGTTCTTCAGCCTTGGTGAGGCAACTAGTCTAGGAGAAGGAAAACTCTGAATTCAAACCTGTTAAACTCCGCTTAAAAATTGACCTTGTGTCATATCCTGCCCGAGCGGAGGGGTTGGTAAATATGATTAGGTTTTGATAGCCGTGTTAGTACAATTAAATGACTGCATCAACTGGTCGCTCATGAAATCCTAAGAGAAAAAGCTCGATATGAACATCACAAGAATGCTTCGTGCTGTTTTGAAGAATTCCTGGAAGCAGTACCTCACAAAATAACAGCAGTATGGCAACCTGCCTCCCATTTCACAGACCAACGAAGTAAGACGAACAAGATATGTGGGGCACAACTGGAGAAATAAGGATAAACCCATAAGCGACTTTCTCCTATGAACTACTACACCTGGGCATACTATTGTTGGCTGACCAGCAAGGATTAACATGCGTCACCTCTGTGGAGACACTGAGAGCTGTCCAGAAAATCTACCAGGAGTGATTGACAATAAGGACGAATGAAGAAGGAGAGAGAGGGGGGAGGATGAGAGAGTCAACAGACTCTATACAATCATCAAGATTTGATGATAATGATGATGGATTTGATTTATCAATTATTTTTTAAATAAATGTACTATAGGAAAAATTTCAAATTCTATATTAATTCACTTGATTTATTTTAACGGCATGTCAACCAGTCTTGGTTTTTTTAAGCTTACAGATTAGGGAATCAATTTCATGGTACGTTTATAGTTCCATTTTTGTATAGTTGTTCTTAAGGAATTTTTTTTTGCACACATCCCTATCGAATACGAATAATTTTACTTATAACTAAATATTTCTATTTGACCCATAGATGGAACTTTAACAGGTACTACCACACCGGGTCAAAGAGGGCTGGAAGTAATGGTAATTAAAGTGTACTTCTCATTCCTCAGATCACCAGAACTGGAGATTCACCATCTGATTCAATTCAGTGTCAAAGACACCACTTTTTTTTTCGAGAGAAGGGTAAGTTGGTCTTAACCTCTTGGAAGAACTATTATTTTCTGTATATTGTTTACGCTCGTAAGGTGCGAACTTGGACAGTTAAGATAATGTCTTAAATGAATATAAAATTCTAATTTCGTATAAAGATACACAGAAGCTCATTAGAGTTTCTTATTCCAAAAGAAAACTTTTTCCTAATTCGATTATGTGTTCTAATCCAACTAAAAGATAATCTCCCTTTTATAGGGATTACTATTATGTTGCATTCCATTTCTGGTAGGGTTTAATCTCCTTTATAATTAACTCATTATTTGGATTCAATTTGTTCCCAATTAATTTAGTTCTTAATTACGTTATAGTCAATTCTGCAGCGTTAACTATTAACGGGTTCCTATTAATCATTCTGATCAAACAAGTCAATAAACCCTACTTGTTCATTTAAGCTGGCTTGTCTCAAAATTAGCCATGTCTTAAAACTATTGTTTTCCTTCTCTCATGTTGAGCTCCCCATAGAGATTGTGAATGTCCATTTAGAAATTCCACAAAATCATTTACAGAAAACCACAACTTAAAATACAACTGTTTTCTAAGCATGAATGTGTTTTTCCACACTGCTACGGTATTGAGCCCCACAATGAGCACCTTGTTCAATAATCTGTATTAATGGTCTACAATACTAATTCGTTATCCATAATCCTATTCTTTGCTCAAAGATTTACAATATAGAAATTTTTCAGCTTAGCTTTGTGTTGGCCTGAAATCACAAGAATAATGACGATCGAACACCCTACTCGGTAATAATAGTCTGCTTTGTTAATTCGTTACCCATTTCGTTATGCCGGGGTTAGATATACTGGGTATCTAGAGAGGGTCGAACTAACTCCTTGGTAAACACTACTCTTTACCAATACCTCTAAAAATGTCCCATATATGTTTAGCTTATGTTTGGTACAAGGCCTCGAATATTGGCACCCAGTGAGTATCAAATACACCACTGTATTATAAATAGATACTAATTGAGATTGCGAAGCATTACAACACTATAATAGCATAAGACATACGATACATAACTGTTACTCTCAACTACAAGAGAAGAAGCTCTGCTATCTATCTATCTATCTATCTATCTATATTAATTGAAATGTAATAAATAAATAAATACATGTTTCTACTCATCTCTCTCCCCCCCTCTCTCTCTATATATATATATATATGTGTGTGTGTGTGTGTGTAAAAGGTAAAAACGGAAGAAAATATGTTTGATAGCTTGTTTATTTGCTAACAAGGTTTTGTCTGAGTACAAAAAGATTTTATCAATACTATTTTTGGATGAGAAATAATTATAATAGGCAATTTTTTTGATTCAGTTGGAAGTCTTCATCAAACTCAGCGTTTCCAGTTAGACAGAGACCCGGCGGCGGCGGTGGCGGTGGCGGCAGTGAATGCGTCTTTTAGCCGGTCCAGCAGGCGAACAGCGAAATGGCCTATCTGATGTCTGTGTTGAATCTGACTTCGCAGGGCGAAATGGTAGGGTCTCATTTATAGAGACTTAAACACTTTGTCATGTCAGAACCTCCCAAGACTCGTCAATTATAAGTAGATTCCACTTAATCAACTATGCCAAGTTCGCCCCTGGTCATCTCTCGACGGCTGTCGCCAGATATCGTTGCACAAGCGAGCTCATATTGGCCCGATTGGGAAAAATTTGAAAAAAATCCGCAAGTAATTTTGATTGCTTTCTATTCAAAAGAATTTCCTCTTCCTAGGGAATTTGTCAAATATAAAATTGATTATTTTTTTTATATAGCTAAACGGGTTAGGGTCAAGTCAATCAATAAATAGCCCACTCGCATGATACAATAAAATACGCCAACTACATCACAGGAAAGGATTTAGACTTTCCCACCCTCAGCAAGTGTTATAAACTGCATCTGATGCTGAGACAGTATGTCTGGAGCTTTGGGGAATATTGAGCACCTCTTCATTGCGATTACACCCATGTCCACTCTGACCCAGAATAGGGTACCATCTATGGATCAAACAGAACAATTTAATCATTTATTATACTTGAAACCATTTGACTGAGTAAACAAACGATTAATATTGAATGAAATTGTCAGTTTTACATAACGATACTTGAGGCCATTTGACTGTGTCCAAATGAATGAAGAAGTTTGACTTGAATTAATAATAATAATAGATAGCAATACTTGAAACGATTTAGTTTCTTGGGTTTGACGTTAAACTGCATGTGATAATGAGTACTCCTTCATTGCCATTGCTAGCAAGTTCACTGAAACCCGGAGTGGTTGTACCTTTCAGAGTCTCATCTTTTGGTCAAATAGAACTGTTCTATCTTTTGCGAAGGATTATAAATCGTAAATGAAATTATTAGTGATCAATCGCACTACTTGAAATCATTTAACGGTGTGCAAATAGAACAATAACTGTTAGATTGCAGTAATTGGAATGATTTAACTGTGTACTACCTATTAAAAGCAATACTTGAAATCATTTGATATTCTGCAAACAAATGAGTTTGAAAATTGTTACTTACAAATTATTCGTTTATTAATTATATATATATATATATATATATATATATATATGTGTGTGTGTGTGTGTGTGTGTGTGTGTCGAAGTACGGTTGTGCTCGTCAAGTCAATTTTATAGAGAATTCTGAGTTGAAGAATGTATGCGTAAACAGGATTTAGCATTAAATAACCGTCAAGGGTTAATATGCCATAAAACACAAACAAACCAGACGTTACCTACAAACTATTCGCTAACAAATAAATAACCTGTATAAAGAGAATTTAGCATTAAATCTCAATTTTGTCTGCACTAAAAAACTATACTGAACGAGAATTATATGACACAAGGCCAATTTTTTGCGTAGTTTAACAGATTTGAATTCAGAGATTTCCTTACCAAGGTTGAAGAGTATAGTCTATCCTACTATTTATTATAGCTGAACGTAGAATAGTTGGATACATGCTTTTCCCAAGGGTATTAGTGCTATGTGAAATGCAAACAGCCTTGTCTAGGGTTTGAAGTCAGATTGTCGTGCCCATTTATTATGACGATAACCATTACACTACGAACGCCTCCAATTTTTGCTTTAGTATATATTTATTAATCCCCTTTTCAGGGGCAGAATTTGACTCAAAGTCAATTTTCTTTTTTAAGTGGAATGAAGCGAGTTTACATTAAGACTTTTCCTTCTCTTAGACTGGTTGTCTAACCAAGTGTAACTCAGTCTGCCCTACTGTTTTATCAATAGCAGGTTTGCATTCAGAGTTTTCCTTCTCTTAGACTCGTTATCTAACCAAGAGTAAAGAACACAGTCTGCCCTACTGTTTTATCAATAGCAGGTTTGCATTCCGAGTTTTCCTTCTCTGAGACTGGTTGCTTTACCAGGGCTAAACAAATCTGTCTGTTTAACTATTTCATCCGCCGCAAGTTCAGAGCTCTTTTCTTCCTCTACACTGGTTGCCTAACAAAGGCTAAAGAACCAGTCTACCCTACTATTTAACCGTAGCTTGGGGTGGAGGGGAGAACATAATTTCTCAAGGGAAGTAACTATTATATGCTAACTTAAATTTCTTTCTCTCATTCATTTATTTGGCACAAGTGGGATTTTTCAAATTAAAAACCTTTTTATCTATCTATCTATATATGTCACATCGTATATTTCAAATCTGTCCTCGCTGCTTTCTATCGGGTCAATTTTTTATGATAGACAAAGCTATCTCACGTTATCCTTGCATGTGAAACGCGCTTAGCGTAACGGTTAGCATTATAGGAAATAAAATCGGCGGGTCGTGTTCAAGTCCAGGACAAAGCTGTTAGCGTTTCACTTCGCGCTAATGCACTTGGGAAAATCCATCTATTACCCCCAACCCACTTATATGTTAAACAGTTGGATAGACTTGGTTTTTCAGCTTTGGTTCGGTAACCAGTCTAGGAGGAGAACATCTTTGAAATCAAACCAGATGTACTCTGCTTAAGAATTGACCTTGTGTCACAACAAGCCTGTAAAAGAGAGGTTGGGTAAATGTATTCATGAATATTACATTGAGAGTCTTTCTGACTTCTCGATATTTTTCTTATCTGTAGAAGTTATCTGTTCTATGTTTTCATTTTATATACAGGTTTCGTTGAAAATACTTTTCTATTATGTTATTTCTATAACCTTCGTAGTAGATTTATTTACCAATTATATTTCCTATAGGGAGGAGTCACATTTCTTAATGTAACACAGGGGAGAGAATCTCCGTGATATGATGGTTAACGGGTTTGACTACCACACGGTAGTAAGTGAAATCGATCTACAATCGGATGTTAATTTTTGGACTACTTTCCCAGGGAAAGGTATGAACCCCTTTATCACCCACTGCTATGGGTAAAATTGTACTACAACTATTCTTCAGCAATGATTGTTTTGACATTAAATAATCCACAAATATCGATACGCTATTACGCAAAGAAACTCAACTGTTGTATCGTCGAGGTAAATTATGCACAGAAAAGAATGAGTGCTTAATATATTTATTCAGCACCAGTATCCAGTGTTAACGGATACTTACAAAAAGACACAGAACAATAAATTACAAATAATTAACAAGAATAGAGTCAAAATGCTGTATAGCCAAACAAAGTAAGATCAGTATGAATATTAATCAGCTCAACGGACGAGTACGGTACAAGGCCTTTTTTAGGAGGATCTGAGTGCAATACCGTAACCCAGACGCATCAGAAATTTCCAAGAATATACCAGACCCCGTCGGCATTCCCCTAAAAAAGTTTGCCTCAGGCGCCAGGCGATAAATCTAGCATCTCCGAGGAGCGTTAGAGCCTGGAGGGACGGCCCCGTGAGGTTCAAGGAAGGTCAGTCTTGGCCGCGTAAGGTGAATGCTTGTCCTCCCCGACATCCCCGCCTGGCAGCGTCGATTGATTATCGTATCCAGAGACGTGACACACCCAACAAGATACGTGCCGTTGATACCACGGCCGGCCGATGTGTGTTCCATCTAGTGGACTTAGTAATCAACCATGGAAGTCCTTTATCGTCGGCTATTTATAGCGATGAGCCTGTTCATCTGGTAGAGTGCTGAAGGGGTTATAGCTACTCTACAACACAAGGGGGTGTCCTCGTGGTGTAATGGTTAAAGCGATGGACTGCGGAATCGTAGTAAGCGAGTTCGTACTCTCGTCACGCTATTACGTTCACTTTCGGGCAAATACCCTTGGGAAAGGTATGAACCCCCTTATCCTCCTAGCGATGGGTTAAATAGTACCATTACTGTTCTTCTATGAGAATAGATTTGGCATTAAATAACCTACAAAGGTTAATACGCCATTAAACAAAGAAACCAAACCAAACTCTACAACACAAACCAAAAATAACACATGTCTGTCTTGTAGCTGAAAAATCGTTCTGTACATTGGTGTAATTATGTTTCCCCCAAATGTTTTGTTAGTCCAAGTGGTACAACTATACGGTAGTACTAACACGGCTACAGCTTGGAAGAATTTTCGTATCTCAATGGGATATACAGAAGGATACTGCGTGCTCTTTTGAATGAATTGTGGAAGCAGCACTCCACAAAACAGCAGGTATATAGCCATTTTACAGACTATCGAAGATGTGCAAGAAATTCTGGCCTTTGCTTGTGAAGTAAAGACGAACTCATTAGTGACGTTCTCCAATGGACTTCTGCGCATAGACACACAAGTGGTAGCCGACCAGCAAAAATTTAATTTGCCCATAGTTTTTTCATTGTCAAACTCTGGTTGTCAATGGGAGAGAGTAAATGAAATACGAACTTCAGTCCCCCTAAAAGAAGAGGACTGACGTCATATTTGAAAATTAGAAGATGATCTGTTTTACAAGGGCATTAATGGTTAATTGCATTTAAGAGGTCTTTTATAATGATTTCATGAATTTCATCTTGAAGAAGTTATGGTGGATTCACTAATTAGAATCAGCTATTGAGAATTGAGATCTTAATTATTTTAATGCAAATGTTTCCTGAGTGGATAGAATTGAATTTTTTTCCTGTGTTGTGTTGCTTTGTAAACGCTTTCGAAATGGCATTTTGAAATAAAAGGACAAAAGACTTTTGCGTTTATTGAATTTTCAGACTTAAAGTTCCCAAAAAAAAAATTCCAAAATGTCGATGAAGCAGAGAAGAATTCGGTAGAATCAAAAAACGTCTGTGATCTGCTTAGACTTTTGAGATTCCTTTTTCTTTCCACCTGGTTAGCACCTTCTCTTTGCCTTGCTGGAATAAAGATGTATTTTAAACAAGAAGGAGCCATCTCTACTGTAAGTAGCAAGCCTCTGAAATTAGCAAACCAGTTCACACATCTCGGCAGCAATATCTCATCTACTAAAAGCAATGTTAACATACGCCTAGTGAAGGCGTCGACTGCTATGGAGAGGTTATCGATCGTATGTAAATCTGATATCAGTTATAAAATTAAAGAGGAGTTCTTCCAAACTATGGCTTCGTAGGTACTACTATATAAATGCACTACCAAAATAATTCCTGTAAGCAGTACCTCAAAAAACAGCAGTGGTACAACCACTTATATCCCATCTCATAAACCATCCAAGTAAGACAAAAAAGGCGTGCTGGGCAATGAGGGAGAAGTAAGGACGAACTCATACGTGATGTTCTCTTATGGACCCTGAAACGTGGACGCACCAGTGTCGTGCTACCTGCAAGGCCTTAAACACATAAGCTCAGTGCGGACATTGCATGCCGTCTAGAGGACCTTCCAGGAGTGATGGATGATAGGGATGGATGGTAAGAGAGAGATAGAGAGAGAGATAGAAAGAGAGAGAGAGAGAGAGAGAGAGAGAGAGAGAGAGAGAGAGAGAGAGAGAATCGGAAAACCCAGTGCTCTCAGAATGACTTGATTGTATGTATATACGAAGTGCCTTCAATAAGTTTCCAGACTTTTTTCGTATGGGTACTTTTATTGATAGTACACACTTGAAACTCTAGTCCCCTTCGAAGTAATCTCCCCCGGCTGCAATGCACTTGTACTGTTCCAATAACTTCTGGAAGGCCCCGTGGAAGTCCTCTTGTTTGAGCGTGTCAATGACCTTGGTCACAGCCTCTTTCATCTCCTCAATTGTCTCATAACGACAGCCTCTAAGTTTTTCCTTGAGCTTAGGGAATAAACAAAAGTCACAGGAAGCAAGATCTGGACTATAGGGAGGGTAAGGAACTGTCTTGGTGCCCATCTTGGTCAAATAGTCTGTGACAAGAATGGAGTCGTGGACTGGTGCATTGTTCTGGTGAAAATGCTACTGAACCGGTTTGAAGAGTGCTGGCCTCTTCTGATAGAATCTCTTCCTGAACTCCCTTAAAACCTTAACATAGTATTCCTTCTTGACTGTCTGAGCAGTGGGAACCCAGTGCATGTAGATCATGCCAGTGCTGTCAAAAAAAGAGATCCTCACATGTTTGTGGGTTGATTTGCTCTGTCTGGCCTTCTTGGGTCTGCGAGAGCCAGCATGCTTCCACTGGGAACTCTGTCTCTTGGTCTCTGGGTCATAGCAGTAGATCCAGCTTTCATCACAGGTCAACAGAGCATCAAGAACTTCGGGATCTGAATTGATCAGCTCGACCATCTCCCTGCTGTCATGACAATGTCTTTCTTTCTGATCTTCTCTGTGCACCCTTGGGACAAACTTCGCGCAAATCTTCCACATTTTCAGTTCCTCGCGAATGATTGTGTGTACAGTTCCCACACTGACATCAAACTGTGCACTTATTGTCTCCATAGACACACAACGGTCCTTATCCATGAAATTCTTTATTTGGTCAATCAACTCTGGGGTTCTGACTTCCTTACTCCTCCCATAACTCTCATCATCCCTCACAGACTCCCTGCCTTTCTTGAATCTCTTATGCCACTCAAAAACTGATGCTCCATTCATGCAAGATGGTCGAAAAGCAGTCTGAAGCATTCCGTACGTTTCTGTGGCATTTTTTCCAAGTTTAAAACAGATTTTTATTGCATATCGTTCTTCTAAAGTGTCCTCACGTCCAGATTGCAGTTTTGAAATTCACCAGCTGTGACAATCAGGCTTTAGTAGGGTGTATTCCAATAGCTGCTGTAGCTTTTTATTTAAACCTGAAATCATAAAAATTGGTCAGTCATCTTATAAGATGGATAGCAATAACATACAGTATTTTCAAGAGTCTACGACAATTTTAAATGCATGTACAAAAAAGTCTGAAAACTTATTTAATGGCCCTTGTATATATATATATATATATATATATATATATAAAGAGAGAGAGGGGGAGGGAGAGAGAACTGAACCTTGAAATAATAATCAAAACGCCAATAAACGAGGGAATAAAAATTCTAAAAAGCGTAAAATGTTTTACTATTGAACGAAATCTTGAAATAATTTCACTGGTCTTATTTTAAGGCTTCATTCTCTTCAGTGTTTATTTGAGACTTTTGAGAAAAAGTTAATAATGTGTGTTTGCATTGATGTTGTTTTCTTATTGTTATCACTATCTCTGCTCCCCAAATCTCTCTCTCTCTCTCTCTCTCTCTCTCTCTCTCTCTCTGTAATATAATGGCCGAGGGATTTCGTTTTATATATCTTGCCTTTTGGTTTAGTTAGGCTGAGAACCTTTCGCTTAGCGCATGGGTTAGTTTGGTTCAGCATGAACGCAGGTGTTCACGCGCGTGCGGAGAGGACGTGTCATTCACAGATCTCAAAATAAAACCCCAGATAGGAAATGGGACCAGGAAGTGTGAATTACGTCTCGCACCGAAAGCGTGGGCTGAGATTTGAGAAAAGTCAGTGAGTTGAGTTTTAGCGTCCGAAGAAGACGGTTGACTTTCGGAGCTCGCCGAGGCCTTGCGGCGGGTGCCGCATGTGGTGGGGGGTTGCAGATGGAAAAGTCAGCATTGAAAGATTGTGTATCACTCTCCTTATGTCGTAAAACCTTTTAACTCAAAGGTAATAAAAAGTTTCATACCTGAACAAAGAAGTCGTAAGTGTTTTTTGTTTTTCGGGATTCCTATGTTATCTATATATGAGTTATGAACATTCTATGTATTTTTCGCGTGTTCGTATCTTGACTGTATTTTGAAGCCGGTAATATTACATGTCATCAAACATATCATGTGTATCCTGTAAAACTTCATGCGGTAGTGAAACTCCAGTCATGGAGTTTTGGGAAGTGTAGGGTGACATCTTCGTTGCCATTACTTTCAAATCCACTCTGGCTCAGAGTGGTAGTACCTGTAAGAGTCCCATTGATACGCCACACAGATCAGTTTGAGAAGAATAAATATTGACCTGATAACATGATTTTAAAGATATATTTTACTACCGTAATCATTAAACTAAGAAGACTTAACATGTCGTAAAAGTAACCAAGGAACCAAGTATCCTCATACATACTCACATCCCTCATAGATAGATAGATAGATAGATCTACTTTGTCGTTTTTTTCCGAAAACGAGTTCATTACTATCTCAGTCTATTTCTTTCTGTCTATCTATCTCTGTAAATCTATTTCATTCTCTCTCTCTCTCTCTTTCTCTGTCTGTCTCTCTCTATATATCTATCTATCTATTTTATCCAGTTTCTACATAAAATAAAATAACCACTTCTTCTCGTCTCATGCAAATATCTGAATAGTCTGCTATTATAGTTCGACTAAAGTAGCAATTTTTCTTTACGAAATTTGCTTATTTTCAGATTTTGATTTAAAGCAGTTCACCTAAAAAAAAAAGAATATTTGAAGAAAAATAATATTAAGACGAAATAATCATGAAATTATGATTAAAGAAAACATCAAAAGAAAATAAGTTTGTTAACGTTTTCTTTTAAGGGATTTTTTTATAGCTTTTAAACTTATTCTCGGCAGCGTTAGTGTTTCGCTCAAGATCTACCTTCATGCAAACCGCCGACAACAGCCTACTTGAAAATCATTCCACTTGCTTAAAAAGGTGACAAAAAAGTATAAAAATATATTTACCCGCAAAAGTTTGATATTTACTTCCCGTACGTGAATCTTCAAATTTTAATTCAAGTTTTTTTTTTGTTTGCTCATTGTAAGGTTATATTTCATTTATTTTTATCATATATATCTGTTGTTATTAAACCACCAAAGGACAGTTTCATAATCTTTGTATCCCCTGCGTGAAAATCTGTGTCGTACAATGAACAATTATGAATTTATATTTTATCAACTCAGTTGTTATATATATATACAAGATTATTAATTTTGATTATATGGATGATTGAAACAACATATGAAACTTATAAAAGTACAAAATAATTTGTATTTCGGACTTCTAGGAAGCATAGGAACGAAAAAGCAATTTGATTCTAATCTTTTGTTTTTAAGAGTTGAAAACAAGAATATTATGTAAGAAAAATCAAATTATATAGCAATCAAAATAACAAGACGTTGTGTCTTTCTCTTTCTCCAGGGCTGCTCAACCGGAGGCCCAGAGGCCCAGCTCTCTGCTGGATGATGGCTTTCTTTACTGCATCTTATCAGCAACTTCTCTGGACCCCAACTCAATCGGGGGCCCTGAGGGCCCCTTCGGTCTGGTGTGGCTTTCCCTTGGACATCTCGTCTATAACTCGTCTGTACTCCAACTGTCTGACTTTTTTTCTAGACCGAGTTATATAATAGTTCAGCGCCCACTCAATCGCCTACTCGATCTTTGGAATGGTATGTTTCATTGTCATCAAGCGGAAATAACTGTCATGCAGTTCACAGGTCACTCTCTTCCGGTGCATCACTCTATGAGTGTACCCTGGGATTTTTTTTTGCCTTGTCCCATTTCATCAGCCAAATACCGCCTACGCGATTTCTTTCGATTACTGGCCATTGGGATGTGTCACTTCCTTCCGGTGCATCACTTTGGAATGGCATATTTGCCCGGGTCGAAGGTCAAAATACAACATTGATAGATAGATATGAACAAGTCGACATCTATATTACACCTATATTACACCTATATATATCCTTTTTCCATATCTATCTATCTATCTATTTATATCTTCCTAGTCTGCTTCTATCTATCTTGTTAGTTAGCTAGTTAGCAATCTATTCTATGTAAAGTAGGATTTCAAAAGTTGATATTTGGCCCAGCAACTCAGTTTATCAAGCATGAAATATTATATATAAACCAGCTCTACTTTTTTACTTTCCCACTCTATTGTCATTTTTAAGTGTTTCATTTTAATACTTTTCTAAGTGTTATTTCTAAAGGCCATAATATCTTGTAATCGTCGCTAATCAAAACTTGTTGCAGTTTATGAGTGAAACCTATTTCCTAATTTTGGAAAATATAAATCATCAATGACAGATGAGGACGCGGCGCAGACGAATTTCAAAAGTTATTAGCCTCATAAGGCCTTTATTCGAAGTCCTGCAGACGCCCCCGCTAAATTTCTCTCAGTTTCTCTGGAGAATATTCACTCGACTTCGCCTCATTCATGTTTCTTCTTTTCTTTTTTATTAAGATTTTTTTTCGTTTAGGTCTGATTAGAATCGACGTAGGCATTTGTTGCTATTCACAGATTCCGTTTATATTTAAAAAGACATTGATTTTATTCCCCACGCCTCAAAAATAGAAACGATTCCGAATATTAAATGTTGATTGAATGTTGCATGTAAACAACGAATAAATGTGTGGCAAGATGAATGCATTCCGAGCAATAGTAGAATGGATACAGCGATCCACACATTTATCCATTTTCTACGACGATAACCCTTACACCATGGGCACCTCCATAATTTTTGAATTGTTAATGCTGTTTAGGAAGGACACGTCTGCTGCAACATTTTGGTTTCGTTTGGTTTCTTTGTTTAATGGCATATCAGCGTTCGTGGGTTATTTAATACCAAAGCCATCCTTCTAGAAGAACAGTTGTGGTACTATTTGATCAATCGCTGAGAGGATAAGGGGGTTCATACCTTTCCCAAGAGTATTTGTCCGAAAGTTAATGTAATAATTCTAACTCGCTTACTAGGGTTCAGCAGTCCAGTGCTTTAATCATTACACCACAATGACCCCCCACAACTACTATGTCAGCCAAATAAATGTGGCAATTATTCCCTTTTTGCCAGGCGGCGGGAAAATTTCCTATCTCGTTAAAGAGCGTAGATATCACTCAAAAGATGAGTATATATATATATATATATATATATATATATATATATATATATATCGATAATGCTGTATGGATGCACTACTTGGACGCTAACAAAACGGCTGGAGAAGAAGCTAGACGGCAATTACACAAGAATGCTGCGAGCAATATTGAACAAGTCCTGGCGGCAACACCCCACAAAGCACCAACTATACGACCACCTGCCTCCCATCACGAAAACTATCCAAGTTAGACGAAACAAACATGCAGGACACTGCTGGAGAAGCAGGGACGAGCTCATAAGTGATGTACTCATATGAACCCCCACTTATGGCCAGGCAAAAGCAGGACGACCAGCTCGAACATACATTCAGCAGCTATGTGAGGATACGGGATGTAGCCCTGAAGACCTACCAGAGGCGATGAGACGATAGGGAGAAGGTCTAGGATATCCGTGCTGGCGGCACGACATGATGATGATGATGATGATGGTCAAATTTTTGGTGAGTGTTAAATGCTGTTTCTACGGAACTCGAATAATCCTTTTTTATTTTTATTTGATGCTGACTTATGACGAAAAATGGATTCTTTATAGCAATAGTAAATGATCGGCTTAATTACTTATTCATGACGAAGTACCGAAATGCTTTCCAAAGCGGAAATTGTATGAACAGAAAATAATGCTGTCTTATGGCCAATCATTTGCATTGTCCATAACAGCTTTCTGAAATCTAACCAGAACATCACTGCAGAGTTTTAGAGTCAGCAGCTGGTTGAAATGCATGTGCATCAAAGCAAAATGCGACTGGCACTGGTTAAACGAAGAGGTCAAATTTTTGCTACATGCAAATTTTACTTCATGTAAATTTTGCTTCATGTAAATTTTGCTTCGGCCATATGTTGTTAGTATGACACTGTAGGAGCTCACTGACTTGGGTTATGAGACTTTGCCTCATCCACCATATTCTTCTGACCTTTCACCCACCGACTACCATTTTTTTATGTATCTGAACACCTTTTTACGCCCCCAAAACATTCTGTTCTTAAGTCGTAGAAAGAGCATTTAAAGGTTTTTTTTTTTTTCGTCAAAGTTTTTAGAATTTTGTCGTACTGGCATAAATAATCATGTTAATCTATGGCAAAAATACACTGGTGTTCAAAGATCATGTTTTTATTGGTTAAATGCTGTTTCAATTCATTCTTTCTAGAATGAAAGTTTTTTTTTTTTTTTTGAAAATCAGACACAAAATAATATTGAATTACATTTCTTGGTCGGCTATTCTGTCTCAATATCATTATGATTTTCAAATAAGCGACCCTTACGGACTTGTTTTTAACTATTCTTGAAATATTCTCTCCATGTCACGTGTTCTTCCACCAATATTGTTTCATTTTATTCGTTTACATTGTTTCTTTGTTCTTTAACTTGTTCTTAGTAGAAACCTAAATCGATGTCGATACTCTATTTTCTTTCTCTTTTCATTTTTCATCTTATGCATTTTAGATTGCTCAATATACTGCTTAACCGGCTCATTGGCCAAGTGGATAGAGTGTTCGTCAATGGTCCGGGAGACCTGGGTTCAATCCCAGGTTGCGTCAAACCAAAGACTTTAAAAATGGTACTTGATACCTCCTTGCTTAACACTCCGCAATATAAGGTGCGTATCAAGTGTAAAGTGGAGAAATCCAGGGAAAGAAGTAGCGCCCTCCCCTACACCTCGGTGTAGTAGCTATTGAAAAAAGAGCCTTCTGGTCGCCCTCGACTAAAGGGAGACAACTTTACTTTACTTTACTTTTACTATATATAAGTAAGTAACTTTATATATATATATATATATATATATATATATATATATATATATATATATTACAGGGTACTCTCTGTGACCCTGGGTTTCAAGCAATCAGTAATCGTTGGACAGAGTGAAGATCTTAAAAAGAAGCGATTAATATGGTTAATTTTTGTTCGAAAACTGGGGGTTATTAGTGTGTGTGTGTGTGTGTGTGTGTGTGCCTAAGTTTGTGTATAATTGAATGTTAGTATGTTTGTGTATGCGCTGTCGCTCGTGCGTACATATGTACGTATGCTTGTATATGTAGTGGCATGCATCTTTAGATATTTACACATATTTCTGCTGTCTGTTGGTGGGAAGGAGTGGGACAAAGGAAGAGAGTGTTTCACCAAATGAGCTAGTAAGAACCATAAAACTCTTTTATAGATAGATAGATAGATAGATAGATAGTCTAGGAGAAGGAAAACTCTGAATTCAAACCTGTTAACCTCCGTTTAAAAATTGACCTTGTGTCATATCCTGCCTGGGCGGAGGTGTTGAGATAGATAGATAGATAGATATTTTTTCTTCTTTTGTTTAGTCCAACGAGAGAAAAATGTAAATGCTATAAAATGAAGAGGTCCACAAGTGAATTTGCTTTCAGGTTATTTATATTTAACTTCTCTACACGTGTTTCGGACGTCGTCGTCCTTCTCGAGATACTACTACTAATAATAATAATAATATATATATATATATATATATATGTGTGTGTGTGTGTGTGTGTGTGTGTGTGTGAGTATGATTTAATTCTTTTGAAATTAATATATACAATAAATTCATGTTAAACGTACATAAAAAGAACAAAGACAAAATGGAAAAACTAATTGCGCACCAAATTTTGTGGCGCTTACAAACAGATCACGTGACACGCCGTCCTGTTGTAAATACAAAGAAGATCGTAGTGTGGCTCAAAACCGCATTACCATACACTCAAGAGACTTGTTCAGTTGAAATATTTAACACACCCTCTTCAACTTTTATTCCTTTAAAATCAGAAACTATGGTTCAAAGCAACAGAGTTTGCTCCCTTTTCAGGTCAGACAACCTTGATAATATCTTATTTAAATGTGTAAAGACATTTTTACACTTTTCACATTTAAAACCTTTTTTAAGTTAATATTTTCATAATATAAAGTTTGTTCACACATATATTTATAGCACAACGTCAATATTTTTCAAAAATTGTCGGGAGGGGGATTAGGCTTGTTGTCACGTGATCCTTTTGTATTTTTTTTTTAATTTACAAACATCAATTCAGTTCAAAGTCCCATCAACAGATATCTAAATTTTTAATTCTTTGATCTGTTCATTGGTTTTGTCAATATATCTGCTATATGAGAAATAATCTGAGAGTTTCATTCTGTAATTCGTTCCTTATGAGATGGAATCTTACATCTACATATTTCCATCTATGTTGATATATGGGCGTTTTTTTGTTTTTGTTTTTTTTTTTGTAAAAGCTATGCCACTTTGTCACAATAAGGAGTAAATGTATTTATCTCTTTATTTAGCATATAAAAGCTTTTAAGCATTTTCCCTCCTGTGTGGCTGCACTAATAGGCATATATTCAGCCTCACACGTAGACAAGGCAACTGTAGACTTTTTTTTGTGTTTTCCGCGAAATTAGTGGACCTTCATCTGAGATCATAAAACTGTATCTAGCAATATTTTTTCTATCCTATGAGTTCGCCCAATCTGCATCGCAAAAGCCTGTAAGGCTTAGCGAGCTTTCAGTGGACGTTAATGCTAATCGTTGATTTATTGTGCCTTTTGTACACCTTAAGACATGCTTCGCGAACATCATGTGCTTCTCATATGGTTCACTCATAAATTGTGACAATTTCGTTATTATAAAACATAAGTCTGGCCTAGTCGTAGTCATTGCATATATTAAGCTTCCAAGAATTTCCCAATACAATTTTCGTCAGTTAATTCACTAGGTTCGCTACATTTCTTGTTAATATTGCTATGACTAGGAGGTATATTTAGGTTTACAGTCCTTCATTCTAAATCTTACCAGAAACCCTGGAAAATAACGTTTGTAGGTTTGGCTTGGTCTCTTTGTTTAATGGCATATCAACCTTCGTAGATAGTTTAATGCCAAAGCCATAGTTCTTGAAGTACAGTAGGATAAGGGGATTCATACTTTCCCCAATAGTATTTGTCCAGAAAGTAAACGTAATAGCGCGACTGGAGTTCGAACTCGCTTACTACGATTCCGCAGTCAGGCGATTTAACTATTACATCACGAGGACGCACCCGTAGCGTTTTTAGTGTATATATTTTTTCTTTTTTTTTTCATCACACAACGTGTGAAAGCACGTGCGATACTCTGTCCTCATCAGCCGCCAACCCGGGTGATAACACAGCTTCGGTAGCTCAAGATGATACTACCACCTTTTAGTGCATATATATTATATTATCTTCATAGGTAAATTCTGTACCTAAAAAGAATTTAATTTTATCTTGGTCCGTTATTTAAGATTTTTGTTTTAAGATATTTTTAATATTTATCATATTTTCATTACATTTTGACATTGTTAAGACATCATCCACCCATCCAATGATAATTGTGTATATATATCTTTATACTTTGTATACACACAAACGTCAGAAAGCGATTGACAAAAATCTTGTTCAATCAAATATGTATGTAATAAGTTATTCCAGTTTCGGCCGCTTAGTTTCAGGCCACATAAAGTAAGTAAAGTTAGTGACCTTAGTCGAGGGTGACCCGAAGGCTCCCTTTTCAGTAGCTACTACATCAAGGTGTAAGGAAGGGTGCTACTTTTTTCTTTGGATTGCTCCACTTTACCCTTGATCCGTACCTTAAAATGCTGGATGTTAAGCAAGGAGGAATCAAGTACAATTTTTGAGTTTTTGGCATGGCTTGACCAGGGATTAAACCCCGACCTCCCGGGCCACTGGCGAACACTCGACCCCACTATTTAATTCAGCCTAAACGTCTTTATTATTTTTATTTTCTATCTCGAAACCTTTTACTTGTTCCATGTATAACTCCCAATTTAATTGGTGCGTTGAGATAAGCTGACTTAACATCTAATTGATTCCCTATCAAGTTATATTGTTTTGCAATTTGCTTAAGCATCGTAGTCATTTTTGCTGTGAGTGAAAATGTTTCTTGATAGCGTATGGTTTCTGAAAACAATCTTTGGCTACTAATCTAGCTTTATAAATTTCTTTTTGGTTTTGGTCTATTTTAATTGCATATACCTACCGTGCAGGTATTAGAGTCTTATTCGGAGGTAGTTGCATTGATTCAAACGTTTCTTTTAAAATATCCATTTCTTCTTTCATTGCTACCTTCCATTTCACTGACTGTTCACATTTTATCGCTTCCTCATACGTTATTCGTACAGCCTTTATGTGATAGCAGTAATCTATCGAATAATTCAGCATAGCATTTACCTCGTCATTAACGTAATAACCACTAAAATGTATCGGATGTGTTTTAATTCTTTCACTATTTTCAACTATTTCTATTTGCTCGTCAGGTAATTGTATATTCATCTCATTATTTTTTAATCACAGTATCAGCGTCAGATTCCGGTATAGTAGATGGATTTGAATATTCTTCACTAAATTTATCAATGAATTTTACTGTCCTGACGATTCTTACTACTTCTTCTTCTGGAAAATATACCAAATAAGCAGAACAATATTTATCGTATCCAACAAGAATTCCCTTCTCACTTTTATTGTCTAATTTCTTAGTATTTTGTACATACGCAAAGCGAATGCTCCAAAATAAATGCATGTTAGAAATGTTTGGTTTAATCCTATTTACCAACCCCTCCGCTCGGGCAGGATATGACACAAGGTCAATTTTTAAGCGGAGTTTAACAGGTTTGAATTCAGAGTTTTCCTTCTCCTAGACTAGTTGCCTCAGCAAGGCTGAAGAACCCAGTCTGTCCTACTATTTACCCATAGCTGGAGGGAGAATAATTGGATTCATACCTTTCCCAAGGGTATTAGTGCTATGTGAAATGCAATCATTCTCGTCCAGGATTTGAACTCGAGTCGCCGTGTCCATTTCCTACGACGATAACCATTACACCACGGGCACCTCCAAATGTTTGGTTTAATACCAGTAAAAATTTCAGACGGTGTAGTTTTAATACGATTATTGTAACACCTGTTTCGAATATACGTCGAAGACATAACTGCGTATGACCACATATATTTGAGGAGATGAGCTTGTTTTAATATGTATCTGGCAATTAGTTGTCAAAATTTCTGAGACGAAGCTTGATGATCTTTATCAGTAGGAGTTTTCAGGCTATTGTCTTCGTCTTTATTGTTTTTTTCTAACGTTTCAGCTGCTGTATCCTCCGGCCTTTCTCAGGTGCTCCCTGTTTATCTGGGCATAGAAATGATTCAACCTGGGAAATCATTTTTTTTAAACAGTCAAACTTTAAAAATAATTTCTCAGTTTGAATCATTTCTATACCCAGATAAACAGGGGACACCTGAGGAAGGCCGGAGGATACACCGGCCGAAACGTTATGAGAAAAAAAAAACAATAAAGACGAAGAAAATAGTCCGAAAACTCTTACTGATAACGATGCATCTGGTTATTTCAAAAATTATGCGCCACGCCATTTCTATCGTACCATTTTGATGTGACGAATAAGGTGATGGCTTTTGTTGGTTAATTTCATTTTTAATTTATAATGAGTCAAAAGCATTAGAAGTGAATTTAGTTCCTTGGTCGCTTCTAACATATTTTATATTGCCATTAGCTATAAATTTTTCAAAAGCTTTTAATGCATATTTTTTTATTTTTTAACATATAAGTCACTACCCTAGTGGGTAGAGTGTTCACCAACGGTCCAGTAGACCTGGGTCCAATCCCAGGTCGCATCATACCAAAGACTTTTAAAATGGTACTTGATATCTCCTTGCTTAACACTCAGCAATATAAGGTACGTATCAAGGGTAAAGTGGAGCAATCCAGGAAAAGGAGTAGCGCCCTTCCCAACACCTTGGTGTAGTAGCTATTGAAAAGGGAGCCTTCTGGTCACCCTCGACTGTGATCACCAACTTTACTTTTTACTAGACTAGAAAAATCATCTATGCATCCTAATACAAATCGAAAATCGTCTTTTCTATTTTTGTACATTTAGTTCCGGCAGTAAAGGCTTGTATGAGCACGTGAATATATATTATCTCCCGAAATATGTCTTGTCTACTTATTCCTTACTAACACTATGAGTCAATATATCCCTGCGATATTAACAATTTACTTTTTTGTTTTAGTTTGGATCTGTTCCGTTTTTGTTTTTTTTCATAGAATACTGACATTTTATAGGCATATTTTCCAGAGCTATATCTATCATTTCTATATGAAAAATGACCAGACAGAGATATGGAGATGGTGTTCTCTTTCATGTCAATTTAGAAAACACCACAAAATAAAGATGGCAAAGCTGGCCTTACTTTGACTGATAACTGTCAGCTTCCGACATTTTTCTTGGCAGTGGCAGAATTCATTCTTGGTTTTTAAGATTTTGCATACAAGTTGGGAAATTTGAATTCACTGAGATTTCCTTGATTTTGCCTTTTTACAATTTTTTTTATTCCGGTATTGATCGCCTTCAAGTATGTTTTACAATGCACAGTGCGTTAGTATTTTGTATTAATTCATTGCAATCTGACACATGTATTTAATTGTGTAGTTGGGGAGAGATGCGTAAGTGTTAACAAAGATAAACCCCGAAAATACCATACGTAGCAATTTTAGCTGATGATGTAAATCATTGGATTATAAAGCAACACACACAAACACACACACACACACACACACATGCGCACACACACACACACACACACACACATATATATATATATATATATATATATATTGATATTAAAGGCTCTTTGACGACAACAAAAAGCTAGAAACACGTGTAAGAGGAAAATAAATAACTGAAAACAAAAATCTCATTGAGGACCTATTCATTTTAAAATACTAACTTTTTTCTTTCTTTGGACCAACAAAAAAATTTAAACATACATATATACATATATATATATGAACTCGGTAATGAAATTAAAACACAACATAGATATATATTGGGTTTTATTATTTTTGTATTGATATATAATCGTGAGTTTGGTTACATAGTATCAATTCTTTAGAATTTGATAATGAATAATATCTAATGACATCCGTTTTGATTGTATAACATTCGTGTAAAATATTCAAACCTCAGTATCTTTCATTTGAAAAAAAATTAACTTTATGTGAGGGCCTTACTTATTTATGGAAGATAGTGTACACACACGCACGAGTGCGCAGACACGTGTATGTGCGTGTACCTACGATATAGACGTGTGTACATATGTTTATGAGTTTGTGCGTGTGTGCATTAATGCACCTCTCTCTCTCTCTTCTCTCTCTCTCTCTCTCTCTCTCTCTCTCTCTCTCTCTCTCTCTCTCTCTGTAATAATATAAATATATGTGATGGAAATAAATACCTTAAAAATAAATTGCGTGAAGCTCCAAGTCATGAGTCTTTTTTTTTTCTTTTTTACATCTTGAAATATTTATAAATTGTAAATTGTAATATTGTGATATTTACTTTGCTTTTTTGTGCAATAATTTTGCTGGATTTACAAGTGTTTCAGAAATTATAAACTGTTTTAGATTTTATCAAGCGATGCCATTGGCCTAATGAGTAGAATGTTTGCCAATGGTCCGGGAGATCAGCGTTCAATCCCAGTTCGAGTCATACCAAAGACTTTAAAAATGGTACTTGATGCCGCCTTGCTGAACAGTATTATAAGGTAAGGGTTAAGTGGAGTAACGCCCTCGCCTACACCTCGATGTAGTAGCTATTGAAAAGGGAGCCTTCAGGTCACCCTCGACTAAGGTCACTAACTTTACTTACTTACTTTTTATTTGTTCAAATGTTTATGTAATAGTTTGACAGGAGTTTGAACTCGTTCCCTACGGTGTTGGAATCCAAGACATTAGCCACTACAATACAGTGACTCTTTCCGTATTTAGCATATGTGAACTCCAGCCGCGCCATTAAAGGCGCCTCTGGTGGTGTACTGGTTAGCAAGCTCGACTAGCAAACCTACACGAGTGAGTTCGAGTCTCATTGGGTGCCCCTTTCATATGGCCTTGTGCCACATCTAAGCAAAAAAAAAAGCTTAGTAAATTTCCAGCCACGCCATTACGTTTACTTTCAGAGAGGTATCAACCACTGTATACCCCTCAGATATGGGTTAAATAGCAATCCTACCAGGTTACCCTTGACTAAGGTCACCAATTTTACTTTTGCTTATATACGAGAGTCATTAAATAAGTTTCCAGACTTTTTCGTATGGGCACTTTTATTGATAGTAAAGTAAGTAAAGTTAGCGACCATAGTCGAGGGTGACCCGAAGGCTCCCTTTTCGATAGCTACTACACCAAGGTGTAGGGGAGGGCGCTACTCCATTCCCAGAATTGCTCCACTTTACCCTTGAACCGTACCTTATAATACTGAGTGTTAAGCAAGGTGGTATCAAGTTCCATTTTTAAAGTCTTTGGTATGACTCGACCTGGGATTGAACCCAGGTCTCCCGGGCCATTGGCGAACACACATGAAACTCTGGTCCCCTTCGAAGTAATCTCCTCCGGCTGCAATGCACTTGTTCTACCGTTACAACAACTTCAGGAAGGCCCCATGGAAATCTTCTTGTGTGAGCGTGTCAATGACCTTCGTTAAAGCCTCTTTCATCTCCTCAATTGTCTCATAACGACAGCCTCTGAGCTTAGGGAATAACCAAAAGTCACAGGGAGCAAGATCTGGACTATAGGGAGTGTGAGGAACTGTCTTGATGCCCATCTTGATCAAATAGTCTGTGACAAGGATAGAGTTGGGAACTGGTTCATTGTCTTGGTGGAAATGCCACTGACCCAATTTGAAGAGTGCTGGCCTCTTCCGACGGAATCTCTTCCTGAACTCCCTTAAAACCTCAACATAGTAACCCTAACCTTAACCCTTTGGCCAATCAACTCTGGTCTATTGACTTCCTTACTCCTCCCACACCTTTCATCAACTCTCCCAGACTCCCTGCCTTCCTTGAATCTCTTATGCCACTCAAAACTGTTGTAGCTTTTCACTTGAACCTGAAATCAAAAGAATTGGTCAGTCATCTCATAAGATGTATAGCAATAACATAGTGAATTTTCAAGAGTCTACGACGATTTTAAATGCCTGTACAAAAAAGTCTGGAAACTTATTAAATGCACCACGTAGACACACACACACACACACACATATATATATATATATATATATATATATATATATATATATATATATATATATATAAAGAGAGGGAGTATGATGTGTGAGTGTGTTCGTATGTACTAAGAATAACTTTATCATTTAATTCGACACAAGTTCAAATGGTGTGGAAAATCCAGATATTCTAAAGGAGAAAGTCTTGAAAATCAGCATTAGTGATTTTTTTTTTTTAGTTGGAGTCGAACCCTGGCAACTATCACATATATCATTTTGATAAGTATTACCTGGATTTCACCCCCATAAAATGGGTAGAGTCAAATAAAAAGGATATTTCTTTAAAATCAATGATATGGCATTATCACGTCTGATATGATTTCCCAGTTTAGGAAACTGACCGACACCGATACAAACCGAAAATGCCATTTACTATATCTCTTAATAACAATCTCAGCTTTGGAATTACTAGGAATGAGATCATTAATCTAATTATTAGTGTTGAGGGATATTACAGGAAAACCTCTTTTCATAATAACAGCAGAAAAAAGAAGTACGACAGCTAAAATTATCAATGCATTACTTTTCATACAGAACGAAATTAACACTTACGTTCCCGTAGGAGACTCTAATTGTCTGCTTTTTCTTTTTCATAAATATTTCATTCGTCAATATCTATGCTCTTAGCAAGTTGTACATTTTTTCACCGTGTTAATGTGCCAAGAAAAAGGCATAGTAATTGTTACATTAATGATGTTATTGACAAGATTACAGGGTTTCTGAAAACAATGTGCACACTGCGTGACCTAGTCACCTAGTGACAAGATATGACAAACCAGATAATCAAACAGACCACACATTGATAAGGCGACTTTGATTTTTTTCTTTATTGTCCATTGTAGCGTAGTCACTGATGGCTGTTATATTAATAATGGTTAATCGTCGGCTTGGAAATGAGAGAAAAAAACCTAAAACACAACCTATTGTAGCGTTAGGACCTTCGTTGTGCTACTCTCAGTCTCTGTCGGTCTGTCTGTCTGTCTGTCTGTCTCTCTCTATCTCTCTTTCTCTCTGCTCAGTCACTGAGGTCGTGAAAGCTGGAAAAAAGGACAACAGACATGACGTGTGAACTAGCTTCGTTCTTTTAAGGAACAGTCATTTCTCTTATCCTTGATTCGTTCCTCTTTCATGCAAACAATTGCCTCCTCACACCCCAGACACCGAAAGAGAAAAAGAGGCAGAATCATGAAATTTGTGCGATATATATATATATAAGTAAAAAAAAAAGTAAAGTTGGCGACTGTAGTAGAGGGAGACCAGAAGGCTCCCTTTTCAATACCTACTACACAGAGGTGTAGGGGATGGCTCTACTCCTTTCCCAGGATTGCTCCACTTTACCCTTGATAGGTATCTTATATTGCTGAGTGTTAATCAAGGAGGTATGAAGTACCAGTTTTAAAGTCTTTGGTATGACGCGACCTGGGATTGAACCCAAGTCTCCCAGACCATTGACGAACACTCTACCCACTAGACCAGTGAGCCGTTGATATATTTATATATATATATGTGTGTGTGTGTGTGTTTGTGTGTGTGTGCGCGCACGCGTGTGTGTGTGTGTGTGTGTGTTTGCATATATATATATATATATATATATTGGAGTTAAAATTACTGTCAATGATAATACTGATGATCAGCAATCCTTTGGCCTTGGCTGTTAACCAGTCTAGAAGACTGATAACTTAGATTACACACCAGGATGTCCAGCCTCTTTAATACAATTAACCCCTGCTTCCATGCCGATGCCAAATTGTTCTGCAATTATCGAAGTTCTCTCCTTTGCTATCGGAGAACTATGCAGATTTGAATTTGAAGAATTCTTTAAAACTTTTCTCTGGTTTATTCAACTTGTCGCAATTGGTGAGCAAACAAAGAGTGTTTGATAGAGAGAAAAAGTGATAGGATGACAGTGACGGACCTGAAAAAAACTGTATACGTGGAAGAACTTCTCTCGGGTTATTTACAAGAGGATATGAGCTTTTGGTGCAATAAAATCATTATTCAATTGACCACCTTCTTTGCCTTTCTTCCAACACTTCCTGCTTCCAAGGTGATACCAAATCGCTCTACAGTTAAATAAAAGCTTCCTAGTTAATCAATAAAAGTCTTTTAATTTATAGATTTCAATGCAAATGAGACGTTTATTAAATTGGACGCACTGCCCAAAGATTGGAGAACAGAATAAAACAGAATTTTATGGTGCTTTCTAAACTGATGAGAAAGTGAACACCATCTCCCCATCTCTGTCTGTGAATAACATTTCTCATGATATCAAAGTCCTGATGAAGGTTATTAACACCGAAACTTTTAATGAAGTCTTTACATCAAAATAAATTCATCTAGTTTGGATTATTCTGTTTTTTTTTCTATTTCCTTCATACTGTCGAATTTACATCCATATTTTCTTCCATACTGTCCTTTTGGAGAAACAAATACCAAATACACTCTTAGTCGACATTTAACATGGATGACTTCAAGAGGATCTGTAAATATAAAAACTTACCTATCTCTGTATATTCCTTTAAAATCAAGAAGACTTTTCTGATCTCTTAGAAATCCAACGTTTTCCAATCACTCCACGTGCCAAACACGTACTCAATACTTTCAAATTAAGGACGCTGAATGTACGTTTATGAATATTTCATTATTGACATTTTCTTTGCTCCAGTTATCTCGACAAGCATCCATCGCAGTGTGAACAACATTTCTCATGATATCAAAATCCTGATGAAGGTTATTGAAACCGAAACGTTTAACGTTGGCTTTATATCAAAATGAATCCTTCAAATTTGGATTATTCTGTTTTTTCTACTTTCTTCATATTTTGTGTGTGTAAAAAATGTGTATTTTAGTGGAAAATATATTTGTTTGTTAAGCGTATATGCAGCTGCTGCTGAAATGTTTTAGGTTTGGTTTGGTTTGGTTTCTTTGTTTAATGGCATATCAACTCATTTTAGGTTATTTAATGCCAAAGCCATTCTCCTAGAAGAACAGTAATGGTACTATTTAACCCATAGCTGGGAGGATAAGGGGATTCATACCTTTCCCAAGGGTATTTGCCCAAAAGTGAACGTAATAGCGCGACTGGAGTACGAACTCGCGTACTACGATTCCGCAGTCCATCGCTTTAACCATTACACCACGAGGACACCCCACAGAAATTTTTTATCAGCATGGGAAACCTGTAATAGCCGTATAGATAAATCTTCTCAAACAATAACATGTTCGTTCAATTTGATATAATTAAACGATGTTGAAATTAAATGGATTCTTGAAAGAAAAGAATGTAGATATTCACTCAATAAGAAATAAACGGAAAGGTAGTTGAATAAGTACAAAATAATTCTATACTTTCTGAAGAAAATATTTCTTTGCTGTTTATGAAATAGAAGTTGACTCGAAATTAGATTACAAATGTTGATGATTTTTCTATGACTCGAATTGGTTAAAAAATGCTTTTTCAACAATCGAGGAGGGAAAAGATTTTTGGAATTATTTTAGGATTTGATCCTTCAAATATTTCGCAGTAAGTCAAATATTATCGTCAGTAAATTTAAATGAAAGTTTTAAAACGAGTGGGTACACGCTGATTGGTCAATAGATGCAAATATACAGAAACAAAAATTACTGTTTCTCGAACCGATTTATATATATATATATATAAACCGGGACATTGGCCCAGCGGTTAGAGTGTTCGCCAATGGCCCGGGAGACCTGGGTTCAATCCCAGGTCGAGTCATACCAAAGACTTTAAAAATGGAACTTGATACCACCTTGCTTAACACTCAGCATTATAAGGTACGGTTCAAGGGTAAAGTGGAGCAATCCTGGGAATGGAGTAGCGCCCTCCCCTACACCTTGGTGTAGTAGCTATCGAAAAGGGAGCCTTTGGGTCACCCTCGACTATGGTCGCTAACTTTACTTTAACTTTTATATATATATATATATATATATATATATATATATATATCCCTCCGTAGGAGTAGGATGCAACCCAAGGTAAATTTTGTTAGTGGAGTTTAACAGGTTTGATTTTAGAGTATTAGTTCTCCTAGACCAGCTGCCATAACAAGTTTAAAGAAGCCAGTCTGCTCTACAATTCACCTATAGCTGGAGGAAGAATACGGAGATTAATACATTTCCCAAGTAGATTAGATTTTTGTGAAATACAAACAACCTCGTCTAGGATTTGAATTCGGTTCGCTGTGTCCCTCATTTCCTACAACAGTAACCATTTTCCCACAAGTGCGTATATATATATATATATGTATGTGTGTGTGTGTGTGTATGTGTGTGTGTGTGTGTGTGTGTGTATTGTAACAGTGTTGGTTGTCAATAATATAATTAACTTTGTGGGTTTGTGGCGAACCAAGTGCGATATAATTTGGAGAGAGGGAGGATAACCTCTATATAAAACCTGTCCAAACCAACTGAAAAACATTCAAACTGCTAACAAGAAATAGGGAGGATAACCTCTATATAAAACCTGCGCAAACCAACTGAAAACCATTCAAACTGCAAACAAGAAATAGGGAGGATAACCTCAATATAAAACCTGCTCAAACCAACTGAAAAACATTGAAACTGAAAACAAGTCTCAATGAGTAGCCCATTAGCAAAGCCTTGTGCCACATATGTACTTTGACGAAAGCAACAAGCTGGAAACATACATATATATAACACGTACGTAAGAACAAAATAAATAAATTAAAAAAATACATATCTCTTCGTGGACCTACCTATTTTAAAATCTAAAATCTAATATATATATATATATATATATATTCCACGCCAGTGCAAATCTTATGAGAGAGAGAGAGAGGAGGGGACTCTATGTAAAAACTAAAAACCTTTAAAGATTTTTACCTTTTTTTAATGGCATATCAACTTTCGTGTGTTATTTAAATTACCATTGTAGTTCAAGTATTGTGGGCTTTATCAAGAACAAGAATTCTCTTTGCATGGATTTGAAATGAAAATATTTTTAGTTGTTATCTGACTTTTGTTTGCCTGTCTGTCAGGGGTTTTTATTGTTGTTGTTTTTTGTTTTGTTTTATTTTGTTTTTGTTTTTTTCTGTCTGTCAGTTTCTCATATATCTTCAATATAAATATTATGACAGCAAGACAGACATATATGTTTTGGTTGTATTGAATAATTGCATTCAAACCTGACATGAACTTCAAAATTATCAAGACAAATAGACGTTCTACAATCAACCTAATAACGAACTAATAACGCGAATTCGAATGAGTCTACCACAAAGGTTATTCGTGATAACAAACAATATCAATATGTCACCTTCTTGATAATCAAGAAATGTTTGAAAGAACTGTGACAAAAGAATTAAGACAATCCTCATCACTTGAACCAAATATACGTTTCCTTGTTAGAAAAAAAAACTATTAATAAACTAAAAAAATGTAACAAGGCTTTACTTATATGTCGTATTCACCACTATATATATATATATATATATATATATATATATATATATATATATATATATATATATTGCAAATATATATGGTTGTCAAACTCTCACTTGATGGGTTTGTGGCTGACCAATTGCGGTATAATTTAGAGAGTGCTCAAAATCTGTGATAGAGCTATTATACAATATGATGATAAATAGATATATATATTAGTTTTTATATATGTTTAATAGCACGGACTTATCTGCGACTACTGGTTTCGTGTAGTTTTCGTACAACAATCATCAGGCAGAAAAAAGACTGTAGTCGCTGATAAGTACCCATGCTATTAAATATATATAAAAAACTAATATATATTCATTTATCATTATATATATATATATATATATATATATATATATATATATATGCCTGACGACAGAGATTATCCCAGGAATACTTGTAAGAGTTGGTGCTCGAGGGTAAATAAAAAAACCATCTTAATATCGCATTTATATTGACTTAGAATGAGTATCTCGTTTAATCATTGCATATACAGTAGATAGATAGATAGATAGATAGATAGATAGATAATGAACAAAGAAGATAGAAGATATAAATGTGTGTGTGTGTGTGTGTGTGTGTGTGTGTGTGTGTGTGTGTGTGTGTGTGTGTGTGTGTGGAATATCCGTTATTCTGAAACACCCTTCCAGAAAAACTGATATTTCATTTAATAACTAGACAAAATCTCTTTCAAATGCTCACAAATTTTAGCATCGATCGTAGAAACAACTAAACATTCAATGTTTAATATTTTCTTTTCAGGTTTAGAAACGCCATTCAACGAAAAAAAAGGCGTTTAAACATTAAACATTGGATTTTCAATTGTTAAAATTTAAGATCATATAAACCAGAATCCGTCAAATCATTAGATAACAAAATAATACCATTTTTTATCACAACTTGAAGCTATACAACTTACATATGTGTTCCCATTAAAGTATATTAATATATCTACTGTATTTTGGGAGATAGGGGGAGTGGGTTGTCTTTTTGACCAAGCTCATGTAAACCAAATGATTATCGAGTATTATATAAGATTTATCCGCAAATACTGTGAGAATTCAGTTGAAAATGTTTCATTATCCACTGGTTGTACAAAATATTAAAGCGCAAAGACGAATTAAATATGTACTGTTCCCAAATCGATTTTAATTTAAAAGTTATGATAAATATAAAAGTTGTTTCGTAAAATGTAAAATCCAATTTTCTCCAAAATCAACCTGAGCAAATGACTTTGAATAACAACTGATTCTCTCTCTCTCTCTCTCTCTCTCTCTCTCTCTCTCTCTCTGCTTTAAATCATCGTTTCTGCCCTTTGGGAGTTCATTTGAAAAATGGAAATTAAATTTCATTTATAAAAATCAAACTATTTTTTCTTAAAGTCTTGGATGCTTTCAAAATCAGGTCGTTATGCATAATAAGCGAAATGTTAGGAAACAAAATTTCATTCCATTGTGAAAGTATCTTAAAACGGACAATATTATAATTATATGATAAGCGACAATTACTCTTTTTGAGCGGTATACATCGGAAGGGTATGAGTGGAGGTTGGTAATAATAGGGTGTCCGTGTGAGGGTGGTACGAGTAGAGCCTGTTCAAGTGAAGGTTATACGAGTGACGGCGGTACGGGTGGAGTTAGCAAGAGTGGGTTGGTTATACGTAGGGGGTTTTAAGGGTAGGTGTGATAGAAAAATCAATCTTTTCCAAGTCTCATGAATTGCTTCCGTACAGGAAGGTCACTCACACGCACTCACATACAAACACACACACACACACACACACACACACACACATATATATATATATATATATATATATATGTGTGTGTGTGTGTACGAATGTCCTTCCAAAAGTTTAAGTGTCACCTAGAAAGAAGAGCATTGCTGAACATCTTTTTTGTGGGTTTTTTTTTAAGATGGGGTTGGCTCTTCCTGTTAGGGTGGATGATAGGGTTAATTATTGAATATGATTTAAACGTTAATACCTGTGTTGAATGGTCTTTTATTTATAATAGGTTTTTTTATGTTTTGTAAAACTCACAGTAACAAACAACCTAACACAACCTCTGAGGATGAGCAGCGAAATTCCCGAAAGCGCTTGGGTTAGTACGGGCTACATTCTCCACCACCATGACCCAGACATAAGAAAAATAACAAGAAGACTCGAACGTCTTCACTTGAAGATTTTGAAAAGGAAACAATCCGTGGTATTTAACCGAAAGTGTTACCTAAGTATACAATATAAATTTATATATATATATTAAAGAGGTATACGGTTCTTGCTACGTCACTTGGGGAGTTAATGTAGGACCAATTGTTGCAGTATTATTAATTACTGTTCAATATCAATGATAGAGCTTTTACACATCCACACACACACACACACACACACACCCATATATATATATATATATATATATATATATTATGATATGGTGTCTGTGACCCTTGGTTTCATGGTTTCCTCATTCGTCTGAATGATGGTTTTCAAAAATAGATGTTTTTTTAAACCTTCACTCTGTCTGACGAATGCAGAAAGCATGAAACCCAGGGTCACTGACTCTACCATGTAATATATATATGTACACAAAAGCGCGCGCACACACACACACGCGCGCACGTATGCACACACACACACACACACACACACTTTTACTCGAAAGAGTCATTCAAAATGTTTAACGATTCATCCAGAAAGAACAGCAATAGCTGAATATTTCTATTTTGACAATACACAACCACTTCTTATAAAACTAGAAAAGCCAATTCATATTTCTGTCTTAATTTCTGTGTAAAGGTGAGAGGTATTCGACAATTCTAAAAATGGATAAAAATGGACAAAAATATTGTAAGACACTCAAGAAAATCTATGAGGACATCGTACGAATTTTTTCAGAAGACTTCTTCGTATACGACTGTGAATAAGTGGGCTGCAGAATCCCTGTGGATAAGTTGTCCAAAACCCTCAGCCACTGATTAACAAGATGCCATTCGCCTTATAGTTTTCAATGACAGACGTCTTATTGTCCAGCAGATTTCTAAGTCATTAGATCTTGGAAGATGATTATGCAGTCAGCAAGATGCGTCCCAAGAATGCTGACACCAAAGCACAAACTGAAAAAGGCTTACATTTCCCGGCCACTTCAGATTCGCTTCTAGACTAACCGTAAGGACTTTCTTCGCAGATTAGAAACTCAAGATGAAACCTGGGTACTCTACTTGGAACCTGAATTAAAAATTCTAAGAAAACAGTAGAAATATTCTGGTTTTCGATCTCGAAGTTCACGCAGGCAGCATCTGTTCGAAAGGAGGTGGTTTCTGTTCTTTTGAGAAGGTGGATTTTGATGGCATAATTATGATAAAAACTATCAAGGAACAATACTATGCATTAGAATTAAGATAACTGAAGGGAGTAATCAATTGAAATGCATAGCTGTGGACGAGTATGCTCTTGCGCCTGGATAACGCACCTGTTTGTACAGCTCATGTTGCAGTAGCTGAAACTAACTGTGACATTGAATTGATCCCGTATCCTTTTTACTTACCAGACTTAGCTCCATCTGACTTCTTCCCGTTTCCGAAATTCAAATCGCACTTGTGAGGTCGCCATTTTGGAAACAATGAGGAAGTCATATGTGATGTGGAAGAGTTTTTGGTGGACCAGGATGCTACTTTCTTTGGTGATGGGGTTGCAAAGCTCGAGAATCACTGAACCAAGTGTACTGATGTCAAAGGGGACATGATAAATAGCAAAACACAGTCATGTCTATCCAACTCTTTCTGGGTGAGGCTTAGAACTTTTTGAAAGAACCTCGTATACAAAAAAAACTAAGGATACGATCTTGTTATTAATTACAATCATTTGATAGCCTTTTTAAATACAAAAAGTTAGTACAGTTATTTGGTTTTAAGTATTCTTTTTAAATACTCATGATTTAGTGTTCACCAATGGTCCGGAAGTCCGGGGTTCAATCCAACGTCGAGTCATACCAAAAACTCAAAAAAATGGTACTTGATGCCACCTTGCTTAACAGAATTATAACGTACCGATCAAGGGTAAAGTTGAGCAATCCAGAGAATGGAGTAGCACCCTCCACTATACCTCGGTGTAGTAGCTACTGAAAAGGGAGCCTTCGGGTTACCCTCGACTAAGGTCACCAACTTTACTTTTAGTTTACTGTTATATTGTTTCAAGTATTCCTATTTAATAATGCTAATAATAATAATCATCATCATCGTGCCGCTTGCACGGATATCCCTGACACTCTCTAGCCACCCTTCTCTATCGTTCATCGCCTCTGGCAGGTCTTTATGGCGACATCCCGTATCCTCGCATAGATGCTGTATGTATATTCGAGCTGGTCGTCCTGCTTTTGCTAGGCCATATGTAGGGGTCCATAGGAGTACATCACTAAGGAGCTCGTCTCTGCTTCTCCAGCAGTGTACTGTGTGTCTGGTTCGTCTAGCTTGGATAGTTTTCGTGATGGGAAGCGGGTGGCTGTATAGTTGGTGCCTTGTAGAGTGTTGCCGCCAGGACTTATTCGATATTGCTCACAACATTCTTGTCTAATTGCCGTCTAGCTTCTTCTCCAGCCGTTTTGTTAGCGTCCAAGTGGTTCATCCATACAACAGTATCGATACGACCGCTGCCTGGAAGAAACTGTGTTTCATTTTATCGGTCAGGTTTGATTTCCATATGATCGAGAGCTTATCAATAGCCGTTCATGGCTTCGTTAGCCGCGTGTCGATATCTTTTTCGGTTGATGATTGCCGGTATATAATTGTTTTCAAGTACTCTAATCTAATACTTAAAATTTGTACTCACAGAAAAGTTCGGGGCGAGTTCCCCTGGTGTAGCGACTAAAGTGCTAAAGTGAGGCTCCATTACAGCAAGAGCTTTGGGGAATGCGGAATACTCTTTATTACCATCGCACCTAGGTCCACTCTAGCACGGAATGGTAGCATCTAAAAGGGTTGTAGCATCTATGGGTCAAATAGAACTAAAATATGTACTTTTGCTAATCCGAATGGTTTGAAATAGAACTGTTCATGTGTATAAGAATAGATTTGGCATTAAATAACCTACAATGGTTGATATGCCAAAAACCAAAAGAAAAGAAAAGAAAAAATGTTTCAATGGAAGCTAAATGCACGTATATAAAATGTGAACAGGTGTTTAGCTTGTTTGATTTGGTTTATTTGTTTAAAGGCATGTTGATTCCTTATGGGTCATTTAATGGCGAAATTTTGTTCAAATAATGAGCACATCTTTATGTGGCTTCAAGTATCTATTTCTGTTTTATAACGATATTTGTTTGCACACAGTTATATAATATCAATTATTTCTATCTAATACAAATAACAGTCAAACAGAACATACTAATGTATAAATGGGACTCTGGGTAAGAGTGGGCTTGGGAGTAATAGCAATGAACAGTTGTCTACACATTCGGCCAAAGTTCCAGAACTGGATCCTCACCATCAGATGCAGGATACCCAGTTTGTGGGGAAGGTCTCACCGCACCACAGAAGAGAGAGTTAACGAGTCTAAACCTCACTAACAGATCTTGGCAAAAGTTTTCAAATAAAAAATAAAACTGCTGACCGTCTTTCATAATTGCGAAAGATAAAAAGAAATCTCTTCAGAAAATTCTAGAAGGAATTTAAAGTCACCAGTTCAAACGCGACGATGTTTACTCAATAAGTTTATACCTATGAATATTTTGAAAACGTAATATATGCATCAACACACTTGGGAGTAAAAAAAAACAAAAACAAAATTGGAATACATTATTGGAAAGTAAAGCGGGCGGCTTGAAGAAATAAATGAAAAACATTGGAAATCATTTATTGAAAGAGAAAAAACAAATACTAAACAATCAAGAAGAAAATGTTTTGTCTGTTTTTTGTTTGTTTTGTCTTAGCAAAGACATCAGTGGTTTCCTTTGAAATTCGGTCAATACAGATATCTATCTATCTATCTATCTATCTATCTAAGACTTACTTGCCAGTCAATTTACTTATTTAAGGTATATTATGAGATTCTCAACATCTTTCTATGCGTCTATCTGTGTCTTTCTCATTCTGTTCCTATCTATCTATCTATCTATCTATCTTTCATTCTGTTCCTATCTATCTATCTATCTATCTATCTATCTATCATTTTCTGTCTATTTATCTGGCTGTGTCTTTTGTCTCATTCTATTCATATCTATCTATCTATCTATCTATCTATCTATCTATCATTTTCAGTCTTTTTATCTGTCTATTTGTGTCTCTCTCGAATTCTGCTCGTATCTATCTATCTATCTATGAATAAAAGATTTTTGACAAACATATTGTTTACATATTTCCTCTATTATTTCTTGTATTTTATTAAACATTCATCGCTATTACCTCGACACTTGATGTCACCTTTTAAAGTCCTGATGATGGTATATTAATACCGAAACGTTATAGCATCAACTTTCATGATTAATAAATTCATCACTTTTGGACTACTCTGTCAAAATTTGTCTACATACTGTCGGATTCTTTTCCATTATCTATCTATCTATCTATATATCTATCTATCTAAGTCTATCTGCTTCATTCAATTAATGGACTGAATGAAATTATTTTCATTTTGCGACTTGACACGTTGCCCCCGTTCTTCTTTGCGCGTCTAGTTTTATCAACAATATGGGTCTGATATTTGTGAACAAAAGTTTCGGTTTGAGATTCGGATTCTTTTTTATCTTGTTGACTTGAATGCAGTCATTTTAAATTGGCCAGACATGAACACAAAATGATTTTGCCAGTCAACTACAACAGAAAATAAAATCGAAAACATAAAAACAAATTAGATGGATAAAGTGAATATACGTTTATAGATAGAAATAGAGAGAGAGAGAGAGAGAGGGGGGAAGAAAGGAAACGAAATAGAATGAACATACAATTGGTTTTAACAGCATTTCAACTTGTATAGGGTTATTTTTTGCGTAGATGTTAGGGAATTGCATTCGTTGTACGTTTATATTTATTTTTTATCCAGTTGTTCCTTAAGAGTTTTTTTTGGGGGGGGTTGTTTGTTTGTTTTTAGCAATCATATGATATCAAATATTCCTGTCTAATACAAATAATTTATATTGTATTTTTATCTAATGCAAAAAATTTTGTTTTCAAGTAACTATTTTCATTTGTTCATACTCATTTGTCTGCATACATTTCCATAGTTTTAATTGTGCTGATGGCTTCTAACCTCTCCTCGGGGTACACAGAATATTTTAAGGTCCACCGACAGGGAGTTTAATATTTTGGTAAAAAAATTGAATCATCAGGAAAACAAGTAATTTGCTTTGACAGACATTAGTATCTACAGATATCCAATACCAAAACGGAGCAGGATCATTCGACAGGGTTCCGAGAGGGCTTGAAATTTTTAACTGAATCCTCTATTCAGTCTATGGGAGTAGAGTTTTCACATTTTGTTCTATATGTATGAATCATCATCATCATCATATCGTGCTGGCAGCACGGATATCCCTGACCCTCTCTCGCCACTCCTCCCTATCGTTCATCGCCCTAGGTAGGTCTTCAGGACAACAACCTGTATCCTCACATAGCTGCTGAATGTACGTTCGTGCTGGTCGTCCTGCTTTTGCGCGGCCGTGTGTGGGGATCCATAAGAGTACATCTCTTATGAGTTCATCTCTGCTTCTCCAGCAATGTCCTGCATGTCTGGTTCGCCTAACTTGAATAGATTTCGTGATAGGGGGCAGGTGTCCGTACAGTTGGTGTCTTGTGGGGTGTTGCTGCCAGGACTTGTTGAGGATTGCACGCAGCATTCTTGTGTAATTGCCATCTAGTTTCTTCTCCAGCCGTTTTGTTAGCGTCCATGTAGTGCATCCATATAGCAGTATCGATGTGACCGCTGCCTGGAAGAAACTGCGTTTCATTTTATCGGTTAGGTCTGATTTCCATATAGTCGATAGCCTATTGATAGCTGTCCATGCTTTCGTTAACCTCGTTTCGATGTCCTTTTCGGTTGATTCGACGCTGCTTCCTAGGTACGTGAATTTGTCTACTAGTTTAAGAGGGGTTCCTTCTAGAGTGGAGATGTCCCCTGTTTGGTTATAGCACATATATTCCGTTTTGTGTGCATTAACATGGAGGCCTATGCTTGCTGCTGCTCGTTCCAGGCTATGCAGAAGTGTTTCGGCTTGGTCAGGTGTATTTGCCAGTATCGCTATGTCATCGGCGTAGTCGGCGTCGGTAATTGTTGTTGCGGGATATCTTCTGCTTCTTTTCTTCGTCAGTTCGAAGCCATTCTCTTTGATTTTGTCAATCGATGTTCTAAGTACGTAGTCTAGACAAATGATAAAGAGATACGGAGCCAGCGTGTCCCCTTGTAGTACTCCTGCTACAATGTCGAAGTATTCTGTGTCTCCATCTGGTGATCGTACTTTTACTTTAGTGTTTCTATAGAGAATCGTTATTGCCGCTACGGTTTCTTTAGGTATGCCGTACGCTAGTAGGATTTGTTCCATCTTTCCTCTGTGAATGGAGTCGAAAGCCTTGGTAAAGTCGACAAATATTAATGTCGCTTGTAGGTTCTTTGCCCGTACACCCTCAAGGATTCTGCGGATGGTTAGTATTTGTGAGGTCGTAGATCTATTTCTTCGGAAGCCATTTTGGTTTTTTCTAAGTATGTTGTCGATTTTGGGTTCTATGCGGTTTCGTAGTAGGGCATTGTAGATTTTGGCAGCTATGGATGTAAGTGTTATGCCTCGGTAGTTTTTGGCTAATCCGAGGTCTCCCTTTTTAGGGAAGGGGAGTATGCATCCCTTCGTCCATCTATCTATCGGATTTTGATTGTATACTGCGTTGCAGTGTCGGAGCAGTATGTCGTCGAATTGTCTGGTCTTCCATACTTCCGGGGGAATTTCGTCCAGTCCTGCAGCTTTCCTATTTTTAATTTTTCTGAGAACCGAGTCGAGTTCTCCTTGTGTGAACGGTCCAAGTTTAATGTCTAATTGTTTGCTAATTATTCTGGTGATTGGTTCATGCGTTATTTTTGGTGGGTTTCCAAGTAAGTTTTCGAAGTGCTGTTTCCACAGTTTTATTCTTTCTTGTCGGTTTGCTGCTTTAAGTTTTGCTTTGGTTGTGTTCTTTCTTCTGCTCACTTCGTTTATTGTTTGCCAGGCAATTCTAGATTGTCTATCTTCTACCGAGTCTCTGATCTTATCTATCTGATTTTGAATGTATTCTGTCTGTTCCTTTATATATATGCCTGCTAATTGATATTGTGCCGTTTTTAGTTTTAAGGCATTTGTGTTTGTTGGGTTTTTTCGATAGTTTTTGGAGGCTGTTTTCACTAGTGCACGTTTTTCTCTCACCGCTAAGGTTTCCCATAACTCCTATCTATTTACCGACTATGAGATTTACCAGAAGAAAGCCGGGGAATGTATCGGCCGAAACGTTGTGATGATAACGAACTAGCAGGGAATACTCATCATCAAGTCGCGCTGACAGCACTGATCTCTTTCTCTCTCTATATATATATATATATATCCGTTCCTATCATCCATCGCTCCCGGTATGTCTTCCAAATTACATCCTGTGTCTACACAGAGCTGATGTAAATAAGTTCTTGCTCGTCAGCCAACACTGGCACGTCCATCAGAGGAGCCTAGAGAAGAACATCATTTATGAGTTCGTCCTTACTTCTCCAGCAGTGAAACGTACATCTTGTTCGTCTTAAGTGTAAAAAAAATAGAGTATATTTGAATATAACTCTTCAAGTCAAGAACTTGGAGGGTTTCGTTCAAATCACGTCAAAAACATTGTTTTCCATTCAATCGCCGAAGTTAAGCAACGTCATTCCTTAAAGGGAGACCGCCTTAAAATTAACGAGTACTACGAGCAAAAAGGAAACTAGCAGCCAAGAAAAGCTAAAAGCATCGGTTCCCGCCAGATCACCGAAGTTAAGCATATTTACCAACCCCTCCGCTCGGGCAGGATATGACATAAGGTCAATTTTTAAGCGGAGTTAAACAGGTTTGAATTCAGAGTTTTCCTTCACCTAGACTAGTTGCCTCAGCAAGGCTGAAGAACCTAGTCTGTCCTACTATTTACCCATAGTTTGAGGGAGAATAATTGGATTCATACCTTTCCCATGGGTATTAGTGCTATGTGAAATGCAATCAGTCTCGTCCAGGATTTGAACTCGTGTCGCCGTGTTCATTTCCTCCGACGATAACCATTACACCACGGGCACCTCCGAAGTTAAGCAACGACGAGCTTACTCATTAATTAAATAGGAGTCCATTTACGAATAGCATTTAGATAAGCAACTTGAGTCCTATAGGTTTGAAGAAGCAAGGTTTAATAAAATTTAACTTACGGCCAAGTCCTGTTTAAAACACCGCTTCTCCCTATATTGCCGAAGTTAAGCAGTGATGAGCCTATTCATTATTTAAATCGGTGACCGCTTAGAAACGCCTAAGCAAGGCTTAGTAAAGATTAGCTTACTGTCAAGGTGTTTAATCAACCACAGTGTTGATATGTAACGCGAGGTAGATTTAGCGTAGAGTGCTATAGAGGAAGTATGCGTCCCAGAGGTGGTTCAAGAAATTGTTCATATACTTCGGCATTCCTCTGACGGGGTCGTCTTAGGCGTCGGGCAATCAACTCAGCACTTACTCTTTTGGGTGAATGGAGAAATTGCTGTCAGTTAGATTATGGTCACGCCCCGCTGAAAACACCAGTTCCTCATAAATAGTAAATCAGTGATGAGTCTGTTCAGTACTTAAATGGATGACCGCTTCAAAATAGCAGGTACTGTTAGTAACCTGTGGGCTGTGTACAGAGAGAACAAATTTATTGTAAACATGATTATTTCTTAGGCACTGTCCGTTTTCATTACTTACAAATATTCAACATGTATTTGATCGGTTGTGTGGTTGGGTAGGTGGTTTTATGATATATCAACCCTTGTGGGGTACTTAACACCAAATCTTGTTCACACACACACACACACACACACACACGTATATATATATATATATATATATATATATATATATATATATATATTGTCATCCACGGACACAGTTAAATGGTTTCTTGTGTACCTTTGTAACACTAATAATTTTGTTTAATATTGATTATTTGTTTGCATAGTAAAATCATTTCAATACTGCTATTTAACATTACGTTAGATTAGGTTAAGGTTTAATGGCATATCAACTCTTAATGATTATTTAATGCCAAATCCTGTTATATGTATTATACAGGGTAGAACGATACAATTGTCGTCGTAAAGAAAACAACACTACAACATTATTTTAAAACTTTATTGAAAAAATCAATTCAGGTAACTTGATTATGTAGTAGAGCTGACATCTATTCAATGTAGCCGCCTTCAGCCTCAATCATCGCCTCGATACGGATCCGGAACTGGGAGCATGCCTTTTCCACAAGCGCTGGCGGGAGCTTAGTGAATATTCGGCGGATGGCAGCGATCAGGCTGACCTTGGTGTTGTGGAAGGTCATGTTGGTGATGTTCTCGACGTATGACCAAACGAAGTAGTCCAGCGGGTTCAGGTCGGGAGAGGAGGGGGCCAGTGAGAGAAGGGTACAAAGTCGTAGCACTCCTTCTGAAGCCAAGCCCGGGTCTCTTTGGGCTTGTGGGCCGGCGCCTAGTCCTACTGCCACACCCAGGGCCTGCCACCGGTCACCTGATTGCACCAGGGGATCATCACACTCTTCAGCACATCTAGGTACACTTTGGTGTTGACTTTCAAGCCGACTTCGAAGATGTGAGGTGGCATGATGTGGCCATCACTTGAAACCACACCAGAGACCATAACCGTAGCCGGAAACTTTGTTTTAATCACCCTGGCCACCTCTCTGTTATTCGTGGCAATCCAGATTTGCCTTTTGAGGGTGCTGGCAATGGTCCTGTGGGCATAACGATCTCGCTCGTTGAACATTCTGTTACTTCCAGACATGATAGAAGGCTCCTATTGCTCTTGGGATTTGTACACAACTGGCCAACTAGTAGATGGTCTGCAACAAAAAAGAAAACCGGTTTTCATTAAATGGAAATGGAATCATGTCGTCTTTTCTAGGGCGACAATTTTATCGTTCCACCCTGTATATATATATATATATATAATTTTTGTTGGTCCAATTAGAGAAAAAAGTACACACTTTAAAATAAGTCCACAAGAGAAATTGTTTTTATGTTATTTATATTCAAAGGATATAATATATATATATATATTTTTTTTTTTTTACACACACACACACAAACACACACAATCGCTCAGAGATAAATATTGGTAGACCGTTGAATTTTATGGCATTTCAACTATCCTAACTTTTTTAGTATGGAGTAATAAAGGGGAAAGAAAAAATCTCCGAACGTAGACATACCATTTTCTTCCTGACGTCAACATAAAACGTCAGAAACACGTGTTGGAGAAGAATAAATAACCTAAAAACAATTTCTCTTGTGGACCGATTTGTTTTAAAGTATATATATATATATATAAAGTAAAGTTAGCGAACTTTGTTGAGTTTGACCCGAATGGTCCTTTTTCAATAGCTACCACACCGAAGTGTAGAAGAGAGTACTACTCCTTTCCCTGGATTGCTCCACTTTACCCTTGATCCGTACCTTATAATGCTGAGTGTTAAGCAAGAAGGCATCAAGTACCATTTTTCGAATCTTTGGTATGACTCTTTCTGGGATTGAAACCCGGTCTCCCGGGCAACTGGTGAACACTAGTTTGTAAGTAAATTTATTAAATTAGAGCTTATTTTTTTGCATACATTTAAATGATTTCAAGTATTGCGAGTTATTGTTTGCACATGGTTAAATGGTCTTAAGTATTGATATTTAACATTAATAATTATATTTATTGTTAATAATCATATTTAATATTAATAAGATACCCCGCAAAAACAATTACCGACGCCGACTACGCCGATGACATAGCGATTCTGGCAAATACACCCAACCAAGCCGAAACACTACTGCATAGTTTGGAATGAGCCGCTGCAGGCATTGGCCTCCATGTCAATGAACACAAAACTGAATATATGTGCTATAATCAAACAGGCGACGTCTCCACACTAGACCGAAACTCTCTGAAACTGGTAGACAAATTCACTTACCTAGGAAGCAGTATCTCATCAACCGAAAAAGACATCGACTCGCGGCTGACAAAGGCATGGACAGCTATCGATAGGCTATCGATCATATGGAAATCAGAGCTGACCGATAAAATGAAACGCAGTTTCTTCCAGGCAGCGGTCGTGTCGATACTGCTGTATGGATGCACTACTTGGACGCTAACAAAATGACTGAAGAAGCTAGACGGCAATTACACAAGAATGTTGAGAGCAATATTGAATAAGTCCGGGCGGCAACAACTCACAAGGCACCAACTATACGGCCACCTGCCCCCCATCACGAAAACTATCCAAGTTAGACTAACCAGACATTTAGGACACTGCTAGAGAAGCAAGGACGAGCTCCTTAGTGATGTACTCCTATGGACCCCCACATGTGGCCGAGCAAAAGCAGGACGACCAGCTCAAACATACATACAGCATCTATGTGAGGATACGGGATGTAGCCCTGAAGATCTGCCAGAGGCGATGAATGATAGGGAGAAGTGACGAGAGAGGGTCAGGGATATTTGTGCTAGCGGCATGACATGATGATAATGATGAATATTGATAATAATCCCAAGTAAAAGAAGGAACTGTTCTAGTTTACCTATAGATGGGATAACAGGTACTACCTTAACTCCGGGACCGGAGCCTCACGATCAGACGTAGTTTGATGTCATACACAGGACATAAAAGATACTTGGCTATGACTTATAACTAAGCCACAATAGAAGAAACATAATGCTAGTATGTTAATTTAAGCAAAGCTTAGTAGATAATCACAAAAGAAATCAGAAAGAATAGATATGAAAAAAAAAACGAGATTTGCCATTTCCAAGATCTTTATTATCATCTAAGGAGGCAAAGAGAAAAAGTAAGTCTGTTATATTTTTAGTAGCAAAAGCAAAGACTATAGCGTTACTTCTTTATACTTATTACCACCTTTATGATTGTTAATGGAAAGAATTGCAATGCTGATATTCTGTTGTCCCGTTAGTAATGGTGACAGTGTCCTTTCTGCTATTAATAATGACCATTATTTCAGAAAAGCACAGAGATGTAATATCATAGTTGTATAAATAGTGATAATTGTTTTAGGCGCGATTATACTCCATGTCACTTTTTCACACCAGCGTCAGCAAGTCTCATCAGGTCTCCAGAACTCTTCTCAGTATTCTGGCCGATTTTAGTAATGGTCTCGGCACTTCCTCTGATTTCCAGCTCTTCCAGTCCACTTACTAAGCCATTAGGGACCGTTCCGAGCGTATCAATTGTAATTGGTATCCCAATCACTTTCACGTTCCATAACTTTTTTTATTTTCCTAGCAAGGTATAATTACTTGCTTCCCTCTTCGTTTGCTTTTCACTCAGTGTTCTGCTGGGATGGTACAATCATCTCTTCAGCAGGTTCTCTCTTTTTTTAAATCATCACTAGGTCTGGTCTTCTGGCCGGGATTAAGGGATCTGTTTGTATCTCAAAATCCCAGTTGCCCAGTCGGTTGAGGCTGTAGAATACATCAACTGCTTCTATGCCGCTAAACAATCTGATGGTGACGTTCCAGTAACGCTGGAGCTTTGGGGAATGCGGCATACCATTTCATTGCCATTGCTCTCAGGTCCACTCTGGCCTGGAGTGGTAGCACCTGATAGGGTTCTATCAATGGGTCAAATAGAACTAAAATGAAACTGTTTTTGTATGCTAAACTGAATTGTTTGAAATAGAAATGTTTTTGACATTGAAACTGTACTTATGCTAAACTGGATTCTTTGAAATAAAACTGGTTTGACATTTAACTTTGTATAAACAAAAAACTATACTTATACTAAACTGAATTGTTTGAATTAGAAATATTTGACTAAACTGAATAGCTTGAAATAGAAATGTTTTTGATATTGTTTACTTATGCTAAATTGAATTATTTGAAATATAAACTGGAGGTGCCCGTGGTGTTTTGGTTATCGTCGTAGGAAATGGACACAGCGACACGAGTTCAAATCCTGGACCAGGCTAATTGCATTTCACGTAGCACTAATACTCTTGGGAAAGGTATGAATCCAATTATTCTCCCTCCAGCTATGGATAAAATAGTAGGACAGACTAGGTTCTTCAGCTTTGGTGAGGCAACTAGTCTAGGAGAAGGAAAACTCTGAACTCAAACCTGTCAAACTCCGCTTAAAAAATGACCTTGTGTCATATCCTGCCCGAGCGGAGGGGTTGGTAAATTTGGAAATATAAACTGTTTATTTGTAAAAAAAATGAACTTGGCATTAAATACCCTACAAAGGTTGATATGTCATAAAAGTCAAAACAAACAAACAAACAAATAAAATCCCAAAGAATTTTGCCTTTATCATCTTCTATGAAAGATTCTGGTTTATGCACATACCATTTTGTTAGTAAGGTCAAACTTTGATTTTTGCACAATTCCGAGCGGATAATCTTTCCCATCAGACGTGTCTTGCCTTGAACTACTTTATTATTATTTACTCCTTTATATTCCATAGTTTTTTTTCCAATTACCTAGCAAGGTCGAGGTACTTATGCTTCTTTTCACTTTCTTTCTGTTTTAATCAGACACGACTGAATGTGGGCAAGGTGATCCACAGGGAGATGTGCAAGAAATTGAAATTTAACCATATGAACAAATGGTATATGCACAACCCATCATCTATCCTGGAGAATGACACACACAAACTCCTATGGGACTTTGACACACAAAAGGATCACTTAATCTTGGTTTGAAGACCAGACTTTATAGTAATCAACAAAAAAATAGAGAACTTGCAAAATTTTGGACTTTGCTGTGGCTGACCACAGATTAAAAGATATTTAGGATCCAAAGATTGACACAATTTCACAAACGTAGTAAACATTGTTTGCATTTATCCAAACCTCTGTCATGTATAGGAAATGACACAAAGCCAATCTTTAATCATGAATTAACGTTTTTTCTTCTCGTAGATTGGTTGCAAAACCAATGTGGGGCCAGTCCTCATAGTGTAGTAGCAAGCGTGATAGACTGCGCTATTGTGGTAAGCGAGTTCGAATTCCAGTCGCGCTATTACGTTCATTTACAGGCTAATACCCTTGGGGAAAACCCCTTAAGCTTCCAGTTAGGGGTTAAATACTACCAATATTGTTATTCTACAAGCATGGCTTTGGCATTAGATAACCCATGAAGGTTGATATGCATTTAAACGAAGAAACCAGAACCTAATTAAGGATAAAGTATACAATCTGTTCTACTTGCTGGAGGACGCTTCATATTATCCAAAGTTCATTAGCACGAAGTAAATGCAAAAGGCCCTGTCCAAGATTTAAATGATTTCAACAACTGCTATTTAACGTTAGTAATTCAATTTTATAAGTATTTCCGTCAAATACGTACAATATGCTTATAGCTGTATGATTTAAAACAACTAATAATGATAATCTTTAGTAATGATCAACCAGTTCTATTTGACCCACAGGTGAGACCCTAGTAAGTACTAACACTCCGGGCCTGAGTGGACCAGAGAGTAATGGTAATGAAGGAGTACCCGATATTTCCCAAACTCGAAAATTGTAGCCTCAGATGTAGTTTAGTTTCATATCCAGGACAGCCCAACCCGAGACAATTAGTCGAAAAGACATGCTTTTCTTACAATCGTTATTCATTTTTGCTAGGTTTATTTAAGCACTAGAATTTACCTGGTACATTTGTGCGTTGGGTGATGTAAAAATATATCAGATCAGCTCCAGGGGGTCTTCCTCCAAACCAAGGCAATACTATTCCTCCGTTAAAAGGAGTAAGAGCTACGTTTATTTTCCGGTGCCTGAGACTTTCCTAAAGGGTAATGCCAACGGGACTGAGCAATTTTAATCTTCTCCCTATAAGAGGATCACATATTGCAGGGCCCTTACATTAAACCCCATGTCGTGTCTCAATAGTGTGGGTGGGACGATGTTGTATATTTGGTTTATTTTGCTTGGCTTTATAGCATATCAACCATTGTAGGTAATTTAATGCAAAAACCATTTTCATACATATAAACAGTTCTATTTCAAACAATTCAGTTTAGCATAAGTACAGTTTTTTTTTGTTTATAGACACAATTAAGTGTCAAAACAGTTCTATTTCAAACAATTCAGTTTAGCATTACACTATTTAGTTCTATTTAACCCATAGATAGGACACAATCAGTTGCTGCTACTCCGAGCTAGAGTGGACCTGGGAGCAATAGCTATGATGGGGTACTCTGGGTTCCCCAAAGCTCCTGGATTATTGGAGTCTCACCATCAGATTGTTTAGTGTCATATCGAAGACACTCGTTGGGGGCGGGGGTCTTACCCAACTGCTTAGATGCAGTCTACGAACTAACCATTATACCCAAGGCGTTCTATCTATCATTATTATCATTATTGAACATCATTAAAATCTCATATTGCCAATTAATGACGTGACAGCTCTGACTTTCATACGCCTTAGAAAAAACAAAAGTTGCTAGTCCATCGTCTCCCGATTTAATGTCTCTCGTTGTTATTTTATACAGGTAGTTTTGTTTTTCCTTTTTTACATTATCATGTGTGTGGTGTCTGCTTTCAGCTCGCAAATTCTGCTTTCATGACAGATCTCAATTCAGACTGGACACACGCATGGAGCACACCATACGGCGTAGGCGTGCATCTCTGTTAAGGCCTGCCCAGTCGGCTTCATTGCCATTACTTCCACATCCACTCTGTCTCGGAGAGGTAGGGTCTAATGAGCTGTGGCCATAGAATATACCGACTACATCACTGCAAAGGGAAAAGACCTCTTCTATAACAAGTGTCATTTTTGTGTGACAATAAACTGTATCTGGTGAGGCTCCAGTCTTGAAGCTTTGGGGAATGAAGAGTACCCTTTCATTGCCATTACTTCCAGGTTTACTCCGACCAGGAGTGGGGTAGAACGTTCTATGGGTAGAATAGAACGTACATAGAACATACATCTTATTAAATTGTTTGTGATACTATTTACCAACCCCTCCGCTCGGGCAGGATATGACACAAGGTCAATTTTTAATTGAAACAGGTTTGAAATCAGAGTTTTCCTTCTCCTAGACTAGTTGCCTCACCAAGGCTGAAGAACCTAGTCTGTCCTACTATTTACCCATAGCTGGAGGGAGAATTATTGGATTCATACCTTTCCCAAGGGTATTAGTGCTATGTGAAATCCAATCAGTCCAGGATTTGAACTCGTGTCGCCGTGTCCAATTCCTGCGACGATAACCATTACACCACGGGCACCTAAATTGTTTGTGATACATAGCGATACTTAACTGTGTAATGAGTAATGTTAAATAGAAAGACTAGTGTTAAATGCTATTTAACACTGTTATTTCAATTCAACATTTCTCAATCGTTTGACACTATTTAACTGTGTGCCTAAATTGAAATATAGGTATCACATAGTAATACTTGAGAAAATTGGGTGGGGGATAGTCCTAGTTCTTTTCTTTGTTTAATAGCATATCAACCTTTGTAGGTTATTTAATGCCAAAGCCATTCTCCTAGAAGAACAGTAGTGGTACTATTTAACCCATAGCTGGGAGGATAAGGGGGTTCATACCTTTCCCAAGAGTATTTGCCCGAAAGTGAACGTAATAGCGCAGAAAATACTAGAGAAATATTTTTTAAATGTCAAACATAATTAAAAATTCCATTTATCATTTTAAACGTTTCAAGTAGATTTCATCTCATTCCATTTTCTAGTAAAGTAAAGTTGGCGACCGTAATCGTGGGTGACCAGAAGCTCCCTTTTCAATAGCTACTACACCAAGGTGTAAAGGGAGGGTGCTTCTCATTTCCCTGGATTGCTCCACTTTACCCTTGATACGTACCTTATATTGCTGAGTGTTAAGCAAAGAGGTATCAAGTCCCATTTTTAAAATCTTTGGTATGACGCGACCTGGGATTGAACCCAGGCCTCCCGGACCATTGGCGAACATTCTACCCATAAGACCAATGAGCCGGTTGATTCTAGTAAAGTAGTCAATCCTAATTTTTCTAATCTATCCTTATAACCGTAATATTTTATTTGTTTTTTTTATTTTTATCACTCTTCTTTATATGCCCTCTAACCTCAGTATCACCCTCCAATTTACATGACTTGACACTGGAGGCCAGGCCAGACCACAATATTGTATGGGGGGTCCAATTTTGTTTATTTCTAAAACAATCTTTGCCTTCCTTAAAATAAAATTTCTAACCGTCCAGCCCATCATTCCATTTGCAGTCGATAAAATTGATGAATTAATTATTTAAATTTATCCTCAAAACCAACCTAAGATTGCATTTCCCAATTTATTCTTTTATTTCCTTGTTGTTTAGTTTATTTTTAACTTGGATGTTTTTGGATCGACTATGTAGCAATTTACATTTTCTTCATTAAATTTTAATTTCAAAATATCTCCCTAATAAGACATTCTTTTAGATCCATCCCCCCCTCTATCAAATATTCATTTACAATATCAATACTTTCCAAAATATTATATGATGTTCATTTACCGTTGACGAAAGCATGTTGATTACAATTTATATCTTCCTCGATAAAAATTTGATATGAGATTTTAAATAAATTTTTCATAAACTTTACAGAACGTATATGTTAGAGAAACTCGTCTGTAATCACTTTTTAAATGTAGTGATATTAAAATTGCTGTTTTCTAAATATACTGAGTCATTTCATGTTCAAGAGATTTCTTGAATAATTTACTTATGGCTAAGAAAGATAAAACTCAAGAGAAAAACTGAATCTCAGTAAATAGCAACACAAAATAATGCCACATATTTAAAGCGAAAATTGATAATAGGCGAAAGTAACAAATGTAAGTTATGTGGAAAGAGAGATGAAACTGTACCATAGCTATGATATGGCTATGTGTGAAACGCACATCGAATGTCCATAAAGATAGAACATAGGAAACTCGAAATTCGAAAAACACGTAACGACTTCTCAGTTCAGTTACGAAACTTTTTTTTATACCTTTGAGTTAAAAGGTTCTTCGACATAAGGAGAGAGATACACATTCTTTCTATCCTGGCTTTTTCATCTGCCCCCACCCCCATCTCGTGCAGCACTCGCCACAAAGGCCACTGGCCTGGCTTCGGCAAGCAAGCGAAAGCCAACCGTCTTTTCCTGAGGCAGGTCTCAACTCTACTAACTGTTCTGGAGACTTAAGAAAACTTGCTGTCACTCAAACTCCAATAAAAGACAATCAATTAACGCTGAAAACTCTCAAGCAGTAAAATAATAAGCAACTCGTCAACTTCAAAACGACTGGAACTTCGAAACAAGAAGAAAGATTGCTGAGATTAACAAGGAACAACCAAAGATTCAGGAAGTAAAAAGATGAGAATTCTTTTTGAGTCGTATTCCGGTTGATATAAATCGGTTGCAATAAAAAAGTGAACCGGAAAACACGATAGGAAGTGACATTGCTTTTTTCCCCAACCCCATTTTTTGGAAGATAGGATGAAACAAGCTTCTTTTGTCTGTTCTTTTTTAAAATTTGTTTTTTGGTAGTTTTTTGTTTTGTTTTTTCTTGTAATGCTTCAGTTTCATCCAATTTTATACATTTATTTCTTTTATGTTCTTTTCGTTTTTTTTACTTCATGTGTCGGTGTGCATGTGTGCATATGTGTGTGTACGTTATGTGTGTGTGTGTGTGTGTGTGTGTGTGTGTGTGTGTGTGTGTGTGTGTGTGTGCGCATGTTGTGCGCGTGTGTTGTGTGCATGTATGTGTGCGTGTTTGTTGTATGTGCTGTATGTGTTGTGTGTGTTGTGGGTGTGTGTATGTGCGTGTGTGTGCGTGTGATGTGTGAGTGAGATGTTGGTTTTGTGTTTTAGCAACAGCACAGTTGATAAGTTGATGGACGGTTTGATAAATCGATGGGAGCAACAGTGATACAATGAGAAGACATTTAACAAACGATAACGAAAACAGTGATGGGTAATTGTAAAACGGGAGCGGAATTTGAAACGATAAGAAATATCTTATATCCAAGCAGACAACACTGGAACATTCACGTAAAGAGAGGAAACCAAAAGAACATTATATATATATATATATATATATATATATATATATATATATATATATATATATATATATTACACAGCAATAGTACAAACCAACATACATCTTCCGACGTAAGGATGATTCTCACAGATAATGAAATAATTGCATATAAAAACAATAATGAAAAACCATTACAAATCCTAGAAGCAATATACATAAAAATAATTAAAAAAACAAGCATAGATGAAATAGCATTTAACACAGACACTAATTAGAAATAATGAACATCGTCTTTAATAAAACTTGCTTTAATAATAACTAGCTGCCTAAATATACACTCTTCAATATATATATATATATATATATATATATATATATATATATATATATATATATATATATATATATATATATACCTCAGTGTTTGGGGGGTCTCTGTGTGTGGATGGATATAAAATTATGAAAAAAACAAGGTATTCAAAGGATGAGATTATTAAGAATATTTGCCAACGTTAAACTTTCTTGTTTTTTGGTTTAAATTAAGCATACTATGATTGTTAGTAGCGTTCTATTTCAAAACTGACGTAATTAGCGTTCTAAAATTATTTAAAACCGTAACGTATTTGCTAAAAAATTCTTTTCTGTGGCTGTTTGTAAATTTTGGAATGATTATGGTTAGAAATATTATTGAAAAACATAATAAGTGAGTATAAATGAAAAAATAATTAATTAAACTAATTTAGATATCGGATCTTGAAACATTTTTGCACTAATAAGGGAATAATTTTCAAAAAATAGGTCTTTAATATATATATATATATATATATATATATATTAGATTTTATGAATCTAATTTCATGGAAGTTTGTCTGCGACCCTAGGTTTCGTGAAGTTTTACACACAGCAATTCCTTTAGTTATCTGCCTAATGATTGTTGTTTGTAAAACTTCATGAAACCTAAGCTCGCAGACAAACTTCCATGGCATTAAATATATAAAATCTAATATATATTTATTTATTATTATTCTCTCATTAGAGCTTTTCACATCAGCGATAGCCGATGGATTTTCACTGAAGTCTGAGTGACAGCAAGTCTCCTCAAGTTTCCAGGACTCTTCTTAGTATTCTGGCAGTTCTCAACAATGCTGTCGTTTGGATGATCTCCACTCGTCCACCAACCTCCAAGTCCTCTAGTCCCTTTAGTAATCCCTTAGTTACTGTTCCAAACGCACCAATTACAATTGGTATAATTGTCATCTGCATGTTCCACAGTTTTTTCAGTTCCCTAGCAAGGTCGAGGTACTTATCCTTCTTTTCACATTCTTTTAGTTTTATTCTGTGGTCTGCCGGGACAGCAAAGTCGACTATTTTGAAAGTTCTCTTCTTTTTTTTTTTTTTGTTGATTATTATTAAGTCTGGTCTCCTGGCTGGGATTAGCTGATCCGTTTGTATATTAAAGTCCCATAGGAGTTTATGCGAGTCATTTTCTAGGACAGGTGCTGGGTTGTGCATATATCATTTGTTAGTATGGTCGAATTTAAATTTCTTACACATTTCCCAGTGAATCCCCTTACCGACCCAGTCGTGTCTCGCCTTATACTCCCGCTGTGCTAATTTGCTGCATTCGCTTATTATATGATTGATGGTTTCATCTCTGTCACCACATAGCCTGCATTTGCTATTTTATTGCGTCTTATCTATTCTCGCTTTGATATGATTTGTTCTTATGGCGTTGTTCTGTGCTGCTGTTAGGAGAGATTCTGTTTCTCTCTTAAAGTTTCCTTTTCTTAGCCATCTCTATCGCAGATATTGAACACTCTCCAAATTATATCGCACTTGGTTCACCACAAACCCACAAAGTGAATTAGTGATAACCAACACTGTCACAATATATATAGTCATTTCCCTAGTACTTTCTGTCCAAACTTAGGCCATCATCGGAGTAGGGGAGATGTATTACGAAAGAGATGTAACTTTTATATGTACATTACTACTTTGTAAGAATGAGCGTTTATACTAGTGTATTGTGTAGCGTTTAATTTTTTAAACTTTGTTTCTGTAAATAGCGTCGGTAGCTAAAGTCATTTAAGTACATTATCACTGGATTCAAATTAATTCTATAAAGTTTGGGTTTTATATTTCTAATATGTAGTGCCTCGAGAATCAGCAGGCTTTGCTTGTGATTTTGTTGTTCGAATATTGTTGTTTTCGGTAAGAATTTTCCGAAATTCAATTGTCAGGCATGAATGTGTTTTTAGATTTTATGCTATGGAACTGATATCAGAAAGGTGCATTGTAAGGGCATAAATTTACTAAGCTTTTTGCTGATGAGACTCGAACTCACTCGTGCAGTTTTGCTAGTGTGCATTGTAAGGGTAGTTGAGGTTAAACCGTCGTATATATTCTTGTTTTCAGGGATACAATCCCATAAAAGACATTTAAATTGGCATATAACGTTAGTCTTTGGCAAAACTCCAATCGAGGGAGTGAAATTATCATTAATGACTAAGTTGGAGGTTTTAAATTTTTTATAGCATATGGTAAGTTTTAGTTTTATTTGGATCAGTAGGGGGAATGTTTCTTTGAATCAATGTTTTTGAAATATTTTCATCAAATTTATAATTGCAGTGCATTAGGTTGCGGTAAAAAGTTTGATAAATGCTTGTTTATTGGCTGAAGTGTTGCAGTGTTTATTTTGTTGGCTAACATTTTTAATTATACGTATAATTTGTTCATCAACAACAGTTAGGGAAGCCATTATTGATGAGAGTTTGTTTTATATTTTTATTTCTTTATAAAATATTGTTTTGGATGAGGAGATTAGTTTTGCATGGTTTATTAGGTAATAATAATTGCTTTTTTATATCGGAAGGGACATTCACTTTTATAGTTAAGGGTACAGGAGTTGTTATTAGAGGGTTTTTTGTATGTAGAAGTAGTGAAGTTATTATCATTATTGTTAGTATCAATGAGAACATCTAAAAAGGAAATTTTATTGTTTTTGTTTTGTTAATGAGTAAAGTTAAGAACTGAATTTTTTTTGATTTTATTAATATCATTAGCAAGAATAAGTATATCATCAACATATCTTAGGTATATTGAAGTATATTAGGTATGTACATATATATAACAAGAAACTTTTTTCTCACACACACACACACACACACATATATATATATATATATATATATATATATATATATATATATGGGTCCTTGATATATATATGTGTACCATAGCCATGATATGACTATGTGTGAAATGTACATCGAATGTCCATAAATATAGGACATAGGAATCTCGAAACACAAAAAACACTTGACGACTTCTTTGTTCAGGTACGAAACTTTTTTTTTATTACCTTTGAGTTTAAAGGTTCTTCGACATAAGGAGAGAGAGGCACAATCTTTCTATTCTGGCTTTTTCATCTGCCCCCCCCCCCAACACGAGTGGCACCCACCACAAAGGTCTCCGCTAGCAAGCGAAAACCAACCGTCTTCCCCCGAGGCAGGTCTCATCTCAACTCTACTAACTGTCTTTTTTCAAAATCTCCCAAAATCCTCAGCGCACTTCCGGTGCGTGACGTCATTCGCACTCGCTAGCCCCCATTTCCCATCTGGGCAATTGTGACATCTTTGAGTGACACGCCCGCTCTGCGCACGCGCGTGAACACCTGTGTTAATGTTGCACCTAAGTAACCTATGCACTGAGCCGAAAGGTTCTCAGCCCAACTAAACCCAAAGGCATAAACCGAAATCCCTCGGCCATTATATTACATATGTACATACCTAATATATATATATATATATATATATATATATATCAGTGGCGACTCTAGCCTATTTTTGCTACTCGTGCCCCCACCTCTGTCAATTTCAGTTCCCAACCCGTGGTCCGTGGACACAAAGTAAGTCATCATAGTTGCTATTGCGTGATTCTCCATTGTATTGCACAGATTGACAAACGTACCTTGCATGGTGTTTTTTTTTTTTTGTAAACAATCAAGGTACTATATAATTTGTAGTCTTGTTAATACAGTAGATAAGATAAATTTTTTTCCTTTCAAAAGTATAGAAGAAAAGAAAAGATGTTCATTACTATGACGAGAAAAATATGTTTATTAGAATAAAGAAATTGATGTCAAATATACACAGACACAGGTAGTAGTTTCAATTTCGCTTAAAATAAAGATTATTTGTTGAAAATGTATTCAAATAAACAAATTTTAGTTACATAATTTAATATATGCAACATTCATTAAAGAAATAGAGAACGCCGTTTAATCAACATTTACCATAGCGATGATGATGACGTCGGCGACGGCTATAAACTGCTACCCCCCTCTCTCTCCCTCGGTCCCTCTCCCTCTTCCCAAGACAGTTGTCAGCAGTCAGACTGTGCTAATTTTTTTGAGCACGGTATTCTGGCTTGCTTTTTCTATTGGCTACAGCCAAAAGCGAGATTTCGCTAACATTACTGTTATTATAAGGGTCTTGTGCTTGGCACGGATTATGCATGTTCAACATTATAGCCGATTTTATGGGATGTTCAATGGATCTGACGGTGGCCGGACAAAGACCATCCGTTCAAAACAGCGTCGTTGTATTATTCCCAGATATATTTATGAACTTTTGGCTACTTAGTTATCGAAACTTGAATAGATACGTAATTTAATTGAGATCAGACGAAGTATGTTTGCTTGAAATTAATGGATGATTTTTGTCCATTTTGAATAACATTGACCGAGTTATTGGTCGTGCCGGGCACGAGTAGCACTAGTCCCATCTCCGCCCCTGATATATATATATATATATATATATATATAATGGAAATAAATCCGACGCTATGAAGAAAATAGGAGAACATATTAAGCCAAAAGTGATGAATTTATTATGATGGAAAGTCAATCTTAAAACGTTTCGGTTTTAATTAACCTTTATCAGGACTTTAAAATTGTGAAAAATGTTGCTTTAACAATAAAACATCCATCGCTGTTCAAGCAACAGAGAACCTAAAGCAAAGAAGGTGTAAAATAACCCAAGATGCGTTGACATGCTGAAAAATCAATCAAGCTTATTCAAACTTGTCTTGTAGACTGTTTTCGTGCATAGTATCTTCTCTCCTCAGGTCATCCTATTTAGATGTTCCTGTTCCAAATTAAACTCAACTTTGTTAACAAATAACGATATACTAGGATAGTAGTCCATTGCAGGTGAGTTCGAATCTCACTGAGTGTCCCATACTTCTGTCCACGTATCAAATTAAGCAAAGCTTTGTCAATTATTACCAGGGGTTTTGGCAAGATAAAGGCAGAAAGAACGAAGTCATTGAAAAAAGAAAAAAGGAGAAATAATAATATTTCTAATGAAAATAAAGAGTATTTACATTTTTAATACAACCGGACAAAGGAATATACAGACAAAAGCTCATTTATTATAGAAAATGTTTTATGAATGAAAAAGAAAGGATGTTTGGCAGATATGACCGAAGTTTGAAAAATAGAAGAAACATAGACAAATAAATAAATCTGTACTACCAACCTTATAAAAATAGAATAATGTCTGCTGCTCAGGAAAGCAAAGGAAAAAAAAAAAAAAAAATAGGAAACTTTCCAAAATTGCCATTAATATGTTTGAAGAATTTAATTTTGGCTTCATGAATTTTTTCGTGTTGAAATATCACGCACGCACGCACACACACACAAATCCACACATACGCAAACGCACACACACTCAAAAACTTACTCGCACACACACAAACACATACAGACACAAATAGAAATACACAAATACTCTCATATACACAAAGAAAAAAGATCAAAACTTTCTTCATTCAAATCTATACTTACAATTGAGAAAAGTTTGTTTATCTGGCTTACAGTTTGTGTTATTTGTAAGACTCGAACTGAATATAATACGAAACGAATTATCTGACATTGTTACTAACAAAGCCACCATGTTGACTAAAAAAGACGAAATACGAAGAACAATATTGATGTGTGTGTGTGTGTGTGTGTGTGTGTGTGTGTGTGTGTGTGTGTGTGTGTGTGTGTGTGTGTGTGTGTGATTTTTTTTATTTTTCTCTTGGTCCAAAGAGAGAAAAAGTAAATATTTCAAAATGGTTCACAAAGAGATTTATGACATTTAAAAATTACACTGGTTTACAAAAATAAATTTTTGGTCTGAGGCAAGAATGGGGATAGGTGTTTTTTGTTAATTTGGGTGTTCTGAATTCAAATTTATAAATAGTTTTGCTCTATCACCTCTAGTTTTCTGGCTTTTAAATAGTCTCATTTTAATATAAACAGAGAATATATGTGCATATTTATAGAGTTGCAGCAGCTTATAACAGATGAAACAGGATAGATAAAGAACACTGATTTAATCAATATACTTGGATGACACAATTACACAAGTCATAGTACCACAGACAGTCAAAAGTGTGTTTTATTAGAAGATCTGGTGTATTTTGCCTCCGGGATGTAACGCAAGAGCTTCCAGCAGATGTCTCCCATTATGCCGGGGTTCCATTTGCCTTGATAGTTGCTCTCCATCTTCGTAATGTCTTGGTGAAATCTTTCTCCATGCTCATCACTCACTGCTCCAAGGTTTGGCGGGAAGAAGTTGAGGTGGGAATGGAGAAAATGAATTTTGAGTGACATTCGGCACCCCGTATCCTCGTACGCGTGTGTTACCAAGGAAGCCACTACAGACTGACTTGAATGCTTCCCATGCTCTAAGTTCCTTTAAGTTAAGAATCTCCTCAAAATCAGTATCCTTCAGCACTTCTCGGATTTGAGGTCCGACAAAGATGCCCTCTTTGAGCTTAGCAGCACTAAGACCTGGGAACACAGTAGACAAGTGTTAGAAGGCAGCACCATTTTTGTGCAACGCCTTCACGAAATTCTTCATCAAACCAAGCTTGATTTGAAGAGGAGGAAGAAGCACCTTATTCATGTCCACCAGAGGATTCTCCTTGAGGCTGTGTTCGCCAGGAACAAAAGTGTTTCTAGACACCCAGTCTTTCTGTTTGAATTGCAGCTCGACTATCCCAGAGACAGAGAAAACAACAGTACTTTGTGAAGCCCGCTTGCATGCCCATAAGAAGAGCAATGACCTTATTTGTTCTGGTGATCCTTACATCTTCCTGGACTAGGTTCCACTGTTTAAGACGAGAAGCCAAGAGCTCTGACTGCTGTTTTGACAGATACAAATCATGAGCAAGATCATTCAGGTCTTCTTGCGTGATCCAGTGTGGCTCATTGCCACTTGTTCCTGAATATGTAGACTCAATATCTTCCAAAGATATTGACTCGGCAGAATCCTCCCTTAAAGGCATTTCTTCATATGATGAGGAAAGAAGATCCTTATTTACTGGAAGTGTGGGTCAGGAAGATCATCTGAATGGGGAACGGGTCTCATAGCAGATCAAAGATTGGGATATTTGATCTTTTCCCTAGAAGATGCATTGAAACCAGTTATATTAGTTAAACAAAAATAACAATCATCTGCGTGGTTTCGCGGCTCTCTCCAAACCATCGGGACTGCAAAGTTGAAAGCCGCTTTCTTGCCATTAAACCATGCAGTTAGTCCATTGTAGCAGGGTTTACAACAGATGTGTGGAGCCGAAAACTTGTCCTGATCACCAATTTTACAGTCAAAATAGTGAAAGTAGGTGGTTCTGAGGAGGAAAGTGATGGTTCGACGCTGTGCAACTGTTGTGAAGTCCCCACACACGTGGTAGAAAGAATTGGCCTTGTTGAGGCATCCTCGACATTTTGACGTGCTTGAAGCCATTGGAGAATCTGAAAATATAACAAAGTAAAACTAAATGTGCATGTGAAAATGTAATACTAATATTTAGTAACCCAAAAGATGTGTAACACGGTAGTTGAGGGACACCAACCTCCTGCGCCGCCTGCGAGACAACCTCTTCCAATGACTGCCAGAGTGTGGATTGAGACCTGCTGCCTTAACTCTCAAAATCCGTCTTGATATATAACTATGTAACTATATATATATATATATATAATGCAATGCTATCACTTACATTTAGTGCATAATAACTAAAAAATAAGCCATAAGTCTCACAATATTAGAATTAACCCTGAATTCATATACGCCTTTATGTACCGTATATGCACAAAATGCACACTATGCATATCTAAAAAAACTAGAGGTGATGAGTAAAAACGGATTTCGAATTTGAATTCAGCACCCTCAAATTAGGTAAATACGGGTATTTTTGTGCTTGCCTCAATTTCTTTGTAAACCAGTGTTATTTATTTAGTTCTTACATGTTTCCATCTTGTGGCTTTCATCAAAGAACGATTAATGTTTTTTCAGGTGCAGTATTCGGTTTATATGCAGATCATTGTTTTGATGGGATGGTTGTTTCTTTTAATAACGTGCTAGATTTCTTGTAAGAGTTAGTTCTTTCTTTCTATTTTTATTCTTTTTTCCTCTCTTTCTCTTTCTCTTTCGCAGAGGTAATCTAATAAGCTTTTTTTGCTTAGATGAGGCACAAGGGCACCCAATGAGAATTGAACTCACTCGTGCAGGTTTGCTAGTCTAACTTGCTAACCATTACACCACCCAAGGTGCCCTCTTTCTCAGATTGTGTTTCTTGTTCTCACTTGTGGATGCATTTTTTATTTCCCCAATTAGTCTTTGATATTTGATATGCTATGAAGCTTTTTTGTTCATCATCATCATTTTCATTAAGCCGCACTGACAGCCCGGAGTTCTCTGACTCTCTCTCTCTCTCTCTCTCTCTCTTGCTCTCTCGCCCTTTCTCTCTCTCTCTGACTCTCTCTCTTGCTCTCTCGCTCTTTCTCTCTCTCTCTCTCTCTCGCCATCCGTCCCAATCATCCATCTTTTCTTGCAGGTCCGCCAATCAAAATCCAGTGTCCACACTGAACCTTTGCTGGTCAGCTAAAACAGGCATGTCCACGTGTAGTAGTAGTATTCCATAGGAGAACGTCGATTATAAGTTCGTCTTTGCATATATATATATATATATATAAGAATCTTAGTTGCCTGTGGATTTTTTCTTTGTTGTAATAACATATCAACTTTTCGTGAGTTATTTAATGTTAACCCCATTGTTGAAGAAGAACAGTAGTGGTACTATTAAACCCATAGGAGGATAATTGGGTCCATGCCTTTCTTAAGGGTATGAGTCTGAATGTGAACGTAATAAAGTGACTCGGGTGAGAACTCGCTTACTATGATGTTGAAGTACATACAGCACATTAGTAACTACGCCACGAGGACTCTCCCACAGGACGTTTAAGCATGAGCTGACATATTTGGTCAAAGGAGGAAGCCGTAGATCCAGATGTATATATATATATAGAGAGAGAGAGAAGCGGACCGAGGAGAGAGTAGAAAATCAGTGCCCGTAAAAAAAAGGTCTATTGCTCCGAGGATTTAAACAGATTTGAAATCAAAGTTTTCCTTCTCCTAGACCGGTTGCCGTACCAAGATTACCGATCCCAGTCTGCTCTATTATTTATCCATAGTTAAAGGGAGAATAGTAGGATTCATGTCTTCCCCAAGAGTATTAGGTCTATGAGAAACACAAAGTCTCGTCCAGATTTTGAATTAGGGTCATAGTGTCTATTTTCTTTGACAGTAACCATTACGCTACCTCTCAAGTATTTTTCCCCATTCGTGTTCATCCCTTTTCAACACCTAGGAAAATAAATACCACGGGTTCAGTGTAAAAATGTTGTTGTCATTGCTATTGTTCATCCACTTATCCACGATAATCACACTTCCATTGACCGAACAACAAATTTTGAATTTACATTCCTTCAAAATATAATAATTTCCAAACAGTTGAATTATAATTTCCTAACAGTTGAATACTCGTTACAAAATACTTCCATTTATTAAACTATTTATTTGTGACCGAACTGATTACTGATGGCGGCCTTATATGAATTGAAAAAAAAGAGACGTAGGGTGGAATTCTCTGCATCACAAAAATCTAAGTTCAATTTAATTTGACTCAATGAAAATCGGAGGAGCCTGAATTATGGTTTAGGTAATTTTGTTCAGTATCAACACCAAAACTGATACCCACCCACCCGACAAAAAATAGAAAAAAGAATGAATAAATAAAAATAGACAAATTATCAATCAGAAAAATTCTGGAAAAGATATTTATAAACTTAATAGGGTAAAATAAATTCATCAAATTTTATTTGGTGTGTCGGTTCAAATTTGGCAAGTTTTCAACTACAAAAATCAATTCTCCCTCAAAACAATTCCAAATATAGCAAATCTCTAGAAAAGATCAATTAATTTTCCAAGGATACTAGACAACCCGTGATCTTACTGAGTTCCCGTTGTATCAAAAGCCCATAATGATACTAAGTAAAAGTAAAGTTGGCGACCGTAGCCGTGGGCGACCAGAAGGCTCCCTTTTCGATAGCTACTACACCGAGGTGTCGGGAAGGGCGCTACTCCTTTCCATGGATTGCTCCACTTTACCCTCGATACGTACCTTATATTGCTGAGTGTTAAGCAAGGTGGTATCAAGTACCATTTTTGATGTTTCAAGTAGATTACATCTCATTCCTTTTTCTAGTAAAGTTGGCAACCGTAATCGAGGGTGACCAGAAGCTTCCTTTTCAATAGCTATAACACCAAGGGGTAGGTCAGGGTGCTTCTCCTTTCCCTGGATTGCCCCACTTTACCCTTGATATGTACCTTATATTGCTGAGTGTTAAGCAAGGAGGTATCAAGTACCATTTTTAAAGTCTTTGGTATGACGCGACCTGGGATTGAACCCTAGTCTTTTGGATCATTGGTGAACACTCTACTTACTATTTAGATGGGAGTCACGTATTCTTATTAACATTCCTATTTACATAGTGTGATAGAGTCAGAATCAGCTTCTTGACTATTAGTACTGAATTCGCTCTTTACTTAGTCTTATACTTCTTGTTGAATATTGACCTGGAGAACCAATTGACATCTGTCGATGCAGTTGCGAAACTCAGATCTTGGGAAGAAAAATAACAGGAAATGCACCTGTGCACCTGGTACCTAAAGTAAACAGGGCGCGGGTGTTCTCAGTGGAAATGCTGCAAAAATTGCGTGGGTAACATGCTAGAAGAAAGCATGATCACGTGCATTGTGTAGGCGGTAGCCTGGAAGTGTAACAACGAGAAATTGCTTAGGTTACAAGTTACAAAGAGGTGTGTCCTACTGCAATGTATAAGCGGAAGGTTATAGATGTGATCACAATAAATCGCGTGGGCTTCCGGGATTTTATATAACCAGAAAGATTTCGATCTGGGCAGAAAGAAGAGAAAAGCTGCTCAATGAAGATTAGTATATAGGCCCCTGTATGTGCAGCTCAGCCATCTTTGACCCTCCGTACTCTACCCATCTATATAGTTTGGGTAAGAAGCTGATCATATTTTTATAAATCAGTGTTGTTGTCTTTCTCTGCTATACAACATTCTGACTTTGTACCAAGCTAAGCTATGGTTAAGAAATAGCTATCAAGAATTCGTTTTACATTGTGTTAGTGGGTAGATGGTACTGATTGGTTTAAAGGAATAAACTAAATCACCGACCGGCTCACACCCACAGAAAAAAATAAATTACAAATCCCTGACAGCGTAATGGCCATCCTTTAAAGTTTGTGCTGGACGGTTGGAAAATTCAGGCGAAGGTTTTTCAAGTAGTAAGGATATACCTCTATGTAGGAGGTCCGAGAGTATTCGACGGACATAGAGGATTCGACCGTCATAGAAGGTAGACGACCGGCATAGTGTGTGTGTTTGAGCAAATGAGAGTGTATCCAACCATCCACCCGGAAAGTCAGAATGTTTTGCTCTTCTAAATCGAAGAGTCTAAGCTTTAAACCTCTTAGTTAGATCTATTTTAACATGTCCTCCTGTCGAAAGTTCAGGAATAATTAATATAGTGTCTGTTTTACTTAATCAAATATGTTTAAAAGAAAAAATGCCAATCTATCTATCTATCTATCTATCTAGATAGATAGATAGATAGATACACACATATATATGCATGTAAATGAAGATATATACACAGACATATATATACAGACATATATATATATATAAACAGTTATATATACATGTGCATATATATACACATATATACACATTTATCGACACACACATATATTTATATAAATATTTGCTAAAAGATAGAACATGAAGAAATATTGCACACAGTGAATCTCATAAATTAACCAGGTTGGTTGGTTGGTTTTTTTAGGTCATATCGCCGCTTGACGGTTATTTAATGCCAAATCCAACGAATTAAGCACTCCGGTCTCCGTAAGTGTAAAATGTAAACAAATGGAAAATTGAATACGTATACGTTAAGCATCTTCGTTTACGTTGAGACTGCTGGTGTCTGTGAGATTGTTAACGTAAAATTGGCCGGATTTTGATCCCAGATGAAGGCATCTTGCGCGTCTAGCCACCCTGATGAGTTGTAATACAACGAAATAGTCTGTCTGTGGATGACAATATATATATATGTATATATATAATTTGTAAGTGGATAGTCTGTAGGCAACTTAATTTTAAAAGAGAGTTCATTTGTTTGCACACAGTTAGAAGTCATCATTATGTCACGTTACTTGCACGGATTTCCCGTACACTCTCTTGCCTCACATCTCTATCGTCCATCGCTCCCGGCAGGTCTTCCAGGCTACATCCTGTATCAGCTCAGAGTTGTTGTATATAGGTTCTAGCTGGTCGTCCAACCTTTGCTTGTAAATATGAAGGGGTCCACAGGCGTACATCGCTTCTCCAGTGTCCCGCATGTCTAGTTCGTCTAACTTGGATACTTTTTGTGATGGGTGGTAGGTGGCTGTACGTATTTAACATTAGTAATTCTGTTTATTAAATATCATGCAATATGAATAATTTTCACACAGCTGGATGGTTTCAAATATTGATAATAATCTTTCATTAAAAAATGAACTGTTCTATTTGACTCTTAGATGGTACCCTAACAGTTACTATCAATTCTGGTTTGAGAAGCAAACCGGATTTTTTCAAAAGTTTGTCCAATTTGAACGAAGAGGAATTGAATATAAAAAAAACAGAAATTAAAAAACGGGAACATTTTTTCGGAAATATTTTTTATTGTTTAGCATATATAGAAGATCCATCTCAACTACTGCAACTTACCAGTTTCGAGAAACATCGACTTTTATCGATTTTAGATGGAGGTTTCTGTTGACAGACAAAAATACGAAGTCGAAACGATCACTGACTTTCCAACACATTTGTAAACCAGTTATCTTTCCCTGTCGACTGACCTGGATTGGTAGGGTCCCATCTATGGATCAAAGAGAACTGTTCAATCATTTATTTAGATTATTATTATTATTCATCAAGTCGCGCTAACAGCACGGATTTTCCATGACTCTCTCTCTCTCTCTCTATCTATTTATTTATCGCCCCCCCATCCCTATGATCCATCGTTCTTACAAGTCTTCCAAATCTTGTCTCCGCGTGTAAATAAGATCTTGCTGGTCGGCCAACACTGGCACGTCCATGTGTGGGTAATTAAAACTATACAGCTGTTTTCAAATTATTTATATTACATAGGAATACTTGACAAATAGAAATGCTTATATTAAAGAACAATGATTGAAACAATTTAACTGTGTGCAAAGAAATACTTGATAAGAGTATTATTACTGTTAGATAGTAATGCATGAAACCATTTAACTGTGTGCAAATAAATGAGCTCGAACAACTCGTTTTCAGTTAGCTACAAACTATTCGCAAACAAATCATATATATATATATATATATATATATATATATATATACTGAAACTGGATTTGTCATTGAAGTACCATGAAGGGTTGATATGGCCTAAAAACAGCGTGTTCACGAATGGCCCGGAAGACCGATGTTCAATTCCAAGTCGAGCCATACCAAAGACTAAAAAAATGGTACTTGATACTTCCTTGCTTAACACTCGCCACTATAAGGTACGTAAAAAGTTTAAGCGGAGCAATCCAGGGAAAGGAGTAGCGTCCTTCCCTACACCTCGGTGTTATAGTTATTGAAAAGCGAGCCTTTGGATTGCCCTCAACTACGGTCGGCTACTTTTACTTACTTTATGTATATATATATATAAAAAGGATTTGGCATTAAAAAAAACCCACAAGGGTTGATATGCCCTAAGGAACCAACCAACCAACCAACCAACCAGCCAGTAAATTTTCATTAGTTTTATATATAAATATCAACTTTTAAAAGAGATAGATCTAAAACAAAATTATTCAATAGCTGCTATACCGAGGTTTAGGGGAGGGCGCTACTCCATTCCTAGATTGCTCCATTTTACCCTTGATTTCTACCTTATAATGTTGAGTGTTAAGCAAGGCAATATCAAGTTCGATTTTTTAGTCTACTCATTTATTTTTCATATAGTAATAGTGGAGATTGAACTCGTTTACTATTGTGCCACAGTCAAGCATTCCAACCAATACGCCAAGAGGACAACACATTAATTAATTATTAATTTCTACTCATTTATTTTTTATATATTTATTTTTTTGGTAGGGTAAAACGAAACCTGGAAAACAATGTGCCCAGTGTACTGAACTGTGAAATATATAAAATAGCAAGTACTTTTTACGGATATAAGTCAGGGTTTCTCAAAGTGATCTATATAGGTCCCCGAATAAAATATTTGTAGGGGAATTAAAAATATCGGGGTCCACAGGAGGTGAATTTACTTGTTCGAATTTATAAATCTCTTTATAACAAGAGAATGTGGTATGCCTGATTGTGTGTGATACAACTGGTGATGTTCATATATGACCCATTCAAACCATAAGGATCATTTATATGAATGAACGATATTCAAATGCAAAGTAAAAGTTTAGACACCTTTCTCACAGAAGAATTTATTGAAATAAATTTAGATTTTAAAGCTAAGTTTATGCATGCATCTAAAAAAAAGTGGATATTACTGGATGAATTTTTAAAAATTGCAGCAAAATATCTCAAAACAATGTTGCTAGCAATATTCAACAAGTCCTGGCGACAACACCCCACAAGGCACCAACTATACGGCCACCTGCCTTCCATCACGAAAACCACCTAAGCTAGACGAACCAGACATGCAGGACACTGCTGGAGAAGCAAGGACGAGCTCATAAGTGATGTACTCCTATGGACCCCCGCATATGGCCTAGAAAAAGCAGGATGACCAGCTCGAACATACATACAGAAGCTATGTGAGGATACGGGATGTAGCCTTGAAGACCTGCCAGAGGCGATGAATGATAGGGAGAAGTGGCGAGAGAGGATCAGGGATGTCCGTGCTAGCGGCACGACATCATGATGATGATGATGATGATGTGTGACTGTTGAACTCATTTTACTAGCTTTCCCAAGTTTGCATCTGGTTGAATCTGAGTTTTGCCAAGGGCATTATTTAATAAGGAGACAGAAAAGCACTTTGAATATAGACCATCTGCAGCACAAACTCACCATTGGCCAGTCGACTGGGGTTGTAGAATACACCGACTGCTTCTCTGCAGAGGGATAAGACCGCCCCAACGAGTGTCCTGGATATGACACTAAACAATATGATGGTGGGGTTCCAATAATACTAGGGCTTTGGAGAATGCAGAGTACCCCTTCATTGCCATCGCTCCCAGGTCCACTCTGACCCGGCGTGGTAGTACTTGATAGGGCCCTATCTATGGGTTAAATAGAACTAACGGCATATTTATGCTAAACTGAATTGTTTGACTAAACTGAATAGCTTTAACAGAAATATTTTTGACAATTAAACCGTACTTACATTTAAACTGCGTGCTTATGCTAAACTGAATTATTTGAAATGGAACTGTTTTTGACATTAATACTGTACTTACACTAAACTATATTGCTTATTATAGAACTGTTTTGACATTAAACTGTGTGTAAACAAAATCTGTACTTATAGTAAACTGAATTAGCTGAATTAGAAGTGCTTGAATAAACTGAATAGCTTGAAATAGAAATGTTTTTCACAATTAAACTACTTACATTTAAACTCTGTACTTATGCAAAACTGAATTGTTTGAAATAGAACTATTTTCATACAAATGGATTTTGCGTTAAATAACCTTTAACGGTTGATATGCAATAAAACCCAAACAACCAAACAATCAACCATCAAACTCACTCGTCAGCAACCTAATATTCGTGATCTCCTCAACGCCCACTAATCCCAGCTTTCTCTTTAAATAATTATTCAAGAATTAAAGTTGCGTTTGCATTTATAGTTTACTTATTCTTTCCGCGTGTAAATTGAATGAAACACTGGTAAATTAGTTGTGTTTTTTTTTAAATTTAATATTCAATTAATTTATTCGGGAGTGAATGGAAATAAAATTTGTTTTCAAGAGGCGCATCAAGTAAAAAGTTCGAGACGCCCTGATCTTGATCATTTTCTTGCTGGGTGGGCGAGAACTTTTCGGTATTTCTTCGTTTACTCAAATATTAACGGAATTTTTTTTCTAAGTTACTTTCACCTTTTATGCATAAATTATCGGATTGAGAAGGTTTTTTTTTTTTATCATTTCATCTCTGAAATGAGATTCCATCAAGAGTTCTATTTTGTAGGGTTGTGAGTTTTTTATTGTTTTTTTTTTTTTGGTTTTTTTTTTTTTTCATTTCTTTTATTTTTACATCACGATTCTCTGTGCTGTCACGAATATTGTTTATATAATTGAAATAACAATGGAAAATTGGCGGTCTCTTTTTATATGAATTTAGATTTATAAGACTCTAAATGCAATACTTAAATCTTGCCAGAAAGCTGAAAAAGCCGTGGAACATTAAGTTGGAAGTAATACCAATTGCAATTGGTATATTGGAACAGTACTCAAAGTTCTCGAAAAGAGACTGGGGAAACTAGGGATCCGTGGAAGAATCAAGACCATCCAGACCACTGCGCTGTTGATATCAATTAGAATACTGAGAAGAGTCCTGGAGACATGAATAGACTTGCTGTCCATCAGACTTCTTTGAAAACCACTTGCGAGAGCTGCTGTGAAAAACTCACATAGAATGAAAATAATATTATATATATATATATATATATATAGAGAGAGAGAGAGAGAGAGATAGAGAGAGACGAGACTGATTGCATTTCACATAGCACTAATACCCTTGGGAAAGGTATGAATCCAATTATTCTCCCTCCAGCTATGGGTAAATAGTTAGGCAGACTGAGTTCTTCAGCCTTGGTTAGGCAACTAGTCTAGGAGAAGGAAAACTGTGAATTAAAACCTGTTAAACTCCGCTTAAAAAATTGACCTTGTGTCGTATCATGCCCGAGCGGAGGGGTTGGTAAATATGATATATATATATATATATATATATATATATATATATATATACGTGTGTGTGTGTGTGTGTGTGTGTGTGTGTGTGTGTGTGTGTGTGTGTGTGTGTGTGTGTGTGTGTGTGCTGGAAAATATTGAGACATAATCGTTGGAAAATAAGGTTTCTTTGTTAGGCCATCATAAATGACTGTTTATTTCAATGATGTATACATTTAAAGGCTAGAAGGGTTACTGGTGAGGATTTGCGTTTATAAAAATGAAACGTTTGCTTTGGTCTGGTTTGATACCTTTTATCAATCTTCTCATATCAACCTTCTTGGGTTATTTTATACCAAATTCATCCTTGTAGAATAACAGCCATGGTACTATTTAACCGATAACCGATGAGAATAAAGAGGTTCCATGCCTTTCCCAAAGTGTATAACTAGCATTTTAGCCATTACAGAGACCCCCCTCAGATGTTTTTAAAGACATTCCATTTGATAAAGAGAAAACTGATTATCTTATAAATACATTTTTTCAATTTTTTTTTTTAAGTGTCATGTTAGATAGAAAGTTCAATCTATACAAATTTGTGAGAATATCTTACCGTTTTATATGATATTAGCGTCAGGTTCCAGGTTTAAAATAGATTTTCTTCTTTTTTGGGAAAAATTATCACTTAATTGAAACGATTTTTTACTCTAATAAAGTCAGCGATTGCTAAAATATTGTATCTTACTGTGTGAAAAACGTTTGTACCCTTAAAACTGAAATGAATCTATAAAGATAATTTGACTTGGACTTAAATATAGAATAGATGGACCTGATGTTCGAGCTCACTTGAGGTTCTTACAAGTAAAAGTCAGAACTTCTATTTCAAACTAAATGAAAAGAGTTTTTTCGTGTATTATTGGATAAAAGAATTTATTTTGCCGGACCGAATCAGAAAGTCTAATGATATGTGCAAGGAACCTCGAGTTGAGATTTGACCAAGATTTCAGATCGTGAGAGAATCGGAATCTGTCCTTTTTGGTCAACTTTAATCGTCATTCCAGTCGTCGTCATCCGTTGTGAGCTTCTTAGAGTTGTGGTTGCCTCAGTGTCTTGATAGTGATGCATACACTAGTTGGAATTCAAGTTTTCTGCAGGAATTAATCCAGATAGACTCAAACTTAGACAGTTGGGAAGCATTAAGATTTACAGGCTTCCATACTGTTCGAAAGATGGCTGCTAAAGGTTTTGTTGGATTTGGTTTTATGGCATATCAAACATTGTAGGTTATTTAATGCTAAATCTGCTTTATACATAAAGCAGTTCTATTTCAAATAATTCAGTTTAGCATAATTAGAGAGTTTATATGTCAAAGAGTTCAATTTTATGCTATTAAGTTGATTCAACGAAGTTGAATGGTTCCAAGTAGTGCTATGTATCCCTAAAAATTCAATTAAACATCAGTCAACTGTCAAAACAATTCTACTTCAAACAGTTCAGTTTAGCATAAATACGCAACTTAAATGTCAAAACAGTTCTACTTCAAGCAGTTCAGTTTAGCATATGTACACAGTTTAAATGTCAAAACAGTTCTATTTTAAACAATTCAATTCAGCCTAAGTTCACAGTTTAGTTCTATTTGAACCCTAGATAGGAATCTATCAGGTGTTGCCACAACGGGCCAGAGTGGACCTAGGAGCCATGGCAATAAAAGGGTACTCTACATTTTCCAAAGCCCCAGCATTACTGGAGCCTCACCATCAGATTGTTTAGTGTCATATCTAGGACACTCGTTGGGGGAGTCTTACTCTCTGCAGAGATGTTGTCGGTGTATTCTACCGCCTCAACCGTCTGGGCCAAGCTGTTAGGGTAGGCAGTAAGCAAGTTTGTGTATGGAGAGTTTTACTCGATAGAAGTGACTGTGGTTTTTGTTCGTTCTATCCCTTATAAGTTTGGTTTGGTTTCGTTTACTTGTTTAACGACACGTCAATACCTTTATGGTCATTTAATGCCGAAATGTGATTAATCTGTCAATGTTTGAAAGTAATCATAATTATATCTTTTTTTATCCAATATTATTTTCTAAAATTGACTTTTTTGTTTGCGTAGTCATTTAGTCGGTCGTTAGTTGGTTGGGTTTTATGCCATATCAAACGTTGAAGGATATTTAATGCCAAATTCTGTTTATATATAGATTGAATATATATGATTTGTAAACGAATAGTTTATAGATAACATTTTTAAACGAGCCAGAGCTCATTTGTTTGCACTCGTTTAAATGGTTTCAAGTGTTTTATATGATGATGAAGGAATGAATACCCATGACACTTTTTTACAAAAATATATATCTCATAACTTTATTCCTCGAAAGGTTCTCAAGTTGGCTGTAAGAGTGAAAGAGGGACAGGGTGACGGACTCTGGCAGAGGACTGCTATATTGACCCATATGTTCTTAGCCACGCTTTGCCATTTCAGGGTCTTAAGTTTCTACTTCTTTGACGGAGGGTTCTTAACCGGTGCTCACTTTAGGCCGCTGCCTCCCTCCCCACAGGGCACCCGCCAACCACACGCTAGAGCTCTTCGGACTTCTTGACTGCCCAATCATGTGACTGCGAGACTGCAAGACTGCCCGTATCTGATAGGGGTACCCATGTATATATTATTTGACAACGCCTATATATTTTTCCGGTTGTCAACTCACGTGAGCTGCTTCCAGTCGTTCACCGGTATTTTGTATGTTCACGCAATTGCATCCTGCGTAGAGAAATTCTTTGTTGGTGGCTCTGTCAACACTAACACTAATAATTCTATCTAGGATCTATCATTACTTTTTTGCACCCCGTGAAATACAAGAATTGTTATTTAACACTAATAATTCTATTCGACAGTATTCCCTCATTTGCACACAGTAAAATGGTTCCAAGATTTGCAATGTAACACCAATTATTCAATTTAGGCACACAGTTAAATGGTTCCAAGTGTTACTAATAAATCTATCAACATCATTTTTCATTTGTGTATATTTGTTTGCCTATTGTCATATTCCGATCAAAGACTTATAATTCATACACAATCAACAATCCTACTTAATAATAATTCATTACCATAATCATAGGGTTCAGAGTACTCCTATCTCACACTAATAATTTGCAAGTAATTATATGGTCTCAATTATGTTATAATAACAATCTTTAAAAGCTTTTAGTAACTATTCTTAAGAGAAATAATACCCCAGTTGACTATGGCTGTAGAATTCACCGACTGCATCTCTGCAGAGGGATAAGAACCCCCCCCCGCCTCAACGAGTGTCCTGGATGTGTCACTAAACAATCTGAAGTTGTTTGAAATAGAACTGTTTGATCATTTAATTGTGTAAACAAATGACTGATATTTGATTGAATTGTAAGGATCCATAGCAATACTTGGAACCATTTAATTTTGTTGACTTATGCTAAATTGAATTGTCAGAAATTTGATCATTTAACTGTGTGTATCAACAATATGTGTTTACAAATAATATATTTTAAATATATGTAATAACAGGATTCAGTATTAAATAACCCACAATGTCTGATACACCATAAGACCCGACCGAACGAAATCTTATATATTTAATATATATGTATAAACAGGATTTGGCATTAAATAACCAACAAAGGTAGATATGCCATAAAACCAAATCAAACCAAACCTAACAGAAACAATTGGCTAAAAGTAATATGGCATCAAATATTTCAATGAAATACGAGTCATTTTTAAACAGATCTATTTGACCAAGAGATCAAATTTAACGTGAATAATTTTCAAGCAGATCTATTTGAACCATGGATTGGACCCTAACACATTCTGGGTCGGTGTGAGCCTGAGAGTAGTGGCAACGGAGGAGTAACTATATATTTCATGGAGCTTCAGGAATAGGGGGATCACTACTGAATGCAGTTTAGGGTCATATCCAGAATATTTCTTTTTAGGTGAGCCTTACTCAGTTGATGTATTGTAAGTTCCACCGACAAGGTAGATGTATTGATTTCTACACTAAGAGACGTACAAGTTTAGGGCGATATCTATCCTTAATCAAAACTAAAATATTCATGTGATTACACATTGGTAGACAATCGAATATCGTTTTTGTTTCTTTTCATATCAGCACTAATAGATTTCCCTATCAAGAGACGTACGTGTTTGGGGAAATATCATCCTTGAATCGATCTAGTTTTAATATCATTCTTTTTATTTGATTTTTTTTTTTTGCAACAAAGATAAACTAATGTAATTGTTATGGATTTTTCATAAATATTCACTTTCTTCTCCTCATTTCCTTCTGGCCCACTTTGTGCTTTGCAAAACCCAAGTTAATATGCAGCATTAATTATTGGGCTACGGCCAAAGATCATGAGCTACGGAATGAGATTTCAAATTGTTTTATAACAGTGATTTGCAAACTTTAGTCTTAGGACGACAAGAGATCTGCAACGTTAACAGTAGGGATCTACAGTATACAATTTAGTTCTATTTAACCCAAAGATAGGACCCTATGAGGTGCGTACACTCCGGGCATGAGTGGATCTAGGAGTGATGGCAAAAAAGAGGTACTCCGCATTTCCCAAAGCTCCAGCATTACGGGAGCCTCATCATCAGATTGTTTACTGTCATATCCAGAACACTCGTTAATTTGTATTAAAAGGAATACTTAGTACCATATAACCGTGTGCGAGCAAATACTTTTTATTAAACAGGAATACTTATCTGAAACCATATAATTGTGTATAAATTATTATTCTTTATATAAGCATACTTGATACTATACAACTATATCCAAATTATTTGTATTAGATAGGAATACTTGAAATCATTTAACTGTGCGTGACGAATCCTTATTTTATAGAAGTAGTTATTTTAAACCATATAAATGTGTATAAACGATTAGTTTTGATTGGCTGGTTGTTTAGTTTTATTTTAATGGAATATCAATCTTCATGGTTGGTTGGTTGGTTGGTTGGTTTTACGGCGTATCAACCCTTTTTGTTTCGTTTAAAGCAGGATCAAAATTCAAATAATTCAGTTCAGCATAAGTACACAGTTTAGGTGCTTTAATAATATTTTTATCATTCTTTTTGTGGTCGGGTTATTCGAGCATCCTTTTGGAGTATATTTTCTGTAACTGTTACATTAATTTGAAAACTCTCCTATGTTCTCTCCCTGTCGGCTGGAGCTATAGAATACACCAACTGCGCCTCTGCCGAGGGGTAAGACACCCCACAACGACCGTCCTGGATATGACATTAAATAATCTGATGGCAACGAACCAGTAATGCAAGAGCTTTGGGGAATGAGGAGTACCCCTTCATTGCCTTCACTCCCAGGTCCACTCTAACCCGAAGTGGTAGCATCCGATAGGCTTCTACCTATGGATGAAATAGAACTGTTGGACATTTAAACTGCGTGACTTATATTAACCCAACCCCTCCGCTCGGGCAGGTTATGACACAAGGTCAATTTTCAAGCGGGGTTTAACAGAGTATTCCTTCTCCTAGACTAGTTGCCTCACCAAGGCTGAAGAAACCAGTCTGTCCTACTATTTACCCATAGCTGGAGGGAGAATGATTGGATCCATACCTTTCCCAAGGGTATTAGTGCCATATGAAATGCAATCCGTCTCGTCCAGGATTTGAACTCGTGTCGCCGTGTCCATTTCCTACAACGATAACCATTACACCACGGGCACGTCCAAACTGTGTGAATTATGCTAGATTGAATTATTAGAAATGAAACTGTTTGATCATTTAACTATGATTAAACAAAGGATTGATGTTTTATTGAATTGTTAGTGATACATAACAATACTTAAAACCATTCAACTGTGTGTAAATGAATGAGTAATGATGAGTAGCACCTGACAGGGTCCTAACAATGGGTTGAAAAGAACTGTTTGACATTTAAACCGAGGGGTAACAAATGACTTATGCTAAATTGAATTGTTTAAAATGTAATTGCTTTATAATTTAACTGTGTGTAAACAAATGACTGATATCTAATTGAATTGTTAGTGATACACAGCAGTACTTGGAATCATTTAACTTTGTTGACAGGTTACATTGAATTGTTAGAAATGGAACTGTTTGATCATTTAACTCTGTGTATCTACAAAATGTGTTTACAAATCATATATATAATATATATGTAAAAACAGAATTTGTCATTAAATAACAAACAATGGTTGATGTGCCATAAAACTAAACTAAATCTCCTATGTTCCGCCAAATTAAAAACATTTTAAGATAACTGAGTTGCACTACTACATTCTTTTCGACTTATACCCTTGGGAAATGTTTGAATTCCCTTATCCCTCCAGCTATTGGTTAAATTGTAACACTGTTGCTCTAGAAAGACCGCTTTGGCATTAAATGACCCACGATGGTGGGATTGATATGCCATCAAACAAAAAAACAAAAACAAAAAAAAAAAACAAAGGAACCAAACCAAATCAAAAGCTACACAAAGAGGTTTGCTGCATTCTGTTTTTGTTTTATCATATGATTGATTGTTTCCAATGCAATCTACAATCAAGTAACCACTTCTGAAAAAGGAGAAATATATATGTTTACTAAGATTTGCTGAGTACTTCATAAAACGAAATCTTGGAGAAACTGGAATAGAAATATGGTGTAAGGACAATCTTCTAAGTGGGAATAGCCTACGAAATCAGCATTCGAAAATTTAAAATTTTTACTTAAGTCAGTTTAACAATTGTGTTCTTCGATTACATACGATGGAAAATGTATTATCTCAACTTATTCAGAAAGCTTAGTTGCAACATCTATATTTGGTGGCGCGGTTAGCGTACCGACTATCGTGGCTGGAAATGGAATCGCGGACATGAGTTCAAATCTTGGACGCGGCGGTTTGCGTTTCACTTTGCGCTAATGTCCTTAGAAATGTACGAATCCGACTATTCCCCTTTTAGCAATTGGTGAATGATGGGGCAGATTGGTTTCTTTAGTTTAGGTTGAGTAACCAATCTAAGAGAAGGAAAACTATTTGTTGTCTAAATTTCTGAGACGAAGCGTGATGATTTTTATCATTAAGGGATTTCGGACTATTGTCTTCATCTTTATTCATATTTCCTCAACGTTTCGGTCGATATGTCCTCCGGCATTCTTCAGGTGTTTATTGAAATCGGTAACCTTCACGGAACTTCGAACTACATCTTTTATTGAATCCACGGGGGTCGCGTGTTCTGATTCCGTTAGCCATAACCGAGTACAACCGTTAAGTATTCCTGTATTGTGTCACGTGGAATGCCACTGAGAGGAAAGAAGTAAGATTTAATTTCCCTTCCCCGTCTGTATTTGAACTAACTGCCCTGCGACTGACCGCTGAGGCAGTTGGAAATAGAGGTCAAGCTATCTGCACTCCATAACCCCAAGTGGTTGGACAGAGAAGGGGATATAGAGGTCATTATAGTAGCCCGAATGAATAGCATGACAGGGGGAGGTGGGGGAGGAGGAAGGAGCCAAATGATTGGCCGAAGCCTCAGCACCGGAAGTAGTACCCTTTTCGTCAGAGGAAATAGGGATAAAGAATTTAGTTTTTAGGACGGAGATCGCCGTGAGAGGATGTGCTGATCTGATGCCAAACAAACTCCCGGGTACCTAACCGATGAAAATAAATGGGAGTTTTAGGACTGCAGTTGGCGTGACAAGATGTATTGAAACTGTCGCCGAAACTCCGGGGAAGAGCGGAAAGAATTTTGGAGAGAAGATAACCGGTGCCTTCCCGCCAAATTCTACTGAACACCGCCCGCCCGTAAAAGAAAAGAAATCTCCGAAGAAACTCGTCGAAAAAGCTACGTAAACCTTAAAACCGTTTTCTCCATCCACCCTTCCTAAGTATTGCAATTAGATGCTCTCTCTCTCAATTTAAAGAAAGAAGCATATAAAGAATTATTTGCATGAAGAAAAGAAGAGAAATTGACATAAAAGATTAATTTCATAAACTGTAAACGACTGAGTGGACTTTGCTACCTTTTCAAGGTTCAAGAGTAAAGACAGAAAAGTAGAAAGAAAAAATAAGAAGAAAGACAGACGTTTGTGTTGGAGACTGTTTGCCGGGGAAATATGGCTCCCATAAATATTTGTTTGGACCCTGACAATTAAAATTTTGGTTATATTTTAAATGTCGCCTCGTTGAAATTTATTTGTTGAGTTATTTACCCCACCCCCCGAGTTGCCTTCTTTTGCATGTATATCTTTTTCAGCTTCATTCGCTTCAATTTATTCTCGCTAAATGCCTTATTCGCCTTTAAAAACATTACACGGGAAATTGGAATTGTCGACTACAGTAAATAGTGATATTTTATCTCAACCTAGAGGCCCTTGTCTTCCGTTATCCTAGGGGGTAGGAAGACGAAGTGGCCTGGTGGTGTGTATAACGTGAAATTTGGAAACCCCCTGGCCAGCGGCGGTCAGTCTAGCCCCAAATTAACCCCCACATTATCTGCCAGTTCCCATATGCTCGAAAAAGGAATCTTAAACAGAACTTATTTTGCGAGGGATTAAGTGCCAGACTGCCCCGACGTCACACGTGCGTAAAATAAATTCCCGTTCTGGGATAAATATTTATGCACCGTCACAATTGTTACTCGCCCGCAGTCAGGATTGAACCTGCAACCTCCAGATGATGGTCTCCCTAGAAGCTTAGAGAACCAAAGCCTATAACCGTTACGCTATGTGTCCTGCTGTTATTTGTGCTACATTCTGTCGGTAGCTGTGAGAGTGGATAAATACAAAGTTACAATATCAGTGTTTCAAGAGCCAAAGTATTAACGTGGTTTGGAATCATTTTTAGACCGTTCCTCAAACAGAACTATTTGATCTATAGACGGTATTATAGTAGGTACTACACCTTCCCTCGGACAAAATAAACATGGAAGTAACAGCAGAACGAACGGGTGATCCCACATTCCCCAGCGTAAAAAAAAAACAAACATTGAAAACGTTCTCTAATGTAGGATATACAAGTTCTGTAAACCCTCGATATAGCGAATAAATTGGTTCGGTATATCCGATACTTCCACCGGATGACCATCTTATGAATAAAAATTAAAGTCGTTCCTAACTCCACATCATTCGACTCATAGGAACGAACTCTTTCCCAATCATGGCTAATACCACGGCATTAAACTTAGAACTTTTTCTCTTTCATCCCTCTCGCTCTTGCTCGCGAATCATAAATTTTATTGGTCACTTTGTTTCTATGACAACCTCGGACCATTACCCATTAGACTGACAGATTAAATTTCATTCATCAACAGACATTCAAATATACAACTTTACTGCCACTCATATTTCACAAGCCAAATTTAATTAAAGTGTCATGGAGGTTAATTAATTCTATACAGAGGTCAGATAAACACTTTCAACCTCAGAGGCACCTTTAACCATACATCCTTCACGCCAACGTATCCCGTCAATCTCAACCCACGTGCAGTTGGTAAATAAAAAAGGAAAGTCGTTAGAGTAGACATCTTCACCGCACTTAACGAACTTCAATCAGTAAAGCCAAAGTCAAAATTCGTTATATCGAGACAAAGCTACGGTCAGTTTGTAGAAGGCTTCCCAATGAATAAGGTAAAGGAAAAGACCTTATTGAAGGAGATAGTGGAGTTTGCTGGTCAGAGTCTGTCACAATCAAGGTCATCATGGGAGAAACTGGCAAAGACCCTCTTGTTCAACAGTCAACAGAAAACGATAATGAAGATGATGAGAGTGATGATAACCCCGCCCACTTTTATAACACAATCTTGCAGCTCAACGAAGAAGAATCGGAAAAACTCTAAATATTTTTGAAAGTCAATGCAAACCGAATCATTTCAAATTTACGTAAATAAGGACACCCCAAATATGTTCATAAAAAGTTAATTTTCCTCGAAGCCAAAGATGCCATCATCTTATCATTTCTTATGAAACACAATCCAGTCAAAAAGGATATTATCAGATATTATCTATTACCAAACTCAACAGCAATGAAACTCTGTAACCGAATAGCGTAAATATATGCAAGGTGTTTTTATTTTTGGATTGTAACATATTCATATTTTCGGTTACGTACTTTCAATGCTGTCGTGTTTCGTAATGAATAATGCCTAATAATATCCATTTTGGTTTGTATGTATTTATTCGAGCAAGATGCGACTCAAGGTCAATTTTTAACAGGTTTGAATTCAGAGTTTTCATTCTCCTAGACGGGTTGCCATACCAAGGATAAAGATCCCCATCTGTCCAACTATTTACCCACAGCTGGAGGAAAAATAATGGGATTTATACCTTTCACAAAGGTATTAGCACAATGTTAGATGCAAACAACCTAGTTCAGTTCATTTCCTACATCAATGACCGTTACAGCACAAGCATCTCCATTTTCCAACAGAAATCCTTGTATTTTTATATGAATAAAATTAACTTCTTTTTTCCATAACAGTTGTACTTATTTATCGGTGATACGATAATTCACTATTCATGATCAATAGAAGTAAAGTATATTTCTAAAGAAAAAACACGATTTATCAAGACCAAAATGTAAAGAAAACGCATTAATCTACTATATTTATGCTGTCAATTTATCTCTGGGTTTTTGTTGTGATGCTGGCAAAAGAAAGACACGGGGAACACAAAGAGGTTGATTGAAAAGCATATATATTCAAGTAACAGAAAAAAGATACAAGTGAACCTGTTTAAACAGTAGTTAGTTAATAGGAAGCTGAGAGTCCAGTCGGGTAGCGATAAACCGTCCACTACGCAAGCGGTATCACACGTGGCTGTGTCAAGTGGGTCTGGTCAAGTATCTGTTTTCCGTCCCAACACCAGAGAAATATGGCACAAGGCCATTTTTAAGGTGGGTTCGATCGCTGAGCCGAAGCCCACACGCGTCTGGCATTGCCAAAAATACCTTCGGCCCCGTCGGCATTCCCCGTTAATAGGAGCGCCTCCGAAAGGGAGTAAAAGCTTGGGGAGACGGCCCCCTGAGGCCGGAGGAAATCTCCAGTGCTGAGGCAAAACCCGACCGAGCTGCGCTTACCAAAACTTGGCCGACCGAAGGGCATACCAAACAACTGGAGAGACGTACCAAACACGGGGTTTGGTCAGTTATCTATCACGTGCCCCACCGCATGAGCGAATTTGGCACGGCCGTTTTTAAGGTGGGTCCAGTCTAAGGGCCGCAGCCCACACGCGTCCAGCATTGCCAAAAATACCTTCGACCCCGTCGGCATTTCCCTTATTAGGGGCGCCTCAGGCGCCAGGCAATAAATACAACCCCTCGTAAGGTGGGTAAAAGCCTAGAGGACGACACTCCTGAGACCGGAGGAAATCTCCAGTGCTGAGGCAACACCCGACCAAAACACGGCCGACCGAAGTGCGCCTCAAACAACTGGAGAGGCGAACCAAACACGGGCGTTTGGCCAACTCCTCTGTAGCTCCGTTGACGTGTAATTATGTAAGGAGAACAACAGTTTTTACAATACATTATCTTTCCTCAGCAAATTAATACACTATTGTATACCAGGATCTAGATTGTACCAGTATATTAATACATTCAGAATAGTTGCAGCAGTAGAGTGTTTCGACAGTTTAAACTCAATCTCCAAAAGGTACGACTTATTATTTCCGTGGTATTAGTATCGACGTATTATTACTATTATTCGTAACGTCGGTATTCATCCAACACTTCACCATCCAACACTTCACATCCAACACTTCACCAAACTGAAATGTGGTACAAGGCCGTTTTATGTGGGGGACTGGGCATGTGCCGTTGTAAAAATTCGCAATAATACCCTGAGCCTCATCTACATTCCTCCCAAAAGAGACGCCTCAAGCGCCAGACGATAAACCTGACCCTGCTGAAACAGGTAAAAGCCTGAGGGACGGCCCTTTGAGGCCAAGGGAGTTGTCGGTCACAGCCACCTGACACAGGTGCTCAGCTTCCTCGGCAAGCCGGTCAGATGACCTTCACCGATTGAACATTAGTATTACTCGTAACGTCAGTTACATGTAACGTCTTACTGTTCTAACGATTGACGTAGATGGATCAGTTTATTTACGAGGAAAAGTATTATAAGCTTGTCCACTACATACTCAAAGAATGTGGGATATTCCAAGACACAACAAAAATGAATAGATCTCACAAATACAGTCATAAAAGAAAAACTCCCGTTTCTTTATATTGCACTACCAATTTTTGGCCATAACTATTTTTTCTATCCCAGGTCGAGTTAGAGCAAAGACTCGTGAAATGGTACTTGAGGCTTCCTTGCTTAACACACAACACTGTATAGTACGGATCGAGGTTAAGTGGAGCAACCCAGGGAATGGAGTAGCGCTCTCCCATACACCTCGCTGTAATAGCTATTGAAAAAGGAACCTTCGGGTCGCTCTCGACTACGGTCGGCAAACTTATATATATTTCAGTAAAAATGGAATCTAATTTTTTAAATTTATGTCACCCATCTCATCCGCTTTTCCTTTTGTGTTTTCTCCTCATGACTTCCTTTAGTATTTAATTTTTCTATTTATAATTCATTGTTTTTCTTTTCCATTCATTCGTGTGTTTTGTTTTTTTGTTTTTTTTTTCAGTTTTATGAGACATTTTGTCTTTTAATTTTTAACAGATTCTTCTACGAGATTTAGAGCTGCAAATTTTGAAGCAGTTTATTAGGTCTTCTTAGCAGACAATTCGCATGGCAATGCATTACAGGCAGCGGAAGATCTCTTTAAGTGGTATTTTATTAAATTTATGAGAAAGAAAAGGGAAATAACTTACCACTGAAGATCTCATTACAAAAGCAATTGAAAATTCTTTTTTTCTTTTTCTTTGTTTTAAATTCTTACCTGAAAAAAAGGTTAAAAAAACATGAATCAGTGTCAGTCATTGTTAAAATTTAAAACTGTCGTAACGTAATTCATCTAGCACGACTAACAATACTCATCCACGCAGTCACTTTTTCACTTTCTAATTTCCTCACAGACTCATGCACTCTCACGCTTACTTATCCCCTCAAACTCTCACTCACTCATGTAGTCACTCTCTCGCTCATAGATTTAGACACTTTCTCACGCACTCTTTCTTTCATTCGCTCACCCCTCACCCTTACTCTCTCATTTACTCAATCTCAAATAGACATTTGTAATACTGCGACACCAAATAGACGTTTGCATCACCATGGTTCTTAGCAGACTCTTATAGCGCTAAAGTATCACTTAAAGATTTGTACTATCACGGTTCTAACGTGCCTATGAGTGTAGCACTACGCCTTAAATTCCAGTCGGACACCCGTTGTAATTTCGCCTTGAGAAAAAGTGACCAACACAAAACACCGTCTTGGTTCGCTAATACAAATGTTTATTTGCTACTGCCCTTCATTCGTAGTCGCTGAAGATAGAGAAAACAAACCATGAACTGAGTCAACCACTTTAGATTGACATAGAGAGAGAGAGAGAGAGAGAGAGAGAGCATACACAGACTTTGGTATTATCTTTTTTTTTTTTGTTTTGTTTTCTGCTGTAGTTCTCGCACGTGCTTGCTCAGCCTTCTGTCTTCACATCTTCGTAGCGGGTGTGGGACTTCTTTGAGGAGTTCACCCAAAAATAGGTACCGTAATTTTCGGACTGTCTTTACATTATCGCGTCTCATGTCCAAATGACTTTCTTTTCCTGTTTTTTATCCTGTGTCCCCTGTCCCAAATGGCCCCTCTGTTTGAGTTTCTTCCAGCCAATCAGAATCCGGCGCCGATTTTCTGCAAATACATTTCAATTTTTAATCCTGCAATCCCGACTTAGATTTAGAGAACCCTTGTTCACATTCCTGTTCGTTTCTCCATTATAGCCCCCCCCTCTCTCTCTCTCTGTCCTGTGACAGCCACGTATCTTTTTCTCATATATTCCTCCTTTTCTATCGTCCTGTGGTTGACCTCTTTATCTAACAGAGAAACAACTTACTATTGAAACAATCAACCGGAGTCCTTAATATTACAAATCGATTTCTGACCCACTCATTCTTCTACATAACTCATTCTTTTACTTCTTCACACGCACACACATACACACATACCTTTCATTCACACAAACACTCTACTGTGCTCACTCTCTCATTCTCGCACTTATTCGCACACATCTTCATTCACATATATGTTTCACAACTAAGCTCGTTTCATCATTCATTCATTGGCTCAATCTCTCATTCACCCACTCCCTTACACGTACTCACTCACACATATATACACACACGTTCACATCTTTCACTCACATATACTCGTTACCATGTTCGGTCCCTCACTCATTCATACGCTCCGTCTCTTATTCTCGCCCTCACACACACTCTTACTGTCTTCTTCACTCGCATTTACGCTCACACACTCACACTTAAAAACATCTTTCACTCACTCACTCACTCACTCTCTACCTTACTCGTTCTTTCATTCATTCATGCATACGGTGACTCTCTCATTCACTCATTCAAGCACACACACACACACACTTTCTCTCTCTTTCTCTCTCTCTCTCCCTCTTCCTCTCCTCTATTCACACATTCAAATTCATACATGCACACTCTCTGTCTCTCTGTCTCTCTCTCGCTTTCTCCTCTACTCACTCATTTACATACACACATACACACTGTGTGTGTCTCTCTCTGTCTCTCACTCCCTCTCTACTCACTCATTCACATACACAGTGTGTGTCTGTGTATCTCTCTCTCTCTCTCTCTCTTTCTCTCTCCTCTACTCACTCATTTACATACATACTTACACACTCTCTGTCTGTCAGTCTGTGTCCCTCTCTCTATGTTTCTCTCACACACACACTCATTCTACTCTACTCAAGCATCCACATACACGCATACACATTTTCTGTCTGTCAAAGTACATGTTTTCTCTTCCCTTGTCCACACAGGTACGTACACTTACTCGAAAAAGCATGTTAAATTATCTTTAAACAATTACAAAAGTCGATATGCTTTTGTGTGTTTTTGTTTGTTTGTTTTTGCTTTCAAGATTAAAACAAGAGTTGTACATCGCATTTATTTCACACAACAAAGATTTACTTTTCAATATAATCCCTTAATACATATGTTTCAGCGTTGAATATTAATCTCTTTATACCACAAAATGATTCCAGATTAGAATTCAGTTGAAAAGTTCGCAGTAGTGTTTTGGCCATTGAGCTAATCCAGCGAGCCATTGTTTGAGTTCGATTCTCAAAGGATGCCCCATACCCATGACCTGGTACCAAACTAAGTTAAGCTTAGTAAATGACCACGATTTTAGCTACAAATTTATGGATCCGAACTTGAACCTAAAAACACTGTGTTGTATATTGTGGCCATGCCAGGGCCAGGGGTTGGTTATTATTATTATTATTATTATTATTATTATTATTATTATTATTATTATTATTATTATTTCCCTCGTTGAAAGTTTTTCACACCTGGTTTATCTGGTGTTCTTTTACTGGAGTAAGTCTCCCCAGCTCTCCATGACTCTTTTAAGTATTCTAGCTGATTCTTACGAATTCTGTGGTCTGTATGGTCTTGATTCTTCCTTTGAAATCCAATTCCTTCAGTCTCCATTCCAGTCCTTTATGACTATTCCAAGTGCACCAACAACCATTGGTATTACCACCACCCTGATGTTCCAAAGTTTTTCTTTTCTCTGGCAATATCTAGGTATTTTTCTCTTGATTTGTTTCATTTTTACGCTGCACTCTACCGGAGCACCTTTTTTCCTTGTTAACTAACTCAAGGTCTGGTTTTCTGGTCGAGATTAGATGGTCCATTTGTATCCCAGAAAATTTTAGAAGTCTCATTTTTGGGGGTAAATTCTGGATTGTGCTTATATCATTTGTTAGTATGGTCAAATTTTAATCTCTTGCACAGCTCTCAGTGGATCCGCTTTTCCAACCCAGTCGTGCCAAATCTTGTCGTAGACGTTTTAAATGATAACGATTCATCAACTACTTGGAGGATATACTGAACAGTTCTCGTTTCAATCAAGACAGGAATTGCCTTTTTTATTGTTGAAGAAAGTTGAAACGATAACCTGTTGGATGAATACGTCGCATCGCATTTGTGTTTTATGAATTCAAGTCGTTCCTTTCCTGGTTAGGCTGAGAACTTTTCAGTAGTCTCCCATTCTGTTCCAATAGGTCCACTCTGATGGTAGCACCTGATAGGGTCCCATATATGAGTCAAATAGAACTGTTTGACTATCTAAACTGTGTGTAATAAATGATCGTCTAATTGAATTGTTTGTGATATATAGTGTTGCGTTCTGGTTAGTGAACGCTTGTAATATTAAATAAAGGACAAACCACGATATGAGAGGAAATAGAGATATATTCCCAGGAAAAAGTATATACAATAGAGAGACTATTAGTAGACAAGAACATAGGATTAGTGAATACAGAAAAAAGATATAGTCCAACGCTAGTATTGGCTTCCGTTATTACGGTAGCAAGTAAGGTGATCTAGTGCGATCTCCAGTCTCCAACGCTCTAATACTATACCTATAAGAAGCTGCTCTTCACCTTCTAGTCTGCCCTGGTATTAGTAGCTACTGCTATATATGGCAGATTGACTAGTTCATTGTGTGGAAAAAGGTGGGTGATAACCAACATAGAGCAATACTTGAAACCATTTAACTGTGCACAAACGAATGAGTAATGTTGAATAGAATAAATCGTGTTAAATAGCAATACTTGGAATTCTTTAACTGTGAGCCTAAATTGAATTATTGGTATTACATAGTAATACTTGGAACCATTTGATCATGTGCAAATAAATAAAGAGTTTTGAATAGAATAATTAGGGTTAAATAGCTATACTTGTAACCACTTCACTGTGCAGCAAACAAATTATTAATATTAAATAGAAATACTTTTGTCAGATAGCAATGATTGAAACCATTTAACTGAGTAGAAACAATAGCAATACAAGTGTGCAAACGAATTAAATTACCGACAAACTATTCAGTTAGAAATCATATATGTATATCTATGTAAATGTTGCCAAACAAATGGCAGATGTTAAATTGTTACTGTTACATAGCAATACTTGAAACCCTTTAACTGTGTGCAAACAAATGATCAGTAGTAAATAGAATTATTCGTATTTGATAGAAATAAATGAAACCATTCAACTGTATGCAAAAAAATGAGCTTAGGTTTGTTTAAAAATATTATCTACAAAATATGTGCACAAATCATATATATTTAATATATATATGTATAAAGAGGATTTGGTATTAAATAACCTACAATGTTTGATATGCCATAAAACCCAACCAAACCAAACATGTATTCTCACTGAGCGATGATATAGACTTCTATATCTAATATGTACAAGCAAGCAGATTCGGTACTCAAATCGAAATCGGCATCGTCATATACGTGCGAATATCTAATTATTAGAAGTTTCTCTCGAAAAGTTTAGTGATTACCAGAGCAAAAAAATATGCAGACAATATTGTTTAAAGGTTAACTGCTTGAACATTACAAAAAGGAATAAAGGAAATTCAATGAGAACTTCCGTAAGAAAGTCTTTCTATTTTCTCTTTTTTTTTACTCTTTTACAAACAACTTCTCTTTTAGTGGAGAATATTGTATTGATTCATATCAAGTAAATTCTGAAGAAAAGATTTATATGCTTATGCTATTATGAATTTGTATATATACTAACAAATACATACATACATACATACATGTGCTTGTATGTAGGAGTGTTCATGTGTGCATTTGCCAGATACACACACACACACACACATACATATATATACATTGATAATGCAGTTTATTATATTTATGAACAATGTAAGATATCGGTGGTAGAGGATATGTAGATCAAAGGATAGAGTAAACTCAGAGTTAACAGTGCTAAGTGACAGTCAGTTTCTCGCCCACACGGTAATCAGACTAAGGCCTCTTATGTCGAAGGTATCCTATCGAATCAATCTATTTATCAATTAATCTAGGCATCTATAGTATAACAGTAGCGCAGACTGGGTTCTTCAGCCTTGGTGAGGCAACTAGTCTAGGAGAAGGAAAACTCTGAATTCAAACCTGTTAAACTCTGCTTTAAAAGAAATTGACCTTGTGTCATATCCTACCCGAGCGGAGGGGTTGGGTAAATATGATCTCTCTCATTCTCTCTCTCTCTCTCTATATATATATATATATATTCTCTAAACACTGTGCCACAGAGGGAGGATAACTAGAAGAATACCTTTCCCACAGGTACTAGTGCTTGGTGAAATGCGAACAACCTTATCCAGGATTTGAACTAGGGTCGCCGTATCCACTTTTAACGACGATAACCAATACACCACAGGTGCCTATCTCTTTCCTTCTCCCTCTATCTAGCTAGCTAGCTATCTATGTATATATATCATGGACGTTCCTGTGGTTATCATCGAAGGAAATGGACACGGTGAATTGAGTTCAAAGTCTGGACGAACCAAATTGCATTTCACCTTGCACTAATACCCATGGGAAAGGTAAGAATCCAATTATTCTCCCTCCAGTTATGGGTAAATATTAAGGCATTCTGGGTTCTTTTATCTTGATTTGGCAAACAGTCTGGTAGAAAGAAAACTCAGAATTCAAACGTGTTAAGTTCCGCTTAAAAATAATCTTTTGTCTTATCCTGTCCTTATGGAGAGGTTGGTATATATATATATATATATATATATATATATATCGAGTATCACAATTGTTAAAACAAAGCAGCGACCTCTCAGATATTTTTTGTTTGAATTTATTCTTTTCCGTTTCAGATCATTGCTTAGAAATAATTAACATTTTGATATATACAACCCGATAAGCGAAATCTTTGCCTTGGACGACAAACAGATCTTTTGAGTGACGACACACTAGAAAAAAAAACTTTCACGATTGTTCAAGGAAAATAAAGAAGTAAGTTTAATTTTCACTCATTTCCAAACACGAGACAAATTTTCACGCTATTCAAGAACTTTGCAGCTCATAGCACTCGTGAAAATCAAAGGGCAACGGGTTCCTCAACATCTGCACATTCGATCACCCAGGAGGAATGTGTAGGTGTTATCAATAATTCTGCATACCGTATACAACAGTAACTTCAACTAAATGGCGGACATCGAGAGCATTTACTCTTGGCTTCCTCTTGATATTTGGGGTTTAAGTTTGAGAGTAAACGGTTTCAGATACTAAAATATTTAACCGGGCCATTGGCCATTGGCCTAATGAATAGAATGTTCGCCAATAGTCCTGAAGATCAGGGTTCAATCCCAGGTGGATTCATAGCAAAGACTCAAAAATTAGTACTTTATGCGGCCTTGCTTAACATCCAGCATTATAAAGTACGGATCAAGGGTAAAGTGGAATAATCCAGGGAATGGAGTAGCGCCCTCCCCTACACCTTTGTGTATAAGTTATTGAAAAGGGAGCCTTCGGGTCAGCCTCGACAAAGGTCACCAACTTTACTTACTTATATATAGTACTAAATTTAGCAGAATATATATATATATATATATATATATAGTTGGGCCATAATGTTCAGAACGGCATAGTTACGTCAGAAAAAGTAGGTATAACTTTTTATCTTAGTTGTTTAAGATTCTATAATTTTCACAGACAATAAATACGATATTAATTGTTATTCGGTGAAATTTTGGTGTTATTTGAGATGATAATAAAAAAGAAGTGAATGATGTAGTGATTTACTGCAAAACCCAGGGGGACCAAAATGATCAGAACGATTGAAAAAAATGAACAAAATATTCAAATATTACAGAAAATACAGAAATTATTTAATATTTGGTGTGAAGCCAATTAGCTTCAATCACACTCTGACATCTTCGGCTGCATGAAGAAATTAATTTATTGATATCTTGTCGAGTGATCTTATTCCATTCTTCCTGAAGGGCCTTCAATAATTGCTCTGTTGTTTTTGGATTTCTGGCTTTAGAACGTTCTCCTAGAGTCTTCCACACATTCTCAAAAGGATTAAGATCTGAGCTTTGAGGAGGCCAATCTATAACAGTAATATTTTCTGCCTTGAGGAAGTTCATGACTACCATAGTCTTGTGACATGGAGTATTGTCCTGCATGAATATGGAAGCTTGTTTAGTTGAATTTCTCAGCACAGGCAAGACATAATCAAATTGTTTATAAACTCCTGCATTTACCTTTCCTTGTAATCGCACCAAAGGGCCCACACCATCTCCAGATATCATCCCCCAAACCTTGACACTTCCTCCATCGAATTTAACACTAGCCTTAAGGCTCTAAGTTGACAATTCTTCACCTACTTTTCGACGAACGTACGTTTTACCATCTGGGCCAATTAACAAAACTTAGATTCATCACTGAAATGCACCGTTTGCCATTTTTCTTGAGACCATAAAACATGTTTGTTTGCAAAAGCAAGACGACACATTTTATTCTTGGAGGATATCAGTGGCTTCACTACTGGTGCTCTAGCTAAAAGTTGTTGTTCAACTAAACGACGAGACACAGTCTTCCTAGATAAAGGTTTTCCCAGATGAATGTTCATTTCCCCAGAAACAGCAGCAGCAGTTTTAAATCGGTCGTTTTTAACAAACTTTATCATAGTACGATCTTCTCTCTTGGTCGTTATTCTTGGCCTACCTGTAGACTTTTTTGCTTCAGACGAACCACAATCATTGTAGACCTTAAGAATACGTGAACAACACTTTTGACTTATTTACAATCCCTGAAATAGCCCCAATACTTAGATTATCCTTCATTAGAAGCCTAATAATTTTTGTATTTTTTGTAATATTTAAGTATTTTGTTTCCAATCGTTCCGATCATTTTGGCCGCCATTGGTTTTGGCAGTAAATCACTAAATCATCCAATTTTTTTTATTATCATCTCAAATAACGCCAAAATTTCAACGAGATAACAATTAATATCGTTATTATTGTCATTAAAATTATAGAATCTAAAACAGATAAAAGCTTATACCTACTTTTTCTGAGGAAACAATATCGTTCTGAACATTATGGCCACCACTGTATATATATATATATATATATATATATATATATATATATATATTGTACTAAATCTTGTTTGTTACATCTCTCTCAAATCGGAGTAGAATATAGAGAAGAAATTTATGTCCAATCATATGGTATGAAATATTCCTATCAAAGGCCATTAATTTCTATACAATTATATTATTTAAAGTAACTATTCGTACTGAATAAGTGGCATTTGTTTTCATAAAGTCATATAATCATAAAGCTGCAAGTATTTCTATTTAATGATTTGAATATTATAACTCGAAATCAATAATTCTTTGTCTGATGATGGCATAGGCGAGAAACTGACCATCACTATGCGCCGTAGACTCAATATCTTCGCTTTTTTTACTTATATATATATATATATATATATGTACATTGGCAGCATTTTGTCATTAATACAAATTGCGTTGAACATAATAGACATTTTCTGTCTACATATTTTCTTGTTGATCCGTTCATATTGCCGTATTGCTTTTATCGTATTCGGCGGGAATTGATTGATGTATTTTCCATAATTGTATATATGCCAAGTACTTTCTGTCCGACTTTGGGCCACCATCAGGGGAGGATCTATTACAAAAGTGATGTAACTTTGGTTTTTGCATTACTAGTATGTAAGAGCGTCTTTACCGTTGGAGTGAGTAGCGTTTGCTTTTAAATATGTTTCTATAGTGTCAGTAGCTAAAGACATTTAAGTATATAAGCACTGGTTTGAAAATCAATTTTGTTAAGGGTGGGTTGCATGTTTCTAATATGTAGTGCTTCGAGAATCTATAGTTTTTGTTTATTATTTTGATGTTCTAATATTCTCACCGACAACACAACAATATTAGAACATCAAAATAGCAAATAAAACCTACTGTTATATTTCAAAAAATTCAGTTTAGAATGAGTCAACAACGTTAAATGGTTCCAAGTATTGCTATGTATCACTAAAAATTCAATTTGACATCAGTAAATTCAATTTAACATAAGTCATTTGTTTGTATCCAGTTTAAATGTCAAATAGTTCTATTTAACCCATAGGGAGGACCCTATCAGATGCTACCACTCCAGGCCAAAGTGGACCTGGGAGCAATTGCAACGAGGGGTTACTCCACATTCCCCAAAGCTGCTGCATTATTGAAGTCTCACGATTAAATTGTTTAATGTCAACTCAGGACATTCGTCTGGGGCGGTGATCTTACTCCTCTACAGTGATACTGTCGATGTATTCTACAGCCCCAGCCGACTGGGCTGGGCTGGGAAAGCAACCCCAAAACAAAGCAACGGGAACTGCTGAAATTTTAAACCATTAGTACAATGACAAAAAGTTCTGACAAAATGGTGTGTCGCTAGATGATATTAAACTGATATTTGACAAATAAGTTTCAAGTAACAAATGATAATCCTTTCTAAAGAATTATCGTATCCAGTTGTTATTATAAATACAAATGATTTATACACATATATGCTTTAAAGTATTCCTGTCTAGCACTGGTCAAGTCGGCTGGGGCTGTAGAATACACTGACTGCATCTCTGCAGAAGTTTTAAATTCCCCTAACGAGTGTCCTGGATATGATAATAAACAATCTGATTGTGAGGCTCCAGTCATGCTGGAGCTTTGTAGAATGCAGAATAACACTTTATTGCTATCGCTCCCAGGTCAACTCTGGCCCGAAATAGTAGCACCTGATAGGGTCCTATCTATGGATCGAATACAACTAAACTGTGTGCTTATGCAACACTGAATTCTTTGAACGAGAACTGCTTTGACATCTAAACTGCGTACTAAGCTAAACCGAATTGTTTGAAATAGAACTGTTTATATGTATATGAACAGATTTGGCATTGAATAACCTACAATGGTTTATATGCCATAAAACCAAACCAAAATAGAACTGTTTTGAGATTTAAACAGTGTACTTATGCTAAACATAATTGCTTGAAATAGAACTGTTTTGCCCTTAAAAATGTACACTTATGCTAAACTGAATTGTTTTAAATTGAACTGTTTTTACATTTAATTGTGTAAATAAATGACTCATGTTTAATTGAATTGTTAGTAATGCATGGCAATACTAGAAACCATTTAACGTTGTTGACTAAACTGAATAGTTTGAAATAGAACTGTCTTTTACATTTAAACTATGTACTTATGCTAAACTGAATTGTTTGAAATAGAACTGTTTATATGCATAAAGATGGATTTGGCATTAAATAACCTACAATGTTTAATGTGCCATAAAACCAAACCAAACTAATCATACCTACGACGAATAAATTTTGAAGAGATTTCATTTACCTATTAGTAGAACGCTAACAGGTACTATCATTAAAGTTGGTAGTATGCCAATAAAGGTGTGTTCAGCACCAGACGCAGTTTAGTGTCATACTCAGGATGGTTCTTTTGGTGAGGGTGGTCTTAGCTTTTTGCAAGGAATACGGCCAGTATATTCTAAGCCCTGGAAACAGATTGGTATTAAATATTGTGCTGAAGACCCCTTTGACATCAGTCAATACAACTGCAGAAGTCGGACACTGGGAAGAAAAATAACTAGAAATGCACCTGGTAACTAAAGTAAACAGGAAGCAGGTGTTCTCGGCGGAAATTCCATGTAAATTGCGTATTCACATGCTGGGAGGAAGCATGACTACGTGCATTATGTGGGCGGCAGCCAGGTGGTGTGGCTACGAGAATTTGCGTGGGCATTCGGAATGTTATATAACATGAAAGATTTTAATCTAAAGCAGAAATGGTTTCACCAAAGATTCGTACATCAGCCCCAGTGTGCGTACTCCACGCATCCGTACATTTTGGGTAATAAATGGCAAAAAAGAAGCAGATTATATTTTTATACATCAGTGTTATCGTCTTTCTGTTATTGTTGTATAGTGGCTCATACCATGTGACTTCCGGTATCGCGGAAGTAATAAAGACGCCGTATTCCTCCAGCACGGCAGACAAAGACAGAAGCAGACAAAAGCAGAAAGATAGCACTGAAAGGACGTCGGTCAGTAGTAAGACCAACTTCGATCGTATCACCAACAGCGCGAGACTTATAACACTTGAGTTAATAAACAATTAACTTTATTTCACTGTGTATCTTTTCTTTACCACAATACAACAGTTAAACAACATGTTTGTTTTAGCTCTCATAGGGTCCTCAAATCTCGGATCAAGTTCAAACCACCATCTCAAGTAACTGGTGACTGTTTCACGATTTCCACGACTTCTAAGAAAATAGACCTTAAGGCTCTGGTTTAAGAACCAGTTTTTGCTATTGTTTTTTTTTGTTTTTGTTTTTTTTTTGTTTTGTTTTTTTTTACTTCACTCGAAAATAATCAGTCTTTGCCCTGAAAAGAATTACCCCTTACCAGCATAATAGAAACCAATATTCAACGCTTGCCAACTCTAGTGCAACGACATGTGGTTTTCTTTCATTGGTGCCTTTACAATGCAAGACTTGTATCGTAAATCGAAATTACCGATTAATGTCTGGTATTATGTTTTCCCTGAAGGGCAAATTTTGCGTCACGTTTTTTGCTTAGTAGAAAATATTTTCTAAACGGAATAAGGAGAACACGAAAAGAAATATTTCAGTGATACTTTCGGACATTTCAGCAATAACTAAGTTATTTGTCGATTTTCCCGTAACCACTGATTGATATTACTTTTGGGTTCGGTTAGTTCAACTAGAGAAAGAATAAACCTTACAATTCAACATAAGATTATTTATTCCTGAGAGGCCATATTCTTTACGACTGAATTCGATTTGCTGAAAATAATTATGCTTCTAAAAAGATTAGTTCACTATCGGTTGGGGAATATGAGTTATAATTTTGTCTCCCGTTTTTCCTTATTGCCGCATGGCCAAAGTAGTTCTATTTCTCCCAATAACACGTAACTTTGGGCTTACATTGGAGATAGATAGATAGAGAGAGAGATAGTACATCAATCATCATCAGCAGCAGTAGCATGAAATCACGCTAATAGCACTGATTCCTTTCTCTTTCTCTTTCCTTCTCTCACCAACCATCCCTATCAGCTATTGTTCATCGCAGCTCCTCTAAATGGCATCCAGTGTCCACACAGAACAGATGAATGTAAGTTTTTGCTAATCGGCCAACGCTGGTGTGTCCACGTGTGGTAGTCTACTGTAGAACTTCGATTATGATTTCCTCTCTGCTCCTCCAGCAGAGTCCATCATGCCAACAGGTATCAAATGATAAGGGACTCCAGAGGATTGTTTTAATAGTAAGTTGTTTCCTAACGAGATTTACTGGTCGACCATGGGACGGTAAGAAAGAAAGGAACATATATTAGAAAGACAATCGAAGCAAGTAAAGAAACAGAGAAAGAAAAAGGCTATAAGGGAGAAACAAATTAAAAGATGAACGCGGGGGGGGGTCCCAAGGCTAGGCAAGGATAGCAGCGGACGAATGTTTTAAAAATCGAAAAATATCTGTAGCAAATCAGTGACGGATTCTGATTGGCTGAAAGAAGCTCAAACAGAAGAACCATTGGAGTAGACGTGGAATAGAAAAAAGGAAAAGAATCAATAGGGTACGAGACGCGACGATGTGAAGATGGCCGAAAATTACGGCGCCCATTATGGATGAGCTCTGCGAAGAAATCTCACACACGCTGCAAAGCTGTGAAGACAGACACAGCGAACAAGCACGTGCGAGAGCTACAACAGATAATATTAAGGTCTGTGTTTGCTCTCTCTCACTCACTCTCTCTCCATATAACGTTTTATGTCTCGTAAAGCGGTGGACTAATTTTTCAGACTCTGTTTCTCTCTTCTCGATGACTACTAAGAGGCTTACTAGAGAATAAACTTTCGTATTAGAGAACGAAGACGATGTTTTGTGTTTTCGTCACTTTTCTCACGCAAGGTTACAACGGGGATCCGACTGAAACTTAAGACGTAGCGCTACACTCATAGACCCGTTAAACACATAGCGGTGTAATCGTCTATGTCGTGTAGTAGTATTTGTGAACTGTAGTGTTACACAGTAGGGTTTGTGAGATTGGAGGCAAGTAGCCATACAGCTGATGTTTTGTATGGTGATACTTTCCGAACTTGAGTACCCTCAATTTGTACTTATACTTTTCTTAGTTTTCTTATTATTTCCAATATGTATTCCGCCTGAGCAGGATGGGACACATGGTCAATTTTTACATGGAGCACAACTGGTTTGAACTGAAATTTTTTCTTCTCCTGCACTGGTTGCCTAACCAAACCTAAAGAATCCAATTTGTCCGACTGTTTATCTGTATTTGGATGGAAGAATAGATGATAGCCGTTACGCTAAGCGCGCCTCTATATCCAGTATATATTTACCAACACCTCCGCACCGATAGGATGTGACACAAGGTCAATTCTTAAGCTTAGTTTAATAGATTTGAATCAAAAGTTTTCCTTCTCATAAAGAACCCAGACTGCACTTTTATTTACAATAGCAAGAGGCAGAAAAGTTGGATTGATACCTTTCCCACGGGTATTAGTTCTCTTTGAAATACAATCAGCCTCGTCCAGGATTTGAACTTAAGTCGCCGTGTTCATTTCCTAAGACGATAACTATTACCCTATGAGCGCATCAATATCCAGTAGTGATGTCACAATGATTTTTTACGTTCCAAAAATGTTAGGAATTCAGGACTTTTAATTAGCTATCATTAGTAATTTTACTTCACGCAAATAGCCCTGAGAAAGGTTTGAAAACCTCTCTTCTTAACCAGCTATGTACGAATAGTAGGATAGACGAGGTTCTTTAGCCTTGGTATGGCAACCAGCCAAGTTGAAGGTAAAAGTCTGAATTCAAAACAGCTGTACTCCGCTTAAAAATTGTTCTTCTCCCACTCTGATAGGGAGGTTTTAATTTACTAAGCTTTTTGCTTAGATGTAGCACAAGGCCGCATGAATGGGGCATCCAATGAGAATCGAACTCACTCGTGTAGGTTTGCTAATCTTTCATGCTATCCATTACACCACCTTGCCCAGTCGGCTGGGGCTGTAGAATACACCGACTGCATCACTGCAGAGGGGTAAGACCCCCCAACGAGTGTCCTGGATATGACACTAAACAATCTGATGGTGAGGTTCCAGCAATGCTGGAGCTTTGAGGAATGCGGAGTACCCCTTCATTGCCATCGCTCCCAGGTCCACTCTGGCCCGGAGTGGTAGCACTTGATAGGGCCCTATCTATGGGTTAAATAGAACTAACAGCATGCTTATGCTAAAATGAATTGAGTAAACGGAATAGCTTAAAATAGAAACGTTTTTGACAATTAAACCGTACTTACACTTAAACTGCGTGCTTATGCTTAACTGAATTATTTCAAATTGAACTGTTTTTCGACATTAAAACTGTATTTACACTTAACTGAATTATTACATATAACTGCTTGAATAGTTTGAAATGGAAATGTTTTTGACAATTAAACTGTGTACTTATGCTAAACTGAACTCTTTTCAATAGAACTGATTATTTATATAAAAATGGATTTGGCGTTAAATAACCTACAAAGGTTGATATGCCGTAAAACCAAACAAACCAAACCATTACACCACCCGAGATGCCCCATTCTGATAGGGAGGTTAGGTAAATTAAAAAATGATAAATGAAATATTCATTTTCTTCCAAATATTCTCTTGGTTATTCAACACGCTTATTTCAGTGAGTTTTTAGTGGCCGAAGCACTTCTAAAACTCTTTCAATTTTATTTTTGTTTTTGTTTCATTTTTTCGTTTTTTCTTTTTTTTTCCCCTTTTCTTTTCTTTTTTTGTGGGGGGTGGTAAGCAGTAAAGCCGACCTATCGTAGATTTTAAATATTCTCAGTGATTTTTAATCTTGCACTTAGGATGAATTTGCATTTTAGGACCTGGTGTTATTTGATGACTGTGACGGAAAGGTTAGCTAAATACATTTTTGTGGTTTTCTCGGGCCTGTGTGTCATCAGACTAAATAACAACTGAAGTAAAATAACAAGTTGCAGGATTTGTGTCGTCACGAACATCTTCTGATCACCTTAAATTGTAACTGGAGAAGACAGGAATGTAATAGATTTTTCATATACATATATGTGTGTGTGTGTGTGTAATCGAAAGTCGAATTGAAGAACTCAGAGAATTGGAGAAATGCCAAACTCATTCCGGTCGTGAGTCTGATAAAATCAGAAAGTTTTACAAGACATTTCATTGCAGAATGGTTGCATGAATCAAAATTCGATTTCATACAACTCGGTCTAACGACGGCACATCGTGCATGGACTTCTGATCAACAACTGTAATATTGAACAATATTGATTTATTTCACGTTGCATTAGCGGTATCTTCAATCTCTTTTTTTTTTTATATCTATTCTATTTTCACTTAATAAGGCACAGTTCAGTGTTTGATTTCTTTGTTTAATGGCATATCCCCCATCGTGGGTTATTCAATGCGAAAGCCATGCTTGTAGTAGAAGAGTAGTTGTTCTATTTAATCCATTGCTTAGGAGAATAAGGGAGTGAAAGTAATAACGCGACTGAAATTCAAACTCATTCACTACGATGTCGAAATGTATTACGTTAACAACTACGCCACGTTGTTGGTTGGTTGGTTGGTTGGTTGGTTGGTTGGTTGGGGGTTTATTTTACGGCGTATCAACCCTTTTCGGGTCATTTAACGCAGAATTAAATTTCAAACAATTCAGTTTAGTATAGTTTTTGTTTACAAACGGTTAAATGTCACAACAGTTCTATTTCAAACAATTCAGTTTAGCATGTAAACAGTTTCAGTGTCAAAAACGGTCCTATTTCAAACAATTCAGTTTAGCAAAAATTCAGACAGTTCTATTTCAAAATATTCAGTTTAGTATAAGTACACAGTTTAGTCCTATAACACCCATAGATAGGACCCTGTCAAGTGCTACTACTCCATGGTCTGGGTGGACCTGGTAGCGATGGAATTGAAGGGGCGCCACGTGACCTCCCTGCCTTAGTAAGACATATTCTGAAAAGAAAACTTAGCATTTGGCTTTGTAGAACATTAACTTAAGGTTAATTCTTTTTATTTTGTTTTTTGAAATGCAAAGAGGGTGGGATATCATAATCCGTTTTTAAAACATTTTCTGCACACTCTATCGATGGGAGTTAGAATAATCTGGTTGCACTCTCCGTCAGAGGGGTAAGACCCTCTCACCAAAAAAAGAGTGTCCCTGATATGAAACTAAAATACATCATACATTCGTGTTCCAGTTTTTGAGATCTGGTGAGGTTAGAGTATCCCTCCACTGCCTATACTCCCAGGTTCACTCTGACCCAATGAGGAAGTACCTGTTAGAGTCCTATCTATACTTCAAATGGATCTGTTTCAAAATTATTCGTATTCAGTAAGACCGTTTTAAAAAAGATATCTTAAAAACTAGACAAATATGTAAATAATAGCGTACAATGAAGGCAATTCTCTAACCGCCAGGCATCGAATAACCCTATATAGATTGACATATCTTTAAAACCAGAAAATCAATCAAAATTTTAGGGAGATAAAGGGATTTTTATCCACAAAGTTTTGGGCCAGAGGTCTCAACCTAAAGAACTCTACGTCTATGTCTAGAGATCCTTGTCCTTGGCTCACAAACTCTTTGGATATTATAAAACATTTTTTATACAAATATATATCGTCAAATTATAAATTGGATCTCATTCTACTGTCTATCTAATAACAACCTTTTTAGCCCTATCACCTGGGGCTGTAGAATACACCAACTGCATCTCTGCAGAAGGGTAAGACCCCAACAAGGAGTGTCATGGTTGTGACACTACACAATCTAATGGTGAGACTAGAGTAATACTGGAGCCTTGAGGAACACGGATTACCCCTTCATTGCAATTGCTACAAGGTTCACCCTGACCTGGAGTGGTAGCATTTAACAGAGTCCTATCTATGGGTCAAATAGAACTGCTTGACATTTAAACTGAGTGAAAACAAATGACTAATGCTAAATTGGGTTGTTTAAAATTTGTTTGATCATTTAACTGTGTGGAAACATGACTGATATTTAATTGAATTTTTAGTGATACATAGCTATACTTGAAACCATTTATCTTTGACTTATTCCACATTAAATTGTTTGAAATAGAACTTTTTGACAATTGAACTGTGTGTAAACAAATTACAGATGTTAGTGATACAAAGAAATACTTGGAACCATTAAACTTTGACTTATGCTAAATTGAATTGTTTGAAATAGAACTTTTTGATCATTTAACTGTGTATATAAACGATTGTTTGATGTTTAATTAAATTGTTAGTGAACTTGGAACTATTTAACTTTGTTGACTTATGTTTACAAATTGTATATATCTAATATATATGAATAAGCTGGATTTGGAATTTAATAATCTATAATGGATGATATGCCATAAAACCAGACCAAGCTTCTACGAGGTGCTGCTCTACAGTTTGAGATATACATTTTCTGTTGTAATTATTTACTAAGCTTAGATCAGTTGTGGCTCAAGGCCAAGTATATGGGGCATCTATTGGAAAATGGAACTCATTAACAATGGGCTGCTAATCTAGCCTGCGAACAATTATACCACTGGGGTGGTAATTTGGTTCTTAAATCTTAAGAAATCCGAAGTATCAACTGCATTTATATGTAAGCGGTGGGACTCTCTCTCTCTCTCTCTCTCTCTCTCTCTCTCTCTCTCTCTCTCTCTCTCTCTCGCTATTTGTCTGTTAATCTATCTGAAGGCTAACACCGAAAAGAAACGTGATCATATCTATGGGCGCTGACTGTAATATGTTGAACACAAGACACTAATCAGATGTTAGCCTTCCCAAGAAATATTAGCGTGAAGTGAAGAGGAAGCAGCTTTCACCCAAGATTGAACTTGGCTTTCCACACACATGTTTCTGAGTGTGTGTGATTGAAATCTACAGACAAGAATGTTTCTTATGTTACTCTTTATTTAGAGCACAATCTTTTCTCCTTCTCCAAACTGTTGGTGAAGCTTAGAATATTCTGACTTTCACCTCTCCCAACTGAAAAAAATAAGTGTCCAGAGTATTCCACTAAACTGCATTTCATGGTGTGGCGCGAGATCTCGAGATCTCGAGATCTGGAGAGGGGGAATGAAGTACTCTTTCATTGCCATTACTCCCAGATCCACTCCGACCCGGAGTGGTTGTACCTATTATTGTTCTATCGATGGCTCAGATATATCTGCTTGAAAGTTATTCATATCAGGAATACTTGAAGTGTTATACAATTGTGTGCAAATTATTTGGATTAAGAATAGTTAGTTGAAGCTATAATTGTTTACCAAGGATTATTATTATTAGTTACTCGAAACCAAATAACTGAGTGCAAACAAAAGATTTATATTAAATAGAATTAGTTGCTTGAAACCATAGAATTATTAGTACTTGATAGGAATACTTAAAACGATACAAAGTTATTTATATTTGATAGGAATACTTGATGTCATAAATTATTTGTATTAAGAATTGTTACTTGAAGCTATTATTGTCTACTAAGTGTTATGGTACCCAACCCGCGGCCAGTAACGAACTCTTCCTGTTGCTATTAATACCGGGAGAATATTCATCTCGGTGGTGAAGTTTATTCCAGCCTAACACTTTGGCAGTCAGACTGACGTTCAACACCTTTTTATCTATGTTGTATTATACTTTCGTTAATATACTTTGTTCCATGTAAACCCGTGTCTTTCTTCCGGACCCTTTACTGGTCCACAACACTAAGGCTTATTATTTGTTACTTGAAACCATTTGATTGTATGTAAACAAATGATTCTGAGCAAATCGAAGTAATTTCTTGAAACCACATAATTATTAGTAATAGATTGAAATACTTGAAATCATACGACTGGTACAATTATTTGTATTAGATAGGAATACTTAATATCATGAAATTGTGTGCAAAAACTTTTAAGAAACAATAACACAAAAATTATCGATATAAATCTACAATTAACTCAATTCATAATCTCTAAGCATGAAATAAACCTAGGTAGGTTGGCATGCCTTTAAAATCTATCAATCATTCAAGCTTTTCTTTTTCCGTGCTAGTGGGTGCAATTTATTGCTTGTGTATGAAATGAAAATAGGTAAGCGAACAATTGAAAACGATCGATAAAAAACCTTGGACAATTCTTACATTCTCCATGTACTGACTTACGAGAAAATAACAGTTGTTTCAAAAGGCTCGTAGTTTCTCTCTTTTTTTTTTAAATCTGAAGTTGTATATATTCACGATATTCTCTGCCTTTGCACAAAAGCAGACAACCTATTCGGTTAATACTGATAAGACATGGTAATGGCGTATACGTACAAGTGAAAACACATGGTAAATTCATAAACAGTCAACCGAGAAAAATATCAAAATAAAAACAAGACTAAAAAAATGATAAACGAACTAAAAGGGAAAAAATATCATATGCATTTCCTTATTCAAGTTGACAATTTAAAAGCTTGAACTTATTGTATTACAAGCTTGTCGCTGTGTAATCGTTAGTTTTTACGTGGAATGAATACAACTTGATGACCCTTTCGGTTGGATTCACCATATATTCATCATCTAACAAAAACCTATTCGTCTTTTAAACTGAAATCGTACGACTTAGAACGAGCTTTAAGAACATTTTTTCTCGATGCACTCCTACTAACCAAAGCGGCTGACGGTGTCAGCTGAAAAGGGGGTTAAGTGATAAGAAAGAAGAGAAAAGGATTAGAAAAAAGAGAGAAGGAAACGTAAAAACTAGAAAGGTACAAAAAGAAAAGAGTTTGAGTTCTTTGTGTTATGGCATATCAACTTTCGTGGGTTATTTAATGCCAAAGCCATCCTTGTAAAATAACGGTAGTCTTACTATTTAACCCATTGCTGAAGAGATACGGGAATTCATACTTTCCCCGAGGTTATTAGTCCGAAAGTTAACGTAATAGCACAAGCGTAGGTCTAACTCGCTTACTACGATGTTACAGCTCATCATGTTAGCCCTTTTGACAAAGGAACTTCTCATATATGAGGTGCCTTCAATAAGTTTCCAGACTTTTGTGTACAGGCATTTAAAATTGTCGTAGACTCTTGAAAATTCACTATGTTATTACTATACATCTTATGAGATGACCGACCAATTTTTATGATTTCAGGTTCAAATGAACAGATACAGCAGCAATTGGAATACACCCTATTAAAGCCTGATTGTCGCAGCTGGTGAATTTCAAAAATGCAATCGGGACGTGTGGACACTTTAGAAGAACGATATGCAATAAAATTCTGTTTTAAACTTGGAAAAAATGCAACAGAAACGTATGGAATGCTTCAGATTGCTTTTGGACCATCTTGCTTGAATCGAGCGTCAGTTTTTGAGTAGCATAAGAGATTCAACGAAGGCAGGGAGTCTGTGATGGATGATGAGAGGTATGGGAGGAGTAAAGACGTCTATAACCCAGAGTTGATTGGGCAAAGGGTTAGGGTTAGGGTTACTCTGTTGAGGTTTTAAGGGAGTTCAGAAAGAGATTCCGTCGAAAGAGGCCAGCACTCTTCAAATCGGGCTAGTGGCATTTCTACCAGGACAATGCACCAGTCCACAACTCCATCCTTGCCACAGACTATTTGACCAAGATGGGCATCAAGACAGTTCCTCACCCTCCCTATAGTCCAGACCTTGCTCCCTGTGACTTTTGGTTATTCCCTAAGCTCACAGGCTGTCGTTATGAGACATTTGAGGAGATGAAAGAGGCTGTGACGAAGGTCATTGACACGCTCACACAAGAGGACTTCCATGGGGCCTTCCAGAAGTTGTTGGAACGGTACAACAAGTGCATTGCAGCCGGAGGAGAGTACTTCGAAGGGGACTAGAGTTTCATGTGTGTACTATCAATAAAAGTGCCCATACGAAAAAAGTCTGGTAAACTTATTTAATGATGCTCGTATATATATATATATATATATATATATATATAGGTGTGTGTGTGTGTGTGTGTGTGTGTGTGTGTGTGTGTGTGTGTGTGTGTGAACAATAAGAAATCACTGACAAGTAGACAAGCTTTCCTTAATAGTACTTTATCCCACACTAAAGAAATTGATACCATGAATAAGTGAAATACTTTCTTCATATGAGAATTCTGAACTTGTAAAATCGCTGCTGATATAACAATATTAGCATTAGTAAGTCGAGAATTAGACGGCATTCTTGACAGTCAGAGCGTCTAATTGTAATCCATAGATTTGTCTGAAGAGCGATCGATTTATTGATCGCAGAATACTCGAAGCTAGATCTTTTCTCCATGCTTCTTGTCACGCTGGTGCAGTCGTAAGTTGAACAGGACGAATCTTTAGAAAGATGTAAAAATGAAAGACATGTGCATATACACACGCATCCATTCAGTTAAAGAGGAAGACGAAAGGTTTTTATTTCCTTACAACTTTGCTGTTTTTAAATTACTTGGGCGAATCAAAATTTTTACAGTATTTTTCCTAACATGAGACATAATTCGACAGCTTTTGAGAAAGTCGTAAATTAAACGGACAAACAGGACAGTGAGATGCCGAGCTCGCCTGATACTCTCCCAGTGCTACTCACCAGATTTACCTCAATAGCTTGAATCTTGGCCTTGAAATTTACGCTTTTAGGCCTACCAGAACTTTTTCTAATCGTCAAGGTTCTTGCAACTCAAGCTAGACTTCTTGAACCATCTGGTTACTGTACTATGATCAACTGCAGCTTCACCTTTCGTATAGCATTTTTTTTTTTTTTTGGTTGCTTCCGCAACATCATGGCTCAGTTCCAACTCGTAAAGCATAAGTTACCGAATTAGATGACTTTGTATGCGAGGGCATACAAACCACACACGGTATGAATCAATACACTACTTGTCAGCGCACCAGATACCATACTACTACCAACAACAGTGGGTACTCTCTCAGGATTGAACTGCTTCGGTCACGTGAGAGACACGTTGCAACCAAACACTCAGGCAAATATTGCAAAACTTTTAACTTACCCGAGTATATAATTTTTACGGCTTTTGTATGAACTACTCAATAAGCGGAGTTTGCAGATTTTTCTCATCGACATTTTTTACCGTTATTTGTGCGCGCAGTAAATACCATCGTCCAATTTGCGACTCCTACTAAGGGTGTCATAAACATATTGTTAGATGCACCCCATGCGACCAAATTTGATTTCATTTTGATTCATTTTAATGTGGCAGCTCAGTCGGCAGGGGCTGTAGAAATCATCAACTGCATCATTGCAGAGGGGGGAAAAACACCAAGAAGTGTCATTTACAAGATAATCTGATGGCAATGTATTAATAATGCTGGTGCTTTGGAGAATGCAGAGTAGCCCTTCATTGCCGTTGCTCCCAGGTCCACCCTGACCCGGAGTGATAGCATCTGATAGGATGGATCAAATAGAATTGTTTGACATTTAAACTGTGTGACTTATCATATTTACCCAATCCCTCCGCTCGGGAGGTTATGACACAAGGTCAACTTTTTTAAAGCGGAGTTTAACAGGTTTGAATTCAGAGTTTTCCTTCTCCTAGACTTGTTGCCTCACCAAGGCTGAAGAACCTAATCTGTCCTACTATTTACCCATAGCTGGAGGGAGAATAATTGGATTGACACCTTTCCCAAGGGTATTAGTGCTATGTGAAATGCAATCTGTATTTGAACTCGTGTCGCCGTGTCCAGTTCCTGCGACGATAACCATTACACCACGGGCACCTCCTTAAACTGTGTGACTTATGCTTGATTGAATTGTTAGAATTCCAACTGATTGACCATTTAACTGTGTATAAACAAATGATTGATGTTTAATTGAATTGTTAGGGATACACAACAATACTTAGAACCATTTAACTGTGAGTAAACGAATGAGTAATGTTAAATAGAATTAGTGTTAGATAATAACTTCTAACCACTTCACAGTGTGCAAATAATTGATTAATATTGAATTGAGTTATTAGTAATAGCAATAATCGAAACAAATTAGATAGCAATAATTGGAACCATTTAACTGTGTAGAAACAATAGCAATACAAGTGTCCAAACAAATTAGTTCTAGCTCCATTCGAAAATGAAGTTTCTCAGAAAATATTGATTTACAAATCCTACGTATATCCATTTAGATGTGTGCAAACAAATGACTAGTGTTAAATTGCTAATTTGTTGTAGCAGTACGTGAAACCATTTAACTGTGGGCAAAAGATGAACTCAGGCTCATTTACGAGGGGGTAGATTGTTCGCCTATGGTCCAGGAGACCGGGGTTCAATCTCAGGTCGATTCATACCAAAGATTCAAAAAATGGTACTTGATGCCGCATTGCTTAGCACTCAGCACTATATGGTGAGAATCAAGGGTAAAGTAGAGCAATCCAGGAAATGGAGTAGCGCCCTTCCCAACACCTCAGTGTAGTAGCTATTGAAAAGGGAGCCTTCGGGTCACCCTCGACTAATGTCGCCAACTTTACTTACTTTACTTAATATATATGCATAGATAAAATTTGACATTAGATAACCTACAATGTTTGATATACCATAAAATCCAACCAACCAACCAACCAATTATTTTAGTGTTTTCGGTTTCAAGATTACTTTTTTTAACCAAAAGCAGAAAAGTTATAATTTGATTAATTAATAAATGTCATGCCGAACCGTCTAGGATATTCTTTATGCCTTGGTTTCTTTCTTTAATGGCCTATCAACTCTTTTTAGGAGACTCATTCCATTTCACATAGCACTAATACCCTTGGGAAAGGTATGAATCCAATTATTCTCCCTCCAGCTATGGGTAAATAGTAGGACAGACTAGGTTCTTCAGCCTTGGTGAGGCAACAAGTCTAGGAGAAGGAAAACTCTGAATTCAAACCTGTCAAACTCCGCTTAAAAATTGACCTTGTGTTATATCCTGCCCGAGCGGAGGAGTTGGTAAATAGGATCAACTCTTTTTAGGTTATTTAATACCAAATCCATTCTCCTTGAAGAACAGTAGTGGTACTATTTAACCCATAGCTGGGAGGATAAGGAGGTTCATACCTTTCCTAAGGGTATTTGCCCGAAAGTGAACGTAATAGCACGACTGGAGTACGAACTCGTGTATTACGATCCCGCAGACCATTGCTTTAACAATTACGCCACGAGGACACCCCCTTTATGCCTTGAGGTTAGGGAATAGCATCCATTGTACGTTCATAACAATGTTTTTTGAATAATTGTTAACTAAAGAGTTTTTTGGGGGGTACAGATAGTCCTATTGAATACAACTAATTTTTATGCGGACTTATTTGGCCCATAGATGGCACCTTAAAAGGTACTACCACTCCAAGTCAGAGTGGATCCAGTAGTAATGGTGATGAAGGGGTACTCTGCACTCCTTAGATATCGGGAAGTGGATCCTCACCATCAGATCCAGTTTACTGTTCTTATAAATGGATTATTAAATCATATGATAATGATCCCACCAACAAATAGTGAGCAATACTAGAACTTACTCACCAAGTGAAGATCCTGATCTCTTGGTTTCTTTTAATTTTATTAATTAAAAACCTGTTACCATGTGTAGGAATTCAAATTTTAAGCATTGTATTTTAATTTTAAAATGACGTATAGTAGCGGATTCATTCTGAAAAAGACATTTTTTCACTTACGTCTCTCACTTTCGAGCCAGTACCCTTGGGAAAGGTTTGAACCCCCTTATCCTCCCAGCTATGGGTTTAATAATACCACTACTGTTATTCTAGGAGAATAGATTTGGCATTAAATGAACTGTTTGACTATACTGAATAGCTTGATATAGAAATGTTGACAATTAAATCATACTGACATTTAAACTGCGTGCTTACACTAAACTGAATTATTTGAAATAGAACTGCTTTTGACATTGAAACTGTATTAACACTAAACTGAATTGTTTAACATAGAACTTTTTTGACATTTAACTGTGTGTAAAGAAAATATGTACTTATACCAAACTGAATTAGAACTGCTTGACTAAACTGAATAGCTTGAAATAGAAATGCTTTTGACAATTAAACTGTGTACTCATGCTAAACTGATTTGTTTGAAATAGAACTGATTATTTACATAGAAATGGATTTGGCGTTAAATAGCCTACAAAGGTTGATATGCCATAAAACCCAACCAACCAAACCAATCACTTATGTCTCGTCAATCGAAATTCTAATTCCACCGTAATCCAACATGTACTGGCCAACCCGAACTGTGCAAGACCTTCTTTATAAAATCTCTATGGTCACTATCTTTGATCATGCAAGTACTAGTTTCCAGAAAACTATACTTGAAGCACTAAATATAACATCTCTCAAATATGGTCTCAGCAAACAGAAGGAATTTTGATCCAAGTATTGGTTCCTGTTAACCTCCATCTGAGCCAGGGTAATTTATATGGGGTTTTTCTTTTTTCTTTTTCCCGCAGGATTTTCTTTCTAACTTTTTTCTCTGCAACCTAACAATTGACTCATTACATTGTTTACTGTTGATTTCTCTTATTGTCATTTCTCTGGCGAGACGTAAGTGAAAAAAAAAAGATAATTTTCAGAATGAATCTGCAACTATACGCCATTTTGAAATTTTGTACCCACAGCAAACTGGGTTTTTTTTCCATTATTTTTCTTCCTTTTTGAAATCTATATATTTATTTTTCTTATTAAATGATCTTCTTATAACCATATGATAACTAATTATAAAAAAGGACATTTTAGAATTCAGTTTTTTTCTCCAAAATAATTCGTTTAAAATACAATTGTTTTTTCGTGAAAATATAATTATGTGCTTTTTTTAATGACACGGAAAAATGCTTTTATTCTCCCACTCAAAATTTTATTCATTCCTTGGGGTCTATAAGGAACACTTTGAGGGACCCTGGGTCATATTTAACGAGTTAGTCTCATAGACCACCATGATTGAGATTTGATTGTCAATGTGCCCCACACGTCTAGCCTTCTACTAAAAGAAGCTATTTTATTTCTCCTCTTTTTTAAATTTTCCTTTACTTTTCATTTGTTTCTCATTCAGCTATCTTTTCCTTCCTTCCATCCTTTTTGTGCCTTCCTATTCCTTCTGCTCTTTTAGAATTCTTTCTTTCTTTCTTTCTTTCTTTCTTTCTTTTTTGTGCACTTATTTTCTTTCAGCTCTTCCAAAACTATATCTTTCTTTCTTTCTTTCTTTCTTTCTTTCTTTCTATTTGTGTCTTTTAAAACTATTTCCCCATTCTTTCTTTATTTTATCTCTCGTTCGTCATCCGAGGTTTCTTTCTTTCTTTCTTTCGTTCTTTTTTGTGCACTTATTTTCTTTCAGCTCTTCCAAAACTATATCTTTATTCTTTCTTTCTTTCTTTCTTTCTTTCTTTCTTTCTTTCTTTCTATATATTCCCAGCTCTTCTAAAACTATTTCTCAATTTTTTTCTATATTTTGTCTCTCGTTAGTCATCCGAGCTTTCTTTTTTTCTTTCTTTTTACCCCTGCCTTTGTCTTGTCAAACATCTCGCGTGTTTTGCCTCCCGGCCTGACCAGCAACGAATTGAGAAAAAGCATTGAATCGTGAACAAATCAAATAACCTCTACGAATCACACACACACACACACACACACACACACACACACACACACACACGCACACACGTGCGCAAAGAAACCTACATACAAATGCACGCACAAGTACATGCATATATACACACACAAACACACATGTAAAATCCAAAATTTATCTATATATTACTAAAATTATCCTTATGTTTGCACGTATTAACCCTACCAATCCTCCACAAGCAGGATGTGACAAATGTGTGGTCTATGACAATCGGAGTACTGCTAGTGTGAATTCGGCATTTCCTTCTCCCAGACTGGTTGCCTTAATAAGGCTAAAGAACGCAGTCTTCACGTTAATGTCCTTGGCAAATAAATCCACCTGTTGCACTTAATATGATAAACTGGGTTATTTAGCTTTGGTATGGCAACCAGTCTAGTAGAAGAAAAACGCTTGATTCAAACCAGCTTTTGACGTTGTGTCGCATTCTTCTCGTATTGATGGAGTTGGGTAAATACTCTGTCTGCCTTACTATTTACCCTCAGCTTCGGAGGGGCAACATGGATTCATGGCTTTCTCAGAGGCATTAGGGAAACGTAATCATTATATTTGTGTATGTAATAGTAACTCTAGTTAAAACAAAACATCATGATGAGTTACACTTAAAATGCCCCTAGAGAATAAAGCAATTTCCAGACCAATTTGCTACTAGATGATATTTGTGTGTGGGAGGGGTCATCGTTCGGATTAGACGTTATATCTTTCATTATCCAAATTCTTTATATAATAGAGATAACTATGAATAGACTAATAAGAACCCTTCTCTCATTCCTACATAGAAACATTCATGGACGGCCATTGCACCGGGTACCAAACGGATTCTAGGGTATGTCTCGTAATGTTTACGAAATAAGTCTCTTTTTATTAGTTGACTGGCCCAGTCAGCTGGGACTGCAGAATACACTAACTGCATCCTGAAGAAGCGTAAGAATCTCCCAAAGAGTGTCCTCGATATGACACTAAACAATCTGATGGTGAGGCTCCAGTAATGCTGGAGTTTTGGGGAATATAGAGTACCGCCTTCATTGCCATCGCTCTCAGGTCCACTCTGGGGTGGTAGCATCTGATAAGGTCCTATTTATGGGTCATTGGTATAATGGTTAAAGTGTTCGCTAATGGCCCGCAAGACCTGGGTTCAATCCCAAGTTGAGTCATACCAAAGACTCAAAAAATGGTACTTGATGCTGCCTTGCTTAACACTCAGCATTATAAGGTGCGGATCAAGGGTAAAGTGAAGCAATCCAGGGAAAGGAGTAGCACCCTCTCCTCACCTTGGTAGCTATCAAAAAGGGAGCCTTCGAGTCACCCTCGAGTACGGTCGACAAATTTACTTTTTTTTTACACATAAGTGAAAATTTAAACTGAGTGCTTTGTTTGTTTTGTCATTTAATGGCATATCAACCTTCTTGGGTTATTTAATGCCAAATCAATCTTTTTAGAATAACAGTAGGGGTACTTTTTGACCCATAGCTCGGAGGATAAGAGGGTTCATAAATTTCCCCAGGATATTTGTTCGACGTTAAATGACCCGAAAAAGGTTGATACACCGTAAAACAAACCAACCAACCAACCATTAGTTGACTGATTTATCGACATGTCTGCAAGTCTTGGGTTATTTCTCGGTAAGAGATTAGAGAATTGAATTCATAGTAGATTGATAGATACTTTTGTGTGGAGTTGTTTTTAAGAGAAATACTTGATATCAGCTGTGTGCTTTTTCGCATACAATTATGATATCAAGTATTTCCATCTAATACAAATCATTTGCACACAATTGTATGCTTCCAATTATTCCTATCTTATACAAATAATTATATGGTTTTAAGAAGTTATTTCTACTTAATAATAATTATTTGTTTACATATAGTCATATGGTTTCAAGTAACTAACAATAATCCTTAGTAAACAATTATAGCTTCAAGTAATGATTCTCAATACAAATAATTTACAGTTATATCTAATTCAAATAATTTGCACATAGTTACATTGTTCAGCCATTTCTATTTGATATTAATATTTATATAGCTTCATCTAAATATTTCTATTTAATAATAGTCCTTTCTTTTCCCACGGTTATATAATAACAAATAACTAATAATTTTTATTAAACAAAATAGCGTAAAAAATAAAGGTGCTGACCATAGTCGAGGTGGATCCGAGGGGTCCCTTTTCATTAACTACTAGACTGAGATGTAGGGGAGGTCTCTACTCCTTTCCTTGGATTGCTCCGCTTTGCTCTTGATCCCTACCTTATAAAGAAAGGAGACATCAATTACCTTTCTTTTTGGTCTTTGGTATGTCTTGATCTGGGACTGAAACCCCGGTCTCCCAAGTTATTGTCGAACTCTCTACCCACAAAACCAATAGGCCGGTACTGTTAAACAATACAGCTTTAAATAACTATTTTAATACTAATAATTTACCGTTATAAGCCATCAAGCGTAACTATCTAACTCTAATATTTTTCAAATTTATCTATTTGACCCATAAATGGGACCCTAAAAAGCTCTACCACTTCAGATCCGAGTGGATTTGGGAGTAATGGGAATGAAGATGTTTTTCACACTCCCCCAGATTTCCCGATTAGGAGCCTCACCATCAGGTACAGTTTAGTGTCATACTCAGGACACCAAATTTTTTGACAGTAGACTTACCCTTTAACAAAGGATATAGCTAGTATTTCCTAAGTCCCCGTGGACAGGGAGAATTGCCATTAGTTTCCTCTTTCATTTTCTTAATATTTTCTTTACTTTTTCTATTTTTTGTTTGTTTTTTTTTTTTTCAATCCTCGTCATTTTCTCTTTTTCTTCTCCTCTTTATGCATCTCAGCAAACAATGTCGGTGTGTACTCAAGCACACTCAGAAACATTTGCCTGTGTTCAGGCTAACTGTAAGCAAGATAAGAGTTATCCTTTAAACGCTTGATTGCAGTGTCATACGAAATTTAACCCACGCTTTCAGCAAAACAAACCTATTCTAAGGCTCAAACAAATTCGATATCATATTAAATACTATTTCACCGAATACTCTCATTGGTTTGGTTTATTTGTTTAACAGCATATCATCAACTTTATTAGGGTAATGGTTAATGAGTTGGTAAGAGAGTTCGAACTCCAGTCACGCTATCATGTTTCCTTTTAAAATAATATCCTTTGGAAAATTATGAACCAACTCCTCTCTCCCTAGTTATGGGTCATATAGTATCATTACTATTCTTCTACAAGTATTAAATAACCTAAAAAGGCTGATATACCATTAAAAGAAGAACCTATGCCTTTATGTGTTACTTAATGAGGAAATTCAACTTATTTGGAAATGTTTGATTATTAGAAAGAAAGAAAGAAAGAAAGAAAGAAAACGTAGCTCAGAAGAGAGAGAGAGAGAGAGAGAGAGAGAGAGAGAGAGAGAGAGAGAGAGAAATGTTTGGTTTGTTTAATGGCATGTCAACTCCTTATGTGTTATTTAAAGTTAAAAATGCTTTATTTGTAAACGTTTTATTATAATAGAGAAGAAGAGAGAGGGAATTAAAGGAAAAAAAGAGAAAAAGAAAGAAAGAAAGAAAGAAAATTGTTTAGTTTGCTCGTGGTATATCAACCCCTCCAGGGTTATATAATGGCCGAATTTGACTTATTTGTAAACATTTGATCGTAATTATCTTTTCAACGTTCGATTATAGTCATTCGTTTTCTTTTAAATCACATTTTTTTTTATTTATCTTGAATTACCATTTATTTTCTCAGATGTATGCATCAAAAATTACTCTTCGATGTAAATAATTTGCACGATTTTATATGATTTCACGTATTCTTATCCAATACAAATAATTTTAATGTAACGTGTTAGACAGTTACATCGTAGTAAGCAATTTCAGAACTTCAGTCGCGATATTGCATTCACTTTCAGACTAATACCCTCAGGAAAGGTATGAATGGTCCCTCATCTCCCTATAGCTATGGGGTGAATAGCACTATTACTGTTCTTCTACAAGAATGGCTTTGACAAAAGATGACTCATGCAGGTTGATATGCCATCAAAAAAGAAACAAAACTAACCGTAGGACTAGTCAAGCGGTTCTATTTGATCCATAATTGAGACAACTTCGGGAGTAATGGCAATACAGTTTACTTCATTTTCCCCAAAGCTCCACAGCAGGAGCCTCACCATCAACTGCAGTTAATTGTCATACACAAACTACAATTATCGCATACTACAATTATCCTCTTTTTAGAATTTTTTGATTGAATTATGAAATGCCAAAAGCTTTTGTTTTTACGTTGTTGGAAGAAGAAAAATAGTACTTTTATTTTTAAGAATTTCAGAATATCAAAAAGCAATCGGTTTCGATTTAGTTAGAATTCCCCATCGCAGTTCCGAATAATCCTGCATTTTTAAGACCAAACATAGGTTGACATCTTTTCTTAATAGGATTTTTAAACAATCGAAAATATCTGGTGATGGAAAAAAATATATAGATATTCCGAAAGAAACATAAATATAAGAAGAAGTCATAACGGCGATGATGAGAAGGAAAGAAGACGCTGTTTTGACAGTGATGTTATCCATCGATGGAAGCGTCTGAATGGTCTGATATCGATTCAGATTGCATTTCATTCGAAAGAAAACGAATTGCCAGAGAGTTGCAGAACGGCCAGAATACTAAGAAGAGTCCTGGGGACTTGAGGAGACTTGCTGTCACTCAAACTCCAGTGAAAAATCATCAGCTAACGCCAGTGAAAAAATCTCTCAAAGCAGTAAAATAATAATTATGAGAATAATAATAATAATAATAATGAAGAGATTAAAATTTGAGCCTCCTACCAAAAGGTAGATGTACAAACCAGAATCTGTCTCCAGAGAATGGGACGCATAAAATTCTCTGGAATTTTGAGATATAAATGGTCATTTAATCTCGACCAGGAGACTAGACCTACCGTTAATTAATAGGAACCTATCATCTAGAGGATTTTTCGGTTCTGACCACAGAGTGAAAATAGAAGTAAGCAGAAAGATAGAAAAGTTACTGGACCTTGCAAGAGAATTGAAAAATCTTTGGAACATGAGAGTGGATACTAATTGTAGTTGGGGCATTTGAAACAGTCCTCCAAAAGTTTGAAAAAAAGGATTAGAGGAACTGGAATTCAGAGGAAGAATTGAAACCATCCAGATCGCAATTTTACTAAGATCAGCTTGACTACTCAGAAGAGTCCTGCAGACATGAAGAGACTTGGTCCCACCCAGGCACAATCAGCGTCGGCTAGAGTGAGTATAATAACTCGACTGGAATTCCAACTCGTTAACTACGAAAATAATAATAATAATAATGACAATTGAAAAATAACTTAATAGATCAACTGTATTTAAAATTAAAAGTTCTCAATAGCAAGCGAGTTATTTTCTCAATATCAAGTAATTGCCTGACGATCGCCTCCTGGTACGGGACTTGGTGTGGCAGTTTTAGTAGATGCTGATAACTGAGATTATATATATATATATATATATATATATATATATATATATATATACTTTGAAGTAAAAAGGTTTTGTTTTTAAGTTATTTACTTTTCTTCAACTCGTATTTCTGACATTTTATATTGTCTTCAGGAAGTAAATAGTTTGTATATTTTCGGGGGTTTCTTGTTCTTCTCCTTTATTACTCCTTTCTCCCCAAATAATCCATGATAGCTGATATGCCACAAAGTTAGACTGACCACCAATCTTTCTCCCAGAATGATTGTATGTGTGTGTGTGTGTGTGTGTGCGGCTGTGTGTGTGTGTGTGTGAGTGTGTGTGTGTGAAAACAATATTAATTAAAAGGATATATTCATATATAAATAACGTATCAATATTTAATGATTCAGAGATTTTCCAACCATTCACAGTATGATATATACATATATATATAGGTGTGTGTGTGTGTGTGTGTGTGGCAAATGGGAATGCTGGGTGTTATAAAAATCTGATCGCATTTCCCAAAATTCTGGGAAACTAACAAAACGTTAGAGGAATGTATAGTTCATATAGGTATTATTATTGGTAGACAGCTCAGACATTTCTCTCAGGATAAATAGTCTCGAAGATTCTTGGAACTTTTTTCCGCTCGTGTTTTCAGATTACAGACAGGATACAAATAGTTCTTGACACGTCTTTTAAAACTTGTCTGGGTGAAGGGGAAAATGTGTGATTGGCAACACCCCCTCTTACCTCAAGAAACAAACTACGTCGTTATTTTCTTCTTCTGTTTTCTCCTTCTTCTTCTTCTTCTTCTTGACTTATAACACGAAAATTCCGAAATTGTGTGTTTATGACGCGTCTCTGATCCAGTGTACTCATTGGCGCAGACAAGCGTATTCGTGGAAAGGAGTGTTTCTAAGGTAATCGGGTTAAACTCGCTTAAAATCCCAAAGATTTTTACCTTACGGCCAAGTCCTGCTGAAAACACCAGATCTCGCATAGATCGATGAAGTTAAGTAGCTATAAGCTATCTCAGTATTTAGATAAGTGACCATTTAATATGAATTTACCCCATACCTCTGCCATGGATAGGATGTGACAGAAGGTCAACTTGTAAGCGGAGTACAGCTGATTTGATAGAAGGGCTTTGCGTAACGGTTATCATCAGAGAAAATGAGATCGGTGACCTAAGTTCAAATCCAGCCAGCGCCTGCTTGCGTTTCACTTGGCACAAATTAATTTGGCAGCCAGTCCCAGAGAAGGAAGATTCTGAATTCAAACTAGCCTTAGCCCACTTAAAATTGACCTTGAGCCACCTCTTGCTCGTAGCAAAGCGAATAGATAAATACGTACAGTTGAATTCAGAGTTTTTTCTCCCCTTAGACTGGGTGCTTAGACAAAGCTAAAAAAATCAATATACCTAACTATCTAACATGTAGAAAGAGGTGTTCAAGGGAAAGGCGTTTGAATTTTGAAAAATGTCAAGATATAAATCAGGAAACACCCTAGCGGTTAGTGAATATACGTAGCTGATATAAAATACATAAAAGGACGCACGGAAGACGGAGACAAAAGGATTGAGTGTTACCGACGTTTATAGGGTCACTTTCCACAATCGAGTGGTGAAGAAACCTTCTACCACCCCTCTCCCTTCCATTTCTCTCTTTTTCTCTCACTAACACCAGAGCTCTCTTTCTGTGTCTGTGAGGAGTCCACGAGGCGTAGTGGCTAACGTACTAGACTGAGATATCATAGTAAGCGAGTGTGTACTCCAGTCACACTATTGCCTTCAATACTCTATGCTATGCAGTGAAGTGATGGAAAATGAACTGGTGTGGTTGCATGCCCATCCAGTGAATGAAAATTATTCAATGGTATCTAAGTGTCTTCAACTGAACTTCATATAATCTCTGTTATCGTGGAGAAAGATAATGGGGTGTTGTGGCTAACATGTTCGATTGTGAGATCGTAGTAAACGAGCTCGAACACTCGACGAACTTTTTCGTTCACTTTTGGAATAATATCTGTAGGAAAAGTTTGAACCCCTAGACATGTCTTAAATAGTACTCTGTTCTTCCACAAGAATGTCTTTGGTATTAAACAAAGAAACCAAACCATCTGTTCTCGTAGACGCCTGGCACTGAGCTCCCCAATTGTGAAGATATGTATTAAATATGAATGGGTGTGTTTCAAGGGAGCTATTCAGCTTGATGTTAAAGGCATTTGGGTTAAGTGTTTAGAGACGCTTTATTCATTTATCTTCATTCAGTTTCGGCTTCTTTGATTAATGATATATCAACCTCCATGAGTTATTTAAAGCCAAAGCCATCCTTTAGAAGAACAGTAATGGTACAATTTAACTCATAGCTTGGTGGGTACGGGTATTGATACCTTCAAATGGTTTTATGGCATATCAACAATTCTAGGTTATTTTATGCCAAATCCTTTTTTTACATATGTATTAAATTTATGATTTCTAAACACATTTTGCAGAAGAGATTTTTAAACGAGTCTGTACTTATTTTTTTCACACAGTTAAATGTTTTCACTTTTTAAAAATCTAACACGAATAATTCTATTTACGATTAATCATTTGTTTGCACACATTTCAATGTTTTCAAATACACACATTTAAATGATGAAACAAGTTTATTTAAAACTATTCAGTTCAGCATCAGTACACAGTTTAAATGTCAAACAGTTCTATTTAACCCATTGATAGGACCCTATCAGATGTTACCACTCCGAGTCAGAGTGGACCTGGGAGCAATGACAACGAAGGGTTACTCCGCATTCCCCAAAAGCTCCAGTACTACTGAAGCCTCACCATCAAATTGCTTAGTGTCATATCAGGACACTCGTTGGGAGAGTCTTACCCCTCTGCAGTATGTGTGTGTGTGTGTGTGTGTGTGTGTGTGTGTGTGTTTAAGAAGAAAGAACCAGAATAAAAAGACATCTCCATATTATGAATATATCTCCGTATTCTGTTCCGTGATAAACAATACCTCATACTGTCTATTTGATGTTAAAATCCACTAGAAATAATAAAAATCCACGTAACTGTAGTTAAAAAGAAAATGGAACTTTTAGAAAAAAATGTTTGGAGTGTCCTTATTTATGAGCGACAGTTTAAATGTGAAACCATATAGACAGAGAATTTTCTGTTAGCAACAAAGAAACTGTGTCCAACTTAAATTTTGACAAGTAGCAACGACTTAAATACTCTTTCTTTTATTCATGTAAATGCGATTAGAAACTATGTAAACAAACGAATATATGGATAGAACGAAGCACGTACATACATACATAACAAGAAATATGTTGAAGGATAAATAGATTGTAAGAAATATATATATATATATATAGAGAGAGAGAGAGAGAGAGGAGAGAGATAGCAAGAAATGTGTTGAAGGATGAATAGATTGCAAGAATATATGTATATATATATATATACGTGTGTGTGTGTGTGTGTGTGTGTGTGCATGAATGTCTGTCCGAGGGAATAAAAAAATGTAGCTACACAAAAACCTGAATACATAGAAATTCCAAACCCAAGTGACTTCTAATTTTAACTCATCATAGCATACCCACCGTGCCCCACAAAAAGACTCAGCAAATTAACAGACATTTTACTACAACCATTTCTAAACAAGTTAGAAGCTACATTTTTTAAACTCCATACCACAAAAAATTGATCCCGACGTTCTAATAGTTACATTTGACATCACAAAACTGTACAGTAATATCTCTCAGGAATTAGGAAAAGAAGCTATCTCATTTTGGATAGTTAAATATCCGGAAAGATTACACCCAATATTCCTCAAAGAAAATTATCACAGATGATATGGAATTAATCATGAATAATAACTCTTCCCAATTCCATGATGTAAATTACATCCAGACCCTAGGAATAAATATGGGAACTAAAATGGTATCAACATACGCCACCATATCCTTAGTATATTTAGAAGAAAATCTATACGAAATCATTAGTAAAAATACAACAACATAAAAAAGGAATTTACTAGGTTATGGAAAAGATATTTAGACGATTGTTTCGTATTCTGGAAATGTCTGTGTGGAAATATTAACGAATTACACAACCTACGCCAAAACCTACAACCCAAAATAAAATTCCCAATAGAACACAGCTTTAAAGAACTACCATTTTTAGACATCCTCTTTAAAAACGAAAATGAACAAATAATCACAGATAGCTACCACAAACCCACAGATACCCAACAATACCTCTACTTCAATAATCACTACCCGCAAAACTGCATAAAACCCATACTTTACACTCTAGCACGTAGAATGTGTACCATAAAAAAGTAAAGTGAAGTTGGCGACCTTAGTCGAGGGTTATCCGAAGGCTCCCTTTTCGATAGCTACAACACCAAGGTATGGGGGGCGTTACTCCTTTCCCTGGATTACTCCACTTTACCCTTGATCCGTACTCACCTTAAAGAGTTACAATCCTACACCAGAGACAATACCGAAGAACACTAATAAATAAGAGATTCAAATTAGCAGAAAAATACCTTTGAATGAACTACATACTAAAAAAAGCATAACAACGAAATACCCAACAATAAAAACAACGCAGTACTATTCACAAAAATAATTTTAAAAAGTCTTGAAGAATTTGAAAACAATGATAAAATAAAAGAAATACAAGACACAATAAAAGTTATTAAAAGCCAGAGACAATCCAAAAATGTTTTTAAAATACTCACCGCTTCTACATTTAGGGGACACACTACACATGAAGTCACAAAATGCAAGAATAAAAGATGTGGAGTATTCAATATGATTATTGAAGGAAAATCGTATATATTCGAAAACCCAAAAACAAAATTCATTATGAATTAAATTATATAGACTACGTTTTTTGAATTGCAGCTTAAATTTTTATTTAAGCTGCAATTCAAAAACCTAGTCTATTTAATTGAATGTTACAAATGTAAAGAAGTATATATAGGATCGACACAAGCCCGCAGTGCCAGAATATCACTTAACAAAAGCAATATTAAATTAACAGAAAATAGAAAATGAAATGTATCTAACTGTCTATATGAATGTAGCAATAACACGTCCAAAACAATGCCGATATATCAAAATTACGACTACACATTGCTTCAAATAAAAGGAAAAAACTTCATAGAAAAATTTAACCTACACTGAATAGAACTTAAGCTATATATATACATACACACAAACAAATCAAACACACACACACACACACACACACACACACACACACACACACACATGCATAAACAAACAACCACATACAGAGAGAGAGAGAGAGAGAGAAAGAGGAAAAAATTAAAAAGTAATTGTCAGATGAATTAAAATTTTTTAGCACACATACAATAATCCATTCCAAACTGCTAAAAACTCTATGGCATATCAACTTTATACATGCAGAAACAAAAAAAAAACAAACAAACATATACATACACACATACAAACACACATACACACAAAGTCAGAAAAAGAAAAACAATTAAAATTCAAAACTCAACAAAAACTCAACAGAACTAAACTATGCACATTCAGAGAAAAACCTCCCATACACACATACACACACAGAGTCAGAAAAAGAAAGACAGTTAAAATTCAAAATTCAAAAAACTCAACAGAACTAAACTATACACATTCAGAGAAGAACTTCCCATACACACATACACCGACAAACACACACACACACACACACACACACACACACACACACACACACACACACACACACACACAGAGAGTCACCCAGAGTGAACAAGCCAAAAACTTTAGGGCGTATCAAATATCAAAGACTAATTAAAGAAAAAAATATACCCTAAAAAAACACAGAACACACTCTTGGAAAAGGAAAAAGAAAAAGAAAAAAAAGAGGCGTAGAAAGTATATCACAGAAAACCCCATCAGGACAGACGCCACTACATAAACCAAAAACCAGCCAAAATTATCAAATATTCTCTGAAGATACCAAGAAGGTAAGAACACGTGTAAGAAAGAACAAAATAGATAACTTAAAAAATATATAGATCTCTTTGTGGAGCTATTCCTTTTGAAATATTTACGTTTTTCTCTCTCTGGACCAACAAAAAAAAAATTGATATATATATATATATATATATAGGGAAAGAAAGATAACAAGAAATATGTTGAAGGATAAATAGCAAGCAAGAAATATATGTGTGGTTGTATGAGTGGTTGTGTGTGAATATATTTATGTATATATATTGAGAGAGAGAGAGAGAGAGAGAGAGTTAGAAAGCGAGAGATTGATTGATGGCAGGTGATAGATAGATAGATAGATAGATAGATAGATAGATAGATAGATAGATAAGAAAGCAGATAATAAGAGCAGTAGCTGTACAACCGACTGAACAAAGAATCGTCCATCGAATGACCTATGGGGCTGACTCAGCAAAATTTAATAAATAACAACAAGTGTACTCTTCATTTCATTCGTTCAACTGTTAGACTCTCCGTTGCGTACTGATTGATCACTGTCATGGTTAACAAATGAGGGTAACACAGGTTTTGCCGTTAGCATATGGGCAAATCAGGCAGTTATACAAAGGCAGTTTACACCGGTGATCACTCACTGACTTTCTTGTCAGGATAATTTCCGATAACATAGAACTTAAAGAGAATTGAATTTATGCATATCCCATAGGCATAAGCGTGAAACGAACGTTAATATCTCTCTCATAGGTGAACCTTTACCTCACTAATTAGCTAACTGATAATCTTTACATATCTCTCTACTCGCATTCTATACTCTCTCTCTATCTCTATCTCTCTCTCTCTATATATATATATATATATATATATACATAATGTACAAGTCATTCAATAAATAAACTTAATTTTTCATCGGAAGTCGGTGATATGAAGAACTGTGTACTGTTGCACTGTTCAATTGGGATGTGTCTTTTCATGTCCCACAAGACTGTCAGCATCACTTCCTTTACTAAACCGCTACACCAGGAACTTTTTCTTTACCAGAGAGTCACTGATTTTCCACTCAATAGACTGTTTTTTCTACAGAGGCTATGTTTAGCCCATTTGTGAATATTTTTGAATTTGCTTGTCCGTACACATTACACTTTCCTATGTAAATGTTAAATGGTTTGCACTTCCTTGATATGAAAAATTTGATGACAGGTTTCTGTTGAAGCCTAAGGCACCACTTTGAATTGCCGCCATTTTTAATAGCCACAAAATAAATATTTTTCTTGATTAAATTGATTTTTGCAATAAACCAATTCCAAACAATGAATAATTTACATTCACACATTACTGAATTATCTTATAATTTTGTAAAAAATTATTTTAGACTTTTTAAAATTACCCTTATTTATTGAATGACTTGTATATATTATTGGTTCCACCTCAGTCAAAAAAATTCCCCTTATTTATTGAACAACTCTCTTATATATAATAGATCCCTCCCGTCAAGAAAAATCTTATTTATTGCATAAACACCGAATACATAATACGTCCCTCCGCTGTCAAAACATTCCCCTAATTAGTTGAATCACCCTTATATATATATATATATAATGTTTAAACTTACAGTCCCGCTTCCCCAGTTTCATGACAGTGGGAGTGGGGCTACGTTCAGATGGTGGTGGAGTATTGTATGGCTCCGCTAAATATTTACGTGAAATTCGAAGTAATTTATGAGCTTCGACACATATTGATGGGAAATTTAGGTGCTTCGTTGGATATTGACATGAAAATAGAATATTTTCCAACCTTAGGAATATGGTATGAAGTCCTTTACTCTCTTAAGCTATGGATTAATGAGTACCACTGTTTTTCTACAAGGACGACTTTGGTATTAAATAGCCCATGAAGGTTAATATGCCATTATGCAAAGAAACTAAACAATACCAAGACCAAGTTTCTTTTTTTATTTTACGATTTTAATTTATTTGGAATATTTCGCCAAATAACAACACAACTGTTCCTTTTTTATATACAAGATAGAAGGTGAAAATCTGATCTCAAAGATGAAAATAATGTTACCATATCAACACTGACCTAAGATTGGGACTTGTAAAGATGTTTCCTCGTAATATTGAATATCACTGAAGTACCCTAAAACCATTTAGATTGCTTTTAATGTTTATATATATATATATATATATATATATATATATATTGTGATCAGCAGACAGACAGTTCCGTTGTATCAGAAATATTCAGTGAGGCTAGACACGCGAGATGCTTCAAGCTGGAATCGAAACCCAGCTGACTTTACATCAGTCAGATATCTTACCTAGAGATTTCGTCATTCTCAGCATAAGCGAAGGAATTTTTTATACGCACACACACTCACACACGCGCGCACGCACACACACACACACACACACACACACACACATATATATATATAAGGATACTGGGATTTGATTATATCTGATGGTATATTATATAATTGAATTAAATGCAATTTATTCTCATATCTAGAACCCCCGTTTCCAAGGGAAACAGTCGACATATTCTAAGCCACACTAAGAGAACACTCTGCTTTTTTACCCTTTTGTTTTAAACTTTTTTATGTCTTTACCCGTCATTTGTTATTTTGTAACCATTCTCCTATATTGGCCAATGAGACATGCTAAGGGTGACTTTAAGCTGATAGATAGATAGGTAGATAGATAGATTTTGTTTTGTTTTTTTTTGGTTAGTTTTGGTTACTTTGTTTAATGGTATTTAACCTTCTTTGGCTATTTCATGCCAAACTGTCCTTTTGGAATTTGCAAATCGTCAGTTAAATATAGCTTGAATGTTATTGGCTCTTTTTAAAAATTGGACCGTTACAGTCTCTTTGTTGGTATTTAAACAGCTGGACGATTTTTTTTTGTCAGTCTTTTTTTCCATAGGCTCGCAGTCTGTTAGCAGTCTGTTAGTCTGTTAGTTAGAAAAAAGTAGAAAGTAAGGTATACTTTCTCACGTGCTACACAGTCTGTGAGTCTTTCGTGATGCTGTTACCAGTTTGTTAGTAGTCCGCTTTTTTCGAGTATCAGTCTTTTACACAGTCAGTCAGAGAAATATTGAACACAGTACGACCGCCGGCCAGTTGTGAAGGCTTCAAAGCATAGTTTCCTTTATCTTCGGACTCCATCGTTCAACCGGGGACGGTGTACAATTAACAATTAACCAAGTGAGAGTAAATTAATTTCTGCGGTAGAAGAGAAGCCCCGAATTAATTCATTTCCGTGGGAAACAAGTAAGTTAGAGTTCTCACAAATCTATGTGAGTAAATCTTTGGTGACATTTTTTAAAGAAGAAAGGAGAGTGGTAGAAATTTAACGAAAAATGTTTAATTTCTCAGAGTACCATCCTCAAAATTATTTAGAAGCCCCGAAAAAGATACTGCAACTGTAAGTGAAAAGAAAACTGCATCAACCTTTGAATGCCTCGCACCAGAAATTTCAAATATGGGAAAGAAAAAAGAAAAGAGAATAAAATTGAATCAGACTGAGAAAGCCTAGTGCATGAAATTTCAAGCAAAAGAAACGAAATAGAAGAGTGAACTTTGAATTTAGACACCATATTGGTATTTCTGTTGTTTTGTAATATACAACTTTTACTATTTCGGTCCAACGTCAAGTAAGTCCATTTGGCATTTCAACTTTATATCCTTTAGATTTCTTTGTTTTTAGTAACAACAAATGTATTTTTTGCTCAACTATGTACAACAAAATTTGTTCAACGTCATTAGAAATGTATTTGTTAAATTTATTTCTTTTAAAATGAATTATTTGTAGGTAAGTAAAGTTGGTGACCGTAGTAAGGGTGAGCCGAAGGCTCCCTTTTCGATAGCTAACACCAAGGTGTAGGGGTGGGTGCTACTCCTTTCCCTGGATTGCTCCACTTTACCCTTGATCTGTACCTTATAATACTGAGTGTTAAGCAAGGATGCATCAAGTACCATTTTTGAGTCTTTGGTATGACTCGACCTTGGATTGAACCCAAGTCTCCCGGGTCATTGGCGAACATTCTAACCATCATGCCAATGTCCCGTCTGAAATATAGTTGTTGTTTCTTGTGAGTTAATAGTCGAGTTATTCCTTATCTTCCCTTGTTTCTATACGCATTTTACTACTTTTCTTTCTCTTTCTTCTCTACAAAGCTACTCGGTTTACTGCTATCTTGCTCGGCAACATTTGAGGCTTTGTTGACTTCTCCATGTCCTTTCTTTTGGTACCCACGGGTGACGCGCTCGGGATAATTCGAAAAGTCGTTGTAGAAGAACAGTGGTGGTACGATTTAGCCCACTCTTGGTAAGATAAGAGGATTCATACCTTCCCCCAAAGGGATTATACCGAAAATGAATGACTGAAGTTCGAACCCGTTCACCATGATTTCATAGTCGAGCCACAGGGATTCCTCCAAAATAGATAGATAGATAGATAGATAGATAGCGAAGAATTCACTGAGTATATATATGAAAATATCATTTGGAAGTATATTCTCTATATTTACTGTTGGTACGTTTTGAGGTAAATGAAGAACAAATATGTATTACAATAATTTCCTCTGAGTTTCAGCGTCAAAAGAAAGTATTTTCCCCGATGGTCTGTCATCAATTCTACGGATGTAGAAATTAGATAAAAATTTCTCTGGGGATCGATGTCAAACGCAGTTTTCCATTTTAATATAAAATCTATCAATTCAGTTCGAAACATTACCTAAAAGTAAAGAACAAATATCACTAAAGAGACATTGATTTTCTGAAAAGTCTTCGTCCAGCAACGAGGCGGAATTCCACAAATAGGATATAACACTCTCCGAGGAAATTTGGAATTAATGTTAGTAATGACTTAGGTTATAAATGCACATAGCGTTCAAAATCAACAGCAGCTGCTGACTTAACAAAACTGAAAGTGAACCAATACTCACTGTGACTTTCGATATGTGACACAAGGTCAACTTTTAGGCGGAGTTTAACAAGTTAGAATAAATAATAAAGACAAATGCTGTCTATATGATTTTTGAGGATCCTTTTAAGTTTCCTGGCATCTGCTTTGGTTTTAGGCTAGAGTTGATAGATGAATTTACCGAAATTATTCCGAACGCTTTCGGAGCCTTCATAAACCATTATCAAGGGTTTTGTAAATGTAAAAAAAAATTCAAATGTTTTTTTTTAGTTTTTTTAAATTGCAAAAATTACAGAAGCGTACAGTTTAATTAAACTGAGATTCTAATGACATAAAAAAAAAACAAAAAAAAAAAAACAAACAAAAAACAAACATAAAAAAAACAAAAACAAAACGCTATCTTTACTCTTGCAAACAACCCTGAAGCACTTGTTAGGAAACTTGAAAGGATCCTAATAAAATTATATAGACAACATGTGTCCTTATTATTGAATCAAGTCTTGTTGAATGAAGGACTACTGCCAAATATATGTATATATATATATATATGTGTGTGTGTGTGTGTGTGTGTGTGTGTGTGTGTGTGTGTGTGTGTGTGTGTGTGTGTGTGTGAAATATGCTGACAAAAGTGTAAAAATCCAACCCTGAATATGAAATAAAATTAACTGATGGTGAGGCTCTAGATTTGGAGGTATGGGTAGTAAGGAATATCCCTCCATTAGTATTTCTTCCAGGTAATATATATATATATATATATATATATATATATATATATATATATATATATATAGTAGAGAAAAAATTCTGAATTAAATCCTTTTAAACTCTGTTTAAAAAATGACCTTGTGTTACACCCTACTTGTGTAGATCCATTGGATATATATAAATGTAAATTGCTAGTTTTGTATTACTAACCTGTTGTATTCAGACAATTTTCTCTTGCACTTACCTGAAAAGAGAATAAAAGATAATTATTGGTAAATATTTTGAATCAAATCTGGACATTTCAACACATAAATAAAAATATAAATCAATAGAAATATTTTACAGAAATATGTGAGTTCTCGGTAACGTAATTGTTAATGGGGGGAGTTTTCATTTCTTTGCTTATTTGTTTGTTATTTAATGGCATATCAACCTTCTCGGGTTATTTAATGCCAAATCCAGCCAAATGTTTTAGAATTACAGTTGTGGTACTATTTAACCCATATATGGGAGGATATGGAGGTTCTTACCTTTCCCTAAGGGAACATAATAGTGCGACTGGAGTTCGAACTCGCGTATTTCGATTCCGCAATCCAGCGGTTAACCATTACACCACGTGGACGCCACCATAGGGAGGTTTAGAGTGCCTAGTGAAGGATGTTAATCAGGGTCATTGAATGTTCTTTTGTTTCCGTGGGGATATTTACTTTCTTTGGTAATGGTCATGTGGATTGAATGATTGATTTTAACGGTATGTCAACCCTCCAAGGGCTAACTTATGTTTGGAGGTTAGGGAATTATGTTTATTGTACTTCCTATTCCGATTTTCAGACTAATACCCTTAAGAAAGATACTAACCCGCTTCTCTTGTCCTCTCCTAGCTATGGGTTAAATAGTATCACCGTCTTTCTATAAGGATTGGCTTTGGCATTTAATAAACCTCGAAGGTTGATATGCTATTAAACAATTAAGCCGATCAAAACAAAACCCAATTTGCACACAATAGTACAGTTTCAAGTATTCCTATCAAATACTAATAATTCATATACAATTATATGTTTTTTAAGAAATTATATCTATAAATAGTAATCATTTATTTATACATAGATGGTTTCAAGTAACGAATTATATTAATATTTTGTAAACATTTATAGCATCAAGTAACTATTCTTGGTACAGATAATTTGCTGTTATAGAGTATCATGTATTCTCATCCAATGTTAATAATTTTCAAAAGATATATCGAACCCAGAGATGGGACCCTAATAGGTACTACCACTCCGGGTCAGGCTGGACCTGGGAGTAATAGCAGTGGAGGGGTACTCCTTACTACCAATATCTCCAAAACTAGAGCTTCACCATCAGGTAGTTTTCTTTCATATTCAGATCATCCCTTTTGGGTGGGGAGTTTTAGACCTTTGTCAGCATATTTCTCACCCTGCCGATAGGCGGTGAACATATGCAATCTGTATAAATAATATAAGTTTTGTTAAATGAATATTGTTTGATAAAAGGTGACAAATCAAGTTACCGATGAGTTCCATCCGCTCGCCTGTTATTGCAGCATGGGTCGATTCCCTCGACATGCCGCAAAGAACGGTGTTGTTCGAAGAGACACCGATGACAGTGGATCGTCGTCCCAGAATTGACCTGCAAACCTTGACCAAGTGGGGGCAAGTGACCTAACTGGCCAATGCTTTCTCCATTCAAGAGTAACAAGTCACTTGTATGGGAATCCTCTTGAAACGATGCGTTTTCTTATTGTAATCAATTCACGGGAACTCTATATCCGGGATCGGCAGCCTCATGATGTAGCTACTTTCGTGGCTTATTTAATGTCAAAGTCAATCCCTTTAAAACAGCACTGACACTATTTAACCAATAACTATGGAAATTAAGGCGTTTATACTTTTCCTAAAGGTATTAATTAATCCGAAAGTGATTTTAATAGCGCAACTGGAGTTCGAACTCGCTTTCTTCGAGATGTCAGTCCAGAACTTTAACCATTACATCATGAGGATTTCTGCCCCCCCCCCGTATCAGTCGTCGTGGAAACATCCGGTGTCATCAATCCGTGTATTACCACATTAATTCAGAATATGGCCCAGCCGAAATGGACAACCCCCACCTCACTCTATAACTGTATCCTATGTGTGACATAGCCAGACCTCGTCACAACGCAGATAGTAACCTCTGCGAGACCGGATGGGGGAGCAAGACAAAGTATATCATGTTACACCTGTACCATAGCCATATACATGAATATGCAAAATGTACATGGGATGTTCATTACATATATACATAGAACATAGGATCCCTAAATTCGAAAGACGCGTAACGACTTCTTTGTTCAGGTACGAACTTTTTTATTACCTTTGAGTTTAAAGGTTCTTCGACATAAGGAGAGAGAAATACATTCCTTCTATTCTGGCTTTTTCATCTGCCCCCCCCCCCCCCCCAACACGTGTGGCACCCGCCACAAAGGTCTCCGCGAGCAAGCGAAAGTCAACCGACTTGTTCGGTGTCCAGTTCTCAACTCACTGACTTTTTCAAAATCTCCCAACATCCTCTGCGCTCTTCCGGTGCGTGACGTCACCCAAATTCCGTAACCCCGCTTCCAATGTGGGCTATAGTGACATCTCTGAGTGACACGTCCGCTCCGCTCGCGCGTGTGAACACCTGTTTTAATGTTACACCTAACTAACCCACGTGCTGAGTCGAAAGGTTCTCAGCCTAACGAAACCCAAAGGCATAAACCGAAATCCCTCGGCCATTATATTACACACCTAATCCAATGGAAGAGATGTTGAAGGCTGTCAACTCGTCTTTCTTTCAGCTGCTGGCTTTATTGATAACTTATCAATTCACGCCCCTGTATCATTTATTTACAAAGATACAACATTCATGTTTATCTGGCATTTTCTCTACACCCCCCCCAACCAAAAAATGACTATTAACCGCTTTTGCATCTTTTTGGAAATCAAGTGCCAGCAAGATACCATATAATTCAATAGCGAGTACAGTAACACAAGCATTCACCAGCAAGAAGAAAAATTTTCGTATCAGCCGTTTGTCTTCTATATTTCCCCGCAAGAAGATCGCGATGCCTTCGAGATATATTTGATTTTAATTTGGGAAATTACACCGGGGGGGGGTATCTGTTCAATCTTTATTCGAATTTTGCTTTTTTTCCTTGTTTTTTTTTTCCGCCTCGCTAATGGCTACTGGGTAAATGGTGAAACTTTTATAAGAATTCTTGTTGAATAGCCTCTTTCTCGCATCGAACTGTCCGTAGGAATACTTTACGTGATTGATGCGCTGTCTAATTGAGGTTCTCGTTCCGGTTACAGGGTATAACTATTAAGAAATGGAGTAGCACTATAAATGACGAGTGATAAGATCTGGCGCCGGTCTAATAATAATAGTATTAGTAGAAATACTACCACGCGAAGTAGTAGCAGTAGTAGTAAAAAATAGTATTAGTGATGCCTGTGCCATAACGGTGAGCCTCGTTACAAGTGGACATGATAAAACGAGTTCAAATTTTGGACGATGTTGTTTACATTTTACTTTTCGTTGATGCCCTTTTGTAAAAGCATAAATCCGACGGTTCCATCCAATCCCCAGTTATGGGTAAACAGAGAGACTGGTTGGATTCTTTGGCCTTGTTTAGGCAAATAATCTAAGGGGGGGACAACTTTGAATTCAAACTTGCTTCATTCTGCTTTAAAAACATTGGCCATGTGTCACCCATGGGGAAGGGATCGGGTGAATATAGTCAAAATTGGCGAATCAGATTGAATCAGAATACCGTTTCTATTCCTCGCGACGATAACCGTAACGCTAAGCGGGCCTTCTTATGTAGATCAATATTTTCCGTGGATTGTTACTTATCATCAGAGTTATTATTAGTTAGCTAAAATCATACAACTGTGAGTAAATTGTTTGTATTAGATAGAAATACTTTATTAATAGAATTACTAAATAGCAACACTTAAAACCATTTAATTTGCCCAGTCGGCTGAAGCTGTAGAATATACCAACTGCTTTTCTGCAGAGAGGTAAGACCCTCCAACCCAATGAATGTCCTGATATGACACAATACAATCTGAGAGTGAGATTCGGGTAATGCTGGGACTTAGGAGAAAACGGAGTACCCTTTCATTGCCATCGCTTCCAGGTCCATTCTGGCCCGGAGTGGTAGCACCTGAAAGGGTCCTATCCATGAGTCAAATAGAACTAAGCTGTGTACTTATGCTAAACAGAATTGTTTGAAATAGAATTTTTTTGTATGCTAAAAGGAATCGTTCGAAATAAAACTGTTTTGACATCTAACTGTGTAAACAAAAAAATATACTTAAACTAAACTGAATTGTTTGAAACTTTTATCAAAATGACTTAATTCGGCGTTAAATGATCTTAAAAGGGTCGATACGCCGTAAAACAAAACAACCAACCAAAACCATTTAATTGCTGACAAATGGTTGATAGTAGATAGAATCATCAATGTTAGAGAGAAATACTGGTAACTGTGTGCAAACAAATGAGCTCTAATTTATCTGTCTGAATTTTTGAGATGAGACTTGAGGTGTATTATTTTAGTTGAGATATTTCGGTCTTTGTCTTCATCTTTAAGTTGAACCATAACTTTTCGGCCGCTTTATCATCCAGCCTTCCTCAGGTGTCCCTTGTTTATCTGGGCATAGAAATTTTTCAATTTGGGAAATCAATCAAACTTTAGAAATGATTTCCCGAGATTAATCATTTCTAAGCCCAGATAAACAAGAGACACCTGAGGAAGGACGGATGATATAGCGGCCGAAACATTGTGTTTCAACTTACCACAATGAAAATGAGGACAAGAGTCTGAAAAATCACAATCCAAATAGAACTCGCACTTGTTTTAAAATTATTTTACCAACAAACTATTCGCTAACAAATCTATAAATCTCTATATATATATATTACAGGATTTGGCATTTAAAAACCTACAAGGCTTGATATGGCATTAAACCAAACCAAACCAAACCAAACCATCTATCCCAGTCAGTAGGGCGGTAAAACGCGCCGACTGCATCTCTGTAGAGGAGTAAGACTACCCCAATATGTGTCCTGGATATAACACTAAACTGCATCTGATTGCGAGGCTCGAGTCATGGAGCTTCTGAAATGTGGAGAACCCCTTCCTTGCCATTACTACCAGGTCGACTCTGGCCCGGAGTGGTTGTACCTGTTAGAGTCCCATCTGTGAGTCAAATAAAAATGTTTAATCATTTACTATACTTAAAATTAGGGCACCTCGGGTGGTGTAATGGTTAGCAATCTAGACTAGCAAACCTTCACGAGTGAGTTCGAGTCTCATTGCATGTCCCATTCATACGACTTAATGCCGCATCTAAGCAAAAAGCTGGGTAAATTAGAATTATATTTTAAACCATTTAAAGTTACCAATTAACAATTTTGTTTTAAAAAACAAAAGCAAAAACAAAATCGAGCAGTTAGATACTAAGTCTAGCGTTAAGTTAGGCAGGTTTCAATCCCAGCTTTAAGCGTCCTGCGCGTCTAGCCACACTGAAGAGTTGTGTTACAACGAAAAATCTGTCTGCGGATAACAATATATATATATATATATATATATATATATATATATATATATATGTATAAACAATTACTGACAAGGACTACGCCGATGACATAACGCTTCTGACAAATACACTCGCCCGAGCCGAAACCCTGGTACATAGTCTGGAACGAGCAGCGGCAGGCATAGGCCTCCATGTTAACGCGCACAAGACGAAATACATGTGCTTTAATCGAAGAAGTGACATCTCCACACTAAACGGTAGTTCTCCTAAACTAGTCGACAATTCACCTACCTGGAAAGCAGTGTCTCATCAACCGAGACATCAACACGCGACTAGCAAAGGCATGGTCAGCTATCGATATATATGGTCATATGGGAGTCGGACCTGACCGATAAAATGAAAAGCAGTTTTTTTCAAGCTGCGGTTGTGTCGATACTGCTATATGGATGCACTACATGGACGCTAACTTAACGTATGGAGAAAAAGCTTGACGGCAATTACACAAGAATACTGCGAGCAATATTCAACAAATCCTGGAGACAGCAACCCACAAAGCAGCAGCTGTATTGCCACTTAACACCCATCACGAAAACTATCAAAGTTAGACGAACCAGACATGCAGGATACTGCTGGAGAAGTAGGGACGGGCTCATAAGTGATGTACTCCGGTGGACCCTTTTACATGGACGTGCAAAGGCAGGATGACCAGCTAGAACCTGTATACAACAGCTCTGTGCCGATACGGGACGTAGCCCTGAAGACATACCGGAAGCAATGGACGATAGAGAAGGGTGGCGAGAGAGGGTCAAGGGGATCCGTGCTGATGATGAGACTTGATGATCATGATATATATATATATATATATATATATATATATATATATATATATATATATAAGCAGGATTTGGCATTAAATAACCTTCAAGGATTGATATATCCTAAAGCCCAACCAACCAAAGAACTAGATAAAATAAACAGACAAACCGTCGTTAGAAATATTGCTTATGTTTGCAACTTCCTACTACAAATCAGGCCACGCACCTAGCGATCTTGCTGACAATAAATGCAGCGACAGATCCACTGGCCTTACATTACATAGGTTTATGATTAGGATCAATTGAATTATTTTCGATGTATTTTACCATAAATCTATGTCACATCGCCAGTCATCTTGACACTGGTATGTTTGTGGATAGAGAAATGGTGCGAGTGCGAATTTGTTATTCAGAACGGGGGAACATCAAAAGAAATAGGGAAAATTAGACACCAAAATGTAGTCACCGAACACTGCTATATCAATGAGAGCTAATCCTTGAACGGGGAGAAATTAGATTTAAGAGTTAAAGCTAGCTCCTGCTTGGAGGAATTAAGCGGATAGAGAAAGAAGATTAATCGTTTGTTGTAAAATGACTTAGATTAAAAACTTGCCATCAGCAGAAACTCAGGAGATGAGAAAATACAAATAATCATATTTACCAAACCCTCCGCTCGGGCAGGATATGACACAAGGTCAATTTTTAAGCGGAGTTTAACAGGTTTGAACTCAGACTTTTTCTTCTCCTAGACTAGTTGCCTCACCAAGACTGAAGAACTCAGTCTGCCCTACTATTTACCCATAGCTGGAGGGAGAATAATTGGATTGATACCTTTCCCAAGGGTATCAGTGCTATGTGAAATGCTACCAGTCTCGTTCAGAATTTGAACTCGTGTCGCCGTGTCCAATTCCTACGACGATAACCACCACGGGCACAAATAATAAACGATTTTTGAACTTGTTAACTCGAACGGACCAAAAGGAAATATTCTTAATTCAAATCTTGACAAGTTTTTTTTTTCATAGACTCTGGGAAGCGGGAGACCAGATACTGTTGTTACACAAGGCCGTATGTATGGGACACCCAATGAGATTTGAGCTCACTATTAATTTTTTGCTAGTCTAGTTTGCTAACCATTACACAATTCGAGGTGCTCTGAAAGCGACCAGATATATCCGTCTTTTTTAAAGGCATTAATCCGAGGTGAAATTCAAGCAGCTTTGTCTAGGATTTAAACTCAGAACGCCCATTTCAACTTCTACGTCGATGACTGTTACGTTTAGAGTTTATGCCATCCCCATTTTTCCGCAAAACATTTTGGCCGTCTAGTCGACGGGTCGCAGAATATGCTGACTGTATCCTCCCTGCAGAAAGATAAGATTCCCTACGCTCCAAAAAAGGGGAGTCCTGGATATGACACTAAACTGTACCAGATAATGAGGTTCCAGAAATCTGGAAAGTGGGAATTACTCCTTCATTGCCATTACTCCCGGGTCCACTTTGACCTGAAGTGGAAGTACCGATTAGGGTTCCATTAAAGGTTTATATAGATCTATTTAAAAATCATACGTATCTGATTGGAATATTTGATGCCATATAACAATAAATCATTTGTATTAAGAATACTTACTTGAAGCTAATTAAATAAAATACGTGAAGCTATATAACTATGCGCTAACAAATTACTGTTACTAGATAGAAATGATAACTTGAAAATATATAAATATTAGTGTTAGGTAAGAATACTGGATCCTTACAATTGCGTGCAAATTATTTGTATTGATATTAGATAGGAGTACTTGTTACCATATAAATGTGTATAAAAACACATACGAAACAACTACATAAAAAATATAGATATAAATGTTCAGTGGGCGCGAAACCCTTACCTTTTGGCCCAAAATAAACCAAAACGTTTTGAAATGCCGTTAAAAGTAATCAATTAAAACGTTATGGTGCTTATACTTTTCCTCTTTTTTTTCCAGTGCAACACCAGATTATCTTATTGGTGCTGAACTACACATGGACAGAAGGAGAGATAAATGAATTGGGAAGAAGGACAAGAGAAAAGAAAACTGATAAGCAAGAAGCAAAAATAAAAGCAAGACAAAACAAAAGAAAGGAAAGAAAAAAAAACTAATAAACAAACGAGTAGAGAAGTACTCTAAGTAAGAGAAAAACCAAAAGAAAGAACTACGAGAAATAAAGTGTGGAGAGAAGGTGAAAAAGAGTCGAAAGTCTCCCGAAAGATAACTATTTCTTTTTCACTCAGTGCAAATCCAAATGCAATAAATATTATATATAGCCTACAAGACTTGAGATATAAATTCTTTGACACCTACGTCCATTGCTGTTGTGGCATCAGCTTCTTCACACAAAATGGGTGATAATGTCGACCCATACATTTGATTCGGCTAAGGTCAGTGGAAGTGGGATAATATTTGAAAGTTATGGTAACTGTATTTGTAAGGTACACCTGTGCATTTAAATGGGTTAGTTTTATAGGACATTGCTGCGAACAATGTCTCCAGCCTTCACGAGGTGATTCATGAATGTATCTTAATGTTAAAATGGTTCGATGCATCAAACAGATCCTTGCATGTGTTATATATTTAATTCTTTTGAGGCTTTATGCATATTTATGAATATCATCTTAGTCTAACACAGGGCCAAAAGATGGAGAGATATTCTATGATGGTTTGATTTATTTTGGCTTCTTTGTTTTCATGGCATATCAACCTTCGTGGGTTATTTAATACCAAAGCCATCCTTGTAGAACAGCAGTGATACTATACAACCCATCGCTGATAGTATAAGGGATTTCAAACTCTTCCCTAGGGTATTACTCTGAATGTGAACGTAATAGCGTGTCAGGAGTTCGAAACAACTACACTAAAAATGTAGATATAGATGTTCTGTGAAAGCAATTTCCAAACTTCTAAGTATAAAATAAGCCGAGACGAGTTGATATGCCGTCAGAATCAAGCAAGCAAGAAAAAATATATATATAAATACCAAATCGATGGAAGTAACCTAAGTAAGAAAAGATACAAAACCACCTCTGCTAATAATGGAAAGACGTGCAGAAGGGATGATGAAATGGAGACTTTATGTGGACAGATATGAGCTACGAATCTTTTGGGACTTCTGCAGACAATGAAGGAATAAATTTTGATGATTAGTATTGAAATAAACTTGACTTTTTTGTTTTCTATTATTCACCAGCTTTTTAACCAATGTGTTCAATTTCATTTCAAGGCAGAAACATAACTAAGATTGAACAATGACAACCACTAAAAAAAGTCGAAGAAAATGTAAAGAGCTATCAAAATGTTTCATCTAAAAAAGTCAAGTAAGTTTTAGAACATCTATGACTACTACCTCCACAATTGCTACTAATAATAATAGTGATAAACCAACTACTACAAATTGTACAACTTTACCACGACTACAACAATTAAGTTTCGCTTCGCGTAAATGGCCTGAAAAAAGAGATGAATCTATCTCTACCAAGGAGTATATCGTAGGGAACTAGTTTCTTTAGCCATATCACAGAAACTGATCTAGAAGGAAGATAACTATTAATTTAAACCAGTTTGGTTTTATTTGTTTTTTGTTTTTTTTCGTTTGGTTTTATGGCATATCAACCATTGTTGGTTATTTAATGCCAAATCCATTTTTATACAGATAAAAATTCTAATACAAACCATTCAATTTAACATAAGTACAGTTAAAATATCAAAAACAGTTCAATTTCAAACAATTCAGTTTAGCATAAATACAGTTTAAATGTCGAAACAGTTCTATTTGACCCATAGATAAGACCTATCAGGTGCTACCACTCCGGGCCAGAATGGATATGGGAGCGATGGCAATAAAGGGGTATTCCGCATCCCCCAAATCTCACTATCTTAGTGTCCTATCCAGGACACTCGTTGGGTGAGTCTTACCCCTCTGCAGTGATGCAGTTGGTGTATTCTGCAGCCCCAGCTGTCTGAGCCACCAAACCAGTTGTATTTTATAGATAGATAGATAGATAGATAGATTGATAGATATGGGCACTTCACATTGTGTAACGGTATGAAAGCAAGACTAGCATATCATTTTTGGTGAGTTCATTTCTCACTCAATGTCCCATACTTCCAATTTTGTGCCACAATTAAGCTAATCTTAATAGATAGATAGATAGATAGATAGATAGATAGATAGATAGCAACAGAGAGAGGCAGAGACAGAAACAGAAACAGAAATATAAAGAGAGACTTATTTTAGACAAGTGCCTCTTAGTTCCAAAACATTACTCCGGCCGTTCTGTAGTATTTTGACCTTCGAACCCGGCCAAAAATGCCATTCCAAGTTGATGCACCGGAAGGAAGTGACACATTCTGATGGCAGTTATGAGAGGAAATCGTGTGGGAGGAAATTGGCAGATGAAATGGGACGAGCTAAAAAAAATTCCCCTGGTACACTCATAGACTGATGCACCGGAAGAGAGTGACCTCTGAACTGCTTGACAGTTATTTCCGCTTGATGACGATTAAACATTCGATTTCAAAGATCGAGTGGGCGTCGAACGATTATATAACTGAGTTGAGTTCGACAGCGAGTTGAGTGGCAGCCAGTTGGAGACAAGATGTGGTAGGGAAAGCCACACCAGGCCAAAGGGGCTTGAGGTTCTGATGAGTTGGGGTCCAGAGAAGATGCTGATAAGATGCAATAAAGAAAGCCAGCACCCAGCCGAGTGGACCCCAGGACTCCGGTTGAGCATCAGAAGAACAAGAAAGTCACAACGTGACGGCCATAAGTTTGGGGTCAAAATGTTACAGTTTATGTTCGGTCTCCAGCTCCCTCTCACAGTAAAACCCCACACAACCTTTTCGAACCCTTACAATAAAGTGAGAGGTAAATATTTTTATAAAGAAGTCTAGCGTGCGTCTGATTAATTTATTGCGTCAGTATGTATCCTGCATGAACATGTATATGTGTATATAAGCATATTTATTATGTGAGTATATAACAGTTCGAAAAAAGATACGAGTTGTGATGGTTATCGTATTAAGAAATCCTGAACAAAGCCGTTTGTGCTTCACTTTCGCGCTAATTTTCTCGGAAAAGTCATAAATCCCCATCTCCCCTCAGCTATGGGCTAACAGTTGAGCCGACTGGGCCCAACCAATTTTCGAGAAGAAAAACTGAATTCAATCCAAATTTACTACGCTTAAAAACTGACCCCGTTTGGCATCCTTCCTTTGAGTGAGGGGTTAGGTAAATATATATGATTAAAGGACGTGGAAAAATGAAATTAAGATTGTGACTGTGAGATACTCCTTGAGCCATGTTGATAAAATGGTTGTTAAACGTTATAGCAAACTCTCTGATCTGAAGCGAAATCTCTTCCGAAGCTACTTATAGGTTTCGAATTACTGTTGTTTAACTTCAAAGCAGTTCAAAGAATTAATCAACGAAAGACACAGAGGCAAAAAATGTTTTAGAATATAAAATTCTAGCAGAAAAATATCCAAAAAGGAAAATGAATGCCTTCGTGTCGACCAGTTTATTTGCGTAGATACGTACACTGGAAAAGTAGCTTCTGCGCACTCAGCAAAATTGAATAAACATTTCGGATTAAAAAGAAATGACTTTTATCGTATCTGTATTGAATTTTTTTTTTTTTTTTTTGGTTTCTTAGTTTAATGCCATATCAAAATTTGTGGGTTATTTATTGTCAAAACCATCCTTATAGAAGAACAGTATTGGTACTATTTAACCTATAGTTGGGGGAATAATGTGGTCCATACCTTTCCCAAGGGCATTAGTCCGAAAGTGAGCGTAATAGAGTGACGAGAGTTCGAACTCGCTTACTACGATGTCGCAGTTAACCACGTTAGCCACTACGCCTCAAGGATTCTCTCTCAACGTTTTTTGTTAAAACTTTTCTGATCCCCAATTATCAAAGGTAATTATTTCTCAATCTTCTTGATTTTTTTTTTTAGATATGGAATTTTCATACAAAACTGGATCCCCTTTTTAAATAAAGAATATCATAAATAAGGAACTATAGCAATTGTTACATGCTGATTGATTGACTGATTGATTTTAACGGTATATCAAACCGCCTAGGATTCTTTCATGCCAAGAAATTAAAGAATCACATTCATTGTATGTTCATGGTTTCATTTTCTTTGTAGTTTTTTCATAAGAGCTTTTTTGCATACTTTCCGTCAAATATAAATAATTTTCAAACAAATCTATTTGACCCATAGATGTGACATAAATAGCTACGACCCCTTCGGATGAGAGTGAACTAGGGAGTAATGGAAGTGTAGGCTATTCCCCAATCACCAAATTTTCAGAACTGAAGACTCTATATCAGACACAGTTTAATGTCATATTCAAGACAAATGTTTTTGGTGGAGGGACAATGTATTCTAAGCCCTGCCGACGGGACGATGTCATAGAATGTGATTCTATACTTAACCAAGAACTCAAAAATAAATATTACAAAAAAACTATATTTTTTCTAAAGGAAATGTTTTATAGAAACTTCAGATATAAAATGAAACTGGTTCGCTAAAAAATAATCATTGATACGGTTTGTTGGGGTGGGGTGGGGAGGTGTTTCTGTTTTAACGATTGTTCTTATCCTTGAAAAAGATTCAGTGAATTTACTCAAGAAATTCTCACCCAGAATGTCTACAGGGAAGATGTCGCTCACCTTACGGCTCTTATTTTTGCCACTTTTTTTTAATTTTCCGCATTCCACTTATTACCATATATTTCAACGTGTAAAAAATTGACTTGGTTTGGTTTGGTTTCTTTATTTAATGGCATATCAACCTTCGTGGGTTTTTTAATGCCTTATCCATTCTGATAGAAGTACTGCAGGGGTACTATTCAATCTACAGTTGGAAGGGAATAAGAGATTCCATGCCTTTCCAAAGGAATAATAGGATCATGGTTATAGTTTTCGCTAATGTCTCGGAAGACCGGGGTTTAATCCAAGATCGAGGCATACCAAACACTCAAAAATTGGTACTTGATGCCTACTTGCTTAATCATATTTACCAACCCCTCCGCTCGGGCAGGATATGACACATGGTCAATTTTTAAGCGGAGTTTAACAGGTTTGAATTCAGACTTTTCCTTCTCCTAGACTAGTTGCCCAACCAAGGCTGAAGAACCTAGTCTGCCCTACTATTTGCCCATAGCTGGAGGGAGAATATTTGGATTGATACCTTTCCCAAGGGTATTAGTGCTATGTGAAATGCAATCAGTCAGGTCCAGGATTTGAATTCGTGTCGCCGTGTCCATATCCTGCGACGATAACCATTACACCACAGGCACCTCCTATGCCTCCTTGCTTAATATTCAGCATCACAAAGTACGGACCAATGGTAGTGAAGCAATCCAGAGAAAGGAATAGCAGCCTCTCATACACCTAGGGGTAGTAGCTATTGAAAAAATAACCTTCAGGTCGCTCTCGACCATAGTCGATCAACTTGTTAGTCAGAAAGTGACTGGAGTTCGAACTGCTTTACTACGATGTCACAGTCTAGCTCGTTAGCCACTAAGCTACAAAGATCCTCCCCGACTTAGAGAAGTGTGCTGTGTTATCTCTGAAATATTCCAAAAATAATTGATTCTAAGAAAGAAAAAAATAGTTTCACATAATTATACATAATTATATTAGATGAATTTTGAAGTTATTAGGAATCTACCATTTTCGATAAGTGTGCTAAGTTCTCCAAGTATACTAAGAATATAACCCCCAGAATATCTTTCGTTGTTATGTTTGCTAATGTTAAAACACTGATACGAATTGACGAACAACTTTGAAATGAGTGGTACAGTGTTTCGTAATGGGAATTTTACATTTGCTTCGGTTGATTATTGAGAAAGAAGAATATGTCAGTCATTATGAATTCTTAGAAATGTTGTCACGGCCAGAAAATAATAGGCTCGGTGATATTAAGCTGATGAGTAGTTGAATAATTGCAGAAAAATAGAAGAAGACAAAACAAAATAAATAAATCAATGAATTTTGAAGAAATATATTATAGAACCTATTTCTTCCTCTGCGTAGATATAGGATGTTATTTTCCTCCAACCGGGCAACGCCAGATAGCCCTTCTAGTATTTAGATAAAAACATATTCGGGCAATGAAAATTAGAAGTGATAAGGCAGAGAATGAGATGATATAGGAAAAGAGAGAAGAGCAGAAGTTGGTGATCAATTTCCGCGTGTCCGGTTGTTTGTTATTCATATGATAATTACAAAAAAAAAAAAAAAAAAACAAAAGAAAAAAGAAGAGATGCACAGGAAACGGTGTCAACAAAAACGGGAATGAATCAATATTGTAATTGCTTATAGTAAAGAATAAAATGAAAAATAAAAAAATAACTGAGGAAAAAAAAGAAAAAAAATTGTTAACTCTTTTACTTTCACTTTTACTTTCATTTTCGCAATGTCCGATATTTGACATCTTCCCAAAAAGTAGAGAAGAACAGGAGAAAAACGAAATATTTCAAATTAGTTAAGCCACTTTATCCCCCTAGTATGGTTCAAATAGTACCGCTTCTGTTATTCTACAAGGATAGCTTTGGCATTACATAACCGAAAAGTTTGATATGCCATTAAAACAAAGAAACCAAGCCAAAAAAGAAAAAGAAAACAAAGAACAAAAACGACAGTTCCAAATAAGTTTACTTTACAATCGCGAAATTACAAGAGAGGAGTAGTTTCTGTAGTGTTGTGGTTAAAGCACTGGACTGGGACATCATAGTTTGAAACCCAGTCGTGCTGTTAAGTTCACTTTCGGAAAAGCTTTTGGGAAAGGTTTAAAACCCCACCAGCTATGAGTTTGTTATTACCACTACTGTTTCACATGAATGGCTTTGGCATTAAATAATCCACAAAATTTGATATGCCTTTAAAACAAAGAAACCAAACCAAACAAGGATTTTAAAAAAGCAGAACAAGAACGAGTTTCATATAAAATCACATTAAATTTGTTAAACTACCTGAGAAGGAGAATTACCCATGGTTTAATGGCTAACGTACTAGAAGGTGATATCATCATCAACAGTGAGTTCAATCTCCAGTCACGTTATTACGTTCCCTTTAAGATTAATACCTTTGGAAAGGTATGAGCCCCCTAATTTTCCTAGCTATGGTTTTAAATAGTATCACTACTGTCTTCTAGATGCATAACTTTGACATTAAATAACCCATGAAGGTTTATATCCCATTAAACAAAGAAAGCAATCGAATCAAATTACCAGAGAATCTGTCCGTCCGTCCGTTCGTTCGTTCGTTTGCACACTACACTTCTCCACATATCCTCCCAACGGCCAAGAGGGATATTATTCCTCCTTCCACCTTGACTATGTGAGATATTCCTCTACATCTCCTTCCCACAACCAAGTGGGATATTCTTCCATTTTTCCTCTCAATCAATTAATGTTAATCTTAAATGTCAAAGCTTACCTTGTTTCTAGGTCTAAACTCACCGAAAAAAAACATTTTTGTGGCTAGAAATTAGGAGTTATTCATTAGGTTATTCGAGTATATAGAGCAATTATTGGCTTGAATCATTAATAATTTCTTTTTTAGTAAAATATTATTCATTCATGGATAATTTAACTATGAGTCCATCATTTTGAATCTCTTCTTGCCATTTATCAGCTTGCTTGTTGATTCATCTCAAGTAAAATTCAATTGGTTCTGAGCTTAAAAAGTTTACTCCTTATCCCCAAACTACGGGTTAAGTAGTATCTTTGTTTTTCGTCAGCAAAGATAGCTTTGGCATTAAATAACATATGAAGGTTTGATATGCTTTTAAACAATAAATGAAACCGAAAATTTTCTCCCAACATTTCCACCTGGTTTTTTTGAGAATTTTTTCTCATTCAGGGGATTTTGTAAAGAACGAAAAATCACTTGGTGCAAGGTCTGGTAAATATATTGGATGGAGTAGAACAGACGAGCCTAAATCTACTATTTTTTCCTGCGTGATTCTTGGTGAATGCAGCATTATATCAACAATGAGATGTACAACGTTTCTTCTATTAATGAGTGTGGGATATTTTCTAAGATTTTAATGTATACGTTGCAGCTGTTGGAAGAATAAGTCTTCATTGAGTGTCTGAGGGCGCTTTTAAATCTCAAAATGAATAATATCGCGGTGATCACACCATACACTCAGCATAACTTTTATTCCATGAATCTTCACCTTTGGAGTAGGCGGCAAAGAATCATCCTTGTCAATCAACTGTCTTTTGCGCTGTAATTCGTCATAAAAGACCCATTTTTATCTCCTGTAATTATATCCTTGAGAATCGGGTCATTTTTCTTCAATGGTTGATGTGCCATAAAACTAACCAAAACCAAGTTTTCTATTTCAGACAATTCAATTTGGCATTAGTGCAGAGTTTAGTTCTATTTGACCCATAGATAGAACACTATCAGGTGCTAACACTACTGGCCAGAGAGGACCTGGGAGTGATGGCAATTAAGAGGTACTCAGCATTCTTCAAAAAACCACTATTACTGAAACTTCACCATCAGATTGTTAAGTGTCATATACAGGACACTCGTATGGGCGGGGGGTCTTACCTCTTTGCAGAGAAGCAGTCGATATATTCTACAGCCCCAGGCGACTTGGATCTATAAAGATGGGATTTTCCTTATTCTTATCACAAAGAAAATGAAGAAGCCAAATGGCCTGCTTGCTCCCGTTTCCCAAATTGTGAATTGGTATGTGCTGAAATCAAGTGCTTATTCTCGAGTACTTTTGAGCTGATTCTACTCCACCAATTCTCTTAAAGCATCTTCATCGAAGCGTGATGAGCATCGTGGTCTGGATTCATCTCTCAATGACGTATCACCAGAACGAAACTTCGAAAACCAGTTTCGGACTTAGCGATTAGTAATAACACCTTAACAATTAACGCTTCAAATTTTCTTAAGAGTTTCTGTAGTGTTTTGGTTATTCTTAAACTCCCTCATTACATGTCGAAGATGTACTTTTAATTCCTTCATCTTAAGAGCGCGAGATCATAGATTAAAATATGAAGTGCGCTCTTTTAATATCGAAATAAGAATGACCGATAAAAGCACTTTTTAATTAGGTAATTTCTGGTTATGTTTAAAACAATTGGAAGTTTGAAATGCATCGTTACAACTTACTTTTAAAAATGGAAACCATCTATGGCAAATTCAATATTAATACTCGGGGGATTCGTGGATATTCCACAGAACGAAAGAAACAAAAAACAAATAAAACAAAAAACAAGAGGAGCTATTTAAGCATGCAAAGATGATTTGAAATATATATATTAAGTATTATGTATTTATGTATAATTCATTGCAAAGACAACAATAGGATTTCTTGTTATAAAATTACAAATCATCCTTTAAGGCTTTAGGAAGCCCCTCTTGATTCTTTTCCTTCCATGAAATTTCTATGAGTCCTGCTAGTTTTATAATATATATTATAACAGTATCCGGACCCATGAAAATTGCATGGAAGGAAAAGAATCGAGCGGGGCTACTTAAACCAAGAAAGGATGATTTTCAAGTTCATTACGTCAAATTCCTATTATTATATTACATAAAAATCTAATATATATATATATATATATATATATATATATATATATATATATATATAATAAAAAGAATATTTTCCGGGGAAAATCGGTAAATTTCTGGTTGGTTGCTTCTTTGGGTTTTATGACATATCAACCATTGTAGGTTATTAATGCCAAATCCCCTTTATGCATATACATTAGATATATTTCATTTGTAAACACATATTTTGTAGATAAGATTTTTAAACGAGCCAGAGCTAATTTCTTTGAACAAAATATTGCTTTGTGACATTAATAATTTCATTTTACATCCGTCATTTGCTTGCTCACAGTTAAATGGGTATACATACATGATTTGTAAGTGAATAGTTATTAGGTAAATTTTTCTTTATAGTAAAAGTTATTTTAAGCTAATCTGTTTTTACACAATTGAATAGTTTCAATTATTGCTATCAAGCACTAATTTAATATTAGTCATTTGTTTGTACATGGTGAAGTGGTCTTGCTATTAGACACTAATAATTCTATTCGACAATATTCATTCATTTACAGTTAAATGTTTCCAACTATTGCTATATAATACCAATAATTTAATTTTTGTATACAGTTAAACATTTTCAGCCATTTCTCTCTATAATAATTCTATTTAATATAACGTATTTTTTTGCACATAGTTAAATGGTTTTAAGTATTGTTATCAAATAACAATATTTTTATTTGCGCACGGTTAAATGGTTTCAAATATTACTATCGAACATTTACAATTCAATTTAATATCAGTCATTTGTTAGCAAACAGTTAAATGGTTAAACAGTTCTATTCGATCCATAGATGGAACCATGACATCTACAACTACTGCGGGTCAGAGTAGACCTGGGTGTAATGGCAATGAAGGAGTGCTCTACATTCCCGAAAGCTCCAGGATGGGAGCTTCACTATCAACTGATTTAGGATCATATCTAGGACACCCGTTGGAAAGGTCTTACCTCTCTGCAGAGATGCAGTCGGTGTATTCTACAGCTCTAGCCGATTGGGCTTTTAAATTTCTTTTATGTCTTTTTTATTGCTGAGTATGTAATGAGATAAACGCTCATTGGTAATGAGATAAATCCTAATGAGGTGCTCCATACTCGCGGCCTTATGCCAAATCTAAGCTGCACTTAGTTTTTAAGCGTCTCATGGTGGCATAATATTAAGCTTTTCTCGACGACCAATGAACGTTTAATCGTAAGTTCTATCCTCACAGGGTGCCTCAACCTGCCAGCCTTGGGCCAAATTTAAGTTGCGCTTACTTTATGAAGGTACTTCATCGTAGAGGATTGTTTATCAAACTCGACTTTCAAATCAATAACGATGAGTGAGTGAGTTCCTCACTAGGTAGTCCATACTTGCGCCCTTGTGTTACCCCTATCATTACGATGACAGAGCAAACTTCCTGTCAGATCACCGACGTTAAAAAGGGATTGGTGTGTTCACAGTTTAGATAGGTGACCACTAAAAACAGCAAATACTGTAAATAACCTGAAGCCTGTGTGCTACACTAAGCAAACCTTAGATAATTACAATTATAAGCACATCGAAAGTTAACCAACGATGAGCCTCTTCAGTACTTAGATGGGTAACCAGTTAGGAATAGCAGGTACAGTAAACTTTGGTTTGTGAGCCAGACTAACCAAAGCTTAGAAAATTATACGCTGCATCACCAAAGTTGAACAACAATTAGTCTCTTCGGTACTTAGATGAGTGACAACTTAGAAACAGCAGGTACTGTAAGAAAACTTCGGCCTATGAACATAATAAGCGAACTTACTGAATCCTGTTATCAGAACTGGATAGACGATGCAAGCGGAAATTGAAATATATTTGGATTACTTAACATTAAAAAAAAAACAAAGATATTAGTAATGTCGAAAATTCTAGTACTCACAAATGTAGACTGTATTGATTTTTTTTCTTGATTTTTTGCACAAACTGAGATGAGGGAAAAGCTTGCCACATGCTGTAAGATATAACCATCAGTCGCGCTTGACTAAGCATGGCTGACAATGAATATCTCTCTCTAGTTAAGCCAAGTTGTCCATCAACTTTTCTTCGGCATTGATTGGGGAATAACGAATTCTTTGCTCGGTTTTGGCTTAACAAGCCAATTAAAAAAATCCCTGTTATGCGTACCACAGAAACTAAAGGATACGAATAACAAAGTCGGCAGAAACACTTATTGATTAAAGATGTTTGAATGAATACTGTTCAGACGAATATCATCCTTTTGTTGTTTTGATTTCTTTTATCGTGTAATGCGGCTGACAGATACAGTTTCGAAAACATGAATATCAAACTGACGTAAAGTTATGTGAATGTCATTTTATGAGAAGTGACACTGTAAACAGGAATGCTTGTGTTTAAAAGGGATTTCGAAACTTAAAGTCAGAATTTATAAATATAAATATTGAGCAGCGCGTAAGTTTTTTTATGATCAATTGATCACTGTCGAATGTTTGTAGGAATGTTATTTATTGTCTTGTGTCCAAAAGAGAATATGTGTATATACACACACACACACACATATATATATATATATATATATATATATATATATATATATATATATATATATATATATATAAAGCACCAGATTTATTAGATGTTTATAATCCTTTTTTTGGACTACCTAAATTCTACCTCTCTCTCTCTCTCTCACACACACACACACACATATATCATGCATATATATATATATATATATATATATATATATATATTCCCCTTGTGGGTGCCATGTGAACTTCTATCATGCCACATGCCGATACATCATATTTTAAGTTCGATCGATAAGCCACTTTTCTAATATTTCTGTCTAATTGTACAAAAATCATGTAATTTCAAATAACAGACTTCTAGTAAAAATAAGAATATCTTTTAGGTTTTACACCAGTTCTGTCGTAACAGCATTGAGCACTGTTTTATGCAAATTTGACTTATTAGTATATATCCTTTGGGGCAAAAGATTACTCAAAAGTATATGCCAAATCTCTTTTCTATTTTTTAATACAAAGTTGATATAAAACCTAAAATATTTGTGCCCTTTCTTAAACTTGGCAATGTTAAATATTGTCCAATACTTCGATAATCACACGCTTGAATGGCACGATCGTCGGATGGATACTAACTTTTTAGATGATTTTGCCTTTTATATTCAATTTTTTTCAATGATTGGAACAGAAATTTCAGGATGTTACTATTTACCCAACCCCTCCGCTCGGGCAGGATATGACACAAGGTCAATTTTTAAGCGGAGTTTAACAGGTTTGAATTCAGACTTTTCCTTCTCCTAGACTAGTTGCCTCACCAAGGCTGAAGAACCTAGTCTGTCCTACTATTTACCCATAGCTGGAGGGAGAATATTTGGATTCATACCTTTCCCAAGGGTATTAGTGCTATGTGAAATGATATCAGTCTCGTCGAGGATTTGAACTCGAGTCGCCGTGTTCATTTCCTATGACGATAACGACTACACCAGTGAAAGTGAAAGAAAGAGAAAATCGCAAAGAGGGAAATAGTAAAAAAGTAAAAATAAAAAGTAAAATAAGTAAAAAAAAAATGTCTGTAGTTCTCTGATTTTTCCTGGCTATTTTTCCTCATCTTTTTATCTTTTTATTCTGATAGTAAATAAAACTATTTCTTTCTTTTCTTACAGCGACTTAAGCACACTAGTCTGTGGGAAATTCTTATCATAGAAATTCAATTTAGTAGAAATATAGTTTTTAGTTTACACAGTTAAATGACAAAACAGTTATATTTCAACCAATTCAATTTAGCATCAGTACATAGTTTAGTTCCATTTTACCCATAGATAGAACCCCATCAGATGCTAACACTACGGGGCAGAGAGAATCTGGGAGCGATGGCAATAAATGGGTACTCCGCATTCCCCAAAGCACCACAATTACAGGAACCCCACTATCAAATAGTTTATTGTCATATGCAGGACACTCGTAGGTGTGGCGGTTTTACCTCTTTTCAGAGAAGCAGTCGATATATTCTACAGCCCCAGGCGACTGAGCAAAAGATGACTTCGAGCTATGAAGATGGGATTTTTCTTATTCTTATCACAAAGAAAATGAAGAAGCCAAAAGGCTCACGTTTCCCAAATTGTGGATTGGTATGTACTGAAATCAAGTGCTTATTCTCGAGTACATTTGAGCTGATTCTACTCCACAAATTCTCTAAAAGCATCTTCATCGAGGCGTGATGAGCATCGTGGTCTGGGTTCATCTCTTAATGACGTATCACCAGAACGAAACTTCGAAAACCAGTTTCGGACTTAGCGATTAGTAATAACACATTAACAATTAACGCTTCAAATTTTCTTAAGAGTTTCTGTAGTGTTTTGGTTATTCTTAAACTCCCTCATTACATGTCGAACATGTACTTTTAATTCCTTCATCTTAGGAGCGCGAGATCATAGATTAAAATATGAAGTGCGCTCTTTTAATATCGAAATAAGAATGACCGATAAAAGCACTTTTTAATTAGGTAATTTCTAATTATGTTTAAAACAATTGGAAGTTTGAAATGCATCGTTACAACTTACTTTTAAAAATGGATATCATTTATGGCAAATCCGATATTACTATTCGGAGGATCCGTGGAGATTCCGTAGAACGAATAAAAAAAGCCAATAGAAGCTATTTAAGCATGCAAAGATGATTTGAAATATGTATATTATGTATCATGTATTTTGTATAATTTATAGCAAAAACAACCATAGGATTTTTATGTAATAAAATTGCAAATCACAATTTCTTGATTTAAGTAGCACTTCAGGATTTTTTCTTCTATGAAGTTTCTATGGATCCTGCTAGTGTTATGATATATATATATATATATATATATATATATATATATATATATATATATAGTAATAATAAGAAAATAAGAAAAATATTTTTTTAAGTTTTACATCAGCTCTGCCCTAATAACATTGAACACTGTTTTATGCAAACTTATCATACGAGCATTTCTTTTTTTATTTTATATATATATATATATATATATATATATATATATATATGTGTGTGTGTGTGTGTGTGTGTGTATGTGTGTGTGTGTGTGTGTATGTGTATGTGTGTGTGTTCTCCGGGGGAAAAGATTACTTAAAAGTATAGGCTAATATTAAAAAAATATTTCGTTTCTTACTGTGACTTATGCAAACTTGTCTGTGAGGAAATCTCATCAGAGGAATTTATTCTAATTACGTCATTTTGTTACAAATTTTGATTTTTTTATTAACAAATAGAATAGAATTTTTTGCTTTGTTAAAATGAGGAATCTCCGAGGTGTTGTGGCTTACGTCCTTAAGTGCAACATCGTAGAAAGTGCGTTCAAACTCCAATAACGCTATTATGTCCATTTTTTGACAAATAACCTTGGAAAAAGTATGAAATATCTTTCTCTCCTCAGCTAAGGGGTAAATAGTGTCACTACTGTTCTTCAACTAGGATGACACTTGTATTAAATTGTTATATTTTGACCTTCGACCCGGCCCAAAAATACTATTCCAAGGTGATACACCGGAAGGAAGTGACACATTCCAATGGCCAGTAATCGAAAGAGATCGCGTGGGCGGATTAAGGCTTATGATATGGGACAAGGTGAAGGTCCCATTGTGCCACTACAGTGATGCACCGGAAGAGAGTAACCTCTGAACTGCATGACAGTTATTTCCGCTTGATGACGATTAAACATCCGATTTCAAAGATCCAGTAGGCGATCGTGTGGGCGTTGAGTTATTATTTAACTCAGTTGAGTTTGGGTCCCAAAGCAGTTGCCAGTAGAATTCCAGACGGCTAGAGACCAGATGTGGTAGGGAAGCCACACCCGGCCGAGGGGGCCCTCGGAAAGCCCCAATGGAGTGGACCCCAACATCAGGAGAACAAGAAAGACACAACGTGACGGTCATAACAGAGGGGTCAAAATATGAAGTTTATGTTCGGTCTCCAGCACCCTCTCACATGCAACCTTGAGTAACCCCTTTCGAACACTTGCAATAAAGAGAGAGGTGAATATTTTTCTAAAGAAGTCTTCTTGCGTCTTCTTCCTGCGTCTTTATCATGCGTCGTTTATTCATGCGTCTGTCTTTGTCGTTGTGTCGTTGTGAGTTATTCTACATATATATGTGCACGTATGTAGATGTGAATCTACATGTGTGACTATATAACAAAATTACCCCCAAAAGTCGATAATCCATTAAACAAGCTGGAACATATAAAGTAAATATCTCGTAGAGAATAGCCAGGAAACAGTCATAACAATTTTTTCCAAGGTATTTTTTTCAATATTTTTTTACGGTTAACGGAATATAGTGATAAAAAATTGTACAGTCTTTAGTTACCCAACCCCTCCACCACGAGCAGGTAGTGACATAAGGTCAGTTTCTGGGCGAAATACAGCTGGGTTGAACTTTTGAGTTTTCCTTCTCCAAGACTGGTTTCCTAACCAAGGTTAAAAAACACTGACTGCCCAACTATTTTCCGACATCTATGAGGAGAAGAGCTTGATGAATGCCTTTCCCTAGCGGGAAGAGAAACATAAAGAGTTTAACACAGCACCAGGTCTGGAGCTGCATTTAATGTAGCAACTCCAGCCCTGATGCTTTCGGGAATGTAGAGTAGCCCTTCATTGCCATTACTCCCAGGTCGACGCTGACCCAAAGTTGTAGCTAATTGTTTGGGTCCCATTTATGGGTCAAATAGAACTATTTTTTTTATTTACAATACTGGGAACGATCTGTGTGCTGACAAATGAGGTTTGGATCATTTAAAATTGTTACCTACAAACTATTTGTTCACAAATAATTTATATATATATATATATATATATGTGTGTGTGTGTGTGTGTGTGTGTGTGTGTGTGTGTGTGTGTGTGTGCGCACGCGCGCTCGCGTAAACAGAATTTGACATTAAATGACCTGCAAGGGTTGTTATTTCATGAAACCCAGTTAATAACCGATTCTATTCCTACGCTGATAACCGTTGTGGTGTACAAGCAATAGTTACCAGTGGACAATGAATATTAACATCTCTGTGATTTTGATTCAGGCGATCGGTTCCCCTCGTTAGGTTGCAGTTGCAACAACCGTATATGAAAATAGAGATACAATTTTTTTCATTTTTTCCCATGGTCTTGTTGACCTATTGAAAGGCATATTTAGAGATATCAGATGATATTTTTTTGAATTTTTATGTTTACGTGTCGTTTTCTGATTTTCGTCTTCAATTTAGGTTGGTTGGTTGGGTTTTATGGGATATCAACCATTGTAGGTTATTTAATGCCAAATCCTCTTTATACATATATATTAAATATATATGAATTAGTTTAGTTGGGTTTTATTGCATATCAACCATTGTAGGTTATTTAATGCCAAATCCTCTTTATACATATATATTAAATATATATAAATTAGTTTAGTTGGGTTTTATTGCATATCAACCATTGTAGGTTATTTAATGCCAAATCCTCTTTATACATATATATTAAATATATATGATTTGTTCATAACATTTTTAAATGAGCCTGACTTCTTTTTTTCACACAGTCAAATGGTTTCAATCATTTCAATCAAACATGAATAATTCTGTACATTTTCTTCCACCATGACTAGTTACTCTTCTACAACCATGACTCGTTAATTTGGCATCGCTTGTGTGCGATGTGTATTGATGACTCAGTGGTAGAGTTTCAGCTCTGCATTCTGTGGTAGCTGGTTTGATCTCCAGTGGGTTAGATCACGGTATATACTGTTGATAAGACTTAATAAGGTCAAAACAGCTGTCCAGTGGTTCCGTATGTCCCGCGCAAGAGTTTTTCGGATGTTCTGGTCATTGTAATTCAATTTACGATGAATAATTCTGTTTACAATTAATCATTTATTTTGCGCACATGGAAGTGGTTACAATTATTGCTATTTAATATTAAGTGTTCCATTCAACACAACTAATTCGTTCGCAGAAAGATAAATAATAATTCAATTAAACATCAGTCATTGGTTTATACTCTGCTAAATGATCAAAAAGTTCTCTTTCTCACAATTTTATATAGCATAAACCTTCAAGGTTAAATACTTCCAAGTATTGCTATGTATCACTAACAGTTCAATAAAACAACAGTCATTGGTTTACACGCAGTTAAATGATCAAATGGTTCTATCTCTAACAATTAAATTGAGAATGTCATTTATTTTCTAACAGTTTAAATTTCAAACAGTTCTATTTGACCCATAGGTAGGACCCTATCAGCTGCTACCACACCGGGTCATGATAGACTTGGGAGCAATGACAATGAATGAGTACTCTGCATTTCCCAAAGCTCTGAGACTGGAGTATCACCATTGAATGGTTTAATGTCATAAACAGGACCTTCGTTGAGGTGTCTAACCCAACTACAGAGATGGACTCGGTGTTTTCTACAGCACCAGCCGACTAGACTGTTCAATTCAGGTCACTTACTTAAAAAAAAAGAATTCAATTTCAACATTATATCAAACGTATGGATTGTTACAACTTGCGTTTAATACTTTACAGTTAAACTCTTTCTTTTTATATGTGAAAATTTGCGCATATCTAAGCGTGTGTGGGGCTCTGTGTATCTGCGTGTGGGATATATATATATATATATATATATATAGGAGTTTTGCAAAAAAAAAAAACGTTGTTGTCCTGAAGACCTACCTAGGGCGATGAACGATAGGGAGGAGTGGCGAGAGAGGGTCAGGGATATCCGTGCTGCCAGCACTATATGATGATGATGATGATATATCAATTTAAATGTCCTTTAGGAGATTGTATCTCTGAAAATAATAATATATACGTTGGTTTAACCTCAACTACCCTATCGATAAGACTTACAATGCACCTTTCTGATACAAGTTCCATAGCACAGAACTTAAAAAACATTCATGCCCAACAACATAATTACGAAAAATTCTTACCGAAAATACAACATTAGAACATCAAAATAACGAAGCAAAACCCACAGATTCTCGTGGCACTACATATTAGAAACTTAGAATTAATTTTAAAACCAGTGCTAATGTACTTAAATGTCTTTAGCTACTGACGTTATTTATAGAATAGATTCGAAAAGTAAACGCTACACAATACAACAGTACAGACGCTCTTCTTCTTACAAAATAGTAATTTACATACAAAAGTTACATCACTTTTGTAATACATCCCCCTCTGATGATGACCCAAAGTTGGGCAGAAAGTACTTGGGAAATAACTAATTATGGAAGATTTATCAACCAATTCCAGCCGAATATCATGCGATCAATTCGGCAAATCGAAAGGATTAACAAAACATATGTACACAAAAAATGTCTATTATATTCAATCAAATATGTATTAATGAAGAAATTCTGCCAAAATACACACACACACACACACGTACACACACACACTCACACACATATATATATATGTGTATGTATGTATGTATGTATACGTACTCCAGGCGAAGGTGTGGACTGCTATTGATAGCTTATCAATCATACTGATAACTCATCCTTCTGATAAAATAAAACGAAGATTCTGTGTCAGAACTATTGTGTAGATGCACTATCTGGACGCAAATGAAACACATAGAGAAAAAGCTTGAAGGAAACTAAACATGGATGCTAGATGCAACACCCGACATAACAGCGGCTGCACGGCCACTAGCCTCTTATTTCTCAAAGCATCTACATAAGACGAGGAAGATAGGCGAGACACCCGATGGTGAAAGTAAAGACGAACTTACAAGAGACATTCCCAATTAGACTCCTGCACAGGAACGTGCCAGTGTTGGCCGGCCAGCAATGACTTATATACAACATCAGCTCTGTACGGACACATGATGCAGTCTAAAAGACCTGCAAAGAGTTATTCATGATATGTACGGATGGTGAGCGAGTGAGTCAGGGAGCTCAATGCAATCAGCATGACATGATATATAAATATATATATGTGTATTTATGTGTATGCGCTTACATATTTTATATATTTCTCTTATGCCTAATCTATCTATCTATCTCATTCTGTTTTTTCTCCCTCTCTCTCTTTCTCTCCCCCTCTCTCTCTCCATATATATATATATATATATTTCAGTGTATTCCAGTCTATCTACCTGTAACGTAATGACCAAGGGATTTCGGTCTATGCCTTTGAGTTTAGTTAGACTGAGAACCTTTCGGCTCAGCACATGGGTTAGTTAGGTGCAAACCTTGATGTAGGTGGTAACGCTCGCGCGGGCGGACGTTCCACTCAGAGATGTCACAATAGCCTGAGATGACGGAACGGGGTGACAGGGTGCGGGTGACGTCACGCACTGGAAGCCCGCGGAGGTTTGTGGGAGATTTGAAGAAAGTTAGGGAGTTGAGACTAAACACTGGACGAAGACGGTCGACTTTTGGGGCTCGCTGAGGCGAGACGAATTTGCGCGCCGTGTGGGCCGCACGAGATAGGGATCAAATGAATAGCTAGATTGTGTCTCTCTTCCTTGTCGAAACCTTTAACTCAAAGTAAAAAAAAAAGGTTTCGTACCTGACAAGAAGTTGTTACGTGTTTTCGAATTTCGAGATTCCTATGTTCTTTATATGTTCTATCGTTATGAACATTATATGTCTTTTTCGCACATGGCGTTAATTGGGGCTATAGTACATACCAAGCCGAGATTTTTCCTATTCGTCAATCTATCATTTTAGCATTGTCTATTTCTCTCTCTCTCTCTCTCTCTCTCTCTATCTATCTATCTCTCTCTGTCTATCTATCTCTCTTTCTCTCTCTCTCTCTCTGTCAATCTATCTCTCTTTCTCTCTCTCTCTCTATCTATCTAGTATTGTCTTTTCCTATCTATCTATCTATCTCAGTCTTCCCAATCTCTAGGAATTCTTCATTCAAGAAACCAACCCTAAATTTAAAGACTAATTAAAACGAGTGTGTTTAGTAATGCAGCTTCCATTTATGGACAGGCTGAATGATAATTATAATTAGTGGAAAGCAAATGAGTCAGAGAAATGATTAGTCAAGGCCAAAAACCTGCTAGCCAAGCAAAGTTAATGGAACATTTATATTGACTTTTCCTCATGAACAAATAATTCACTAATGAAGTTATTAAGAGAATAAAAGAAATATCACTATTTATCAAGCCTTATATGCACACAAACTTAAATACATGCACTAGACAACCTTTTGGATTCAATTTGTAACGATGACCCATGATGATATCGATTATTCTATTTGGAAAAGAGCGAAATATTCTGATTAAGTTTGATTAGGTTTTATGGCATATCAACCATCGTAGGTGATTTTAGGCCAAATCCTGTTTATACATATATACGAGGATCATTAAATAAGTTTCCAGACTTTTTTCGTATGGGCACTTTTATTGATAGTACACACATGAAACTCTACTCCCTTCGAAGTAATCTCCTCCGGTTGCAATGCCCTAATTGTATCGTTCCAACAACTTCTGGAAGACCCCATGGAAGTCCTCTTGTGTGAGCGTGTCGATGACCATTGTCACAGCCTCTTTCATCTCCTCAATTGTCTCATAACGATAGCCTGTGAGCTGATGGATTAACCAAAAGTCACCGAGACCAAGATCTGGACTATAGGGAGACTGAGGAACTGTCTTGATTCCCATCTTGGTCAAATAGTCTGTGACAAGGATGGAGTTGTGGACTGGTGCATTGTCCTGCTGGAAATGCCACAGACCCAATTTGAAGAGTGCTGGCTTCTTCCGACGGAATCTCTGCCTGAACTCCCTTAAAACCTCAACATAGTAACCCTAACCCTCTGGCTAATCAACTCTGGTGTATTTACTTCCTTACTCCTCCTACACCTCTCATCATCCCTCAGAGACTCCCTGCCTTTCTTGAATCTCTTATGCCACTCAAAAACTGATGCTCGATTTATGCAAGATGCTCGAAAAGCAGTCTGAAGCATTCCATATGTTTCTGTGACATTTTTTCCAAGTTTAAAACAGAATTTTATAGCATATCGTTCTTCTAAAGTGTCCTCACGTCCAGATTTTTTGTAAAAATTTCACCAGCTGTGACAATCAGGTCTTAGTAGGGCGTGTTCCAATTGCTGCTGTTGCTGTTCATTTGAACCTGAAGTCATAAAAATTCGTCAGTCATCTCATAAGATGTATAGCAATAACACACTGAATTTTCAAGAGTTTTCGTCCATTGTAAATGCCTGTACAAAAAAAAGTCTGGAAACCTTTTGAAGGCACTACGTATCTGTAAAGACTATCAAATAGTTTCAAGCATTTTCATCAAACACGAATAATTCTATTAACAATTAATCATTTGTTTGCAGACAGTGAATTGGTTACAAATATTGCAATTTAGCACTAACCAACATTACTCATTCGTTTGTACACAGTTAAAAGGTTTCAAGTATTGTTATATATCATTAGCAATTTAGTTAAACATCAATCATTTGTTTACAAAGTTAAATGATCAAAGAGTTCAATTTCTAATAATTCAATTTAGCGTAAGTCATTTGTTCACTCTCAGTTTAAATGTTAAAAAGTTCTATTTGGCCCATTGATTAGATCCAATCAGGCGCTTCCACTCCGGGCCAGATTGTTATATATATATATATATATATATGTGTGTGTGTGTGTGTGTGTGTGTGTGTGTGTGTGTGTGGAAAAGTTAGGTTTGGTAAATTCGACAAGATGTGAAATAATATGTGGAAAAGTAGATAAACCGAAAAACTGACAACAGATTCAAAAATGATATTTCGTCTGTATTTACAAAAACTAAAACTTTTCCCCACTACACTTCCAAACTTTTGGAAGATTTTCATTTTTTCATTTAGATATTCCATTTCTGTTGGTCAAGTCTTTGATAAAATTTGATACGCTTGACGATGGATTTAGCCTCTCCGTTATCTACTTGATCATGTCCCTGATGTTCCCAAAATGAATCACAGTTACAGCCAATATATATATATATATATATACATATATATATCTTTCCCTTTTTTTCTCTTCAAACTATTCTTCTTATAATCCCTCCCTCTTTTTTATCTTATTGTTTTATTGCTTATTTATCTATTCCTTCCAACGCTGAACTTTAGAAAAAGTTGTCATTCTGATGAAACCTTTTTTTAAATAAAGACGAAATATCATTCTTGCACCCGTTATCAATGTTTCGGTTTATCCACTTTTCCACGTATTTTTTCACATACACGCACACATACACACACACACACACATATATATATATTCACACACACACACACACACACACACACACACACACACACACACATATATATATATATATATATATACGCGTTCGAATTTGTAGGTGTCTTGACAGACATCAGCTCGGAAAATTGAATTATAGTGAATATTTACGGCCCCTTTCGAGAGGGGCCCCAGAGAAAATTTTAATTTTACCCTGGCCAACGCATCGTCAGCTTTTCTGTTCCTTTAATAGTGAAAAGAAGGTACAGGTTTCGTTTGGTTGGCTTTTATGGCATATCATTGTTGGTTATCTTATGCTAAAACCTCTGGTTTGTAAACACATTTTGTAGATAACATTATTAATCGAGCTTAAGCTCTCCTTTGCACATAGTTAAATCGTTTCAAGTATTGCTATATAACAGTCAGAATTTAACATCAATCATTAGTTTGTTCTATTTGATCCATAGATAGGACCCTGTCAGGTGCTACCATTCTAGGTTAGAGTGGACCTGCGAGCAACGCCAGTGAAGGGGTACTCCACATTCCTCAAAGCTCCAAGGCTGGAGCCTCGCCATTAGAAGTTTTTTATATCATATTCAGGATACTCGTCAAGTGGGGGGCCGTAATCCTCCGCAGCGATATAGTCGGTGTATTCTACAGCCCAGACAGGCAAGTATTTCCTACATCAAAAACTGCTTCATTATTGTACTCCTACATCGGTTTGGCTTTATCATCTTGGCATATTTAATAAAATATGCTATATGAAAGATCTTAGTATAGATCTGTTTGCACATATAAGCATATACAAGGGCCGTTAGAAAGGTTTTTAGAACCTCACCCAGAAAGAAGAACAGTTGTTGAACATTTTTGTTGCAGCAACATACTACCACTTCTTATAAAACTAAACAAATTCAAATTTCTGTCTCTGAAAGAACAGTTACGGCATACTACATCAAGCTTATGTTACTGATAGCTCAATGGAAAAGATGTTGCACTCTTAATTTGTCTTTCCTTCGGCTGCTAGCTTTTTTTATAAGTCATTCACTCGTATCATGGTACCACTCTCCCACAGTGATATACGTACTGACTCCAAGCTTTCTATTTTGCCCATTATTCGACCGACTATTTCATATTATTTATTGAGTATTTTATGTAGAGTTGGTGTTGGAGGGATGGATTCAATTGCTTTCTTCGTCGAATCCTAAAAATAACATATTCGTTATTCTGCCATTCACATCCGAAAGATATTTAAATATCGAATGACTTTGGGCCTGATGTAGATATTTAAGAATGTGATTGAAATCCTAATGGCAAATCACTTATTGACGACTTATTGCAATTATATTTTCACTTAACATTGCTTATCAATCTTAAATGGAGTGTCTGGTGAACTTTTGATGCTATTAGCTAGCAAGTTTTCATTTGGTGGAAAACGTCCATTCAACGCAATAAAAATTAAAACCAAAAAAATAGCAAAATACGTTGTGTATATTCTCAGAATCGAGCCAGGTTTTTTTTTTTGAATGACTAAATCTGTTCGCATACATATCAATTCTTAAATTTCTTCGTTGCTTGATAAATAAATAAACACAAACTGAGATAGATAGATAGATTGTTAGATAGATAGATATGAGTAGCCGTAGTGGATAAATACAAAAATATATACGAACAAACCGAGATATATATATACACATATATATAAGTTGGCCGACCATAGCCGGAGGCTGCCCAAAGCTCCCTTCTCAATAGTTATTGCACTGAGGTTTAGAGGAGAGCGCTATCCCTTTCCCTGGATTGCTCTACTTACCTTGATACGTACCTTATAATGCTGAGTGTTAAGCAAAGTGGAATCAAGTACCATTTTTTGAGTCTTTGGTATGGCTCGACCTGGGATTGAACCCTAGTCGCCTGGCACTTTGGCATAATGGTGTGAGTGTCAGCCAATGGTCTGCGGCTCCATGGGTTCAATATTAGGTCGAGTTATATCAAAGACTCAAAAATGGCACTTGATACTGCCTAGCTTAACACTCAACATTATAAAATATGGAGCAATCAAGGATTAAGAGAAGCACTCTCCCTTATACCTCTGTGTAGTAGCTAATGAAAAGGGAGCCTTTGTGTCAACTTCGACAACGGTCGGCCGAGTATTCACCAATGGCCCAAGAGACCGGTGTTCAATCCCAGAAAGAGTCATACCAAAGACTTAAAAATGGTTCTTGATACCTCCTTGTTTAACACTCAGCATTTTAAGGTGCGTATCAAGGGTAAAGTGGAGAGATCCAGGGAAATGAGTGGCGCCCTTCCTATTCCTCGGTGTATAAGCTATTGAAAAGGGAGCCTTCGGGTCGCCCTAGACTACGGACGCCAACTTTACTTTATATTAGATAGATAGATAGATAGATAGATAGGTCAAGGTAGACCATGTGTAACGTATGAACTGTACAATATATATTATCCGCCCGTCGAATTAATGCTGGTCATAAAATCACGCCGCTTATCCCGTAAACAAATTAACACTTGTCCAAAGTTTGATCGTCATTCCTATAGACGATCGTCGACTCCCACGTTACTGGCATTTCTCCCAGCAAATGCCAGTTGCTGTCATTCATATACAACACTTTGTTAACTACATAAAAGCTTTAAAGATTCTTCGAAACAAATGAATCAGATCTTTGATAAATGCACAGGTATTGTTAAATGTATTTAACAATTGATACTTTTGACTCAGAATAACGCATTTGTAATACCTTGTAGGTGACGTCGAAATTCAAAAAGTGTGATAAAAAAAAAACAACCAACCAAGTAAGCAAAGATTTTTTTCGCTAAGTTACAAATGAATTATAGTTTAATAATATTTATAATAATAAGCACATGAGCTCAGCCCAAAAATTACCGGACGTAAAATAAACTAACTGAGAATTTTTATTTGTATTAAAAAAGGAAAAGTGTAAATAAATAAATTTGAAAACATATTCAGTGTCAGTAAAACAGCATATATTTTGGCTGGGGTTATTTCAGTTTTCACTTCGCCCTAATTTATACCCATCGCTCCCGGCAGGTCTTCTAAACAGCGCCCAGTGTCTTCAAAGAGTTGATGTTTTCATAGATCCTTGCTAGACGGTCACCCTTGACGCGTCCGATGGTAGAAGCTGATAAGAGAACGTCTCTCATGAGTTCGTCTCTACTTCATCAGCAGTATCCTACATGTCTTATCTAATATGGATAAATGAAAGGGTAGTTTGGCCCCTCTAGCCATGGTAGAGCAACCGAGATACGAGAAGGATGACTCAAAGTTCGACCACTAGTGCATCATTACATAACATGTCTTGAATAATTTGTAAGGTTTTATTCCTGTAGTGCACTGAGGAAAAAGCTGAGAAGATGGGTTCATATATATACATATATATATATACAGTCATCGTTGCTTGGTAACTGTTAGTTTCCCGCCCATGCGATCAGTCGCAACGTCACAACATAACAATATCAATGGTTACTTTCATTGTCAATTTTTCTTTATATATATATATATATATATTCGACAATGGCCCAGGAGACCAGTGTTCAATTCCAGATAGAGTCATACCAAAGACTCAAAAAATTGTGCTTGATGACACCTTGCTTAACACTCAGCAATACAAGTTACGAATCAAGGGTTAAGCGGAGTAACCAAGGGAAAGGTTTCGCCCCCTCCCCTACTCCTAGGTGTAGAATGAAATGGTCGCCAATTCTACTTTCATATATATATGTATATATAAAGAGACAGACAGACAGACAGACAGAGAGTAAATCCTCGAAGCAGCCACCCATAAAACATCAGCTCTACATCTCACAAACTATTCAAGTTAAACGAACAAAATATGTTGGGCACTGCTGGAGAAGTATGGACAGACTCATAAGTGGCGTTTTCATAAACACACCTACACGTGGACGCGCCAAAGTGGGCTGACTAGCAAGGACTTACATCAGGTCTGTGCAGATATAGGGTGCAGTCTACAGAACCTTCCACAAGCGGGAGATAGAGACGGATAACAAATGAGAGTAGAACTCCGTGCATCACGATGATTATATATATATATATATATATATATGTACATATATATATATATATATATATATATATATTAAAATGAATAGGTCCACAAATGATTTCTAATTTGGTATTTAGTTTGTTTTTTGTTTCTTTTTTTTCTTTTTTTATTTAATATACCTATGCTACATGTTTTTCTGACATTTTAGTCCTCGTCAGGCAGACAGGCGGTTTTTTTTTTAAATTTCGTAGAGTGTAATTCCAGGTTTTGTGTGTCTGGTATTACAATCGTCGCCTGACAGCCAAGTGATGACTGAAATGTGTGAAACACAAACATATGTAGCACAGGTATATCAAATAATAAATAAAACCCCTAAATATCGATTCCGAAATCATTGGTGGACCTGTTGATTTAAAAATAGTTTCTTTTCTTTTTCTCTCGTTGGACAATCAACAGTCTAACAGTCTTTATATATATATATATATATATATATATATATATATATATATATATATATATATATATATATATATATATATATAAATTATTGATTATATTAATTATCCATTGGATCTGAAGAAGTCCTGTATACATTATTTTTCTTCGTGTTTTTGGTTTACACCAGAAACTGACAAACAGGATAGAAATAAATTTATAATCCTAAATTAACCGGTCTTTGGTTTTTTCTTCAAGAAATATTGCTCTGTAATAAATTACATTGAGCTCTCTACCAGGAAAATTTAAATGTTTGGTTCTTGAATGATTTTCTTGTCCTGAAGGAATTACTCCAAACTATCGTTTAACTTGACCGAATAATACCTATATATATATATATATATATATAAAGTGGATTATTCTGTCAGGGTAAGTTTTGTATCTTTTTTCTCTTAATGGCCCAGTCATCTATAGTGAATGGATGAATAAAAACAAATAAAAAGGCAAAAGGTTAATGGTGATATGTAAAAGATGTAAAAGATAAAAAGATGTAAAAGATACCAGATAAGAGGTAAAAGGTAACTTGTACCGGATAAAAAGTACCAGATACAAGGTAAAAGTTACCAGATACCAGATAAAAGGTACTAGATACTAGGAGAAAGGTACTAGATACCAGATACAAGGTAAAAGGTACCAGATACCAGATAAAATATACTAGATACGAGGTAAAAGGTGCCAGATATAAGGTAAAAGGTACCAGATACAAGGTAAAAGGTACCAGATACAAGATAAAAAGTACTAGATACCAAGCAAACGATACCAGATATCAGATAAAAAAGTTAAACCATTACTTTATATGGATTGCATATAAAAGATAAAGAAATTTTTTTAATTTTCTGAGGAAATGATTATACCGGGCATGCCTGCCAATATTTTGTATGGAGACAATGACTATGACATTATATGACGATATTTCAAAAACTTTAAAGAAAGGTTACGAAGGCTGCGAGCCTTTCTCCTTACGGCCAAAGGTATGAGCGTAGCGAGTCTGTCATGAAGTGAACAAGATGCGTGCAGGGCTTAACGCAAAGCAGCAAGACACGGAGCGAATTTGCTAGTATATTTAATATTGTTTCTGAATACTGAACGTTTTCAATAACTACAAATATAGATGCATTCCTTCTATTCCAGGGTTTACTAAGATCTTCAAAAATAACTGTTGAAGTCCGACGCGACTCGCCGATTTAATCCCACGCTGCCTATTTTCAGAAATTACCCACAAAGTAAAAAAGATAATTTCTTAAATATGGCTTGATGTATTGTCTGCTTCTCGCTTTCAAATAACCCAGTGAACAATAGCAATGAACTAAAATGCCATCTTGTATTACTTGCAATAGTCTCACTGATATAACGATCGACACCCATGACGAAGTGTCAGACCCTTTTGAGACATGTCCTGATGACGAAAAAGCCAAGTCAGAAACAGACAAAAAAAAAAAAAAAAAACACGAAAAGAAAAATGCAACTAATGAACCGTTCATTGATTATTTTAGTTACTATTTTAACCCAGACAGAACTGGATCTCATTTCTAGTTGCCGTATTTTTATCTTATATTCTTTGTTCTGACTTTAAGTGCGCAGACGATTATAGTCCACCTATTTAAAAAATAGAAATAATTTGACTTTGTTTGTAGACGTTTTAACTCATTTTTTTTAAATGAATCCACCACTCATGAACATTTATTGATATCTTTCAATAGACACCGGAAGTTCATGTCGGCCATTATAGACCAGCTTTCCAGTTTTAATCTGTTATCTTACCTGAAAGTTAATGGAAAAAGTTCTTGTCAATTTGATATATTGACAATGTATAGTTCTTTGCCACAAAGGAAATGATATTTCTTTACTTGAGAAATATTATGTAGTATTGTCTGTTCATAGACGTATACTTGCTAGGACCAAAAAGTTCTACGACTATGAAGAATTAATTAACTTTTTATAAAAGATTTCTTATAATCATCAACATCATCATCAAGTCATACTGATAGCACGGATTTCTTTGACTCTCTCTCACCATCCGTCCCTATCGTCCATTGCTCCTGGCAGATTCTCTTAACAGCACCCAATGTCCGCACAGAGCTGATGTACGTAAGTCCCCGCTGAACGGCCAGCCCCTGATACGTCCGTGTCTAGAGGAAGGTATCTACTTCACAAGCAGGGTCCCACATGTCCTGATCGTCTTACTTGGGTAGTTTGTGAGATGGGAGGTAAGTGACCGTACAGCGGCTGTTTGGTGGGGTCCTGTTTCCAGCACGTAGCATTCTACCGTAGTTTCCATGTAGCTTTTTCTCTATTCGTTTGTTATAGTCCAGATGGTGCATCCATTCAGTCGTACTGACACTGGGAAAAATTTTGTTTTATTTCTTCAAAGATTTTGATTTCCGTATGATCGACTACCTGTCAATACCACTCAACACCTTCTCTATTCGTACGTTGACATCAATTTCAATTGATGAAATACTGGTCCAGAGGTACGTGAACCGGCCTACTAATTCTAAAGGTTTGCCACTTCATATGAAGATTTTTTTCTTGTTTGAAACATATGAATTCAATTATATATATATATATATATATATGAATTGAGGTCTCCGTAGCCGTTAAACGGATGTATGTAAACAATTGTAATTGTGATTCATAACCGTTTAAAATTTATTTCGATGCTACTGGCTCCTCGTAGCTGAAGGGTTAGAAGCTTGGATTGGCGTTTGAGTCAACTGGGTTTCGATCCCGGCTACGGGAAGCTAATATGTCTAGCCACACTGATGAGTTCTGATAGAACGAAACAGATCTGTCTGTGGATGACTATATATAAGAGTGTATATTTAGGCAGCAAGTTGTTATTAGGGCAAGTTTTATTAAAGACGATGAAACACTATTAGTTTATTATTTTTCAAGTCTTCTTTCGCAAGGACTTGAGAAATTAGAATTCAAAATAATAAGTAAATAATGTTCAATCGTCTTTAATAATACTTGCCCTTATATATATATGTGTGTATATTAGGATAATATAGACAGAGTAAACGGCGATTGGTGATTGGCAATTTCCTGCTCATACGATCATCAGACCAAGGTTTAAAAACTTACAGTCACCAAGTGTCGTTGACTTTGTATCTATGCTATCTTAATATAGACATATATGCTCTATCACTGATATTGAACACTATTAATAAATATAGCAAATTATATTGATATATATATATATATATATATGAACACATGCTGTTCATACAATTTTATTAAGACTGTTCCAACTTCCTGACAAGTGTTTTAATTTCAGGATTTAGTTAGGAGATAAATTCGCCAAATTTTTCCCGAGCGCTTTCGGACCCTTCGTTGGCCATCATCAAGGCTGTTCACAAATGCAAAGAATGTTTTTTGTTAAATAGTTTTTTAACTTGCAAAAATATTTTTATACTTTGATTCATAAACATATAGCTAAGATAGAAGACTAAAGTTGATAAATTTTCGAACACTAATTACATCACACAAATTTAAAACGTTATCAACGGTAACATAATTATTTGTAAAACTTTCTATCTTTTTCATTTCGGTTAATGACTCACAAAAAATAATTTTCGTGATATAATTAGAATTCTAAAATTTATCAACGTTAGTTTTTTTTTTTTCTTACTATTTCAGTTTAATCCAGCTATATGTTTATGTACATAAGTATAAAAATGTTTTAGCAATTTAAAAAAAAACTATTTAAAAAAATTCTTTGCATTCATGAACACCCCCTGATCATAGTCTATGAAGGGTCCGAAAGCGCTTGATAAAAATTTGCTGAATTTCTCTACCAACTCAAACCTGAAATTAAAACACTTGTCAGGAAGTTGTAAAGGATCTTTACAGTATATATATATATATATATATATATATATATCATCATCATCATGTCACGCCATCATCACGGATATTCCTGGCCCTTTCTCGCTACCCTTCTCTATCGTCCATTGCTTCCGGCAGGTCTTCAGGCTACATCCCGCATCGGTACGGAGCAGCAGTATGTAGATCCTATATGGACGTCCTGCCTTTGCTCGTCTATGTGAGGGGGTCCACAGGAGGTTGTTACTTATGAGTTCGTCTCTACTTCTCTAGCAGTGTTCCGCATGTCTGATTCGACTAACTTTGATAGTTTTCATGATGGGTGGTAAGTGGCCGTACAGCTGCTGCTTTGTGAGGTGCTGCCTCCAGGACTTATTCAATATTTCTCACAGCATTCTTGCGTAGTTGCCGTCAAACTTTTTCTCCATACGCTTAGTTAGCGTCCATGTAGTGCACCCATATAGCAGTATCGACACGGCCGCTGCTTAGAAGAAGCTGCGTTTTATTTTATCGGTTAGGTCTGACTTCCATATGACTGATAGTATATCAATAGCTATCCATGCCTTTGCAAGTTGCATGTTGATGTCTGTGTCAGTTGATGAGATACTGCTTCCTAGGTAGGTGAACTTGTCTACTAGGTTCAGTGAGCTACCGTTTAGTGCGGAGATGTCGCCTGTTTGATTAAAGCACACACACACACACACAAATATATATATATATATATATATATGAATCTTTAGTAACCTCTTAATGATAGTCTTATGACAACTAGTTTCACGGGGGTGTCTTCGTGGTGTAATGGTTAAAGCGATGGACTGCAGAATCGTAGTAAGCTCGTTCGAACTCCAGTCGCGTTATTACGTTCATTTTTGGACAAATACCTTTGGCAAAAGTATGAACCCCCTTAATCTCCCAGCTATGAGTTAAATAGTACCACTACTCTCCTAAAAAAGACGGGTTTGGCATTAAATAACTCAAGAAGGTCGATATTCCATTAAACAACAAACTAGTTTCACGTACTCTCACAAAAATTTACGCATCATGTGAGACGTGCGAATTGAAAGTACGAAGAGGGAAATAGATACTCAATGTTTCTCAGACATTGTAAAAAGCAATGTGACTGCCAAGGGGGGAAACAGAAACAGGAGGTTTAGTTTAGTTACTTTGTTTAATGACATATCAACTTCTGTGTGTTATTTAATGCCAAATCAATCCTTGTAGAAAAGCAGAAGTGCTACTATATAAGGTTTAGTTTAGTTTCTTTGTTTAATGACATCTCAACTTCTGTGTGTTATTTAATGCCAAAGCAATCCTTGTAGAAAAACAGAAGTGCTACAATATAAGGTTTGGTTTAGTTTCTTTGTTTAATGACATATCAACTTCTGTGTGTTTTTTAATGTCAAAGCAATCCTACAATATAAGGTTTGATTTTGTATCCTTGTTTAATGACATATCAACTTTTGTGGGTTATTTAATGCCAAAGCAATCCTTATAGAAGAACAGTAGTGATACTATCTAATTCTTATCTGGTGCATAAAGAGGATCCATAGCTATCCCAAGGGTAATAGCGCTACGTAAAATCTAAAGCCTTGTTCAGTACTTAAATTCGGGTTAGTGTCCATTTGCCACGTAAAAGTGAACATAATTGCGCAACTGGAGTTTGAACTCATTTACTACGATGTCGCAGTTAGGCTCGTTAGCCACGATGCAATGAAGACTTTCCCTTGTAAATTTATCTTCATTTTTAAAATAAAGATAATGATGAAACACCTGCGCATTAGCTTCATACATACCGTTTGGTTTGGTTTGGTTTCTTTGTTTAATGGGATATCAACCTTCGTGGGTTATTTAATACCAAAGCCATCCTTGTATGCCACCGGTTCTCACCCAGTTAAGCTAGTAAAACGTATTCCTGATTTGATTGTTGTCTCTTTTATGTAATTATCCATGTTGTTGCTACCATCTCATGCAGATTAACATACAAAATAGGATTTGGATACTTTGTTTAATAGCAAATTAACCTTTATGAGTAATTCAATGCCAAAGCCATTTTGTAGAAGATCAGCAGTGATACTATTGACCCATAGTGTGCTGGGGGATAAAGGAATTTGTACTTTTTCCAAAAGTACTTGTCCGAAAATGAACGCGATAGCGCGACTGGAGTTCGAACTCGTTTACTTCGAGGCCGCAGTCAAGCCATTATACCACGGAGACTCGCTCGGAGAAGGAGGAGGAAGATGGAAGAACATAAAAAAAATTACCACCTTTTTCTCTTTCAAAGGATATCAGAAGTTAGTAATAAATTGGTTCCATGATTATTGGTGGAATATGTTAACTGGACTGAATTACAAGAACGGAAGAATGGCTGCATTAATGGAATTTTCTTAGATTTTATCCCCACAAGGAGAGAAGTCATCCCATAAGACTGAAGGGCAAATTGTGCAATGAGGAATCTGTTAAAAACAGATTTCAATGCAAGAAAGAAAAAATCTTCTGATATTAGGAAATAATGACATCAAGACAGGTAGGAACTACGTCCCAATATATAGAGTAGAATCTTCTTAATGCACTAAATCAGATTGCTGCTCCAAAAAAAGAGCAATGGCGGCATTGATGGAATTTTCTATAAAATTCCTTAATGAGAAATTATTCATATTTGATAGGACCATATGCAAAATAAAAACAAGTCCTAAGAACCAACTACAAGATAAATGTAAATACGAATTTATAATGAACACAATTCTCAACCTCTAGACATAAAATAACCCTAGACAGGTTGACATGCCATTAAAATCAATCTACAATTTTCATAACAGCATTAAATGTACATAAGAACATTCATCTCCATCTATTTTTTTCTTTTGACATACTTGTAAACATTACTATCAATTATATTTCTATATTACTCTACACCAAACCCCCACAGATGGTCATTATTACTTAAATATTGATAGTTGTCTTCTATCAAGCTCAAGAAATCTATCATCTACAGTTTCATCTACATATTGTATTTTTTTTAATGACATATCAAACTTCGTAGGTTATTTAACGCTATAGCCAATCTTGAAGAAAAACAGCTGTGGTGCTATTTAACACACAGATTGGGAATAAGGGAATCGTACTTTTCAGCCCAGTCAGCTGGGGCTGTAGAATACACCGAATGCAACTCTTCAAAGGTCTAAGATCTCTACTCCTAACGAGTATCCTAGATACGACATTAAAAAATCTGATGGGGAGGCCCCAGTAATGCTGGAGCTTTAGGGAATGCAGAATACACCTTCAATGCCATCACTCCCTGGTTCACCCTGGTTTGGAGAGATAGCAGCTGATAGGGTCCAATCTATGGGTTAAATTGCACTGTTTAACATTAAAACTGAGTGCAAACAAATGACTAATGCTAAATTGAATTGTTATAAATCGAAGTATTTGATTATTTAATCATGTGTAAACAAATGACTGGTGTTTAATTGAATTGTTGGTGATACATAGCAATACTTTGAATCATTTGACTTTGCTAAGTTAAGTTTACAAATCATATAAATCTAATATATTCGTATAAACCGGATTTGGCATTGACTATCTTGCAATGGTTTATATACCATAAAACCAAAGCAACCCAATTCATACTTTTCCCAAAAGGATTAGTTCGGAAATAAACGTGATAACACAACTGAGGTTCGAACTTGCTTAATACATGAAACTCGTAGTCACGGCTCTAACAGGAAGAGGTGAAAAATCTATTTATCCGGTTCTACTAGCCGGAATTTAAGCCCTTTACTGATTTAAGAAAAACGATTTGTTCATTTTACCATTATAAGCCCCAAAAGGCTAGTCAGCTTATGCTATAGAATACACCGACTGTAATTCTGCAGAGAAGTAAACCCCGCTTCTCCTACGAGTGTCCTGGATATGACAATAAATAAATCTAATGGTGAATCTCTATCTTTGGAGCTTTGGGGAATATGGAGTACACTTTCATTGCCATCGCTCCCTGGTCCAATCTGACCCGGATTTGTAATACCTGATAGCGACCCATCAACGGCTTAGAACGAACAGTTTGACTATTTAACTGTATGCAAACAAATAACTGAAGTTCAATTAAACTGTTAATGTTAGAAAGCAATACTTGAAACATTCTAACTGCGTGTAAACAAATTATTGACACTAAATAGACCTATTCGTGCTAAATACCAATACTTGAAACAATTTAACTGCTTACATATGTGGTTGATAATGAATAGAATTATTTGAGTTAGATAGAAAAACTCATTAGACTATATGCAAACAAATGAGCACTGGTTCGTTTAAAACTGCTACCTACTACCTATTTGTTTATAAATCATATATATATATATATATATATATATATATATATATATATATATATAAAAACAGGATTTGGCATTAAATAACCTGCAAGGCTTGATATCCCATGAAACCCAACTAACACTAATATATATGTATATAAGCAATCCAGGAAAAGGAGTAATGCCCTCCCCTACACTTTGGTGCTTTGGTGTAGTAGCTATTGAAAAGGAAACCTTTGGGTCATCCTCGACTACGTGCGGACAACTTATTTATATATATGTATATCTGTGTGTGTGTGTGTGTGTGTGTGTGTGTGTAACGATTTGACGATCAATAACCCACAAGGGTTGATATGGTTTAAAACCCCACCAAGCCTAATATATATATATATATATATATATATATATATGTGTGTGTGTGTGTGTGTGTGTGTGTGTGTGTGTGTGCGCGCGCGCGTGTGTGTGTGTAACAATTGGGCCTTGAACAACCCACAAGAGTTGATATGCAACCAACCAGCCTAAAAACTCCAAATGATTATCATTTATTTGTTTGATCATATTTTTTTACAGAATTCAAATGTTAATCTCATTAGGATGGACGAAATGCAGTTTAATCACTCTCGAAAAATATTCCGACATCCAATCAACATGAGTACAAGATACTCTTTGTAAGCTGGTTTTGTCAGAAGTTCATATTTTTTCAAACGTCAATATTCTTTACCAAAATGGTTTCAACTTTCCAGAATTTCACTTAATAGATCTTTGCTGGATAAAGCCTTTTCGTGGACTATTTTATCAAAATGTCCTTAATAACTTTTCCCAAGGATTTAGATCCAAACTGTTGCTGGCCATGTGATTTAATTTTTCCTAGTCTTTCCTAAAGAAAAACTTTAATCCTCTTTACACTGTGACAAGATACATCATTATTCCGAAAAATGAATTCATCATCACCAAACCAATTTTCTATCGATAGAATAAGGAAATTATCAAAGATTTCAATGTACAGTTGTGCATTAATTGTTGAAGTAATAAACAATTTCTCAAGTCATTCGTGGGGTTGGATGTCATGTAAAGAATACATACATACATACATACATACATACTACCCCTGGCAAATTTATGGAATTAGCATAGTTGATGTTCATCTTCATTGTTTTTATTTTTAATGCATTTATGGAATTAGCATAGTTGATGTTCATCTTCATTGTTTTTATTTCTAATGCATTTCTATAGTAAAAAAACATTTGCAATGATTTTTTTGTAATAAAAACCATTTTCAATCTATTTTTATAGTAAAAACATTTGCAATGATTTTTGTAGTAAAAACCATTTCCAATGTATTTTTCTATTACCCTGACAAAAATTATGGAATTAGCACACTTAATGGATGTTCACCTTGGTTTTTTTTATATCCAATGTATTTTTATAGTAAAAATCATTTCCGATGAATTTTTATAGTAAAATCCATTTGCAATGAATTTTTATAGTAAAAACCATTTCCAACGTATTTTTCAACAAACCCTGACAAAAAATGTGGAATTAGCATACATTGAGAATGTTCACTAAGGTTTTTTATTTAGTAGTAAATAAATTGATAACAGATAAGACGCAAAACAATTTTTATTTCATAGCATTTCAATAAGTCCATAAATAAAAAGAATTTAAAAATTTCTTCTGAAAAAGTATAGAAAATACATGAAGTACCCAGTGAACAGCCTAGATCAAAATCTAATTGAAAATTTATGGTGGAAATTTTAAAATGGTACATGCGAAGACTTCACCCGTCAAAGAATGATTGACTGCCATTCCGGAAAGTTAGAACCACTATGAGAAAGAATATTGCTTAAAATTATTCAAATCCATCCATGAATGAATTAAAGCCGTAATAAAATTTCGAGGAAGGGTAACTAAGTATTAAGTCTAATATTTTTCTCAATATTGGGTTATTTCCTATTTTACACTGCATGGCTTCGAAAAAAGATTATACAATTAATTTAAATAATTTAATCTAGTTTGTGAAGGCATATTTTACGAAGCCAAAATAGTCAGCCATTAAATAAAAAGAACGTTTTGTATCCAATCGGTTATCAGCTTATTTACAGGACGCGGTGCCCGTGGTGTAATGGTTATTGTCGTAGGAATTGGACACGGCGACACGAGTTCAAATCCTAGACGAGACTGATTGCATTTCACATAGCACTAATACTCTTGGGAAAGGTATGAATCCAATTATTCTCCCTCCAGCTATGGGTAAATAGTAGGACAGACTCGGTTCTTCAGCCTTGGTGAGGCAACTAGTCTAAGAGAAGGAAAACTCTGAATCCAAACCTGTTAAACTCCGCTTAAAAATTGACCTTGTGTCATATCCTGCCCGAGCGGAGGGGTTGGGTAAATAGGATCAGCTTATTTACTGCTAAATGAAAACCAAAGTAAACTTGCTCGTGATATGTTAATTCCACATTTTTGGCAGCAGTCCTCATCATCATCATCATCATGTCGTGCAGCTAGCACGGATATCCCTGACCCTCTCTCGCCACTTCTCCCTATCGTTCATCGCCTCTGGCAGGTCCTCAGGGCTACATCCCGTATCCTCACATAGATGCTGTATGTATGTTCGAGCTGGTCGTCCTGCTTTTGTTTGGCCATATGCGGGGGTCCATAGGAGTACATCACTTATAAGCTAGTCCTTGCTTCTCCACCAGTGTCCTGTATGTCTGGTTCGTCTAGCTTAGATAGTTTTCATGATGGGAGGCAGGTGGCCGTATAGTTGGTGCTTTGTGGGGTGTTGCCACCAGGACTTGTAGAATATTGCTCGCAGCATTCTTATGTAATTGCCGTCTAGCTTCTTCTCCAGCCGTTTAGTTAGCGTCCATGTAGTGCATCCATGTAGCAGTATCGACACGACCGCTGCCTGGAAGAAACAGTGTTTCATTTTATCGGTCAGGTCTGATTTCTATATGATCGAAAGCCTATCGATAGCTGTCCATGCCTTCGTTAGCTGTGTGTCGATGTCTTTTTCGGTTGATGAGACGCTGCTTCCTAGGTAGGTGAATTTGTCTACCTGTTTCAGAGAGGCTTCGTCTAGTGTGGGAATGTCACCTATTTGATTATAGCAAATATATATTCAGTTTTGTGTGCATTGACATGGAGGCCAATGCTTGCGGCGGCTCGTTCCAAACTATGCAGTAGTGTTTCGGCTTGGTTGGGTGTATTCGCCAATATCGCTATGTCATCGGCGTAGTCGGCGTCGGTAATTGTTTTTGCGGGGTACCTTCTGCTTCTCTTCTTTTTCAGCTCGAAGCCGTTTTCTCTGATTTTATCAATCGAAGTTCTAAGCACGTAGTCTAGACAGATGATAAAGAGGTATAGGGCTAGCGCGTCCCCCTGTAGTACTCCTGCTACAATGTCGAAGTATTCTGTGTCTCCATCCGGTGAACGTACTTTCACTTTGGTGTTTCTGTAGAGAACTGTTATTGATGCTACGGTTTCTTTTGGTAGGCCGTATGCTAGTAGGATTTGTTCCATCTTCCCTCTGTGAATGGAATCGAAGGCCTTGGTAAAGTCGACAAATAGTAATGTCGCCTGTAGGTCTTTTGCCTGTACGCCTTCAAGGATTCTATGGATGGTCAATATTTGTGAGGTCATGAATCTATTTCTTCGGAAGCCATTTTGATTTTTCTTAAGGATATTGTCGATTTTTGGTTCTATGTGGTCTCGTAGTAAGGCATTGTAAATTTTGGCTGCTATGGGTGTAAGTGTTATACCTCGGTAGTTCTTGGCTAATCCGAGGTCACCCTTTTTAGTGAAGGGGAGGATGCATCCTTTCATCCATCTGTCTATCGGATCTTCATTATAGACTGCGTTACAGTGTCGGAGCAGTATGTCTGGTCTTCCATACGTCTGGGGGAATCTCGTCAAGCCCTGCAGCTTTCCTATTTTTATTTTTTCCAAGAACCAAGTCGAGTTCTTCTTTGGTGAACGGACCTAGTTTAATGTCCAATTGCTTACTGATAATTCTGGTGATCGGTTCCTGCGTAACTTTCGGTGGGTTACCTAATAGATTTTCGAAATGCTGTTTCCACAGTTTTATTCTTTCTTGTTGGTTTGCAGCTTTCAATTTTGCTTTGGCTGTGCTCTTCCTTCTACTCACTTCGTTTATTGTTTGCCAGGCAATCCTAGATTGCCTATCTTCCACCGAGTCTCTAATCTTATCTATCTGATTTTGTATGTATTCCGTCTGTTCTTTTAGATACATGCCTGCTAATTGATATTGTGCCTTTTTCCGTTTTCGAGCATTTGTAATTGTTGGGTTCTTCCGATAGCTTTTGGAGGCAGTTTTCACGAGTGCACGTTTTCCTCTAACCGCTACCGTTTCCCATGGGACTCTATATTTAGTTCTGTTTGGTTGGAATACACTTCGCTGCCGCCTCGAGGTGTGCGTTAACGAAATTTTCATATTCGTCATTTGGGGTACCTTTTTCTGTCTTCTCTTGTAGTGTCTCGAATATGTTTCTTAGTTCTAATACATATTTATCTCAAATATATCTGTTGTTAAGAAGGGCCCAGTCATAGTGTTTAGTGGTAGCTGTTCGTGTGGTGTTTTTTCGTAGGCTTAGTAGTATTTTTGCCGTGACTATTCGATGATCGGAGGACACACCCTCGAAAGAGGAGTATGCCTCGCAATTCATCGCGCTATTTTTCCATTTCTTGTTTATAAAGACGTAGTCTATCTGTGCTTTACTATTGTTTGCGTATTTGTAGGTCTATAATTTTCCCTCCCCTTTTTGATAGTTTGTATTGAGACATGTTAATCTATTTTCTATCATGAAATCTGTTAGATGTTGTCCATTCCTATTTGACGTGTTGTGTAAATTGGCTGCTGTAGTAATATTAATTTTTCTAATATATGTTTTACATGAAGCATGGTAAATTATTATTATTATCATTATTCCTCACGAGTTTTTATCACCAGCTTTTAGCAGATGGTCTTTCGCTGGAGTCTGAGTGACAACAAATCTTCTCAAGTCTCCGGGACTCTTTTCAGTATTCTGGCAGATCTTAATAATGCTGTAGTTTGGGTGGTCTCCACTAATCCTCTGATTTCCAATTCTTAAGACCCTTTTTATCAAGCCTTTGGGGATAGTTCCAAGTGCATCAGTGGTAATTGGCATCACCACCACCATTATGTTCCATAGTTTTTGTTATTATTATTATTAGTAGTAGTAGTAGCATTGCTGTTGTTGAATTTTCAGCTTTACTTTAGGCTTCTTGCAATCCCTCATCGAGTCTTTGCTCAAAAGCTAGAGTTAGGGAAGGTAGTGATTATATGCATTCTACGAAGTTCTTTGCACATCTCTCACCTTTTGTATGGGCCTAATCAGAACAGAAATTAAGACAGAAATCTGAATTAATTTTTATACTTTTAAAAAAAGTGGTAGTGTGTTGCCACAACAAAATGTTTAGCTATGGTTATTCTTTATATGTGTGACTTAGAATTTTTCAAACGAACCCGTGAGATAGATAGATAGATAGATACTAGGTTCGTCCAAAAAGTTTTTATCCTCAAAAAGATTTTAGATTTGTCGCACACTTCTCACCATTGTATGGGCCTCATCCGCACGTAAATTAGCTTTTTCTTCATAGTACATTGCCCCACACACACACACACACACACACACACACACACATATATATATATATATATATATATATATGTTGTGTGTGTATGTAAATAAAGGATTGTAATCCGACAATATGTAGAAAAATTGATAACAAGGTAATCCAAGTGGAAGGAGAGATTTATTGAGAACCGAAGCGCTATAGTGTCGACTTCTCAATAAATCTATCCTTCCACTTGGATTAACTTGTTATCAATTTTTCTACATATATTTGTATATATATATATATGTATTGATGGAAAAATTATTTATACTGGAAGTAATAACCACAACATAGTAAATTTAATAAACTTAAACTACAAACCCAATGATTCCGTTTTCAACAAAGGATTTATGCAAGGAACGTTTTGGTCAAATGTAATTTAGAAACTAATCACAACTTTAATTTCAAAGATTGGTGCCAGAAAAACCTTTATCTAAAATAATTTGGCTTCATCGTTTATACATACTTAGATAGATAGATAGATAGATAGATAGATGAGACATGGATTTTCTTTTATAAATGAATTTTGGAACGCTAATTACATCATACAAATTTGAAACACAAACGCTACCAACGGAAATAGAATGTTTTTAAACTTTCTCATCTGTTTCATTTCATTTGATAACTCATGCAGCCTGGCGAAGGTCCAAAAACCGAAACGTTTAATATAGGCAAATAATTTTATAAATAAAACCATCCTTTGAAAACCTTGTGTTTTTTTTTTATTACAGTGCATTTTCATATTGCAGCTTAATTGGTATGGGCTTTTTTTTTCAATTACATTGATAGTACTTGGAGATGAGCAGTTCCACAAAGTGCAATTTTGGGGATTTCATTTAGGGTGGGACTGTTAGGCTTTTTGTTAATGTGTTTATCCATCCCTTTCTTCATCATGCCCAGTGCTCCTTCTATTACTGGCAAGGTGGTAGTTTTAATGTGCCACATCTATTTTTTCATCATTATTATTCCTTGCAAGTTTTTCGCTCTAGCATTAGCAGGTGGGCTTTCACTGGAGTCTGAGTGACAAGTCTTCTCAGGTCTTCAGGACTTATCTCAGTATTCTGTCTGATCTTAAGAATGTTGTTGACTGAATGGTCTCAATTCTTCCTCTGATTTCCAACATTTCCAAACTCCTTTCCAATCATTTGGAACTGTTTCAGACGCACAAACTACAATCGTTATTTTTGTTCCCCGCATGTTATACAGTTTTTTAGTACTCTGGCAAGGTATCAGTATTTGATTACATTTTTCTTTCTTTTATTTTCATGCTGTGGTCAGCTGGAACGGGAAAATGTAACACGATGAATTCTCTCTTATTTATTCATTTATTTATTTATTATTATTTAGCTCTAAGTCTGGTCTTCTGACTGGGGTTAGAAACCGTTTGTATTTCAAAATCCCAAATTATTATTTACTTTTTCTCGTGTTTTTCACACCAGCGTTGGAGTTTAATTGACATCAAGTTTCCTCAAGTCTCCAGGACACTTCTCAGTATTCTGGCTAATCTCAACAATGCTATAGTTTGAATGGTCTCCACTCATCCTCTTATTTCTAAGTTCTCCAGTCCTTTGCTGGTCTCCACTCATCCTCTTATTTCTAAGTTCTCCACTCATCCTCTTATTTCTAAGTTCTCCACTCATCCTCTTATTTCTAAGTTCTCCAGTCCTTTGCTGGTCTCCACTCATCCTCTTATTTCTAAGTTCTCCACTCATCCTCTTATTTCTAAGTTCTCCACTCATCCTCTTATTTCTAAGTTCTCCAGTCCTTTGCTGGTCTCCACTCATCCTCTTATTTCTAAGTTCTCCACTCATCCTCTTATTTCTAAGTTCTCCAGTCCTTTGCTGGTCTCCACTCATCCTCTTATTTCTAAGTTCTCCTGTCCTTTGCTGACTATACCAAGAGCACCAATTATAATTGGTATAAACGTCACTTTCATGTTTAACAGGTCGGGGTATTTATCTTTCTTTTCGTTTTCTTTCAATTTTACTCTGTGATCAGCCGGGAAAGCAAAGTCTATAATTTGCTAAGTTCTCTTTTAGTCTTTTTTCTGGTCATTTAGCCGAAATTAGGTGATTCATTTGTATCTCAAAATCCAAGAGAAATTTGTGCATTTCATTCTCTAGGACAGATTCTGGATTGTGCATATACCATTTGTTTGTACGGTCAAATTTTAATTTCTTGCACAATTCCCAGTGGATCACCTTGTCCATCCAGTCATGTCTAGTCTTATATTCTTTCTATTCTCGTTTGCTGCATTCGCTTATGTGATTGATTGTTTCATCTCTATCACCACGTAATCTACATTCGCTGTTTTGTTGAGTCTTATCTATTCTTCCTTTTTTATATGATTTGTCTTTATTATTATTATTATTATTATTATTATTATTATTATTAACTATAATAACTCTGATGAATATTAACGTTCACCTTTTCTTCATTTTAGTTCCTTTTTCATTGCAATTTGCGTATATCAACATTGTAAATTCAGTATCTGTGTCTGTTCTATGGTAGCCATTTATTTTACACTTGATTTTTACAAAGGTGTTTACCAACACTCCACGTAAAATTCTTGCTGCCGTGGTAATTTCAAGACCTTGCAAATCACAAGAGAATATTTAAAGTTCTCTGTTATTGTATGAGTTGTAAACCTCTAAGCAGCATGGGACTATATTATATCACTCGTGAAACATTCATGCGTCACATTTTTTTATTACTGTAAAAGCTCTTTTTTTTTTTTTTGAAAAAAAAAGGCTAAAATTCGTGATCTCTTATTGAAATTTCCACCCATTTCATTGTAACCTCAAAGATCTGTGACTCAAAGATTTACGAAATGGCAACTGACTTTGTTAAAGGCAATTTTACAGTTCAGAGACTTTCAATTATACCAAAGCTTCTGACCTGAACACAAACGATAACTTGTAGGAAATTAAATTACTGGTGATATGGACAAAAGTTAAAAGCAGGCTAGCCTATGCAGCTTTTGAAAGGGCTACAAAATCAAAAACCTGTTAATTATTTGATTTTGTGCTTGGTTACTTCCGAGAGGCAAGACTCTAAATCTATTTGTCAACCGCCGGGAAGAAGGAAACCTGGGTAATATGAGTGAAGGGAACAGCCGGAGATAGACAAGATACTCTGATAGATTATAAGAAAGAGAGATAAACATATGAATTGACTGTGACAGATTGTAAGGGAGAGAAGAAGAGAGGGATATGAAGAGATTGTGATTGATAGTTAGGAAGAGAACGGATGAGATACTCAAAGCGACTGTGATAGATTGTAAGAGATATTGAGTGAGATGGTGACCGTAAGAGATAAAGAGAGATATGATTCGAAAATGGTAAATAGTAAGAGAGAGAGAGAGAGAGAGAGATCAAGAGAGAGTCAAGTAGAGATTAACATAGATAGCAAGGAAGAGATGAAGACTGACATAATGAGATAATGGTGAAGATTAAAAATAGATTAAGAGAGAAAGTGAAAGAGAGATTATGGTTGTAAAGGAAAGATGAAAAAAAAAAGAAACAAGAAGATATAATGGCAGATAGTGAGGAAGAGATGAATCGAGGGAGATGAAGATATAGATAGATATTATGCGAGAGATAAACAGAGAAACAGCTGGGACTATGATTGGTTGCAAGGAAGGGATGAAGAGAAAAAAAAAAGACTATGATGGATAGTAAGGAATTAATGAAAATAGAGCAGAAATAAATAATGAGAGATGGCAAATGAGAGATTAATAGAGAGACAAGAAGAGATAGTAAGGAAGACACGAAAATAGAGACTTGAAGACATTAAGATGAAGAGGGAGTAAAAAATATATATATATATATATATATATATAATGCAACTAAAATAGAGAGTCAAAAATAAATTGAGAAAGAAGAGTCTGTGATACGAAGGAAAGACAAAGATAAGGAATTATGATAGCATGGAAGGAATAAACTGACATACAAAGGAATTATGATAGCATGGAAGGAATAAACTGACATACAAAGGAATTATGATAGCATGGTAGAAATAAACTGACATACAAAGGAATTATGATAGCATGGAAGGAATAAACTGACATACAAAGGAATTATGATAGCATGGAAGAAATAAACTGACATACAAAGGAATTATGATAGCATGGAAGGAATAAACTGACATACAAAGGAATTATGATAGCATGGAAGGAATAAACTGACATACAAAGAAATTATGATAGCATGGAAGGAATAAACTGACATACAAAGGAATTATGACAGCATGGAAGGAATAAACTGACATACAAAGGAATTATGATAGCATGGAAGGAATAAACTGACATACAAAGGAATTATGATAGCATGGAAGGAATAAACTGACATACAAAGGAATTATGATAGCATGGAAGGAATAAACTGACATACAAAGAAATTATAATAGCATGGAAGGAATCGACTGATATACGAAGAGACTATAATGAATTATGATGTGTATGTGATTGATCTAATGGAACAGACCGAAATTGTTATTTAAAAAATTTTGAATTACTTTTCGAGCGTGTGGTCAACTGAAACATTTGTCTGCTGATACATGATGGGCTTAACTTTAACTTAACTTTAATATATCGATATAGCAAGCAAAATTCCAACCCACTATATCTCGTGGTGGTTCCCCGTGGCGTAGTGATTAACGTAATCTACTGGGATATCGTAGTAAGCGATTTCCAACGTTAGCCGCACTAATGCGTTCAATGTCGGATTAGTACACCTCCAGCTATGGATTATATAGTAACTCTACTTTTATTCTAAAAAAAACTTGACGGCAATTACACATTAATACTGCGAACTGTAATGAACAAATCCTGAAAGCAAAATCCCACAAAACAGCAGCTATATGGCCACCTTCCCACCCCGTCTTTAAAACTATCCAAATAAGTCGAACAAGACAGTGACGGTGAAGTAATGACGAACTTCTAATCGACGTGCGCCTGTGGATCCTTTCATATGGACAAACAAATCCTTGTAGAATAAAAGTAGAGGTACTATATATATATATATATATATATATATATATATATATATATATAAAAACATCCATATCAGTCCATTCATATCTATCTATCCCTTCTGTACACAATGTATATTTATTTAGTAAATATTATTTTTGACATGTTCTATTAAATATGATTAACTTTATATATTGCTACAAATACAAATCAAGACTTTATAAAAACTATTCATATTCCAAGCATTTAACTTACAATTAAAAATTTTTGCCAGTTTTTCTTTCCACGTGACCTTTTTAGCTCTTGATGAGAATGGTTACTTAAAAGTTCAGAATCATCCTAGTTTGACTCAACACTTTTGGGGGATTTAAAACAAAACACAATGACAGCACTCGTTCTTGATAATGATCAATAATGGCTAAACCTTCTCAGACAACAACTAAAAAGAACTTGAATTATCTTTTATTCTACTGACATGATTCTTATATGTGGTAACTTACTCGTCGACAATGAATAATCAATTCTTGTCACTTGTATTCAATAGAACACGTCTCTCACTTCTTTCCGTATTCTGTTCCGAAAGCAGATATTTTACCGTCACTGACATGCCACGATAATAAAAATAAGTGAATGAGAACTTAGTTAAATCACTCTCAAACTATTATGTTACATGCCCATACATGAACATTAGAAATATTTTACTCACCTTCTCGACCGGAATAAAGGAGGTGCATACCACATCAGACAATCTATCTATCTATCTATCTATCTATCTATCTATCTATCTATCTTTTGTTCGTTATCTGTCTATCGTTCTACACTTTGTTCATAATCTATCATATCGCTCATAAATATGTATATCCCAAAGAGGTTTGGGGTCTTTTTTATTCATTTTCTTCTAAACAAAAAGATACCGGCATTTCTTGTTGAAAATTATATAATCAAATTGTATATCATTAGGTATTATTTAAGACCAAAGTCTACAGCATTGAACAGCATTGAAAGCCTACAGCATATGAATATGAACACAAAAAAGCATCTCTGTGTTTATGAAATTTTATTCTTCTGAGAGAAGTGTTTCTATTCTATCTTCGATTATAATGTTTAGTTTGTGTCCCAATGCAGAGTTTGGCAATAAATAATACCTAATAATATCAAATTTGATTGTTCCATTGAAAATAATAAAATCCTAGCATATTTTGTTTTGAAGAAAATTAACTTTTCCTAAAATATTTTTGGGGATGTATTTAGTTATCTGTGATTATCTATCTATCTATCTATCGCTGTTGTTTTTTATTGATTCCGTTTTCGTATTACTTTGAGCAGGAGGTCGGGGAATGAAGGTCTTGGATTGATTTTCTTGTCAATCGCTTCTAGCACTACTTTACTAAAAGGTCTCCATTTAGTGTACATCAATGTAAGCCAGAATTCTTTTATTAAATTACATTTTGACGTAGTCTACTATACTACAAAAGCAAGCAGAGAGAGAGAAAGAGAGAGAGAGAGAGAGAAAGAGAGAGACAGAGAGAAAGACAGAGAGAAAGACAGAAGACAGAAGACAGATGGCGCCACAGTTTCTATATTAAGTCTTAAGTGGTCAATCGGTCAAAAAGCACAGCCAATGTCCAGTTGACTTTTTTTTGTAGACACTGACCGCTTCGAGAAAGATATGTACAAAACTTTTATATCACTTTTCAAATTATTTCCTTCACTGTCCAAAGCATTTTTTTTATCAATATTGCAAGTTACGAAGCTTATATATACCTATCTATTCCCAAAATGACAGAATTATTAACATTACCGGAACGAGCTTATAGTGGCAGCCATAAAGCTAAAAATTAAAGTATATATATATATACGAATCAATAAGGCGATATATATTTGCTAACTGATATGATGCATATTACTTAAAGTTTTTCTTTTTTTTTTTTTTTTTTTTTTTTTTTGCTTTTTACAACCATTAGGTGGAATTCATTCCTCGCTGTTACAATGAAGCTTTCACCGATCGACCCCAAACACTTAATATATGTAAATTGAAAAGAATTAGTATTTGAATATTTTTATGATGAGGAGTTGTGTCTTACAAATCGGCAAATTATAAATTTACTTATTCTCACACACACACACACACACACAAATACACATACGTACACGCACATGAATAAAGAGGTGAAATTATGTAAATTTAACTGCCAAATAAAGAAAAATAAGATAAAATGAATTAATGATATATTAATAAAGAATTAAACGAAAATAAACTGAATACATTTTTCCCCATGATGCTAAGAATAAAAAACTGTGAAGGGTTTTAGTTATCTGCCAATTTTTTTTATTATCTCATTTCCGCATAGGAGATAAACAGTCTATTTTCATTTTCCAACGATCGCATGTGGGTTTGTTTTCAGTTGCTTCCACCAGAAAAGAGTCATGAAGTAAATACAATCTTAATATCATTTTTTTTTTACAAAATCAACACAATACAGACTTGAGCTCAACCATTATTTTCTATTCTTATTATAAACTTAACAAAAATAGGTTAACATATTAAACGGCAATACAGAGAAAAAAATCCTTGTAAACTCCCAAATAGTTGTTCAATGTCTCGAGTTAATATCCCGCGCTCCACATTTACAGGCAGTCTTTGATATCGATCTTTCCTGTCGGCAGACATGATTGGTTTGATTTTGTATCTTTGTCTAATGGCGTATCAACTTTCGTAGGTATTGAACCCTTTTATCACCCCAGCGATGGATTCAATAGCATCGCTACAGATCTTCTCCAAAGATGGCTTTGGTATTAACTAACCCACGAAAGTTGATATACCAATAAGCAAAGAAACCAAAACATATAAACTTTTACGAGTTATTTAATGTCTAAGCGATCCTAGTAGAATTGCTATTTAGCCCATAGCTGAGGGGAATACGGGGGTTCATACCTTTCTGAAAGTAAACGTAATAGCGCGGCGGGAGTTCACACTTGCTAAATACGGAAAGAGTTATTGTATTGTAGTGGCTAATGTCTTGGATTCCAACACCGTAGCAAACGAGTTCAAACTCCTGTCAAACTATTACGTAAACATTTGGACTAATAAAAGTAAGTAAGTAAAGTCGGCGACCGAAGTCGAGGGTGACCCGAGGGCTCCCTTTTCGATAGCTACTACACGAAGGTGTAGGGGAGGGTGCTACTCCTTTCCTGGGATTGATCCACTTTACCCTTGATCCTTACTTTATAATGCTGAGTGCTAAGCAAGGTAGCATCAATTACCATTTTTTGAGTATTTGGTATGACTCAACCTGGGATTGAACCCAGGTCTCCTGGGCCATTGGAGAACACTCTACCCATTATACCAATGTCGGGTTTTGGACTAATAACCTTGGAAAAATATGAACCTCTTTATGGGTTTTATGGTACAACTACTGTTCTTCTACAAGGATGGCTGTGGCATTAATTAATTCGCGAAGATTGATATGCCATTAAACAAAGGCACCTCACCATCGATTACTACAGTTTCGCAGTCCAGCATGTTTGCCACTACGCCACGGAGATTCCCCTGGCAGACTTGGAATTAAATGGCTAACATTGATCAAGTATTTTATAGTAATTAGAAGATTTATATTCCTCTGAATGCAACGAGAAATTGCTATATATTTCACACTGAAAGTCGTCTGTTACTTATGCCAACAAATAATCCAACACTGGCCCGATGCCTAAACAAAAAAAGAAAACAGACATACAAAACTGACATTAAAAATTTAATTTTCCTGAAACTTTGATATAAAGAAAGAATGAACAGTTCAGAGTAAACCACAATAGTTTTTTGGGGTTTTTATTTTTTGCTTCTTTTTATTTTTACAATTATTTCATGTAAGAAAATGGACACGCACCTACGCAACCATTTCAACTGAAACTAGTATAAGCTAATCTCCATTAGTGGAATTTTTAAATGTTATATAATTATTCTAGTGATATTATCAAAAGTGAAAGTGAATATAGCAGGAGTCCTCGTAGCACGGTGTCTAATATGCTTGACTGCGAGTAAACGAGTTCGAACTCCAGTCATGCTATTATGTCTACTTTCGAACTAATGCCCTTGGGAAATGTATGAATCCTTCCAATTATGGGTTAAATAGTACTTCTACTGTTCCTCAACAAGGATGACTTTGGTTTTAAATAACCCACATCAGTTGATATGCCATTAAAGCAAAGAAACCCAAAACAAGAATGGGAAAATAACTTCTTAAGACATTAGTATGTACAAACCGATAACTTTATATTTTTCCTTTCCCTTCATCCATGATTTTATAAAATATTGTTATATACCCGGAATAAAGAGGCCATTTCTCTCTTCTTTAATACGAAATCATGATGGGTGTGTGAGAGAGAGAGAGAGAGAGAGAGAGAGAGAGAGAGAGAGAGTCGGACTGCTATGATTTATACCACGTGGAGATACATCTCGGGAGCCTTGCTACTTCGTGCTTCTTTCACGGGAGACTGACTCCGAGCCCATTCTCAACCCACCCAAAATGACTCTGCTGACTGCTTACTGACTGCTCTCACTTCTGACTGACTGCCGACTCCCCAGGGTTGATAACGTCTGTTGTTATATATTTTCTGGACGCCCATATTCATTTTGGCGCTATACCTACGCAATTTACACGGCGTTTCCGCGCTCACTTGTTTACCCTAAGACACAGTTACACATCCTGTTTTGAGATCCACACTAACCAGTCTACCAAAGGTCAATATTTAACAATATTCCAAATATACTATTTTTTCATTGAAGATTTTTTATGAAGTTTTATTAAACTTTTTTCTTGAAAAAATAAACTCGCCCAAAATTGATACATTTGAAATATATCTTTGCCAATATTTTCTAAATACAACATACCCCACCAAACCTGGAGTAGCCAACTGCAGATTTACTTATTTATATTTGGCCCAACAAGGAACACTTCAATTTTCAGAATTTTTTAAATTAAAAGCAAAACTACGATTGCAAAATAAACCACAAGATTCAAATATTTTATTAACCCTGTCATTGGGGCTTAAAATACGCTGACTGTATCCCCTGAAGAGAGGTAAGACCCCTATCCTGAAAAAAGTGGTGTCCTGGGTCCTACACCAACATGCATCGGATGATGAGGCTCCAGTTAGAGAGATTTGGGAAGTAAAGAGTACCCCTTTCTTTGCCATTACTCACAGATCCACTCTGTCCCCGAGGGTTAATATATGTTCGTGTACCATCTATTGGTAAGAGAGATTTATTTAAACATCTGTATTCGATTGGACCGTAAGAATATATATATATATATATATGTGTGTGTGTGTGTGTGCGCGCGCGTGTGTTCACCAACCACTCTGCACGAGTAAGATAAGACACAAGGTCAGTTTTTAAAGCGGAGCTTTGTAGGTTTTAATTCAGAGGTTTACAGGTTTGAATTCAGAGTTTTCCTTCTCCTTTACCGGTTACCATACCAAAGTTAAAGAGAACAGTCTGTCCTACTGTTTACCTATACATGGAGAGAGATGCATACCTTTACAAAGAGTATTAGTGCAATGTGAAGTGCAAACAGACTTGTGCAGGTTTGAACTTGAGTTGCTATGCTCATTTCCTCGGAATTTAATCATTACGCCACGAACGTCTCCAAAATATATATATATATATATATATGTGTGTGTGTGTGTGTGTGTATATATATATATATATATATATATTTGTCTTGTAAATTTTGTTAACGGATTGTACAAGGAAAATGAACATATATATATATATATATATATAATGTACCGTCAGTGATGCTTCTCTGCTCATTTTCCTTGTACGATCCGTTAACAAAATTTACAAGACAAATAAATAGTAAAACTGAGTTACTTTAGCAAATAGATATGAAGATAACGATATATATATATATATCGGATAAAGACGAGAAATGTAACAATAGTGAACTCTTAGAAATTTTCTTAGCTGCTTATCACTTGAACAATCAACCAGCAGTGTTTACAAGTTCTAGAAGCAAGACAGAAGCAAGGAAAAATGATTTACACATGAATTAAGTGAAAGAGCCAATGGTCATAGTTAAATCACTTGTCTTTACCTTCTGGCAAGATAGAGAGAATCCGTTTGCAGGAGTCTGTGTGGTAGCTAATGATGGGAAAAATATCACGATGAAAAAACGAAAACACGAATACAAGACAGCCCTCAAGATTTTAACCTCAAAGGAATTATCAAGTGTAAATTTTCTTCTTGAGCTCGGTGGAATCCGAAAGATGCAGAAACCTGAATGGACTATGCAAAGTTACAGTGAATGGCTGGATGTTTGAATGATACATTCCCCACTGACTGAATTTAATCGCATGTCACATCTCTTGAGTTATGTTAAGCCAAGACGTTAAGGAATCGTCTTCATTAGACGTTCATATTTAAATTTACTTCTGAAATTGTTTTTTTTTTGTTTGTTTGCTTTTTATTTGGTTTATTTGAGTAAGGAGGGTTGCTTTTTATAAAATTTTCTTTTTTTTTTTTTTTTTTGTACACGGTACTATTATGTTCACTTTCGGGCAAATACCCTTAGGAAAGGTATGAACCCCCTTATCCTCCCAGCTATGGGTTAAATAGTACCACTACTTTTCTTCTAGGAGAATGGCTTTGGCATTAAATAACCTACAATGGTTGATATGCCATTAAACAAAGAAACCAAACCAAACCAGTGAACTTTGGGGGAGGTATTCTACACCTCCAGATCTCCAGATCCGGAGTCTCTCCATTATTGTATTCAGGGAATAACAACAATAACGGGATCCGAGTTCAAATCCTGTTCAAACTGATCGTATCTTACTTACCACTAATGCCATTGTGAAATGCATGAATCCACACCCTTCTCGGTAGCTATGGGTAAATAGTGGGACAGATTGGGTTCTTTAAGTTTAGTAGAGCAACTAATATAAGAGAACGAAAACCAGCTGTAATCTGATTAAAAATTTAGCCTTGTCGGCAAGGTTAGAATACGCAGGCTGTATCCCCTGCAGAGGAAGTAAGACCCTCTCCACCAAAAAAAAAACAAAAAAAACGAATGTCCTGGGCACGAGACTAAACCATATCTGATCATAATACTTCAGTTCAGTACATCTGATGAGTGCGAACTAGCCCTTTCATTGCCATTGCTGTATAGCAAAGAAAGACAACAATACTGATGGATACAAATATAACCTGATTCTTTTCTTTACCTTTTATTACCCGACAAATGCGTATGGTTAGAGTGAGATAGAATCGGATCGGCTGAGATGCACACACAGGGGCGACATAGGAATCTTCAATGAACTTCTTCGTTCTGTTTTTACGAGACTGCTGCATAGCTACCTCAAGGCAATGAATTATCTTACTTTCTCCTTGTTTCTTTACTTTCGCGAGTCAGGCATAGGGCCAGCTCATGGCATCAAATCATCATATTTTCTCATCGCTTCTCTGCTTTCGCGCGTCTGGCATTATTTCTAGGCATCGAATCATCTTAGTTTATACCTACTTCTTAACCCTCGGCAATCTGGCGGAAGGCCCACGCTTAAAGCAGTATGACGTCCAGTGCCTCTTCTGTCGGTCTTCTTCTTTCTCCCTCGGTGAAAATCTTCCCAGGTATATATAACTCTCCGGACGCCCATGCAATACACATGGACATGCCATCTGAATTTTATGCCACTCACGCAACTTATGCGGCACTTCTACAGAGGAAACTGCGTTCTGCTTACTTTAGGAAACAGGTACATATCTTGTTATGCTACCCACGTAACTTATGTGGAATGACAAAGGGATCATCCTGTCAATATCGATAATCATTACTCCCTAGTATACTATTATATGAAGTGGTTGTACCAGTTTGGGTTCTATAGGCTAAGTAGATAGCTTTAGAAATTATTCGTATTCGATAAGACCGTGTACAAGAAAAACTCTTTAGACACAGCAACAACAAAAATGTAAATATGAATGTAAGATGAAGGCAATTTCATAATTTGTTGGCATTAAATAACCCGAGACGAGTTGACATACTTTTTAAGTTAATCAATCCAATTAAAAATTGTCTCTGTGTCACATTCTGCCAGTGGTAGAGGGGTTGGGTAAATGTATAGTTCCCTTGTCGATAAGAACATAGTCAAACATAGAGAGAAATAGCCCAATTACAAGAAAAAAAAGCTAATTTAATTATCACTGAAGTAACATTCAACAGACGAGAAGTTTACCCAAATTGTATACGGGTTAAAATATGATCATGATTAAAAATAAAGGAAGTCGATTCACTTGTATTAAAGTTTACCAAAATTATTCGTTAAAAGTGTTAACCCAAATTATATAACCCAGTCGGCTAGAGTTGTAGAATACGCTAACTGCATTTCTGCAAAGTGGTAAGACTCCTCTCTCCCTCCGCCACCAACAAGTGTCCTGCATCTGATAGTGCAGCTTCAGTCTGGGAGCTTTGCGGAATGTGGACTATCCCTTCATTGCTATTACTCTCAGATCCACTCTGACTCTGAGTGGTTCTACTTGTCAGGGCCTTAACTATAGGTCAAACAGAACTGTTTAATCATTTACTCTTCTGAAAACTATTTAACAATGGAAAAATAGAATTATTAGTGATAGACAGCAATATTTGAAACCATTTTAATGAACAAACAAATGACCTCTAGCTTGTGTAAAAAAATGTTGCCTAAAAACTAATCGTATATATTTGATATATATGTATGAACTGGATTTAGCATTAAATAACCAACCAGGGTTAATTTACCCAAAAATTCAAGCAAGCAAATCAACCAAATTATATACGATTGGTTTGGTTTGGTTTCTTTGTTTTATGGCATATCAACCTTTGTTGGTTATTTAACGCTAAAGCCATTCTCCTAGAAGAACAGCAGTGGTACTATTTAACCCATAGGTAGAAGGATAAGGGGGGGGGGCACATACCTTTCCCAAGGGTATTTGCCCGAAAGTGAACATAATGGCGCAACTGGAGTACGAACTCGCGTACTACAATTCCACAGTCCATCGCTTTAACCATTACACCACGAGGACACCCCCTCAAATTATATACGAGTTATAAAATGATCTTTATTTAAAAACAAAAGGACGTTGATTCGCTTTTATTAAGGTTTATAATAATTATTTGTATTTAAGGATTTTGATATGTTTTTGTTGTTTATATAGAAGACAACTTCGAGTTTGTTCGGAGATCTCAGATACCTTCCAAAAACCCCAAAAACAATAAAATTATGTCAAGTCATATTGTAACATTGAACGGCTCATTGGCCTAGTGGGTAGAGTGTTCGCCAATGGTTCGGGAGACCTGGGTTCAATCCCAGGTCGCGTCATACCAAAGACTTTAAAAATGGTACTTGATACCTCCTTGCTTAACACTCAGCAATATAAGGTACGTATCAAGGGTAAAGTAGAGCTATCCAGGGAAAGGAGTAGCGCCCTCCCCTACACCTTGGCGTAGTAGCTATTGAAAAGTGAGCCTTCAGGTCGCCCTCGACTACAGTCGCCAACTTATATTGTAACATAGCTTTAGATATAAGAATATATTTCACTATGATTTCCCATTGGATATAAAGTAAATGAATTTGATGAAAATAGTTTTTAAAATTCTTAATGATTTATTCATTAATGTTGTATATTTTTCTACCTAATACAGGAAATATTGATTTTTTTAAAACAAATTATATAAGATAAATTACATTGTTAATTATCTAAAACATTGATTTTTATATTTTTAAGCTTTAATTATTCTCAGCGCGCGCTTCGGTAAATTCAAGTTAAAATAAGACTAATCACTTGAAGTACTGGTGGGCGAATGGTTAAAGGCATAGAAAATTAATTTTACGAGCCGATTTCAAACACCGGGGAAGTCAGTTTATGTTCACTTTGCTTTATAACGCCCTCAAGAAAATCACCAGTTCATATGTTCTCCATGGGTTGAAAAAGCGAGAAACGTGTGCTCTCTAGCCTTAGTTGGCAACCAGTTTAGAAGAACAACATTGACTTCAAACTCAGGTGAACGGGGAGTTAGCAAGTCGACCTCATAAAATCTATCTATTTCTCGGAGACATCCTCGTCGTGTATCGGCTAACGTACTTGACTGTGAGCCAGTTTGAACTGCAGTCAAGCCATATTGTTCGCTTTCGGACTAATACTCTTGAGAAAGGCATGAACCCTTTTACCCTCCAAGCTTTTGGTTAAATATTACCACTAGTATTCATCTGCGTGGATATCTTTGGTGTTAACGAAAATTACTTTGCCATTGATATGCCATAGAACAAAGAACTCAAACAATCGACATCTCACACCTGAACTGAGATGCATTATCAGTGATGTTTGAATGATGAACCCCTGATATCTTTGGTTTCAAAGAAAAATGAACTTTTTTAAAGGAAAATTTCTAATAGTGTTCTTATGAGAGATACTTCATTTATAAGTGGGCCGACAGGAGTTGAGGACGACCCGAAGGCTTCCTTTTCAATAGCTACTACACCGAGTTGTAGGAGAAGGCACTACTCTTTTCCCTGTATATGCAGTACCTCTATCTCTCTCTCTTTCTCTTTCTCTCTCTCTCTCTCTCTATATATATATATATATATATATATATATATATATATATATATATATATATATCCCATGAAGTTAGACAGCCCAATCGGCCGACCTGCAGAATATGCCATCTTCATCTCAGAAGAAGTATAACACCCCATCAACGAGTGTCTTGTATATGACACAAAGCTGAATTTGATGGTGAGGTTTTCTCCTGTGAAGTGTGAAGTAACTCTTCATTTCCATTACTACCAGGTCCACTCTGACCAGGAGTGGTTGTATGTGTTAGGGTCCTATGCATGCATCAAATAAAACTGTTTGACAATTATCTGTGTGCCAACAAATGATATATTAAATTGAATTGTTAGTTATATTTGGCAATACTTGAAACCATTTAACTGTGTGAAAATAGAACAATTTGTGTAAGATAGCAATACTTTAAACAATTCAAATGTGTGCAAATAAATGATTAATATTAAGTAGAATTATTAGTATTACATTGCAATACTTGAAATCATTTAACTGACAGCAAACAAATGAGCACTGCCTTGTTTAAAACGCTACCAACAAACTATTCGTTAACAAATCATATATATTTAATATATTTATTTTTAAAAACAGGATTTAGCTTAGAAGAACCTATAAGGGTTGAGATACCATAAAACCCAACCAACCAACTAACCATGGAGTTTGATATACCATAAAACCATGAAATGGAAACCAAGCCCATTTGCTTTTAAAGATCTTGCCTGTGTTTATAGAGTAAAAAGCACTCAATATGTTTATGTCAGTTTTATAATGAAACAGAATATTCAAGTATAGGAATATTACAACTACATCTTCAAAACCCAGTGAATCTAGTTTGTCTTTTTTTTTATTTATATTATTCTATTCTGTTAATGAGACACGTAAAAAAGGAATATGTTCTTCAAACGAAAATCGTTCTTAAACGAGAACCAATTTCTTATAAACCAGTTCATGTCTTTCCAAAAGTTATTTGAATTGCTGAACTCAATGAAATTGTAGTTGGCTACCTCTGAATTTCATTTAGGTTTGATTTGGTTTGGTTTTATTATGCTAGTCAATATAACGCCAAAGTACCCCGACCACAAAAAATTGCAAGGCGGCATCAAGTACCATTTTTTGAGTCTTTGGCATGACTCGACCTGGGATTGAACCCCGATCTCAAAAAAACAAAAATAAACAAATGGTACTGAGGAGCAATAGATAAATCCGGGACAAAACCGTTTATGTTTCACTTCATACTAATGTAAGGTAACCAGTCTCGAGGGAAAGCTCAGCACACCACTTAAAAAAGTCACCTCTTAACACACCCAGAATAGGGTACAAGAGTTGGATAAATACTTCAATTGTGACTCAATATTTATTATCATAACCAGATTCAGCTCAGTCAGCTGGGACTGTAGACTATGCCATCTACATTTCTGCAGGGGAGGTAAGACATCTCCAGCGAGTGTTCTGGATATGACACGAAACTGCATCTGATGGTGAGACTTCAGCCATAGAGCTTCGTGGAATGTGGAGTACCCCTTCATTGTCATTGCTCTTTGATCCTCTGACCCAGAGTGGTAATTTACTAAGCTTTTTGCTTAGATGTGGTACAAGGCCATATGAAAGGGGCACACAATGAGACTCCCCTCTGACCCAGAGTGGTTGTATCTGCAAGAGTCCTATCTGTAAGTCAAGTAGAACTGTTTAATCATTCACTTTCGCCAGTTGCCCGGCAGACCAGAGTTCAGTCCTAGGTCACGTCATACCAAAGGCTTAAAAAATGACACTTGATACCTCCTTGCTTAGCACTCAGCATTATAAGGTACGTATCAAGGGTAAAGTGGAGCAGTCTAGGGGAAGGAGTTGTGACCTTCCCAACAACCCCGTGTAGTAGCTATTGAAAAAGGAGCCTTCGGGTCGTCCTCGACTACGGTCGCCAAATTTACTTACTTATACTTGGAACAATTAACAGTGAGCACACAAATAATTGATGTTAAATTAAAATACAATTGGATATAGTAATGCCTGAAACCTAAAAATTGTGTGAAAATAATAAATAAGAGCACTAGAAACCATTTAACTGTGTGCAAACAAATAAACTCAACCTTGCTCAAAAATGTTAATCCCAACTATTGGCTTACAAATCACATATGTATAGAGATATGTGTGTGCATGTGTGCATATGTATGTGAGTGCAAAAGGAACTGTGTATTAAATAATCCACAAGGACTGATATGCCATAAAACCCAACCAATCAACCAGCAATTAATCGGATTACAATACATAGCCATTCTGTCTCGAATCTAATTGTTCTTCAAAGGCGAAGAACAGACACGAAAAAGAAAACGCTAAATTCAATGGCCCAGTCGGCTGAAGCAGTAGAATGCACCGACTGCATCTCTGCATAGGGGTAAGACTCCCCCAACCAGTCCCGTATTTGACACAAAACAATCTGATGGTGAGGCTCTAGTAATGCTGGACCTTTGGGGAATACGGAGTACTCCTTCAGTGCCATCGCTCCCAGGCCTACTCTGGCCTGGAGTGGTAGCACCTGATAGGTTCCAATCTATGGGTCAAATAGAAATAAACTGTATTCTTATGCTAAACAGATCTGCTTGAAATAGAGCTGTTTTTACATTTACTTAAATAAATAACTGATGTTTAATTGAAGTATTAGTGATACATAGCAATACTTAGAAGCATTTAACTTTGTTGACTAAACTGAGTAACTTGAAATAGAACTGTTTTTAATATTTAAACTGTGTACTTAAGCTAAACTGAATTGTTTGAAATATAACTGTTAATACGTATAAAAATTGTTTGGGCATTAAATAACCCACAATGGTTGATATGCCATAAAACTAAACCAAACCAACCAATATCAAACCAAACTAAATTTATTCTCCGCTTACAAATTATCCTACTCATGGTGAAGGGGTTAGTTTAATACATGCCAACAAAATGGAGGAGACCTTGTGTGCGTAGTGGATCACGTGCTGGACTTCGACATCGTAGTAAGTGAGTTCGAACTGTAGTAGAACTATTTCAATCACTTTCCGACAAATACCCTTGCAAAAAGTACAAAACCCTCTTATCTCCCCAGCTATGGGTTAAATAGTACCACTACTGTCCTTCAACTAGGATGATTTTGACATTAAATGACTCCAGAAGGTTAAATATGCCATTAAACAAAGAAACCAACTCAAACGAAACCAAAATAAATAATGATCAAAATTGAATAATTGAAGATTCTTCATCGTCTCTAACTTGGAGAAACATTTTTAATCCTCCAAATATTCAGACAATCGACCCCTTTTTTCATGGTCTTATAGAGCACTTCAGTGGTAGGGAGTCTCTGTGGTATTATGACTTACGTGCTGGACTGTGCCGTGGTAGTAAATACTATAACATTGACTTCCGGACTTTCGGACTAATACCCTAGGAAAGGCATGAAACCCCCTTATCCCCTCAGCACCACTTCTGTCCTTGCACAATGATGGCTTTGGCATAAAATAACCCAGGAAGATTGATATGCCATAATATAAATAAACCTAACAGACGGGAAGGTTTCAATTAGAGAGTCGTACTTGTTCTTCCCCATTGGCTCTTGATAGAGCGATTGATTTTAAAGGCTTGTCAACGTATCAAGGCTTATTTTATGCCTTGAAGTTTGGGAATCGTGTTCCTTAAACATTTATATTTACATTTTTGTGTACTTGTTTCTCTAGAGTGTTTTTTTTTTTTTTTTGCACAGGGTCCTATCAAATATAAATAATATTGAAAAGATCTATCGGATCCATACCTTTTCATATACAAGCACTTTGTGCGAGAGTGGGTGTAGGAGTTATGGCATTGAAAGGATACTTCACGCTCCCCAAATTTTCTAAAAGTGGAGATTGACCATCAGATCCAGTTTGGTGTCATATGGAGGTCACTTCCGCAGCTGTGTCTAATTTTCTCTGATGTGTCGCTTGTAAGTGGGTGTAATCAACTTCATGTGCTTCTCTAGAAAATTGTGTATCGTGAGAGTCAATATCTCATCTTTTCTAAAATGAATGTTTGAACTTTCTTTTATAGACATCATGTAATATAAAAGCAGCGAGATGTTTTGCTCTGGTTTTTTTTTTTGTTTTGTTTGTTTGTTTGTTTTTTTTGCTTTTTGATTTTTCTTCTTTGTTTATTTTTCTCGAGTTAAAGCCGAAAGAAGAAGACACAGACAGGCAGCAGCTGCAATGAAGAATTCAAACGCTGAAGAAAGAAATTGCTTGTTCAACTTCTGTGTACTAATTGTGTGGGAGAATGAAAATAAGACAGCATCAGACTTAATAAACAGTGACAAAAGAACAGACGAAAAAAGAGGAGAAAATAATGAATACGATATCCAAAAAGATAAACTGCAACAAACAATACACTCTACACTGCGTGAATTATTCAAATTATAAAGAGAAGAATGTTATATATATATATATATATAGGGTGCGGAAGCAAAATATGGAATAATTTTTAGTCTGATTAATCCAATTTTAAAACAAAAAGGCCATAAATGTAAATTTTCATGATTAGCTACGTTATTCAAGCACATTTTTATTAAAATTCAGTCCAATATGAGTGAACAAAAAAAAGAAGCGGCAAAGAATCTATGATTTGCTTTACGCCGAAACCAGGCAAAAAATTCTTTGTCTACCGTTTACGAAGCAAAGAAAAAAACCTTTGCAGAAAAAGAGCTTTTTTTAAGGAAAAGGGAAAATGGAGGATTAAACAAAAAACGAAAAGAAGGCTTTTTAACTGCTCTCGCTGCGGCGATTAAAAAGGACCCCACAACGTCAATAAGAAAGCTCGCTAATGAATTGAAAGTCCACGAGAAAAATGTGAGGACAGCAATTAGACAAGATTTAAACCCATACCTCAACCCTTGATTACGCGATATGGGACGTTTTAGAAAACAAAACAAATGTAACTTCCCATTTAAATATTGGTTCGCTTAAGACTGCTATTGAGGAGGAATGGAATAAAATGTCTGAAGAATTTATTTTGAACGAATGCAAATCGTTTCAAAGGCGTGTTGATAGAATCACTGAAGAAATAAATGGTGGTCATATAGAGTAAATTCACTGCTTTGCGTCTATCTTCTTATTTTCTTGTTTGTTTTTTTCAATATAAAATTAATCGGTAGAGTGTTCGCCAATGGTCCGAGAGACCGGGGTTCAATCCCAGGTCGTCATACCAAAGACTATAAAAATGGTATTTGATACCTCCTTGCTTAACACCCAGCATTATAAGATATGTATCAAGGGTAAAGCGGAGCAATCCAGGGAAAGGAGTAGCGCCCTCCCCAACTCCTTGGTGTGGCAGCTATTGAAAAGGGAGCCTTCTGGTCGCCCTCGACTGCAGCACCAACTTTACTTTCCTTACTAGAATATTCCGAATTTTGCTCCCGCACTCTGTATAAGGTGTTTCAGAAAGATTGATATAATTTATTTGTCTAATAACCACGTCTCGTTCAAATGATCTCAAATTTTTAGTATCATGTGCAGAAACAATTTAGAATTCTATGTTTAATGCTTTATTGTTGTATACTCATCTACGGCCTCACAACGACACAATAATAGACAGACGCACGATGATAATGACGCACACAGGATAAAGACGCAGTAATAAACGACGCACACAGAAAGACGCAGGAAGTCTTCTTTATAAAAATATTTACCTCTCACTTTATTTGTAAAGGTACAAAGGGTTACTCAAAGTTTGCGTGTGAGAGGGAGCTGGAGACCGAACATAACCAAAATATTTTGACCCCGAAGTTATGGCCGTCAGCGTTGTGTCTTTCTCGTTCTCCATGGCTGCTCAACCGGAGCCCCTTCGGCCGGGTGTGGCTTTCCCTACCACATCTCGCCTCCAACTGGCACTCGAACTCAACTGTCTGCCTTCTGTTCAATTCGTCTGCCTTATATTACCTTCAAACTCCCACGCAGTGATATGGACACGCCTCCACGCCTCTGTAACGTCTTCCGATATCTAGCGACCGGGATGTGTCACTTCCGCTACCTTTGGAATGGCCTGTGTGATCGTCATCGAGCGGAAATAACTGTCATGCAGTTCAGAGGTCACTCTCTTCCGGTGCGTCAGTCTATGAGAGTATAATGGGATTTTTTTTTTACCTCGTCCCATTTCAACAGCCAATTTCCACCCACGCGATTTCCTCTCATAACTGCCATTAGAATGTGTCACTTCCTTCCGGTGCATCACCTTGAATGGCATTTTTGGCCGGGTCAACAGGTCAAAACATAACAATATGTTCTTTCTTTTAAAAAAGATGGAAGATCCTCCGGTGAGCCAGGATCAGTGTGGGGATTGGCTACGTCAAACTCAGTGTCATGGGCTTTTTACTTAATTCTATTTCATTTTATATTTGAAATACTGTGATATTGCTTTGCATTTGTGTGCATAGAGTACTATATTTTACTGAATTAAAATGCTTAAAGTGTGTACGTATATATCTTAATGCTTTGAGATAAAATGTAGTTTTCTGGACAATACAGTTTTATCAGTTATGAAGAGATTTTTTTATGAAACTAAACAGATCGAACTTTATACTGTCCTTTTCGGAATATTCTGTCATTATTATCATTAATACTCCACTGTTGTAAGTTTTCAGTCCTCACCTCTTTCAGAACTGAATATGCTCATCGCTTTACGGATCTGACGAGAACCGGTGCTTTCAACTTCACTTAATCATAAGTTACAGTGATAATTATTCAATAATCCATCTCTTCTACCTACCCCGACTAGTTAGGGGTATATATTAGAGGTGATTGTGTTCTTTAACCTTGATTAGGGAACCTGTCTTGGGGAAGGTAAACACTGCTTTTAAACCGACAGTACACCGCTAAGAAATTTAATTTGTGTTGACAACGTAAAGTTTAAAGAAACGAGGGATGTACATCGTAACAGTTTTTGATATAGGAAAAGGACATGATGACCCAAGTTCAAATCCTAGACGGAGTTTCACTGCAAGCAAACATCTTTTAAGAAGGCATGAATCCATATCTTTTCCTTGCTAAGCGTATATAGTTGGACAGATTAGGCTCCTTGACGGAGGGGGTTGTTAAGTACATACTGTGGCTGTTCGAACCTTACTGACTTGAACTTGAAGTACAAATAGTCATTTGCTGGAAACACTAATTTTTTTTCCTGAAAGGATGTGTTATATATAAATATCAATTTATTCATTATACATACTTGAGAGTTTGGTAATCATTTCTCTGATTTAATTAAGGGTATTCGTAAGTTTCTTCTTTGTTGCCCATATGATATAGCTGATTTATTTTCCTGGCCTTTACACCCCCCTCCATGCTTCATCTCACACGGGAAAAGTGGCTATTCGTAATGAATCGAACGTTTTAAACGTCGCCCTCTGCTGGTGATTACAGACGATTTATTGGACAATAAAAATGGCAGGAAGTGGAAAAGAACTCATTTGACTGGTCTAGCTTCTCCATCTACCCCGGCCCCACAAAAGTAATAAACAACCCTCAAGTAACAGAAAACGGTAGCAATCGAAACAAAGCACCAGAAGCGAGAGAGAAAAAAATTGAGAGAAAGCGCACGCAAGAGAGAGAGAGAGAGAGAGAGAGAGAGAGAGAGAGAGAGAGATTGACAGACAGAAACAAAGATGCACAGCGCATTAAGAAAAATATTTTACCAAGAGCAGAGCTTCCTATATGGTCCATATTGACTTTAACGGCATGTCAATCCGTCGAGGGTTATTTATAACGAGATATTAGGAAATTTCGTACATCTTTGTAGAGTTTTTTTTCTAAGGAAATTTTTTAATACGGTCCTATTGAATACTAGCAATTTTTGAACATTTCTATTTGACCCATAGAACGGACCCCAACAGGGACTACCGCTCCGGGTCAGATAGGATCCGGGAGTAATGGCAATGAAGGGGTACTCCAAACTCTCCAGATCTCCAGAATGGGAGCCTCACTATCAGATGCAGTCTAGTATCATAACCAGAACATGCCCTTGGGGGGTGCGTACATACTAAAATCAATCTATAAATCATTTCAGAGATACAAACTTCTAGCCTTTTGCCAAACTAAGCTTAGTACAGGGTGTCTCAAAATAGATGCAACCCATTAATATGATAATGATTTATTACTGAGACAAGCGCAATGGAGGTCATTTGGAACACGTCCTGTAAAAAATTCATCCTTTGAGCTAGAGACATCAAATTGATGTTTTCTTTAAGTGTTATTATATCAGCTTTCAAAACGAAATATTTTTTTGAGTTTCTTGTCTCAGTAAGAAATCATTATTATATTAATGGGTTACATCTATCTTAAGACAGTTTTGAATGACTTTGTCTCCAAATAAGTAGTGACGCCAAATATTTGTCCTCGCTTCTCCAAGGCATTGTGATCACAGAATTACAGCTGATTACTAATTTCAAATCTGAAACTAAAAGAACACAAACATTATTATTAGTAGAATCATTAGCAATCACAAGGATCCCATGTATATTAAGACACCCTAATAATCTCAAAACACGAAGTCTCTCTCTCTCTCTCTCTCTCTCTCTCTCTCTCTCTCTCTCTCTCAATATATATATATATATATATATAACAAATGTTTTGAGAACACCGACAAGAAATGATATAAAAGTAATTTCTATAGATAAAATACTGTTTTTTTTTATTTGCCCAAACAAGTTATCAAATAGCAGTCATATCAGCACACCGACTGACACCTCATTTTCTCAACACGAGGAAAAGCAAAAGTTAAACTCTCGCCCATCCGCGGCTAGTAAATTGCCAGTTTAAGAAAGTTGCCTTTTCTGCGGAAACCCAAGACACCCTAGAAATAAGTGTCTAGCTCGGAGAACTTGTTGCTGTAACAGCAAAAAGGAAGGCAATTTCGCGAAAGTATATCGTTTGAAAACATCCAAGTTTTCTGCTGCGTTACCAATCATGGCCACCGTAACTCTGAGGCTACAGGGAATTTCAAATGCCAGCTGCGATTTGCAAGAACTATGAGGAAGAAACTTATTTCCATAAGAATACATACAACAATGACATTAATGACAAAAGAATAACGGAAAGTCTTTTAGAATATTTGGGCCTAAAGTTTTTCGTTCGAAGATCTGATATGAAACAAAACGAAAAGTGATCCTACCTAATTAGCGTCATATAGAAACAAACTCATGAAGAATTGCCTTTTATTTTGATTAAACAAAACAGTAACTATAGAAAGAAAAAAGAACTATATCATTTCCCCTCGTCATAAACGAATTTAATTAATAAAAGATGAGAAGCACCAAATTATCTGCAATATTACGAAACGTTTCTTTTTTCAATAGGTTTTAATATTTTATCTCTTGCAATACTGATAAATTAAAACAAAGTCAGTTCAAAAACACAAATTGAAAACGCACTTAATCAGAGCAGCGATATAGTTTATGTTATCAGAAAATGTGTAAATAAAAGGTATTTAAAAAAATTATTATCATTTGAGATGTACTGGGTCTTTTAGAAAAATTGATATCATTTCGTTATCTAATAATTTACCAATTCCTATTCAAATCTCAAATTTTACCTGAATCTTTGGAAACAACTCTAAATTCTATGTTTAATATTTAAAAGTCTCTCTCAATGAATGATATTTCTATATCAGAAAAGGAAAAAATCAAACAAAATCTTGGATTGTTTCTTCACATGCCGTTAAAATTTGGGACCATTTAAATAAAAAGATACCACACAAAAGATTTCAATTTGTCTGAAATACCCTTTACTTATACCGTTGATCAGTTTGGTTTGGTTTGGTTTGGTTTTGGCATATTATATATATATATATATATAGGTATATACATATACATATGTGTACATATATACATATATATATACATATATACATATACATATATACATACATATATATATATATATACATATAGATATGCATATATATATATATACATATGCATATATATATATATACATATGCATATATATATATATATGCATATATATATACATATATATATATATATATATACATATGCATATATATATATATATCCATGCTGAGTTGATGTATGTAAGTCCTTGTATATTGTCACGTGATATCCCACTGAGACGATGGAAGTGGGATGACTGCTGTTTGAATTAACAGTAACCTGACTTGGGTGACATCTAGTAGCCCTAACAAAATCGCCTGACCAGGGTGGGGGAGGAAGGTAGAAGCCAAATGATTGGCTGGGACCACAAAACGGAAGTGGGGACTCCTTCCCCTCAGCGGAAGTAAATAATAAGAAAGTTAGTTGTTTGGCAGGGTTCGTTGCGGGCAGACGAACCATAGCCAGTATTCCGGGTTGAAGACAAAAGAATATCTGAGACACGAGGTACCCCAGGTTCTTCAAGCCAGTGTAAAAAAATAGAATAAAGTCTATTAGCCCGTGAAAGAAGAAAGATTCTCCAGTGGAACCCCGTCGAAAAATAAGATGAGTAACTTTGGGGCCATTTCTCCTTTATACCCAAACTTTATATACCACCCTCTCTCTCTCTCTCTCTCTCTCTCTCTCTCAATTTGAAGAAAAACAAAAGTCAAGAAAAGACATTTATATTCGTGGACTGTCCATTTATTATATATTTGACACTTTGAAAGTGTATCTCTTTGTATAGTAAAGGATTGATGTATTATGTTACCACGTGGCCTAAGTTGTTCTTTGCCGTATCTTCTACGAATTTGTTACTTCATGCTTCCTTTTCAGCTTCTATTCGCCTTATGTTATCTTGCTTAGAATTGTCCTATAAATTCCTCTAAAATATCACACGGGAAACCGGAGTTGCCGACTACTACAACATAATATTATTACGACTAAAACCTATAGGCCCATATCCTCCATTGTCTTGGGGAAGGAAGGAAAGCGGCCTGGTGGGTGTGTGGATAGTGTGAAATTTGGAACCCCTTGCCAGCGGCGGTCAGTCTGGCCCTAAATTAATCCTGAGAGAAAAACTCTGACGAGGACTTATTCTATAAGGGATCAAGTGCCAACCAGCCCCGTCTTCACACGTGCAAAAATAAAGTCCCGTTTTGGGATTTTAGTCAATTTGCCGTCACAATATGTATAAATATATGCATATATACATATACATATATGCATACATATATATATACATATACATATGCATATATATACATATGCATATATATATATATATATATGCATATATATATATATATATATATATCCATGCTGAGTTGATGTATGTAAGTCCTTGCTGGTCAGCCGACACCGAGGCATTCAAATGAAGGTATCCACAAGTGAATGTCGCTCTCGAAGTTTCGATAATGTTGAATTTGGTAATAAAAAAATCCTAATAATAATCATTTTAGTTTAATATGTTCCATTTGAAAAAATCTTGGTACCTTGGCTTGAAAATTTTTTTTATAATTTGGTGATACTGTACTTAGAATAAATTCAAAAGGAGGCTAATTTCAGGCTTAAATGATTACTTCTGGCCGTAGAGCCGAGTGAAACGGATTTGGAAGGAAAATAATACATTTTTATACTTGTAAAGTAAGTAATCATATAAGTAATTTTTTTACATGCTGTTATTCAAGTTCTTATAACCGAAGAATTTATCTTATTTTATTTATATCTTTATTTATCTATTTATTGATCAATTTATTTATTTATTTATATATTTGCTTTTTTTTTTTAATCAACATCTATTTCGAACAAAAAGATTTTCTCTGCTTTATGACACAACGCAGCGGAAGCCATTTTAGTAACGAGATGTGTGACGAATTCTCGGTTTATCTCGCACAGTCACGCATTTTCTTTCAGATCAAATCAGGTTCTTATCTTTCTTGCGTTTTTCACACATGTCGAGCTATCATCTCTTACACGTGGTGCTTACCTCGACTTGTGTCACGAAATCTGCAAACATTATTTTATTTTTGTTCATAAATTGCCTTTGTATTTTTTTCTTCTTTCTTCTCTGTGATTGTAATTTGTTCACTCTATGCATACGTTCCTTATTGAGTGTTTCCGGCGTTCTCTTTTAGATTAATACGCATGTGCATCTCTACACTGAAATTAGCACATGCACACTTTTCAGATATTAAAAATAAATAAATAAATGGTAATTAGCCGGAGATAAAACGTTATAGACAGAAACAGAGAGTGTTTGAATTTCTGAGATGAAGTGTTGTTATCTAAACTATTTAAATATCTTGGACTGTTATCTCGATCTTAGTTGTTATATTCAGTCTGGATTTCTGTGATGAAATGTTATCTACACAATTTAAATATCTTGGACTGTTTTTTATCATTAAGGTTTTTCGGACTATTGTCTTCATCTTTATTGTTATTTCCACAACGTTTCGGCCGATATGTCCAGCAGGACACATGGCGTAACGGTTATAGGCGTTGGTTCCCTGAGCTTCTAAGAAGACCATCATCTGAAGGTTGCAGGTCCAATCCTCACTTCAGGCGAGTAATATACAGGAATACTTTACATTTGTACCCGGTTATGGCAAACGGAATCAGAACAGGTGACCCCCGTGGTTTCAATAAAAGACGTAGTTCGAAGTTCCGTGAAGGTTCCCGAGTTCGACAAACACCTGAAGAAGGCCGGAGTACATATCGGCCGAAACGTTGTGGAAATAACAATAACAATAAAGATGAAGACAATAGTTCGAAAAACCTTAATGATAAAAACCAACAAGCTTCGTCTCAGAAATTTAGACAACTAATCTTGGACTGTTATCTCTATCTTAGTTGTTATATTTAGTCTGGATTTCTGGGATGAAATGTTATCTACACTATTTGAATATCTTGGGCTGTTATCTCTATCTTAGTTGTTATATTCTATCTGGATTTCTGGGATGAAGTGTTATGATTATAAACATGAATTACACGATTCCAACAAGTGTTCTAACTATAGCAGATTATATATGAAAGGAACTGAGAGGTTAGTAAAGCCTTTGAGATAACTTTAGAATAATGAACTGAAACTAAAAGTGGAAGGTCTGACCCCTAAAAGAATCAGTGGATATGCTAAACAGAACTGCATGCAAGTTTTTAGTTTTAGATTAAAATACTTGTGGCGACAAAACTGTGTCCGAATAAAAACTTATTATTCTACTCGTGGTGAGCATTTCACACCAGTTTTAACTGGTAGTTTTTTCCGAAAGTCTGAATGACAGCAAGTCTCCTTAGATCTCCCGGACTCTTCTTAATATTCTATCTGATTTTAGCAATGCTGTTGTATAGATAAGCCCGATTTTTTTCTCTGATTTTTTGTCTGATTTCTAATTCTTGCAGCAGTCTCTTTCTGGGCCTTTCTGTTATATACTCGAATGAAGAGGAAACAGCAATTGTTTATAAAAGTATAAACTCTCTTTTTATTTGCTAAAGTCGTGACGGTTGTGTGTGTGTGTGTGTGAGACACAAAGAGAGAGAGAGAGAGAGAGAAAGAATCGAACTGCTATGATTTACATCATATCATCAGATTAACATAACGTTGAGATACATCTCCAGAGAACCTTGCTTCGTGCTTCTTTCACGGGAGACTGATACATGACCGGTTCTCAACCCAGGAGCAACTGCCACCGCCTCCGCCCTGGGTAGCGTCCAAAACTACGTCCCTACTCTGCTGACTGCTCTCCATGACTGGCTGCTGGAGTCGAAAACTTCCGTTGGTACATATTTTCTGGACGGCCACACATTATTTCTTCCGGTGCCCCACCTACACCATTCACGTGGCATTTCCGCTGTCCCTTATTTACCTTGACACTGATGCAAATCCTGGCTTTGAAATCCACACTAAGCGGCTATCAAAGGTTAATTTGGGGAGCGTTCCAAAGACACTAACTACATTTGTTATCACTCTTACTTTCATGCATCACAACGTTTTTTAGCCCTCTAGCAAGAGCCAAGTAAATATATTTAGTTGCTTGAAGCCATATAACTGTGTATAAATTACTACTATTAAGAATAGTTACAAGAAGCTTCTCAGTGTTTACAAATGATTACCGTTATTAGTTTCTTGAAAACATAATTGCTTTTAAAAAATCTTATTTTGCCATAAAATTATTCAATAAGAAAAAAAATCAAATTAGGCTTAAGGCTCTTAAAAAGTATCTGATTTGCGCCCTTGAATATTAAACGACAGATGCCCGTGGTGTAATGGTTATTGTCGTAGGAAATGAACACGGTGACACGAGTTCAAATCCTGGAGAAGACTGATTGCATTTCACAAAGCACTAATACCCTTGGGAAAGGTATGAATCCGATTATTCTCCCTCCAGCTATGGGTAAATAGTAGGACAGACTCGGTTCTTCAGCCTTGGTGAGGCAACTAGTCTAGGAGAAGGAATACTCTGAATTCAAACCTGTTAAACTCCGCTTAAAAATTGACCTTGTGTCATATCCTGCCCGAGCGGAGGGGTTGGTAAATATGATATTAAACGAGAGGGTAAAAGTAATGGGTAAGAGCTTTTATTTTCAATAGAAGGAGAATCGTCATTAAAAGAATGAAGTAACTATAAAGTTATCTTCTTATGTTACACTTACTGATACGAGATATTCCAAAGTATAGACAGCAAAGAAGTCTCCGGTTTAAAATTATCCAAGATTACTTACTACCGAAATGTTGTTAAAAAAGATATATAAAACCCAAATAAGACCTCACACAGACTATTGTACTCGTGCCTAGTCTCCAGTGTCGGTATCGAGACATAGAAATTAGAGTGTATTACTGAGATTGTAGGGCATACAAAGAAGAAAGATGACAATTACAAAGAGCCATAAGAAAAACTGATAAACTACTTCACGAGAAAGAAGAATGAGAGATACTCTAATAGAAACTTTCAAATAATTTATGGAATCTCTAACTTTAATTGGAATTGGCCAAGTGGGTAGAGTGTTCGCCAAAGGTCCGGGACACCGGGGTTCAATCCCAGGTCGAGTCATACCAAAGACTTAAAAAATGACACTTGATACCACCTTGCTTAACACTCAGACTCATAAGGTACTATCAAGGGTAAAGTGGAGCAATCCAGGGAAAGGAGTAGCGCCTTCCCCTACACCTCGGTGTAGTAGCTACTGAAAAGGGAGCCTTCGGATCGCCCTCGACTACATTCGCCAACTTTACCTTTTTTAAATTTACTGTTAAGACAGATTTAAAAAGTTAAGTCTATTAAAAAGGTGGATATTTTTTGCTGATAAAGTAATATGCTTTTTGATTTGTTTTGGTTTTATGGCATATCAACCATTGCTGGTTATTTAATACCAAATCCGGCTTATACATATATAATTTCCAAGATTTACAATGTAATAATTCAATTCTAATAATTCAATTAAACAACATTCATTTGTTTACACACAGTTAAATGATCAAATAGTTCTAAAAGTGAGCAATTTGGGTATTTGGGTTCCTCATTGACTTAGTGAGAAGAATAAGGAGATTACACATTCATAGCGACAGGTTTTCTTTCAAAGCAGAGAAATTACCCGTTTCTTAAGAATATCATTATAGGTGACGAAAAATATGCCATTTATGCAAAAGACAGTAGATTGTCAATGATAGATGTTCACCGCATAACCCAAAGGCGGGACTTCATAAAAGAAAATATATGCTGTCTGGTGAAATCATCGTTGTATTATTCATTTTGAGTTTTTAAACAGCAATCAGTTACACAATGCAGGCTTATATTCTCAACAGCCATAGTATGTGAATGAAAATCTTCTAAGAAAATGCTCCAAACTCGTCAATTGGAGAAACGTTGTGCTTCTTCCTAACAAAACACTACACTCTGTAAGAATCACACGGGGAAAAAAATTGAATTAAACTGGTCTATTCTACCCCTTCCACCATATTAACTAGACCTTTCGTCAAGTGATTTCCATCTTTTTTTCATCTCAACAAGATGCTTTGAATGACAATTTAGTATAAGTCATTTATTTGCACTCAGTTTAAATGTCAAACTTCTATTCAACCCATTGATAGGATCAGGTGCCAACACTACGGGTCAAAGTGGGCCTGGGAGCGATGACAGTGAAGGGATACCCCATATTTCTCAAATCTCTGAGGCTAAAGCCTTATCGTCAGATTGCTTAATGTTATATCAAAGACACTATATGTTGTTGGGGTGGGGTCTTACCTTTCTGCAGAGATGCACTCAGTGTATTCTACAGCCCCAGTCGACGGGGCTGTATTTTTTTTTTATCAAATTGCCTAAAAATTTCAAAAATAGCAAAGGGGTTTAAAAAGATAAGATTAAATTGGATGATTTCAGAAAAAATGGCAAGAGAAAGAATATTTTTGGTTTGGTTTCTTTGTTTAATGGCATATCAACCTTTGTAGGTTATTTAATGCCAATGCTATTCTCCTAGAAGAACAGTAGTGGTACTATTTAACCCATAGCTGGGAGGATAAGGGGGTTCATATCTTTCCCAAGGGTATTTGCTCGAAAGTGAACGTAATAGTGCGACTGGAGTACGAACTCGCGTACTACGATTCCGCAGTCCATCGCTTTAACCATTACACCACGAGGACACCCCCCAGGATATTTTTGATAACTATCCGATGAATTACTTGGTAGAATTTGATCTGTATATATATATGTGAATAATTTATATCTTTTGAGCAAATATTCTATTTTTTGAGCTTAATATCAGAAGATAGAAAAAACGGAGATACCCAAGGAGGCAAAACAAACAAACAAATAAATAAACTACACCTGAAGAAGGCTCAAGTGTGCATCTGCCGAAACAGGGTATTGTGGATAATGTACATAATATAGGCACAGATATAAACATCGATATCCACAGATATGTATATAATACACAGAAGGGATCGATATGTGGTTGATGTAAAGAATGTTATGTATTCTGTCTTAAAAGAAATAACTGTAGCGAAATAATTGATATTGTGTGTAGTGAACAATAATGACAGACTTGGTAACGTCTGACTAGTTGATTCTTTAAATGTACCTTCTTTGTGGAGAAAGATTTCGAATATAAATGATATGCAAAAGAAAAAAAAAAAAATATATATATATATATATATATATATATATAAACTGCATTATTCCTTCTCGCGATTGATGGTTTGTCATAAAGAACTTGTTCATTGCCAAATATTCGAATTCTCAGCTCTCATTGTTTATTTCTTGTATGTAGTTTGCGCTCTCTACTTGATACAATACTCCACTTTTGTCCTATAGATAGAAAGACAGACAGACAGAAGGGGCGAAACGCAAATAATGCTTCCTGTGTATTTCAAAGGGAAAAAATTATTGAGTAGAATAAGTTTGCAGCTGGTGGAAATGTATAGACAATAACAGCCAAACAAAAGGCATTTTGTAGCTGAAAACTTTCTCTATCTAACGGTGTTATTGTGCTCTCTTTATCCGTTTTGTTTTCGGCGGAAATTGGAAGATTTACATTCCGTGACACACACGTAGAAAGAAAGAAAGAAAGAAAGAAAGAAAGAAAATTTCTGCAAGATTTACGAAAAGGAAATGTAAATATATGTGTGCTTGGGTGTGTACCTATGTTTGGAGGCGCTTGTGGTGTAAAGGCCCTCGCTGTAGAAAATGGACACGGTGACCCGAGTTCAAGCCCTGGGCTAAGGATGTTTGCATTTCACATTGTGCTAATACCCATGGGGAAAGGTATGCATCCAACTATTCTTCCTCCAGCTCGGGATAAATTGTAGGGTAGATTGTGCTCTTTAATCTTGGTATGGCAATTGGTCAAGAAGAAAGAAAAGTTAGAGTTCAAACCTGTAAAACCCCACTGAAAAAATTAGGCTCGGGTCGCAGCCTTCTCGTACGGAAAGGTTGGGTAAATACATACTTGTTTGTGTGATTGCATATGTTTACTTGTGTTATGTATACTTCTATGTTGCTGTTTGTGCTCAAGTGTGTTTATTTTTTAAATAATCACCTTGCTTGTTAATACACTTAGTTTCATGGGAAATATAAAACATAGTTCAAACATTACATAATGAAAATTTTAAATGAAACTTCATTAGATATTATCCAGTATACTTATAGATCCACTGTCACACACACACACACACACACACACACATACACACACACGGGTGCGTGCACACATGCATGGACACATACATATATATAAGTACGGACATAACACACTGAGAGTGTGATAGATTGATTGATAGAAATGAACCAATTAAGATACATAGCTAGATAGATACTGAGTTAATGGAGAAAACAGTTATGGAGATAACGAAATAGATATGGGTATAAAAGTAAAGTTGGTGACCTTAGTCGAGGATGACCCGAAGGCTCCCTTTTCGATGGCTACTACACCAAGGTGTTGGAGAGGGCGCTACTCCTTTCCCAGGATTGACCCACTTTACCCTTGATTCTAACCTTATGATGCTGACTGTTAAGCAAGGAGGCATCAAGTACCATTTTTGAGTAACCGATAAAATGAAACGCGGTTTCTTCCAGGCAGCGGTCGTATCGATACTGCTATATGGATGCACTACATGGACTCTAACAAAACGGCTGGAGAAGAAGCTAGACGGCAATTACACAAGAATGCTGCGAGCAATCTTGAACTAGTCCTGGTGGCAACACCCCACAAGCCACCAACTGTACGGCCACCTGCCTCCTATCACGAAAACTATTCAAGTTAGACGAACCAGACATGCTGGACACTGCTGGAGAAGCAGGGACGAATTCATTAGTGATGTACTCCTATGGACCCCCACACATGGCCGTGCAAAAGCAGGACGACCAGCACGAACATACATTCAGCAACTATGTGATGATACGGGATGTAGTCCAGAAGACCTGCCAGAGGCGATGAACGATAGGGAAAAGTGGCGAGAGAGGGCCAGGGATATTTGTGCTACCAGCACGACATGATGATGATGATGATAATATATATAGAAAATCAGTACTAGTTTACAATCATACAACTTGGCAAAAGAAAATAACTGATAATTTTGACGTTATAATGTGTTTATTTGACTCTGCCCAAATTATAGACTTTGTAGGAATATACATTTTAGACACCCTAGGCCGTTTTTTAGATTCAAGCAATATTACACTTTATAGAGATGACGGGTTCATTTCTATCCCAAATAGTAATGGACCATTAACATCAAAAATGAAAAAAAACAAACTATTAGAGCATGGGGTTAAGGATAGAGATTTATTCTAACTTTAAAAGAGTTAATTCTTTAAATGTTACTCTCAATCTAAGTAACAATTCTTACAAATTGTTTAGTAAATCTAATGCTATTCCAACATACACTAATGTTAATTCTAACCACCCTGCATCCATAGTTAAGCAAATTACTGGTGGAATCAATATTAGAATTAACAGATTGTCATCTTCTAAAAACATATTCAATAATAATAAGGATTCCAATAATGAAGTTTTATATGATTGTGGTTGTAAAGATTAACTTGAATATTTAGATGCCAATAAAAATCACATAAATAGGGACAATAATATAGGAAATAAAATTCACAAGTATTGGAGAAACAAAAGTACTAATAATGTAAATATAGATAATAAAATCAATAGAAATGTTAATAAAAACAGGCATAGAAATATTTTCTGGTTTAATCCCCTCTTTTGCAAACTTTCTAATATCAATACAGGGAAATATTTTCTAAGCTTAATAAGTAAACATTATAAAGATGGCAACTACGTAAGAAAAATAATTAATAAGGATAATGTAAAAATTAGTTTTTCTTGTACTAACAATATTTCTTAAATTATTGGCAACCACAAGAAATTAATAAATAAACTAAACTGGAATAACAAAGACAACATAAAACACGCATGTAATTGTAAAATACAGAATGAATGTCCCTTAGAAAACAAATGTAACCTTGATATTATTGTGTATCAGGCTACATTTCAGCTTAAGAAAATCATAATATTAATAAGAGTAATATAATTGCGGAGGGATTTCGTTTTATATATCTTGCCTTTCGGTTTAGTTAGGCTGAGAACCTTTCGCTTAGTGCATGGATTAGTTAGATGCACACACTGAGCGCAGGTGTTCGCGTGCGCGGGGCGGATGTGACAATCAGAGATGTCACAATAAAAACCCCAGATAGGGAAATGGGACCGGGGATGTGAATGACGTCATGTCAGGAAGCGCTGAGGATTTGGGGGATTTGAAAAAAGTCAGTTAGTTGAGATTCGAGTCTAGAGGAAGGTAGTCGATTTTTGGTCTCGCCTCGGCGAGACCAGTTGGGGTCTACAAAATGTGCCGCACGTGGTGGACTGAGATGGAAAAGTCAGCATAGTAAGAAATTGTATTTCTCTCTTCTCATGTTGAAAAACCTTAAACTCAAAAAGGTTATAAAAAGTTTCGTACCTGAACCAATTTCGTGTTTTTCGGATTCCTATATGTTTATGAACATTTGTGAACGTTTTCCGTATCGGTATGAATATGTACATTTCACGTGTTCGTATCTTGGTCGTATTTCTGGACCTATATATATTACATAAGGCTAACATAGGTATGACTCACTTAAACTGGAAATTCAGATATTATAACCGCCACAGTCATTTAGAAGTCCACCATAAAGAAATAAAACTGCCCTAAGTATTACTGGGATCTAAAAGAACTAAGACTATCACTTGTTATAAATTGGAAAATAATAAAAAGATCCTCCACGACAAATAATTTATATGGTAAGTGTAATTTATGCTTAGAAGAGAAAATATGTATATTAAAATTTTTTGATAAAAATTTACTTAATTCTCGAAAAGAAATGATTCCTGGATGTAGACATAGAACAAAGTTCTTAGTATAATTTAACTTTATACATTTTTAGAATTATGTATTCAACTAATCTTAATTAAGTGATTATGTATTCTTAATTCTATATAGTAATATATTAATCCATAATTTTTTACAAATAGAATATTGAATTAATCAATTTGATAATTCTCTAATATGGAATACAATAAAAATTAGTAGATAAAATGTATAAACATATTTTCATAATAAGATCAAATAGGAAAAAAATAACGAAAAGAATAAAAAAGAAAGATTGAATAATAAGACTTTTAATGTATGGAAATGATCCCAATAATATACCGCTTTTTACTATAGATAATCACAAGCTTAAGAATCGAACATTAAAATCTGTTATTATATTCTTTTAAATTATTAGTTACATCAACACAATATCTTTTTACAGATTATATTCTTTACTTATTACAATTACTTATCAGGCCATTGGTCTAATGAGTAGAGTGTTCACCAATAGTCCAAGAGACCGTAATTCAATCCCAGGTCGAGTCACACCAAAGTTTCAAAAAATGTTACTTGATACCGCCTTGCTTAACACTCAGTATTATAAGGTAAGAATCAAGAGTAAAGTTAATCAATCCGGGGACTGGAGTAGCGCCCTCCCCTACACCTCGGTGTAATACCTATTTAAAAGGGAGCCTTTAGGCCACCCTCGACTAATTTCACCCACCTTACAATTACTTAACGTTAGATATGGGAATTACTTATTATGTGTTTATTACGATTGGTTTAAATTTCGATTACAAAATTTTCTTAACATAAATAACTAAAATTCTTACAATATTTTGAACTATAAAAATTAAGTTTTGCAACTTAATTAATTGTTTTTCTTATATTTTTTAATGTTGATGAAACCTGATAGTCTCAATAAAAGTAGTAGATTTTTTTTTTAAGTCGTTTACCAAGAATATTTGTTCTGGGATTGGTTTTTCAAATCTTTAATGTTCCATAGAGTGTAAATTAGGGATAATAGTATATTTTTAGAATATATGTATAAGTATTATATCTTCAACTTTTATGAATTTTTTTTGTTTAATAAATAGATAAAATAAATCCTTTTAATTCAAAAAATTGAAAAATAAAAATAAAGAATTTTTTTCAAATTCCATTCTGGCCGGAAGTAATATCATCATCATCATCATCATTTCGTGCTGGTAGCACGGATAGATGTGCTTTGGGTGTGGGTCATGGTTATCTTTCGATGGCTGTTTTATTCTCTTCAATAGAAGCCACTCTTATAGCGGAAGTAATATAACATCTAATTATAATTTTGAATATCTCATCTGAAGACAATTTTTATAAAGCTTATAAGTTAAACTTATAAGAATTTGTCGGAGCCTGAAAGAAATTTATAATGATACCAAGAAAGTGAATTTCTTTCTCTTGTCTTTATATAAAAGATTTTCTAGCTCTACACGTTGAGTGTTGATGTATTGTTCATCCCAAATTAATTTTTCATCATTTGCTGTTAGTATTGAGCACTTAGATTGGATACTCCTACATTTTGAGTTTCTCCTTGGATTATATATATATACATATATATATACACGAGGATCATTGAATAAGTTTCCAGACTTTATGGGCACTTTTATTAATAGTACACACATGAAACTCTAGTCCCATTCGAAGTAATCTCCTCCGGTTGTACCGTTCCAACAACTTCTGGAAGGCCCCATCGAAGTCCTTATGTGTGAGCGTGTCAATGACCTTCGTCAGAGTCTCTTTCATCTCCTCAATTGTCTCATAACGACAGACTCTGAGCTTAGGGAATAACCAAAAGTCACTACGAACTAATTTCTGGACTATAGGAAGAGTAAGGAACTGTCTTGATGCCCATCTTGATCAAATAGTCGGTGAAAAAGGATGGAGTTGTAAACTGGTGCATTGTCCTAGTGGAAATGCCACTGACCCGATTTGAAGAGTGCTGGCCTCTTCCGACGGAATCTCTTTCTGAACCCCTTTAAAACCATAACATAGTAACCCTAACCCTAACCGTTTGGCCAATTAACTCTGGTGTATTGACTTCCTTACTCCTCCTACACCTGTCATCATTCCTCACAGACTCCCTGCCTTCCTTGAATCTCTTATGCCACACAAAAACTGATGCTCGATTTATGCAAGATGCTCCAAAACCATTCTGAAGCATTCCATACGTTTCTGTGACATTTTTACCAAGTTTAAAACAGAATTTTATTGCATATCGTTTTTCTAAAGTGTCCTCACGTCCAGATTGTATTTTTGAAATTCACCAGCTGTGACAATCAGGCTTTAGTAGGGTGTATTCCAATTGCTGCTGTAGCTGTTCATTTAAACCTGAAATCATGAAAATTGGTCAGTCATCTCATAAGATGTATAGCAATAACATAGTGAATTTTCAAGATTCTACAACAATTTTAAATGCCAGTACAAAAAAGTCTGGAAACTTATTAAAAAATAGAAATTAATTTGCTTTTTACAAAAAATGTAAAGATTTTTTCTTTCAATTGCACGTGACTCTGGAAAAATACTTTGAGCTAACTTGTAAATAAAACATCTCCCGAATAGAATAGAAAATAAATTTTAAAAGTCATTCATTCTTTAAAGAATGAATAACTTTTTAAATTTATTTTAAAAAGGGACTTTTTCACCGCTTTGTATATATGAACTCATACGCGTGTATACATACATACATACATACATACATACATACATACATATATATTACATATCAGTTAATCTCCCTCTATTCTCATCTATGTAATTATCTTCATATCTATTGAATGAAATCTCACTGAGTTGGCCGTCGAGCAAATATGTACATACATCAAATCTGTGCGGACACTAGATGCTGTCCGCCAGAAGCGATAGACGATACGAACAGGTGGCGAGAGAAAATCAAGCAATTTTAACCTATCAGCAAGACTTGATGATAAATGAGTATATATATATATATATATATATATATATATATATATATATATATATATATATATATTAAGATTGAAAGATTAAGAAAGAGAAAGAGAGATTCATTTTGGGATAGATAATCATACAACTGAAGCAGATATTATTGTTTGAACAATGCAAAAAGTCATAATAATAACTGGCTTCTCAGCACTACTGATATGCAACAATTTCTACCCTAATCAATGGCTGCATCCGGGCAACCTTCACTTCCCACTGACAGTGACTTCACTTTCCGTTATTACAATCTCGCGGAATCTCGTTCTACTTGGTATTCTGACTTTTTCAAGCAGAATACAATAACTGCGAAGCTTTAAAAATGCCCGCGCACAGCAAAAAGAAGCCCTTTTGTTTTCCTCTTACATACTTTCTGTTCGCATGCTCTGCTTTGTGAGCATAAATGGATCAGTATTTTCTAACGGCACATGATATAATGGCACACATCTTAACAGCACTCATTCTAATGACACCTGTTTTGACGGTACTCATTCTAACGCCACTACTTCATGACCCATGCGTTTTCACGATACAGTCGTTCTTATATACTTACAAAACTATTCAGAAATTAGTTCGTAGCGACTGTTAAATTGTGTCAGTGGGTGGATGATACTGCTCGATTTAAATAACTAAACTAAATCACCAGTAGTCTACAAATGAAGACAAAATAAATAACGAAACCCTGATAGTCTAATGGCCATCCTTTGAAGTTTATTTAGGTGAAGGATTTTGAGTACTTAGGAGATATTTCTCGTATGAGAGATCAAAGGGTATTTAACCAATAGAACTGATAGACGATCGGCATAGTATGTGTTTGAGCGAGATTAAATACAGTCTGAGATGGTCGGCAACCGGAAATAAAGTGTGTTTCAACGAAGGAGAGTGTATCCGATCATCAACCCGGACAATTGGAAAGTTTTGATCTCACAAAGCGAAGAGTCTAGTTGGTATCAGAAGCGTACCCCGAGAAATATCCAGCCCAGTTGGCTAGGGCTGTAGAATACACCGACTGCATCTCTGCAGAGGGATAAGATCCTGCCGTCGAGAGTCCTGCATATGACAATAAACAATCTGATGGTTTGGTTTGGTTTCTTTGTTTAATGGCATATCAACCTTTGTAGGTTATTTAATACCAATGCTAGTCTCCTAGAAGAACAGTAGTGGTACTATTTAACCCATATCTGGGAGGATAAGGGGGTTCATACCTTTCCCAAGGGTATTTGCCCGAAAGTGAACGTAATAGCGCGACTGGAGTATGAACTCGCGTACTACGATTCCGCAGTCCATCGCTTTAACCATTACACCACGAGGACACCCACTCTAAACAATCTGACGGAGATGCTCCAGTTCTGGTGCTTTAGGGAATGTAAAGTACTCTTTCGTTACCATTGCTCCCAGGTTCACTCTGTCCCAAAGTAGTAGCACCTCATAGGGTCCTATCTATGGGTCAACTAAAACTTTTTGACATTTAATCTGCGTGCAAACAAATGACTTATGCTTAATTAAATCGTTAGAAATAGAACTGTTTGATCATTTTACTGTGTATAAACAAATGACTGATGTTTAATTGAATTGTAAGTGATACATAGAACTACTTGGAACCATTTAACTATATACAAATGAATAAGTAATGCTGAAATGATTATTAGTGTTAAATAGCAATGCTTAAAAGGCCTTAACTGTGTACCTATATTGAATTATTGCTATTACATAGCAATACTTGGAACCATTTGACTGTGCGCATTTAAATGAATAGTGTTGAATAGAATAATTTGTGTTAAATAGCAATACTTGCAACCACTTCACCGTCTGCAAACAAATGATTAATATTGAATAGAATTAGTAATGTTACATAGCAATAATTGAAACCATTTAACTGTGTAGAAATAGTTGCAATACTTGTGTGCAAACAAATTAGTTCAAACTCATTTAAAAATGAAATTACCTGCAAACTATTCACTTACAAATCATATATGTATATCCATCTAAATGTGTGCGAACAAATGACTGATGTTTATTGTTACGGATTCATAGCAATACTTGAAACCATTGAACCGTGTGCAAACACATGATAAATAGAATTATTCATGTTTGATAGAAATACTTGAAACCATTTACAGTGAACAAAAAAGGGAGCAGGCTCGTTTAAAGATGTTAACTACAAAATGTGTTTACAAATCATATATTTTTAATAACAAGTGTTGATATGCCATAAAACCAAATAACCCTCACCTAAACCATCGAACTTTCTATTGAGCACCTGGTGCAGCTGCAATCAAACTATGGTCACGCTATGATCATGATTTTTCCTTTCGTAGAAGTCAACTGCTTAAGTTCAAAGCAAAACTCTAAAAAGTAAAAGCGCAGCACCTATACAACAGCAGTCTTTGAATGGAGGCGTGCTTTTATTAGTATAAATTTCGAAATTATTGAGAAAGAAAATATCTAGTAAAATACTTGTTAGGGATATCTAATAATTAGCTAATTAAAAACTGTGTCTGTTACTAAGAATCAATTGTTAATTCACACTGATTTGAAAGCAGAGAATATAAATCAATTAGAAAGAGATTTCAAATTTTAGAAACAAAATAACATTAATCGACGAAGCATCAAAATACTTCAGGACTTTTTTTATTAAACAGTAAAACTGAGAGCAGCAATAATTTCGATAACATTCAAAAGTGTCGTTCAACGAAATTTTGGTTTGTTTTCTTTGTTTAATGGCATATCAACCTTTGTTGGTTATTTAATGCCAAATGTCGAAGAACTGCCGTAATACTATTTAATCCATAGTTTAAGGAGAATGGGGCTGTTCCAAAGGAGATTAGTCTTGAGGTTAGCATAATGGCGCGACTGGAGTTCGAACTCGCTAAGAGATCACAATTCGGCTCTTTAACCATTACGCTACAGGAACTCCGCAACGAATTTGAGTATCAACTTTAATACATTTTATCTGCATTTATTTCACATAATATGAAAAAAAAAACAACTTATTTTCCGATGCTAAAATTCTTAACCAACTTGGTAACATTTAATACTACCTTTTTATTTATCTGAGAAGGATCAAATAAACAATTACTCCGTCAGTAAAGCTTAGAATACTGTGACTGCAACTTGGCCAAGAGTTTCCAACCCTCTCAAAAATGGGGGAGAGGGTGACCGTTGTAAAACACTAAACTGAACCAGACGGTGAGGCTACAGTTCTGGAGATCTTGGAAGTATAGAATACCTCTTCATCGTTATTACTCCCAGATCCACTCTGACCGGCAAGTGATAGTACCGGTTAGGGTCCTGTCTATGGATCAAATAGATCTATTTGCAAATAATTCGTATTCGATTAGCCCGTGTGAAAAAAAAGCCTCTTAAGAAACAACTATTCAGAAAATATAAATATGAACTGAGATTGAACGCGATTCCTTAACCTCTTGCCTTAGATAAACCAAGACGATTTGATATACAGTTAAAATCAATCAATACCGTTTTGTTACTTTATATATGTTCATATATATATATATATAAATATATATATATATATATATATATATATATATGGAGAGAGGGTGGGGAGATGCCCCCCGTGGGTTGGGCACTCGAATGGGGAATTGCCGGCTACCATATGCGTTTAAATGCAAAGCTCTTCTCATGAATTGAGCACTCTAGTAGCCGATGAACGTATATGAATATATACCTTTTAAAATTCCCTTCACTTATGCTGAAATGACAATGGCTAAGAGGTTAGATATCTGACTGGCGAAAAATCAGTCGGGTTTCGCTTCCAGCTTAAAGCATCTTTCGTATCAAGCTACAGTGAATATTTGTGATCCAACGAAACTGTCTGTAGATGACACTATATGTATATATACATATGTGTGTGTGTGTGTGTACAAAGAGTTGTTCATACGAGATTTAAAACGATTCGGTTTACAACATGCCCAACCATTTTTAACTGCGACATCAAACAGATCGGCAAAGATTAATACCACACGAGGCACGTAATTTAGAGGGAACGTCTTTCGTCCTATTTGCTAATTCCCTTCTCGTCTGTGAACATCGGGTTATCTAACGAAATCTTATCGGCCGACATTGATGGCTTTATTACACATTAAAAACCTTCATCTCGCTCTTAAACACAGTCTGCGACGTTGAGCGCCATGCATAAAATGTGTCTTTGTTCCAAGTGTTTGAATAATTCAGACTTTAGGCAGAGCCTCAAATGCCGCTGACGGTTGTATTAACATGTCCACACACGAACGCCTGGTAAATGACGTAATCAAGCCAAAACAATGAACAAAATAATACTTTTCCAGAGAAGGGATTAAGAGTTGTTTGCTTGTGTTCTACAGCATATCAACCCTTATAGGTTATTTAATGCCAAATCATGTTTATACTTATATATTAAATATATATGAAAACGAATAGTTTGTGGGTAACATTATTTTCAAACGACCCAAGGCTTATTTGTTTGTACACAGTTAAATAGCTTCAAGTATTGCTATCCATCACTAATAGTTTTATTGGCACACAGTTAAATTGTTTCAAGTATAGCTATAGAACACTTACTGTTTTATTTGCATACACTTAAATGGTTGGTTGGCTGGTTTCGTGATTGTATTTTATGGCATATCAACATATGAAGGTTGTTTAATGTCAAATCATGTTTACACACATATATTGAATATATATGATTTGGGAATGAATTATTTGTGAGTATCATTATTCTTAAAAGAGTCTGGGCTCATTTATTGGTCCAAAGTTAAATGGTTTCAAGCTTTGCTTACATACTTTTATTTGCACACAAACGATTAAAATATTATCTAACACAAATTGTTCTATTTGCCACAGATCTTTTCTAGTTTCGTAATCGATTAAATATTTCTATTTGAGCCATAAATAGGACCCTAACAGGTACTACCAATCAGGGTCAGAGTGCACCTGGGAATGATGGCAATGAAGGAGTACTACACATTCTCCAAAGCTCAAGGATAGGAGCCTCACAAGCAAATACAGTTTAGAGTCCAGGACAATAGTTGGGCTGTCATATCCCAATGCAGAGTTGCAATCGATGTATTCTACAGCTCAGGTCGTTAGGGCTGGAGATGGAATGAAGTTATCTGACCTCGAATTAATGAAAACTAAAGTTACTGAAATATCATTTTCATTCATATCTATATTTACCAACCCCTCCGCTCGAACAGAATATGACATAAGGTCAATTTTTAAGTGCACTTTAACAGGTTTGAATTCAGAGTATTCCTTCACCTAGACTAGTTGCCTCACCAAGGCTGAAGAACCTAGTCTGCCCTACTATTTACTCATAGCTGGAGGGAGAATAATTGGATTCATACCTTTCCCAAGGGTATTAGTGCTATGTGAAATGCAATCAGTCAGGTCCAGGATTTGAACTCGTGTCGCCGTGTCCATTTTCTACGCGATAACCATTACACCACAGGCACCACTCAATCATTATATTTCGAACTTCTACTCCTGACAAAATTATGAAATTAGCCCACTTTTAGAGACGTTCATTCAGATCTTTTTAATTTAGCAATAAATAAACTTATAACAGATAAGATGCTAAACAGTTTTATTTCTCGCCTGAAAGCTCCGGCTTAATAAAAATCATACCTTGAAAAAATTAGATTTAATTATTTAAATTTATATTTTCTCTAAGACATCCAGTTGAAAGTATTTTTTAATATCCCAATGTTGCGATAAAGTTATGGAATTCATAGACAAAAACACTAGAATTAATACTTACTTGTTCCTCGTCGAGATTCTATTGCAACCTTAATTCTTTCAGGCACGGATTTCTCTAATTGAAAGCAATATTCTTTATCAAAGTTGTTCCAACTTTCCCGAACGGCAGTCAATAAATCTTCTTTGGTGGATTGAGCTTTCTCTTTGGCTAATTTCGAATGCCACCATAAACAGAATAATTTGTATTTTTATGCCAATGCACAGTGGGGTTATCGTTCAGGTATAGTTACAATGCCTGCGAAAGTCTATCACATAGCAAGAGTTCACAGAGGATAGGACAGAGGCCAAATCAGTTCCGATCTAGTAGCACAGTGGGTTAATAGTTTATGAGGTCAACAGAACTACCAATGGTTTATAATTCAACAATCACATTAGTAGATGTCACCTCCTCCCTTCCTAACAAGAGAAGAGAGAAAAAAAATAAAACCATTGGTAAAGGTTTTAAAAGATCCCAAATCTACAGAATAATTTAAAGAATTACAATAATTCTGAAAAACACATTTACACTTAACATTTGATAAACAAGAATTAAAGTGGATCTTGTTAATATTTCAATGTTTATTTACATCATCCTTAGAAAATGTGAAAAAAATAGTTAAACAAACCAAGAATATCTAAGTTTCCTACACATACTTAAAATAGTCGGGGAGGGAAGGATTCATTATCTGTATATTACAAGATATTTCTCTAAAGAAGAAAACGTTTTCATCTAAGAAAAGAAACAATAAAATTTTAGTGAGGATTCTTCGAGAATGGTAACAATCTAGATTTTTATGCCAATGCGCAGTGTGATTATCGTTCAGGTCGGGATTGTAACAATGCCTGCTAAAAAACAGCATTGGTAAATGTTTTAAAAGACCCCAAATCTGCAGAATAAGTTTAAGGATTACAATACAAACACATGTATAGATCTGGACTGTTCGCTTTTGGTTTGGTCTGGTTTAATGGCATATCAACCATTGTAGGGTTATTTAATGCCGAATCTGGTTCATACATATATATTAAATATGATTTGTACACACATTTTGCTGATAATGTCCCTAAATGAGCCTGAGCCTATTTTTTGCACACACTTAAATGGCTTCAAGTATTTCTATCTAACACGAATAATTCTATTTACTATTAATCATTTATTTGCTCACTGTTAAATGGTTCCAAGTATTGCAATGTATCACGAACAATTCAATTGAAAATCAGTCATTTGTCATCCACAGTTAAATGATCAAACAGTTTTATTTCTAACAATCTAATTTAGCATGAGTCATTTGTTTGCACACAGTTTAAATGTCGAACAGTTCTATTTGGACTCTATCAGGTGTTACCACTCCGGACCGGAGTGGACCAGAGAGCGATGGCAATGATAGGGTACTACGCATTCCCCAAAACTCCAGCATTACTGAAATCTCGCCATCAGACTGTTTATTGTCCTATCTAGGACACTCGTTTGGAGGGTTTTAACCCTCTGCAGAGATGCAGTCTGTGTATTCTTCAGCACAAGCCGACTAAGCTGTTCAGGTAAGGGATATAAAATGACTGATTTCATATACCTTACTTTTACCCGTTTTGTGTCCATCTTAAGTCATTAAAATTTATCTGATCGCGAGACTCTAGCTCTGGGTATCTGGAAAGTGTGGTGTACCTCTTCTTTGCTATTTTTTCCTGGTTTATTCAGATCCTAAGTGGTAATATTTGTTTAAAAATCATTCGTATTCGATAGTTGGTTAGCTGTTTGGTTTTTATGGCGTACCAACCTTTGTAGGTTATTTAAAGCTAAATCCATTTTTAAACAAATGATCAGTTCATTTTCAAACAATTCAGTTTAGAATGAGTACAAAGTTTAATTGTCTAAAACATTTCTATTTCAAGCTATTCAGGTTAGTTGGTTGGTTGTTTGGGTTTTATGGCATATCCATCTTTGTAGGTTATTTAACGCCAAATCCATTTTTATGCAAATAATCAGCTCTATTTCAAATAATTCAGTTTAGCATGAGTACACAGTCTAATTATCAAAAGAATTCTATTTCAAGCTATTCAGTTTATTCATACAGTTCTAATTCAGCTAATTCGGGGTAGTATACAGGGTTGTTTACACACAGTTAAATATCAAAACAGTTCTATATTAAAAATTCAATTTTGTGTACGTACAGTTTCAATGTCAAAAAAGTTCTATTTCAAACAATTCAGTTTACTATAAGCACGCCGTTTAAATATAAGTACAGTTTAATTGTCAAAAACATTTCTATTTCAAGCTATTCAGTTTAGTCAAACAGTTCTAATTCAAACATTTCAGTTTAGCATAAGTATGCTGTTGAGTTCTATTTAACCCAGACATAGGAACCTATCAGTTGCTACCACTCCGGGCCAGAGTGGACCTGGGAGCAATGGCAATGAAAGGGTGCTCTGCATTCCCCAAAGCTCCAGTATCACTGGAACCTCACCATCAGATTGTTAAGTGTCATATACAGGACACTCATTGGAGGGGGGGTCTTACCTCTCTGCAGAGCTGGTCTGTGTATTCTACAGCCCCAGCCAACTGGGCAATCGTATTCGATAGGACCGCGTGCAAAAGAAGTCCTTAAGGAACAATTACACAAAAATGTAAATATGACCGTTCAATGAACCCGATTAGGCATAGAATAAGCCCAGACGAATTGAGATGCCATTCAAATAAATCAATCCGTCAATCAATGATTTTTAAAAACTTTAATTTTACTACTTCGAGTTTGGAAATTAATAAAATCAAATATTTACTCGTTTTTTAAGCGTTTCAAAAAAATCACAATACTTGGGTGTCAGTCCTAAAAAGTTTGTCCAAGATAAGCACTTTTCTATGCTTTTTAAGCTATACAGTTTTTGTCATTTTAAATCGAATTCTAACAAATTGCCTTAATATAAAGTATTTATGAAGTGTTCTTTCCAATGGTGTAAGATTTCTTGAATTCTCTCTGCTGAATTCTGAAATTGTTATTCAGTATTTAAAGAATAACAAAAATCAAGATATTAATCAAAGAAATTCTTCTAAAAATTGCATTTTTTATTTACACTCAGCTCATTGGCTAATTGTTAGAATGTTCGCCAATGATCCGGGAGACCTGGGTTCAATCCCAGGTTGAGTTATACCAAAGACTTTAAAAATTGTACTTGATACCTCCTTGCTTAACAATGTAAGGTATGTATCAAGGGTAAAATGGAGCAATCCAGGGAAAGGAGTAGCGTACTCCCCTACGCCATGGTGTAGTAGCTATTGAAAAGGAAGCCTTCTGGTCGCCCTCGACTATGGTCGCCAACTTTACTTTACTTAAGCGTTTCAATTGGATCAGAGATCACCGAAAGGAGGTTAGTGTCTCGTGGCGTAACGGTTAACGCACTGGTCTGTGACAAAGTAGTAAGCGAGTTCGAACTCTAGTTGTGCAATTTCGCTCACTTACGGATTTATACCCTCGGGGAATTTATAGTTCTGCTTCCGGTTTCTTTGTTTAATATCATATTAACCTTTCTGGATTATTTAATACCAAAGCCATCTTTGTAGAAGGACAGTAAGGGTATTATTTAACCCATATTTCGGGGGATAAGGGGTTCATGCCTTTCACAAGTATCTAAAGATACTTTAAGAATCTAAAAGTAAACTTAAGAGACCAACTCGGGTTCAAAATCTCTTAATAAGATGTTGCAATTCTGCAGGTTAGTCACTACACCACATGAACTCTCACCGGGAAGGTATGGACCCCTAATGCCCCCAACTAGGGGTTGAATAGTACCACTATCTTATTTACGAACTCCTCCACTCGGACAGGATATGACACAAGGTCAATTTTTAAGCGGAGTTTAACAGGTTTGAATTCAGAGTTTTCCTTCACCTAGACTAATTGTCTCACCAAGGCTGAAGAGCCTAGTCTGCCCTACTATTTACCCATTGCTGGAGGGAGAATAATTGGATTTATACCTTTCCCAAGTGCTATGTGAAATGCAATCAGTCTCATCCGGGATTTGAACTCGTGTCGCCGTGTCCATTTCCTACGACGATAACCATTACACCACGGGCACCTCCAGTACCACTATTATTATTCTACAAGGATGGCAATGGCACCGAATAACCATATAAAAACAAAGAAAACAAACCAAACCAAAACAAACCAAAGGTCACCGAACAAACCCGAATCAATATTCCTTACGCCACATTCGGTAATGGTTGTTTTGTTGCTTTGTTAGTGTTTAATGGTATATCAACTCCTTTTGGGTTATTCAATGCCAATTTCTGTTTTATGATGTGTAAGTGAATAGGCTGTTGGTAACTTTATTTTTAAACAAGTAATTAGAACTCATTTATTTGCACACAAGTAAATTCTTTTAAGTATTACTCATCATCATCTACAACTCACGCTGGTAGCACGGATTTCCCTGACTTTCTCTATCTCTATTTCTCTCTCTCTCTCTCTCTCTCACACACACACACACACACACACACACACACACACACACACACACACACAAGTCTTTGCGGCACGTCCATGTGTAGGAGTCCCCAAGAAAATGTCGCTGAGTTCGTCCTTACTTCTCCGGTAGTACCTCGCATGCCTTGTTCGTCTTATTTAAATGGTTTGTGAGATGGGAGGAAAGTGGCCTGACAGTTGCGGTTTTACTTCCAGGATTCGTTCAAGATAACACGGAGGGTTTTTGGATAGTTTCCATCAAGCCTTTTCCCTGTGCATTTTGTTAACGTCCATATGGTGCATCCGTATAGTTGTATGGACACAGTTACAAGAAATCTCGTTTTATTTTGTTAGATAGATCAGATTTTCATAGGGGTGTCCTCGTGGTGTAATGGTTAAAGCGATGGAATTCAAACTCCAGTAAGTGAGTTCGAACTCCAGTTCCGCTATTACGTTCACTTTCGGGCAAATACCCTTGGGAAAGGTATGAACCCCCTTATCCTCCCAGCTATGGGTTAAATAGTACCACTATTGTTCTTCTAGGAGAATGGCTTTGGCATTGAATTACCTAACAAAGGTTGATATGCCATTAAACAAAGAAACCAAACCAAACCAAGATTTCCATATGATCGATAATCTGTCAATACCAGTCCATGCCTTCGCTAGGCGTATGTTGACATCACTCTCAATAGATAAGATGTTACTGCCGAGATATATGAACAGGTCTACTAATTTTAGAGGCTTGTCACTAAGAGTTTAGATGCCGCTTGCAATTTTACACAAACGATTCCATTTCATCTTAATCATTTGTTTGCACACAGTTAAAAGTTTTCAAGTATTGCTATTTACCATGAATAATTCTATTAGAAATTCTATCTATATTCAATCTAATATTAAGAATTTGCACACGGCTGTATAGTTTCAAATAAATAAGAATAATTATAATCCTTAGTAAATTATTGAACAGTTTTATTTGACCCATAAAGCTGAGTGAACACAAAACAATAATTTTTTGTAGATAAGCAATAAAAAATTGTGCATCCTTCAAATACTAGGCTATAGAATTCACCGACAACGTCTCTGCAGAGGGGTAAGACACCCACTAGTGAGTGTCATGGATATGACACTAAACTGCTCCTGATGGTGAGGTTCCAGTCTTAGAGCTCTGAGGAATGTGGAGTAACCCTTCATTGCCGGATTGGGAGTACCTGTTGGGAGTTAGGGTTCTGTCTACGGGTCAAATAGAACTATTTAACAGTTAACAAAAACTGAATTATTGGTATTACATAGCAATACATGGGACCGTTTGATTGCGTGCAAATGAACTGATAGTGTTGAATAGAATTATTAGTGTCAGAAATATTTGAAACCATTGAATTGTGTGCAAACAAATGAGCTCTGACTCTTTGAAAAATATTATCTACTAACTATTCGTTTATAAATCCCATATATTTAAAATTATGTATATGTATAAACAGGATCTGGCATTAAATGACCTACAAGGGTTGATATGCCATAAAACCCAGCCAACTAACTTTAAATAGGAATGATTATCGTAAACTTTAATAAAAATTGGCAAATCTCCTTTGTTTTTTTTTATAATGGCCAACTTACAACGCGTATGTAATATGGGAAAGTTCTGATGATTCCCCCTTTCGGAAAATCAAACAAATACGAACAAAATGTAAATATATGTAATAAACAGACAAAGAAAGAAAGAAAGAAGGAAAGAAAGAAAGAAAGAGATGGAGTGCTTCAATCCCTTGAACAAATAAACGCATTTGCCTATCCTTTTTCTTGTTCAAACATCAATTTTTCTCCAACAACAAACGATAATAAATGTTCTTTTTCTTTTTTTTTTTTTTTTTTTTTTTTTTTTTGAAGTGCTATCTAAAGATGGCCGAACGAATTCTGTGAGGACATTAGGATCGGCTTTGCTTTTAAGAAATTTGATCAGCTTGACAAGCCTCCTCAAATAAAAATAATGTGCTACATCGAACGCTAATATCCTTCGTTTAATTGACAAATCCCTGTGCTCCTTTAAAGATTTTCTTAAATCTTAGACGCTATCGTACTACGACGCCAATAAATGACTAGAATAACTTTAAAAGTATCCTTGATGAATTAGAGAACTGATACACCTAGTCTTAGAATTCCCTATCTGTATCCTCTGCCGAGGGGTAAGACCTCTCCAAAAGAAAAAGGTTGCCTTGGATATAGCACCAACTTACATTTGGTGGTGAGACTTGATCTCAGGGATATTTGGATCTCTCTTTCATTGCCATGACTTCCAGGTCTACTCTAACCAGAGTAATAGTACTTGTTAGGATCCTATGTATGAGTCTCATAAATCACCTTAAAATTACTTGTATTCGATTGGACAGTGTACAAAAAATCTCACAAAGCAATAACACAAAAAATGCAAATATGAACATACAATGAACGCGATTCCCTAACCTCAACGCATAAAATATCCATAAACAGTTGACATGCCGTTAAAATCAATCATTCAGTCGACATAATCAATTGCTAAGGGATTTTGGTTACTGATTAGCACGCTGTAACTTTAAAAACCATGAAATTTGCTTCAAAAGTTTTTGTTCATATCTTTCTCCTAGAGAGAACTACATTTTCAAAATAAGTTCAAAACATTTGCCTTCATTTCCGTCATTAAGGGTTCGTGAAGGTTCCCGAGTTCGACAAACGCCTGAAGAAGTCCGGAGGACATATCGGCCGAAACGTTGTGGAATTAACAATATAGATGAAGACCGAAAACCCTTAATGATAAAAATCATCAAGCTTCATCTCAGAAATTTAGACAACTAATTTGCCTTCATTTTTTAGATCATTTTTTGTGTCTTGGGTACATCACAAAACTGCATGCGATGGTGAGGCCCCATTTCCGGACCTTTGAGGAGAATGCATTTATCCTAACCCTTCACAACAAACAGGATACGACACAACATTTATCTTTCAAGCGGAGTACATCTGGTTTGAATTCAGAATATTCCTTCTCCTAGACTGGGGGTATGTGAGATGTTGGGTATTCATGTATGTGTCTTGAAATATATGTGTGTGTTATATATGTGCACCTGTGGTCTATGTATTCATGTGTGTGTGTGTGTGTGTGTGTGTGTGTGTGTGTGTGTGTGCGTGTGTGTGTGTGTGTTATATCTCTTCTTATAAGATTTTCCTATCTGTTAATTTCTTTTTGCTTCCTCCGTAATTAAAAAAAAGGGTTTATCCCGTTAAATGATATGTTAAAAAATCTTTTCAGAAAACTTCTCAGCCGGAATGTACGTATTTTTTTTTTTTTTTTTTTATGTTGAAATTCATTACAAAACCAAAAAATTTTTTGAATGGAAAAATCGAAAGTGTTAATGAAAAAAAACAAAAAAACAAACAAACGAAATGACTTATTTGAATAGTGATTGTCAGCCGTTGGCATTTCTTCTTCTTCTTCTTCTTCTTCTTCTTCTTCTTCTTCTTCTTCTTCTTTTTTCTTTCTTTCTTTATTCTTTCTTTCTTTTTTCTTTCTTTCTTTTACTACGACAACGGCCACATCTTTCTTTCTTTCTTTTTCTTTTCTTTCTTTCTTTCTTTCTTTCTTTCCAATTATGACAACCACGATGTCAACTTTTTCCTCTTTTTTCTTCTTCAACTTCTTTCTTTCTTTCTCTCTCTCTTTCTTGTTTTTTACTATTACAACGACAACATCGATAACTGCTTTTTTTCTTTTCTCCACTTCTTTCTTTCTTTCTTTCTTTCTTTCTGTTAGTCTCATTTTCTTTTTACATTTCTTCTTTCTTTCTATTTTTTTACAATTACCACTACAAGAGAGACGACTACTTTTTCTTTCTTTCTTTCTTTCTTTTTACATTTCTTTCTTTCTTTCTTTCTTTCTTTCTTTCACTTAGTCTCTCATTTTCTTTCTTTCTTTCTTTCTTTCTTTGCTTGTTTCCATGTTTGTTTCTTCGTTTATTTGTTTCTTCATTTCTTTCCACATTTTATTTTTATTTATCTTTTATGTTCATTTAATTCAATTTCTTTCTTTCTTTCTTTCTTTCTTTCTTTTATATTATTACTTCTTCAACAACGACTTATAGTAATTTTTCTTTTTGTATTTTCTTCTTTTTCTTCTTTTTGTCTTTTTTCTATTACTAGCAAAGTGATACTAATCACTGTTCCTAAAACTACTTCTTCTTTACAACTCCTTTTTTGTTATTTTTCATCTTTTTCATCGTTCACCCTGAATATTTTTCTTTAATTCTCATATTTCTTCTATTTTTCTTCCTTCCTTTTTTTTCTTTCATTATTGATTTCTTTGCCCTATCTGATTTAAGATTCCTTACTTTTCGTTTCTTTTCTTATTTCTGGCCTTCTGAACTCTTAGTTCGATTGTGTCTTTCCTTTCTATACCTTTATCTCCATTTCACCCCTCTACAAGTCTACCTCTTTGCATTTTATTTGCAATTCAACCTAAAATAAAAAACACAAACAGATATCGAAAATATTTTAGTTAAGTTTTGAGGCTTTTCAGCATGGAAAACATCATTACTTATTTCCGTACATAGGGTAGCTCGTGAAAAAATAAATCACAATTTAAAAACGTTTTGATTTTTTCAATTCATTTTCCATCTTCCCCTCCTCTCTCTCTCTCTCTCTCTCTCTCTCTCCCTCCCCCTCTCTCTCTATATATATATATATATCTGTCGGTTGGACTTAGAACAGGTTGACTGCATCCCCTATGGAATGAAGTAAGACACTTAAAAAAACGGGTGTCCTTAGTAGCACACGGAACCTGATGACTCGGCTCCTGTACTGGAAATCTGAGGAGTGAAGATAACTACGTCGATACCATTACTCCTAGGTTCACTCTAGTCCGGAGAGATAGAATCTGCTTGAGTATCATCTATGGATCAAATAGATCTGTTTAAAAATTATATGCATTCGAAAAGAAAAAAGAAAAAAATGTTATGTAACAACTGCACAAAAATGTATATATGAATGTTTTATGAACATGATTTATTAAACTTTGCAAATAAAATAACTCTATTAATGTATCATTAACAACAATCAACTAACCATAGTTAAATACATAACCACACAAAACGTATAACTACTGAAATAAGATACGTATAGAGACGATATCAACCATAAATTAGTACAACGTTAACAATTTACTAATAAAATTTTCTTCTTAACAAAAAGTAATTTTACGTATATATATATTTATATATATATATATATATATATATATATATATATATATATATATAAGTTTTTTTTAATACTTTTAGGCTATCTTGTAAAAGTTTAGGTTGATTTGTTTGTTTGTTTGTTTGTTGCATATGTACCCTTGTAGGTTATTTAATGCCAAACCCTGTTTATATATATATATATATATATATATATATATATATATATATATTAAATATATAACTCTTCTTTGGGTTGGGTTCTGTGGCATATCAATTCTTGTGGGTTATTTAAAGCCAAATCCTCTTTATACATATATATTAAATATATAAGATTTGGTTGGGTTGGGTTTTATAGCATATCAATTCTTGTTAGTTATTTAATGCCAAACCCTGTTTATATATATATATATATATATATATATATATATATATATATATATATAACACTTCTTTGGGTTGGGTTCTATGGCATATCAATTATTGTGGGTTATTTAAAGCCAAATCCTCTTTATACATATATATTAAATATATAAGATTTGGTTGGGTTGGATTTTATAGCATATCAATTCTTGTTAGTTATTTAATGCCAAACCCTGTTTATATATATATATATTAAATATATAACACTTCTTTGGGTTGGGTTCTATGGCATATCAATTCTTGTGGGTTATTTAAAGCCAAATCCTCTTTATACATATATATTAAATATATAACATTTGGTTGGATTGGGTTTTATGGCATATCAACCCTTGTAGGTTATTTGATACCAAATCTTCTTTATACATACGAATCAAATATATATGATATGTAAACTCTCTTCGTAGATAATTTTTAACGAATCAGAGCAGGGTTTTTTTTAATTACAGTAAAATGGTTTCAAGAATTTCTAACATGAATAATCTTTTTAACTCTTAATTATTTGTATGCACATAGTTAAATTGCATCAAAACCGGGCCATTGGCCTAATGAGTCGAGTGATCGCCAATGGTCCGGCAGACTGGGGTTCAATCCCAGGTCGAGTCATACTAAAGACTCAAAAAATGGTTCTTGATGTTGCCTTACTTAACAATCATCATTATAAGGTAAGGATCAAGAGTAAGGTAGAGCAATCCAGGGAATGGAGTGGCACCTTCCCCAAAAAGGAAACCTTTGGGTCACCCTCGACTAAGGTCGCTGACTTTGCTTTTACTTTTTATTATGTATCACTAACAATTCAATCAAACATCGGTCATTTGTTTACATAGTTCTATTCCCAACAATTTGGCTTAATGTGAGTCATTTGTTTGCACACAGTTTGAACGTCAAACAGTCCCATTCGACAGATAGATAAGGCCCAGTCAGATGCTACCACTCCGGATCAGAGTGAACCTGGAAGCAACAGTAATGAAAGGCTACTCCGCATTCCCCGAAGTTCCAGGGCTGGAGGTTCACCATCTTATGCGGTTTAATGTTAAATCCTGGACCCTCATTGGGAGCGGGTCTTACTCCTCTGCAAAGATGCAGTCGGCGTATTCTACAGCCCCAGCCGACTCGGCTTCAATCATTTTTATTTGTTGAATTTGACTTTAGGGTAAGGCTTCAAGGTAAAGCTTCAGGAGTGTATAGTTCGTGAGGTCAAGCATTTGGACGATATGATGGTGATTTCAGTCATAAAATTAAATGGCCAATATTGCTCTTTTTTTTTTTCTTTTTTAGTAAAATGAAATTTTTAATATGATTTACGTTGCTTTTTTAATTTATGTTTCATAGCTTATACAATTAAGATTTCTTATGAGAATTTATCAACTAACAAGAAGTCAGGCTACGGTCTTATTGATACTCCCTTGTATTAAAGTGGTATGATAGTGATCATCATAATACATAGATATGTTGACCTGAGGTCAAATCCTGGGTGAGGCTGTTTGCATTTCCCATACCACTAACATCCTTTGGAAAGGTATGTGTTTACCCAACCCCTCTGCACAAGGTCAATTTTACACGGAGTTTAACAGGTTTGAATTCAGAGTTTTCCTTCTCCTAGACCAGTTGCCATACCAAGGGTAAACAGCCCATTATGTCCTACTATTTATCCATAACTAAAGGAAGAATAGTTAGATTCATTCCTTCCCCAATTGTATTAGTGTTATGGGAAATGTGAGCAACCTCATCTAGGATTTCAACGCGCGTCGGTGTGTCCATTTCTTACAATGGTAACCATTACACTACAAGCGTCTTGTTAGTGTGTGCGTGTGTGTGTGTGCGTGTGGAATTGAGGTCTCGGCAACTGTTGAACGGATGTGTGTAAACAATAGTAATTGTGATTTATAACCGTTTAAAATTTACTTCGCAGCTAATATCTCCTCGTGGCTGAATGGTTAGAAGCTTTGGCTTGGCGTTTGAGTCAACCGGGTTTCGATCCCAGCTACGGGAAGATACTGTCTAGCCACACTGATGAGTTCTGATAGAACGAAACAGATCTGTCTGTGGATGACTATATATATATATATATAAGAGCAGAAGTACTCAGTATGTCTACAAATGCTTTGGAAGGTTTGCTTCCCAATCATGCAAGTTTTTGTGGAACCAAATTGAACTAATACACTAATTGCGTACTTATAAAAGAAAGTTAATTAAACTTATCACAAATAAAAATCAAACATGAATTTAAAAAGTCTAACTTATCAACATGGTGTACTTGGGCAGCAGTTTTGATTACAAACTCATCTGAAGATCGCATACGTGAAATCCACAGTCGTGAGTTTTTTCAACTAAGTTATCGCGATATAGCTCTGCATGTTTGTGGATAGAGCACGGTATTATACTGATTTAAAATGATATAAGCGGTAACTTTTAAATGGTATATATATATATATATATAATTTACAAAGCCAGTTATATAAAGCATCAAGCACTTCGTATTAATATCCGGAAGAATAACTTGCACCGGCTGTTTTTATGTTATACCTTGCTAAAAATCTTCACCAAAAATCTGGTCACTAACATGTCACAACTATTCATTAAATAGATGCAAGTGATAAGTGAACACTGAGTACCATCGCCTTCTTTTCATCAAGGAAGCCTGAAAATGCTGTTACTATCGTAATTATCTTTGACAGTGGTCAATTAGATATTGTTAAACTCATCCCTCTTCCTCCCAAAACGAGGCAGGAATCATTTTTATTTATATTTTCTTTTTTATTCACCGTTCATATCAGAATTTGTTTTAGGCTTTTGCCTTGATTACATCGATAAAAACTAATCAGTTTGCATTCTACACAACGACTTCGTTTCGACTTGTTTCGACTCGTTTCTCTTTTTAGCCACCACCTACCTTCCTTAATCTTGATTTCAAGATTTGCATTGTATTTCATAGGATGCAAATGCGGAATGCTCTCTGTATAAGGCTTCGCTCAGAGCTAACAATTAACAGCCATATTTCCACGTCTTCATGACTTAGGAATCGGATAGAGTCAAGAAGAAGCCATCTTCCTGCACATCCGGTGAACAGCTGGTATCTTCTGCATCGACCTCCTTTTAATAGCTGAGCTTCTTAAACGCAATAGAAGCTGGACTTGTTCTGACAACGTCACTCATTCTATACTTTTCGGATGAGTCTAAAGTTTTGCAATATTTTGCTACGTGCTAGTTTGCCGCGTGTTTGTCACGTGATTGAAGCCGTTCAAGCCATGGTTGGTAACCACTATGGATGGTAGTGTTTGGGTAATTGGACCGCTCTCACGTTGCGCATTGGACCGCTCTCACGTTGCGCAATGAATGTGCTACGTATTCTAATTCACGAGCTTATTCTTTACGAGTTCGAACTGGATCGCAATGCCGCGGAAGCAACCAGAAATATTTGTGCAAAAAGAAAAGGCGAAGTTGATGACTGTACAGTAAGTAGATGGTTCAAGAAATTTTGCTCGTATTGCAAGAACAGTTGTCGCATATCGGACCGCTGGACAAACAACGAAAAACTCGTAGAAATGTAAAAATATAATTTATATTTTTATTATTCGACGGCGACGATTGTATGTAGTAGGAATACAGTCAGAAATATTCTGCACATATCTTTCTTCTATGGCGGGAACCCTTTTTGTGAAGTTGTGCGACAGTCGGAGAACACACACGAGGAGCTGACAGGTCTGCTTGAGAGATCAGCGGGTCTCTGCCTTCGCTTGAGAGACCAGCGGATCTCTCCTCTTCGTTTGAGCGACCACTGGATCTCTGCATTCGGTCCAAATTTACAGACCTTATATTGTCTTTTCAAGTCCCATGTGGAAGTATGAACATCCTCTTCGCTTCACGTATTTTTCTGTTTATGGCTGATAATCGGAACTTACATACTTCCGGGTTTTTTTTTCCGGAAATTTGTTGATCTCATCTGCGAACGGAAATATCAGTCACTCTATCCATAGGCAATAAATTATATTCTCACCATCATATTTTATATTTCTCTTTCCTGTGAAAACATTTTGTTGATGTTATCTTGCGACCACATTGAATCTGCTAAGTTCATCGTCGCCAGCTACGCTAGTATATTATACAGTAACGATAAGGCAAGGCCAGGAAGGCCTAAAAACATGGATTCTATGACCGTGCTCCAAGCCATAAAAGTGAATCCGACGAGTAGCACTCGAAGAGTATCAGACGAGCTTGGCATCTCACAGTTCAGTGTGGTTCGTCTCCTTCATGCCCTCGGTAATAGCATCCACAGCTGCCGTCGAATTGTGCCAAACGTTATCAAAATATTACAAAACTTTTGACTCACCCTAGTAAAAGAAAGATTATTCAATTTACAATCAAGATAGAACAATAGGTTGACAGACTATCTTCTAAACATTGTTTCGTCTGGTATATAAGGACTCACTCAGATCTTTTACAACCCTGTCAGCGGGGCTTAGGACACGCTGACTGTATCCCCTGCTGAGGAGTAAGACCCTTGACCCTCAAAAAGGAATGTCCTTTTTTTACATATAGTTAGGACTAAAACTTATAGTTTCATGCTTTTTTTCATGAACATTAACGCTATTTATGAGCCAGTCTCCTGGGGCTGCAGAATCCACCGACTACATGTAAGACCCCCCCCCGCAACGAGTGTCCTGAACAATCTGATGGTGAGGTTCCAGTAATGCTGCAGCTTTGGGGAATGCATAGTACCCCTTCATTGCCATCACTCCCAGGTCCACTCTGGCCCAGAGTGGGTTAGATAGAACTCGACTGTATACTTATGCGAAACTGAATCGTTTGAATTAGAACAGTTTTGAAATTTAACTGTATGTCAATAAAAACTGTACATATGCTAAACTGAATTGTTTGAAATAGGTATGTTTATATGTATAAAAATAGATTTTGCATTAAATAACCTACAATGGTTGATATGCCATAAATCCCAGCCAAACCAAAACAAATTAACGTCACTTAGACAGCGGTTGTGTCGATACTGCTATATGGAAGCATCACATGGACGCTAACTAAGCGGCTGGAGAGGAAACTAGACGGAAATTACACAAGAATGTTGAGAGCAGTATTGAACAAGTCCTGGCGACAACACCCCACGAGACACCAACTATACGGACACTTGCCCCCCATCACGAAAACTATACAAGTTAGACGAACCAGACACGCGGGACACTGCTGGAGAAGCAAGGACGAGCTCATCAGCGATGTATTCCTGTGGACCCCCACATATGGATATGCAAAAGCAGGACGACCAGCACGAACTTACATACAGCAACTATGTGAGGACATAGGATGTAACCCTGAAGACCTGCCGGAGGCGATGAATGATAGGGAGAAGTGGCGAGAGAGGGTCAGGGATATCCGTGCTGGCGGCGCGACATGATATATATATATATATATATAAATTAAAATGTATATATATGTATAAAGTGTCATCCGCAATTTTAAACTCTGTCATCCCAGAGTTAGATAATCCTATCAATGGGTCTAATAGATCTATTTCTGAATTATTCGAGTCCGATAAAAATGTCTGTAAAAAATCTTAAGTAACAAGGACATGCGATCTTCTTACCTTTAGACATAAAATAACCCTGGATGGGTTGACATACTCATACTTCTGTACCTCGTTAAGCTATGTGGAAATAAAGGGCTAGATAGATTCTTTAACCTTGGCACGGCAACCAATCTAGGAGAAAGAAAAGTCTGAATTCAAACCAGCTGTCCTCCGCTTTCCGTGGGTTGAGTAAATACAACATATGCAGTGAAAGCGTTGGCTCTCTTTAGATCACCAAAGTTAAGCAACGATGAATGAGATGGATGAATGATGGATGACTTCTTAGAAACAGCAAGTACTGCTGGGAAAGATGGGCTAGTTGGGAAGGCCTGCTGGAAAGTGGTTCTAGTTTATTTTCACGTCTATATGATATTAATTTTGTCACGGGTGAATTTATTAGCGATCATATTTATTTATTTATTTTTAGTTAATTTATTTATCATTTTATTCTATGCGAGTTTTTCACACCAGCGTTGAAGTCCAAGTGACGACAAGTGTCCTCAGGTGTCCAGGACTCTTCTCAGTATTCTAGCCGATCTTAACAATGCTGTGGTCAGGATGATCTCGATTCTTTCCGCTAGTTTTTTTTTTTTTCTCAAGCCTTTGGGGACGGTGCACCAATTACAGTTGCTATCGGTTGCGTTCTGGTTAGTGAACGCTTGTAATATTAAATAAAGGACAAACCACGATATGAGAGGAAATAGAGATATATTCTCAGGAAAAAGTATATACAATAGAGAGACTATTAGTAGACAAGAACATGGGATTAGTGAATACAGAATAAAGATATAGTCCAACGATTGTATTGGCTTCTGTTATTACGGTAGCAAGTAAGGTGATCTAGTGCGATCTCCAGTCTCCAACGCTCTAATACTATTCCTATAAGAAGCTGCTCTTCACCTTCTAGTCTGCCCTGGTATTAGTAGCTACTGCTATATATGGCAGATGGACTAGTTCATTGTGTGGAAAAAGGTGGGTGATACCCAACACTATCAAACTCACCTGTTATATTTTGACCTTCGACCCAGCCCCAAAATACTATTCCAAGGTGATACACCGGAAGGAAGTGACACATTCCAATGGCCAGTAATCGAAAGAGATCGCGTGGGTGGATTAAGGCTTATGATATGGGACAAGGTGAAGGTCCCATTGTGCTACTACAGTGATGCACCGGGAGAGATAACCTCTGAACTGCATGAGAGTTATTTCCGCTTGATGACGATTAGACATTCGATTTCAAAGATCCAGTGGGCGATCGTGTAGGCGTTGAATTATTATATAATTGAGTTGAGTTGGGTGCCAAAGCAGTTGCCGCAGACTTCCAGAGAGTTAGAGACGAGATGTGGTAAGGAAAGCCACACCAGGCCGATGGGGCTTGAAGCCCTGATGAACTGGGGTCCAGAGAAGATGCTGATAAGATGCAGTAAAGAAAGCCAGCATCCAGCAGTGGACCCCAAGACCTCTGGTTGAGCATCTAAGAGAACAAGAAAGACACAACGTGACGGTCATAAGTAGTGGAGGTCAAAATATGAAGTTTATGTTCGGTCTCCAGCATCCTCTCACATGCAAACCTTGAACAAGCCTTTCGAACCCTTGCAATAAAGTGAGAGGTGAATATTTTTCTAAAGAAGTCTTCTTGCGTCTTCCTTTCTGCGTCTTTATCATGCGTCGTTTATTCATGCGTCTGTCTTTGATGTTATGTCGTTGTGATGCTGAATGATGATGTAGATGACTATAAAACACACCCTCATGTTTCACAGCTTTTTTAGTTCTCTTACAAGTATTTGTCTATCTTTTTTCGCATTCTTTTATTTTAACTCTGGGGTCGATCGGAACTGCAAAATCCACCAGATGATAAGTTCTTTTTTCTTCTTAATCAACACGAGGTCTTGTCTTCTGGTTGGGATTAGGTGATTTTTTTCTATCTCAAAATCTCAGAGAATTTTTTGCGTCTCATTCTCTCGGACGGATTCTGCTTTGTGCATATACTATTTGTTAGTATGATCAAATTTTAATCGCTTGCGCATTTCCCATTGGATCACCTTTCCCAAACAGTGATGCCTACTCTTGTACTCCTTTCGTGCCAATTTGCTGCATCCTCTTACTATGTGGTTAACCATTTCATTTCTGTCTCTACATAGCCAATACTTCCTATTCTTTTACGTATTAGCAATTTTCGCTTTTATAAAATTGGTCATTATGGCCATAATGCTATAACGACCAATTATAAAGCGAAAATTTCTTATCATTATTATAATTAAATTATCATTATTATTAACAATTCATTATTATTATTATTATTATTATTAGTTTATTATCAACTTATCATTAGTATTAGTATTAATCTATTATTATCATTATTATTTGTTTGCAAAAATAAATTTTGTTTTGGTTTGGTTTTGTTGTATGGCATATCGACCCTTGTTGGTTATTGAATGGCATATCTTGTTTTTTCATATGTATTAAATGTATGATTTGTAAACACATTTTGTAGATACACAGTTAAATGATCAAACAGTTCTATTTCCAACAATTCAATTTGGCGTAAGTCAAGGTTAAATGATTCCAAGTATTGCTACGTATAACTAAAAATTCAATTAAACATCAATCATTTGTTTACACAATTAAATGATCAAACAGTTGTATTTCAAAAGTATTGTTATGTATCACTAACAATTCAGTTAGATATCAGTCATTTGTTTACACGCAGTTAAATGATCAAACAGTTGTATTTCTAACAATTCAATTTAGCATTAGTCATTAGTTTATACACAGTTTAAATGTCAAACAGTTTCATTTGACCCATAAACAGAAGTGATGGTAATGAAGGGGTATTCTGCATTTCTCAAGGCCTCAGTATTACAGGGGCCTTACCATCAGATTGTTATATCATATTTAGGACACTCGTTGTGGGGGATGTCTTACTTCTCTGCAGAGATGCAGTCGGTGTATTCTGCCGCCCCAGTCGACTGGGCTAAATAAATTTTCGATTTACATCCTTTATATGGAGTCACGTTTAGTTTTCTCTAATATCAAATTCTTTTCTGTCGATTCTTGCCTTACTGAGTATAACAGATTTGAATTTGCAAAGCGTGTGCTGAATTGAATGTCTTCCAGAAACTATGTTACCCAACGCACTGATAACTCCCGGTATGATTTTGTTGAGATATTCCATATTCACTCTCTAGCGAGATCTTTGTATTTAACTATCTTTTCCTTGCCTATACATATTACAATCGACTGGTACGGCTACATCTATAACAATGCTTTCTTTGGAGGTTTTGTCCAAAACATTATTTTTATTTTACTCCTTAGGGAGTTTTTCACTTAAATGTAAAAACAGCTCTATTTTAAACGATTCAGTTTAACATAAGTACACAATTTAAATGTCAAGACAGTTTTATTTCAAACTATACAGTTTAGCATAAGTACAGTTAAAGTATCAAACACTTCTATTTGACTCATTGATAGGACCCAATCAGGTGCTACCACAACGGCCCTGGGGGCGATGGCAATAAAGTTGTACGCGGCATTCCCCAAAGCTCCAGATTTACTGGAGCCTCACCATCTTATTTTTAGTGTCATATCCAGGACACTTGTTGGAGGAGTCTGACCTCTCTACAGACATGCAATCGGTGTATTCTACAGCCCCAGCCGACTGTGCCACAAATAGGTTTGTTTAAAAATTGTTTCTATTTGATAGGACAGTGCGCAAAAAAATTTCTTCCGAAACAATTACCCAAAGAAATGTAAATATGAGCGTACAATGCAAATTCATAAACTCTTGCCATTAAATAATCCCCATCAGATTGACATGTCGTTAAAGTCGGTCGTTCAATCATTATAAAAAAGAATGGCGAGAGACCAATGATAATTTTAGAGATTTCTTACACATCAGCTACACATAATACACACACACACACACACACACGCACACACACATTAATACACCTGATTTTAACACACATCACACACATATACATTCAGACACACATAAATCTTTTCAAATGAACAAACACATCACACACAAATATACATTTAGGCTCACATGCATGAATACACATGCACCAACCACATGCATACACAAATCACATACACATACATCGCACACATACACATACATTCTGATACACATACATGACTGATTGATTGATGTTAACGGCACATCAACCCGCCTTGCGTTATTTGATGCCTCCAGGTTACAAAATACATACATGAATCAGCCCAAACGGCTGGGGCAGTAGAATACACTGATTGCATCTCTGCAGAAGGTTAAGACTCCCACCCCGACAACGAGTTACCCGTATATGATACAAAACTACCTCACGTGGTGTAATGGTTAGCAAGCCTCTCTTACAAACCTGGAAGAGTGAGTTCGAATCTCATTGGGTGTCTCATTCATTCGGCTTTCTGCTACATCAAAGGAAAATGCTTTGTAAATTACTACTAAACTATCTGATGGTAAGTCTTCAGTCTTGGAATTTAGGGGATTGTTGACAACCTCTTGACTGCCATTACTACCAGGTCCATTCTGAAGGTGCCCGTGGTGTAGTTGTTATCGCCGTAGGAAATGAGCACGGCGATACGAGTTCAAATCCTGGACGAGACTGATTGCATTTCACATAGCACTAATACCCTTGGGAAAGGTATGAATCCAATATTTCTCCCTCCAGCTATGGGTAAATAGTAGGACAGACTAGGTTCTTCAGCCATGGTTAGGCAACTGGTCTAGGAGAAGGAAAACTCTGAATTGAAACCTGTTAAACTCCGCTTAAAAATTGACCCTGTGTCATATCCTGCCCGAGCGGAGGGGTTGGTAAATAGTACCAGGTCCATTCTGAACCAGCGTGGTAGTACTTGTCTCGGTCCCCTCTCTGGATCAAATAGAACTGTTTAACCATTTAACTGTGTGCCAACAAATAATTAATCTGTTTGCAAACAAACTAATATTAAATTAGATTTATTAGTGCTAGATAACGAAGCGTGAAACCATTTAGCTGTGTGCAAACGAATTAATTCTGGATCATTTAGAAATGTTTGCTACAAACTATTAGCCTATATATATTTATATAAACAGGATCTGGCGTTAAATAACCCACAAGTGATGATATGCCATAAAACACAACCAAAATAAACCAAACATACATAAATACACATAAACACACACACACACACACATCGCACATACACACACCATACACAAACATTACGCACACATATATCATACATACGCACATACGTACTAGCACTCCAGTCTCACTACTACGTTCATTAATACCCGTGAGAAAAGCATGAACCCCCTTATTCCCTTAGCTGTGGTTTAAATAGTATCACTACTGTTCTTCAACAAGGATGGCTTTAGCATTGAATAACCTATGAAGAATGATATGCTACTGAACAAAGAAACCAAACCAAAGCAAATAATACATGCCCACGTATTTAGGAATGGAAATTTGCCCCTTGAGCCAAACAAATGGGTCTGTTTATAGTAATGACATCAATAACTTTTCTGTGAAATTATCTTAAATGTATTTTTTTTTTGGCATAAAAGCATGTGCAGAATTTATGACTACAATATGATTATAAAAACGGATTTCTTTAAAGAAATCAATAAAAGTGATAAGACACGTAAAAAAATATCTTTTAAAGATATAAATAGATAGAATAAAATAAAACCTGCCCATTGTATGAGAATTGCCTCCAAAAAAGGATTTAGGTTTGGGAGTGGGTGTGTAACAATGGCTAAGTTATTTACAGATTCACATCGGAGGATTAGTTTGAAGATCTAAAATGATTGTTCTGCACTAACAATAAAGATTTCTTTCTGGCTGAAACGAATTTGAACCCAGGATTCAAGTTTCTTTCCCTTCAATGTAGAAAATTGTTTTTTTATGTGATCGTTTTGAAATTGTTGCACCTGCAGTCTAACATGTGTACGAATGCGTCGATTTACGCACAGACTGGCGCTCAGGTGATCAGAAATATATCAAGGGAAATGAATACAGAAAAAAATCTTATAATTGCTTCAGAATATACTTATGCATTATATATATATATATATATATATATATATATATATATATATATATATATATATCCACCGCACGAGCAGGATGTGACACAAGGTCAGTTTTAAGCGGAGTAAACAAGTTTGAATTCAGAGTTTTCCTTCTCCTAGACCGGTTGCCATACGAAGGTTGAAAAACCCAGTCTATAACTGGAGGGAGAATAATTGGATTCATACCTTTCCCAAGAGTATCAGCGCCATGTGAAATGCAAATTATCTCATCCAGGATTTGAACTCAGGTCACCGTGTCTATTTCCAACTTCACTAACCATTACACCAGGAACACCTCCATATATATAAATATGTATGTGTGTGTACGTTGAAAAAATTATAATCTAAAGAAAAAGAATATATATATATATATATATATATATATATATATCATGAGAACTCTCCCACCAATTTTCAATAATAAAAAATGATAATAAATATATATATATATATCATCATCATCATCATCATGTCGTCCCACTAGCACGGATTTCCCTGAGTCTCCCTCCCCACTCGTCTCTATCATCCATCATTCCCAGTAAGCCTTCCAAGCTACATCCTGTTCCTGCAGAGCTACTGTAGATAAGTTCAATCTGGTCGTCCAGTACGTGTTTGTCCATATGAAAGGATCCACAGGCGCACATCGATTAGAAGTTTGTCTTTATTTCACCGGCACTGTCTTGTTCGACTTATTTGGATAGTTTTAAAGACGGGGTGGGAAGGTGGCCATATAGCTGCTGTTTTGTGGGATGTTGCTTCCAGGATTTGTTCATTACAGTTCGCAGTATTGATGTGTAATTGCCGTCAAGTTCTTTTTTCTCTATACGTTTTGTCAGCGTCTATATGGTGCTTCCACATAGTTGTATGGACACAACTGCTGCCTGGAAAAAATTGCGTTTTATTTTATCAGACTGGTCTGACCTCCATATGATCGATAGCCTATCGATAGCTGACCATACCTTCGGTAGTTGTGTACTGATATCGTTTTCGGTAGATGTGATGCTTCTTCCGAGGAATGTGAACTTGTGCACAAGTTTTAGAGAACTAAATTTTAGCATGGAGATGTTTCATTTTTTGTTTTAATTAAAGTACATGTATTTCGTTTTGTCTGTATTGACTTGGAGGCCTAAGCCGCTTGTTGCCTTCTCCGGCATGGATTCGTCCTGGGCGAGTGTATTTGCCAGAAGCGCTATGTCATCAGCGTTGTCTGCGTCCGTAATTGTTTATGCGGGGTGTCACCAGCTTCTTGACTTTGTCAGAATAGTCATTTTCTTTCATTAAATCTATTGACGTTCGAAGTATGTAGTCTAGGCAGATTATGAACAGGTATGGGGTTGATGCATCTCTTTGCAGGACACCTGAGACAATGTCAAAGAAGTCTGTGTCTCCATCTGGTGAGTGAACCTTTACTTTTGTGTTTTTATAGAGCATCATTATGGCTGCGACGGTTTCTTTCGAGAGATCATATGCTAGAAGTATTTGTTACATCTTTGCTCTTTGTATGGAGTCAAATGCCTAAGAGAAATCTACAAATAAGAGTGTCGCCTCGAGGTTTTTTTTCCTCTGATTCCTCCGATGATTCGTTGGATGGTCAAAATTTGTGATGTAGTGAATCTATTTCTTCAAAAACCATTTTGATTCTTCCTGAGAATTTTCTCTATTTCGGTTTCGATGTGGTTGAGTAGCAGTGCGTTGTAAATATTAGCCGCAATGGAAATGAGAGTTATACCTAGGTAGTTCTTGGTAATTCCGTGATCACCTTTCTGAGGAAATGGGAGGATAAAGCCCTTTGAGCATCAATCTATAGTGTTCAGGTTATACACGGCAAAGCAGTATCGAAGCAGTAGGTCGTCGAATTTCCTTGTCTTTTGGTAGTACCTCATCAAGACCGCGCAGCTTTCCTCTTTTTGATCTTCGTAAATACTATGTTGAGTTCGTTTTGCGTAAACTGTCCAAGTTTGATATCTAGTTGATGATAACTAATTTTCGTGAGAAGTTTATCAGTTACTTTAGGGGGCTTACCAAGCAAATTCTTGAAATGTTCTTTCTACATGTGTATTAGGTCTTCTTGGCAGATAGCTTTTAGTTTAGCTCTGGATGTGCCTTTCCTTTTACTCTCATCCTTTACTGTCTGCCATGCTATTCGAGATTGTCTATCTTCGTCTTAATTATCTGGTTTTTAATGTATTCCGTATGTTCTTTTAGGAATGCTCTAATTAGTTCCTTTTGTGCCTTTTTAAGTTTCTGAGTAGGGTTTCTTTTATTGCAAAAGATGCGATTTTCACGTTGTCACGGTTTTTTCTTAACTGCTAATGTCTCCCAGGAAATCTATGTTTCACTCTTAGTTTGGTTGGTATGCATTCTGCAGCTGATTCCATGTGGACATTGACGAAGTTTTCATATTCGTCATTCGGAGTAGGTGTTTCTGATATCTCCTGAAGTGCATCGAATTTTTTTAGTGTCATCGTGCATCTATCGCAAATATCTCTATTGTTAAGCAGGGACCTTTTCTTTTTCATTATTTGAGCATTTATGTCTCCTCCAATGATGAGAACGTTGTGTTTAGGAATGCTACGAACAAGGGAGAATGGCTCGTTATAGAAAGTGTTTAGACCCTTTTCATTGCTAGCATTGGTAGGACTGTAGCAGGAGATAATCGTTATGCTGGGGTTGCCGTTAAACGTAGCTACAATTATTCTCGGTTGTATTTTCTCGATGCTGTTAAGTGATTTTAGGGCGCGTGGACTGAGATGCATTCCTACACCCGCCTACAGCGGCGTTGACAGAGTTTATACGTGCAGAGTTACAGATAAACATCCATCCATTGCCAGTGTCGTGGTATTTTATTTCTACTTATACTTTTTCTATGTTATGCTCGACCGCAGACGCTGTCAGCTCCAGATGTTGGCCTATTCGACCTAAAGTTCTAACGTTATATGTCGCTATATGTGTTGTGCTTGGGTTCTGTAGCTGATTTTTCTAACTCTGTAGCCAAAGCTCCAACCTCAGCAGAACGCACCCCTTTTTACTCGCACGGCGGGCGATGCGGTCTGGACATATGTTTTAAGTGAGAGTCTTGGTAATCTTTCTATGGCTGTATTTTAACCTCATCAATAGACACAACTCTTAATGATTAGTAGCTGTAGTATCTTAACTGAACTACATGACGCTGGATTAATCCGACTTGCTTCACATCCACCATACTGCTTCCCATGGCTTCAGAGGTTTAGCGTGCGAGTAAGAAAATCCCTCCCACCCATCGACTAAGTTTTAAGAAAGTATGAGTCCATGGTTAATCTATTTGAAACTACACCAGGTTATAGTAAGTCCAGGTCTTTTTGCCAGCTTTTCTGGGTCTCGGTATGGACTTACGCTAATTAAGACAGAGGGCCAGTGAGAACAACTGATTGCTGAGATGAATGGCCTAGGAAAGATTAGTGCTTTCTGGTTTCTATTTTATATATGGTTCCGAATACTATGTAACCTATTCTTTTTTGCAGATGCAAGCAATCTGGAAGGTATTGAAATTTAACAACAACTTATCTATTCAAAGACACACTGGACAGAATTTAAGAAAGAATTTTTTTTTCAAAAAATAAAAGGCATTTAACTTACTTTTAAAATTATTCAACTGGAAAAATAGACTTCGAATTAACAGATTCATCTTTTCGTTTGAATAGCTTATGATATTAAAAGATTTTATATTCAAGTACAAAATAAAATCTAACAGTTTGGTTAAAAGACTAAATATCTACTAACCGAGTCGTCTTTCCTTTCAAAGCACAAGTCAATGAGTTCCTTTTTTTCATATATAATGTATAACGACTTATCTGTACATATGAAGATATGATGAAATTCGATTATATATATATAGTTAGAAGAAAAAGTCAACAGACCGTCATTTGGTTATTATAGATTTATTTCAGCCGGGCACTTCATATGAGAAACGAACCTCTTCAAATAGCCATCACATAATGCAGAAAAAAAGATTATAAAAATATTGTTTCAATGGATTCTCACTCGCTATATATGTATATATATATGTGTGTGTGTGTGTGTGTGTGTGTGCACACGCGCGCGTGTGTGTGTGTAATTCGACTTATATATATATATATATATATAATGCAAATTGACTTATTGATGTACATATATACGCATATCCTTATATTATCAATCGCTAAGTCAGCCAATAGTGGGAACGATTCTATTTTAGGATTTTCTCGCTTCAATATCCATGTAATTAAAAATCCTAAAGAGAGCTCAATGTAAAACAATGATAAATTAAAATACTGAGTAAATAATTCCATATAAAAGAAAAGCCTTTAAAAATTACTCATATTTTTTGCAATTATATTTATTTAAGCAGACACTGTGATTTTTTTTTTTTTTTTTTTGGAATGTTAGATCTGCATTTTCTTTTTCTTTGTCTGAAGATGTTAATCTAACATATAAAAATACAGGATCAGCTGAAATAAATTTTAAAAAAAATAATTTCTAAAGGCTTTTCTTTTATATGGTATATATACATGTATATATATATATATATATATTTGATGAAATTCGACTTTATATATATATATATATATATATATATATGTGTGTGTGTGTGTGTGTGTGTGTGTGTGACTATCCAGTAGGTGTCCAAAAACTATGGGTGTGGAATATTTTATATATATATATATATATATATGTGTGTGTGTGTGTGTATGTATATATACAAACAAATATATATGATATAATTCTACGCATCAGTATATATATATATAATGCAATTCGACTTGTATACACACACAGACACACACACACACACACACATATATATATATATATAATGTAATTCGACTTATATATAGAGAGAGAGATATATGACGTACTTCAACTTATTAATCACAGCAGGTGCTTCCTAGAAAAAAAAAACTGTCTATGGTTTCTTAAATCACTTTTTTCAAATGTGTTTTAAACAATATATGATCATTTGTTATTCTGTTCGTTTACAAACGTGGCTTCATTAAAATTCTTTGTATCCCTACTAAAGAAATTATATGTATCCATTATTTGCTGAGAAATGGTATTTTTTGACATGAATTAAAGGTTTTGCCTTTCAAAGAATAGCATTTCCAAGGTGATCTATGGCGCTACCACCAAACGAAACATATTACCATCTCTTTAACCTTCCCAGAACTGGTATATCTATCGATTATTTAAGGAAACCTTCTTGAAGAGATCAATAGTTAACAGCATATATATATATATATATATATATATATATATATATATATATGTGTGTGTGTGTGTATGTGTGTGTGTGTGTGAGATAGAGAGAGAGAATGAGTGAGAGAGAAAGAAAAAGAGAGTGTGTGTGTGTGTGAGAGAGAGAGAGAGAGAGGGAAAGTGAGAGTGTGTGTAAGAAAGAGGAAGAGAAAGTGCGTGCATGTGAGACAGAGAGACCGTGCGTGTGTGAGAGAGATAGAGAAAGAATGAGAGAAGGGGATAGCGTCTGTTTGGAAGAGGAAGAAAGAGAGAGAAAAAGTGTGTGTGTGTGTATACGAAAGAGACAAAGAGATAGCATGTGTGTGTTAAAGAGAGAGAAAGAGAGACAGAGATTACGTATGAATGATAGCGAGAGAAAGAGAAAGTGTGTGTTTGTCTTTGTTTGAGAAAGAGAGAAAGAAAAAGAGAGAGTTTGTGTGTCTGTGTGTAAGAAAGAGAGAGAAAAAACGAGTGTGTGTGTGTGTGTCTGTGTGTGTGTGAGAGAGAGAGAGAAAGAGAAAGAGAGAGAGGGTATGTGTGTGTGCTTGTGTGTTAGTGTGTGTTTGTGTGTTGTGTGTGTAAATGAGAAATCTAGGTTTTATTTTCTAGGGCCGAACTGTCGAAAAAACAATACGCGATATTATCACGGATTGATTTTTGTAAGTATATTACCGTAACGTTGGAAAAAAGGGAACACTTAAACGAAATTTTTATTTGCGCAGTCACATTAAAATACTCAAAGAGAATAAGGCAACTTCCAATCCAATTTGCAACTAAGTGAAAATTGATAATAAGCAACAGAAGAGCAAATGTAGATTATGTGGAGACAGAGATGAAATGGTTAATCGCATAAAAAAGCGAATGCAGCAAACTAACACAAAGGAGTACAAGACTAGGCATGACTGGGTGGGAAAGGTGATTCATTGGGGATTGTGCAAAGAATTTCATTTTTACCATACTACCAAATGCAATATGATGAGGCCAGAATCCTCATAACCTAAGGTTAATTGGTAAGAAAAAAGAACTTAATGTCAAGTGAATTTTGACGTGATAGCAAATCACTGAGTGAAAATGTAAGAAAACGAAAAGACTGACATATAATTTGATCCTGTCAGGAAGCTAAAAAAAAGTTGTGGCCGTGATGGTGATACCAATTGTTGTTAGAGCCTTTGGAACGGTTCCTAAAGGATTAGAAAACAAACTGAGGATCATGTGAAGAATCGGAACCTTTCAGAACACACCACTGTTACGATCAGCAACAATACTAAGAAGAGTCATGCAGACACAAAACAATGCCATAAGGACAATTATATTAAAGGCAAAATCGATTATGCGCAGCAGAATTGCAAGTGTAAATTATGTTGTGACAAAGACGAAAAGATTAATCATATAGTAAGCGAATGTTACAGATTGGTGCAAAAAGAGTATAAGACTAGACACGACTTGGCAAGAAAGGTAATCCGCTGGGAATTGTGCAATAAATTGAAATTCAACCACACTGCCAAATGGTATAGACACAAACCAGAATCAAACCTGGAGAATGAGGTGTATAAAATTCTCAGGGATTTTGAGACACAAACGGATCACCTTATCTTAGCCAAGAGACCAATCCTATTTGACCAAGATAGGCATCAAGACAGTTCCTCACCCTCCCTATAGTCCAGACCTTGCTCCCTGTGACTTTTGCTTATTCCCTAAGCTCAAGGAAAAACTTAGAGGTTGTCGTTATGAGACAATTGAGGAGATGAAAGAGGCTGTGACGAAGGTCATTGACACGCTCACACAAGAGAACTTCCATGTGGCCTTCCAGAAGTTGTTGGAACGGTACAAGTGCATTGAAGCTGGAGGAGATTACTTCGAAGGAGACTAGAGTTTCATGTGTGTACTATCAATAAAAGTGCCCATACGAAAAAAGTCTGGAAACTTATTTAATGAGTCTTGTAATTTACAAAAAAAGAGAGTTGGCCATATAGTGGATTTTGCCGTTCCCGCAGACCACAGAGTGAAAATCTAAAAAAAGCTAAAAAAAAAAAAAGAGACACGTACATAGACCTTGCTTAAGTACTGAGAAATTTGTGTAACATGAGGATGACAGTGATACCTATTGTAAGTGGTGTGCTTAGGACAATCCCGAAAGGCTTGGAAAGAGGGTTGGAAAAGTCGGAAATTGGAGGACGAATCGAGACCACCAAAACAACAGAATTGTTGTTGTGAGAAGAGTCCTGGACACCTGAGGTGACTTGCTGTCACTTAGACGATAGTGAAAAATCACCAGCTAACGCTTGGGTGAAAAAGCTCGCCAGGACTATAATTATTATCCCGACCACAAGAACAGACCTTGTTTTAATTAACAAGAAAAAAGAATTAGTCATCTAGTGGATTTTACCGTTCCACTGGATCAAAGAGTGAAATTTAGCCCAGTCGGTCGCGCGGTGGCTGTCGAATACACCGACTGCATCTCTTCAGAGGCGTAAGACACCCCACGAACGAGTGTCCTGGCTATAATAAACAATCTGATGTAGAGGCTCCAAGTCTTAAAGTATTCCTTCATTGCCATTACTCCAGGTCTACTCTGACCCAGAGTGGTATCACTTGATAGGGTCTATGGGTCAAATAGAACTGTTTGAAATTTAAACTGTGGGAAAATGCCTGATGTGAAATTGTTACAGTTACAAAGCAATAGTTAAAACCTTTTAAGTGTGGGAGAAAAATAATGAGCTCGGTTCGTTTAAAAATGACACAAAAAATGTGTTTACAATTCTTTAATGTGTATAAATAGGATTTGGCATTAAAAAACCTACAATGGTTGATATGTCATAAAACCTAACCTAACCAAAATAATCAACCAACCGAAGATATTAAAAACTTAAAAAAGCAACTTTTTATCAAAATGAATAGATTCGACTAAATGACCTGAAAAGGGTTGATATACCGTAAAACAAAATAACCAACCCACCGAGTGAAAGGGAAATCAAACGAAAAGATGGAAAAATACTTTGGCCTTGTCAGAGAACTAAAGAAACCTTGAGGGTAATAGTGATACTGATTATAGTTGATGCAATTATGACGGTCTGCAAAAGTTTGGAACAAAAATTAGAGGGATTGGAAATAAGAAGAAAAATTGAGACCATCCTGGTTACTGCATTATTAAGATCGGCTAGAATACTGAGAAGAGTCCTGGAGACATGAAAAGACTTGCTGCTATTCAAACTCCATAAATCCTACAGTGAAAAGCTCGCAAAGAGTAAAATAGTAATAACGAATAAGTTTTAGCTAAAAATTAAAATGAGTGGGAAAAACTAATATAACACTTAAAATCGTCAGCCTGGATATCGATATTGAATTTGGAATTGAAAAATGATCAATGAGGATAATGGATAAAAGGAAAAAAGAACAGCTGAAGGAATAGGACTACCTAATTGAGAACTCATTAACACGATAAAGGAAAAGAAAAACTACAAGTACTTTTAGTATTAAATAGGAATACTTGATATTATGGAGTTGTGTGCAAAATATTTTTATTAGATAGAAATACTTGATATTATAGAGCTGTTTGCAATATATTTGTATTAGATAGGAATACTTGATATTATAGAGCTGTTTGCAATATATTTGTATTAGATAGAAATACTTGATATTATAGAGCTGTTTGCAATATATTTGTATTAGACAGATATACTTGATATTATAGAGTTGTTTGCAAAATATTTGCATTTGATAGAAATACTTGATATTATAGAGCTGTTTGCAATATATTTGTATTAGATAGGAATATTTGATATTATATATTTATGGTTTTGATATTCTATCAGACTAGTATACTTTATAGCATATAAATGTGAGCAAATTAGTTGAAGCTTAAATTATTTAATAAGGATTATTATCATCAGTTACTTGAAACCATGTAATTGCTTTTAATTTATTGGTGTTGAATAGGAATACTTGGAACCATATAGCTGAGTATAACAAATTACTTATTAAATAGTAATATTTACTTTAAACAATATAATCCTAAACAAACTATTAGTATTAGATAGGAATACTTGAAACAATACAACTAGGTGAAAATCATTTGTATTTGATAGGAACACTTGAATATATAATTAAATATTACAATTGGTTTGCTTTCTTTGTTGAAAGACATACTAACCTTCGTGGACTATTTAATTACAAAGCTATCCTTGTAGAGATGCTATTTGATCCATACATGTAGGAGTAGGGAATTTATAATTTGGTCAAAAAGTGAACGTGATAGCGCGACTGGAGTTCGAACTCACTTATTACGAGGACAGAGTCAAGTACTTTAGCCACTACGCCACAGGTACTCTATCCGTACACGCATGATGAAAATATAGTTATGTCTGTAACTAGACATTTACTAACGAATCAAATTTTTTAATTAAATAACCCATAAGGAGTTAATAATATCGTTCGTGACTTGACCAGTTTTGCCTACTTAACAATTTTAATTCCACGTTGTGTTAATTATAAAGAACAGATTAGTCGGCCTCACGTTCTGGTCGAATAAGTCACCGGTCAGCTCCACAACGAAAAAAGAAAAATCATACAGATATTAAAAGTGGATACCATTAAGCAAATTGAAATGAAGAAAAATATTTGTAAAAAACAAAACTACTCGGACAATTTTTAATGAATAAGAAAAGAATAGTTAATGAAAACATTTCATCAAAAAACTTCGGACGAAATGATTGATATGTAAGAGGATTTGTAGATAAAATGTCAGTTAGTAGGTAGATTATTCGGAAAATACTGTCTGAATTTATTATAAACAGTTTAAATTCTATTCTAACATATCATTTTAATCGTAAGTGGCTAACTATAGTTCAGGGCAACCCACAGGACCCTTTTTAAATAGCTAATACACTGTAGGGAAGGGTGAAACTCTTTTCCCTGGATTGCTCCACTTACCATTGGTCTGTACCTTATAATACCGAATATTAAGCAAGGAGATTTTAAGAACCATTTTTCAAGTCTTTCGTATGACTCGACCTGAACCCCGGTCTCCTGTGCCATTGGCGAATACTCTAACCAATGAAGTTGAATGAAAACATCTACATTCCTAATAATTAGTGTCATCTTTGTTAATTTTTTATCACTTTCTTCAAAATTTTATTTTCAAGTAATATGCCCCTAATTATGAATATAAAAAAGCGATGCTTTATATTTTAGCATGAGTTCAAGCTTGGTCATAATTTTGTTTCAATGTTTGGCCATAAGTTGCCAGGATGACTCTACTGACTTGGTATATGAGACTTGGCCACATCCACCATATTCTCCTGATCTCTCACCTACTGACAATCGATTTTTTAAGCTTCTGGACACTTTTTATGCTAAAAACATTCCTTTCCAAAATAGAAACTACATTTAAATGTTTCAGGGCATCAAAACTTTTAGACTTTTATCATACATGCATAAATAACCCTGTAAATCCATGGTAGATATACATAGATGTTCAGGAATCATATTTTGACTGATTAGAATGAGTTAATTTAGAAATGAAAGACCATACTAAAATTGGACCTTATTTTCTGAACAATCTGATAGATAGATAGATAGATAGGAAGGATAGTATAGTATAGGATAGGATAGGATTTAAAATGTGATACTCTCCTAGATACGAAATAGGTAAGGTTTAAGTGAATGTTTACCAGCGTAGACTTAAACAAAGAGTTCATTTGATTGACATAACTCAGGAAAAATTGTGACATGTCTTTCCGAACTCAATGAAAAGTTCATCCCAAACGTTAGAGAAACAGACAGAAAAAAAAACAGGTTAAAAAAGTTCTCAAAAATGAATTGAAAAAAATAATTTGGGATGTTAATCACAGAAAGTGATTAGAATTTTCACAATTGAATTAATCTTTTTTGTCCCCGATATATCCTTGTAACAGTAGCAATCTTCCAAAATCTGGTGGCTGTAGAGAATTCCCGCCTCATCCAATTTAAACTTAGTTTAATTTTAATTAGATTTATCGATAAAGTATGTACAAGTGTACACCTAACTCTACCTTCTCGATAAGACTAATTTTCATTTGCATATTTTTCTATTATTTTCAAGTAAAAACTCTATAAAAGAACCTGGGTGTTTATAGCTCGGAGAATATAATCACATAAAGAAAAAGTAAGTAAATTATGAAAATAATCATCGGTTTTGCGGGTTTGGAATCATGTGAACCTTTGTCGGGTAATTTAAAGCAAAGGTCTTTCTTTTTTTTCTTCTTCTTTTTTCCCTCTTTTTTTTCTTCTTTCTTTTTTGTCCTTTTTTGTGAGGGGCAAGAAGTTCTGTGGTTCCATGTAACCCATAATAATCATTTGTAAACAATTATATTGTACAAAATTATATTGTTTCAAGTATTCCTATCTAATACTAATAATTTATACACAATTCTATAGGTTCAGGTTTCTTTTTAATGATTATTATTTATTTGCTTGTGGTGTAATGATTAAAGCGATGGACTACGGACTCGTAGTAAGCAAGTTCAAACTCCAGTTGCCCTATTACGTTCACTTTCGGACAAATGCCCTTGGGAAAGATATGAACCCCTTATTCTCCCAGCTATGGGTTAAATAGTACCACTACTGTTCTTCTTGAAGGATGGCTTTGGCATTAAATAACCTACGAATGTTTATATACCATTAAACAAAGAAACCTGTAACCATATTTACCAACCCCTCCGGCAGGATATGACACAAGGTCAATTTTTAAGTGGAGTTTAACAGGTTTGAATTCAGAGTTTTCCTTTTCATAGTCTAGTTGCCTCACCAAGGCTGAAGAACCTAGTCTGCCCCACTATTTACCCCAAGCTGGAGGGAGAATAATTGGATTCATACCTTTCCCAAGGGTATTAGTGCTATGTGAAATGCAATTAGTCTCGTCCAGAATTTTGAACTCGTGTCGCTGTGTCCATTTCCGACGACGATGACCATTACACCACGGACACCTCCATTACAAAGAAACCTGTAGCCTTAACTTGTTGGGGGTATAAGGAGGTTTCCTAAGGGTATGAGACCGAAAATGAAAGTATTAGCATGATTGAAGTTCGAACACATTTGCTACGATGTCATAATTCAGCAGGTTAGCCACAGGGAAACCCTCCTCCTTAGATTGGATCCTAACAGGTACACTTACCTCCGGTTTAGAGTCGACCTGAGAAGAACTGCGATAAAGGACTGATTTCCCACTCTTGAAAGCTCCAGAACTGGAGCCTCACCATCAGATGTAGTTTAGTATCAGTCCTTTGGGTTATTCAAAAGAGAGGAAAACGAAGTTGGGGTATTAAAAAGGACAAAACATTAAAACAAATATTTGTTTGAGTTCTATTTGTTTCTATAAGGATGTGATGTAAAAACCATCAAATATTTGTGTTGGTTTAATTTGACGGGAAAAAGATGCGATGTAAAAACTATCAAAACTTGTATAAAAATAATTTTATTGTCATGATTGCGTCCTATGCCAGAAGAATGAATGGAGAAAATTCTGATATAAAGTTATTTGCTTCCAATATTTACAACCGGATTTTTTTTAACCTCAGATTGCCACCAATGACCTCAAATGCCAAATGCAAATAACTTGCTATATTTTGAGTTCTTACGAGTCTTCATGCCAAAAAATTATGTCAACAAGCGTTTTCATTTTATCGGGGAAATGGCAGAGACACATGCACAAAGAGGAGATACATTTATCAGCGCGTGCGCACACACATGCGTACACATACAGACATATATGCATACATATATCTATTTGCACACACACACACACACACACACACACACACACATATATATATATATATATATATATATATATGTGTGTGTGTGTGTGTGTGTGTGTGTGTGTGTGTGTGTATGTATTTCTATTTTAGGTTTATCCTTGGCTTAAGTTAATATATATATATATGTATATATATATGTATATGCAAATAAATGCAAATAAATTAATCTTCTCTAATACACACACACTCACACATATACATGTATGTATGTATGTATGTATGTATGTATGTATGTATGTATGTGTCATTATTGTAAATTTTGACTGCAATCTTTTATTCTCTGTAAGCTGAGGCTGTGGAATACGCCGACTGCATTTTTGCTGAGGAGTAAGACCTGCCCGAACAACGAATTTCTTTGGTATAACGTTGAACTTCATATGATGGAGAGGCTCTGTCCAAGGTCTTTAGGAAATGTGGACTACTCCTTCATGGCCATTAATCCCAGGTCCTCTCTGACTTGGAGTGGTTGTACCTGTTAGGGTTCTATCTATGGGTTAAATAGAACACTTAAACCATTCAGCAGTGTGCGAATTATTTATATTTCATTGGAATACTTCATAAATAGAATTGCTACTGTTAAATAGCTATACTCAAAACCGTTTAACAATGTGTAAAAAATCATTCACACTAAATAGAATTATTAGTGTTAGATAAAAATTCTTGAAACAATTTATCTGTGTACAAACGAATGATTGATATAAGAATTATCAATGTTAGATAGGAATACTGATAACCATTTAACTATGTGCAAACAAATAAGCTCTCACAACTCAGTTGAAAATAAACTTATAAACATACTATTCGTTCCCAAATCGTATATATAATAAAAGAGGATTTGGCATTAAATAATCCGTAAGGGTTGGTATGTCATAAAACAAAATCTTTCTTTGATGCATGTTTCGTTGATAATGATTAACAAGAAGCAAAATGCAAGTTTTCTTTTCAGCTTGTGTACTCACAATTGAAATCTTTACGAAACGAATAAATAGCCCTGTCCCTGGGGAGGAGTAAGATCCTATCCCCAACGAATTTCCTAGATATGACATTAAAGTATCTGATGGCAAGACTCCGACCTAAGAGATTTGGGGGATGTTGAGTACCTCTTCATTGCCACTGTTCTCAGGTCCACTCTGCCCCAGAGTGGTAGCACCTGAAAGCGCCCTATCGATGAATCAAATAGAACAAACTATGTATGCAAACAAATCCTACCTGGTGGGAGGTACAGATAAATCTCTCGCCCCTCTCCCAGTTTTCCTGGGGCTACCTGCCATCCACGTCGGTTAGTTGGTATCATATTCATCGTTTGATGCCAGGGGGCTGTCCTATCAGGAAATACCTACTTGGATGTCCCACAAAATGGGGAATGACGACAGGTTTAGGTATTTTTTGTGACGGCCGTACATGAGTCTCAATTCGTGCTACCCCAACACACTATAACATGCCCTTGAGTCAAATCCTACCGAGTAGGTGGTCGGATAAATATCAATCCCATGAGCTTGTCCCGTCCCTGGTTTTCTTTCGGTTCACACCAGATAGGTGTTATTAAGCTAAATTGCTCATTACAGGTCCCCAGGCAATACGTGCTTTGTGACTGAGTTCATAGCTTGGAACCTTGGGCGTTCCAATATGAGGAATGTCGAAGGGTTGAAGCATTTTTGAATAGTCCCGCATGAGTCTTCTGCATGGCTCCCCATGATAAAATGACCTCGTGCCATATCTCGGCTTAGTGGGTAATCGGTTTAAAAATGTAAACAAACGAAAGCGACTACATAATGCCTTATAATTCCCAAGCTGACGTGGTTTGCTTGTTGGCCGAGCTGTATGATACTAACGTAAAGTTGGGTGGGTTTCGATCCAAGCTTCAAGCATCCTATGTATCTAGTCACACTGAAGAGTTGTGATACAACGAAACAGTTTGTCTGTGGATGACTATATATATATATATACACGCATGCAGACATTCGCACATACACACTTAGTTACACCACTATCCTTTCAGCTCAATGAGATAGTACTTTAAAATACGCCGACTGTATCTCTGCACACGAGTAACCTCTCTCCCATCAACAACAATTAATCTAGATATGGCACTAAACTGCATATGATACCAAAGCTCTTGTTCAGAAGTTTTTAGGAATGTGGAGTACCGCTTCATTAACGTTACTCCCAGGTCCACTCTGACTCAGATTAAAAGTACCTGTTTGGCCTCACATTTGGGTCAAATAGAACTGTTTAATCATTTACAAGACTTTAAACCATTTCACAATGTGCTAAAAAGGATTAATATTAAATTGAATTATTAGTATTAGATTGCTATACTTGAAACCCTTCAACTGTTTGCAAAATAAACATTAGTGTTGGATAGCAATGCTAGAAGCCATGTATTGTGTGTAAACAAATTAGCTCTGGTTCGTTTTTAAATTGTTGCCCAAAAACTGTTTACAAATCATATACTTAATATATAAATATAAACAGGAGTTGACATTAAATAACCCAAAAGTACTGACATGCCGTAAAACTAACCAATCAACTAAACACCATTTGCCCGTCCGGTTCTATAACCGGAAGTTTAACGTGTGCCTAAAACACAATTTTCCGACTGAGGTTGTTGAATAAAAATGGATGACAAGATCAACTACTATATATAATAACGTTAAGTGGAGTACTCATAGAAATAAGGCACAGTTTAGCGCAGAACCGGAATTTAAAAAATTACATCTCGTTATTCTGGCTGTGCCACAGACATGCGAATTTATATAAGATAAAAAATTCAAAGTAAAATCACTTTGGACTAAATAACATTTCCATGAATGTGAATAGGACTTGCTGAGGTATATAGTCACTCGGATTAAAATTCTTTGGAATCATACAACGTTGAGCTAATTGATATGGCTAAATACTAAAGCGTTGAAGCCAATAACTAATGACTGATAATGTTTGTATAATTACAAGGTCAAAAAGATATAAGGTCAAATATAAACAAAAATATTCATGACCGAATAATAGAAATCGGTAGACCTTGTAATGAGAAGGGGGACTAAATGAAATCAGCGCTGGTTTCAGAAAAAAGGAAACAGGTAGTTGTTTGTGCCAAGATTATATACATGGCCAAAAAGCCTTAAATTAGAAGAATGGGCAGACAAATTGAAGTAAATTGTATATTTTTTTGCGTTTAATAGATATGCCAACTTTAATACACACACACACACACACACACACACACATATATATATATATATATATATATATATATGTTTACACGAGTCGTTCAGAAAGTTCTAAGCTTCTCTGAGATTTTTGGTTTGTCATATTTCTGTCACTTTTGTATGAGCCTCACTAGCACAAAATTTAAGAAAGAAATCCATAGTGAATTGCCACGACAAAGATTTTCAGTTATGGCTTTTCTTTCTGAGTGAGGCTTAGAATTTTTTAACGACCTTGGTACAAACATATATATAGACAGACAAAGAGACAGACAGACAAAGAGAAAGAGAGAGAATGAGAGTGTGAATGTGTTTATATATATATATATATATGTGTGTGTGTGTGTGTGTGTGTGTGAGTGTGTGTGTGTGTGTGTGTGTGTGTGTGTGTGTGTGTGTGTGTGTTTGTGTTTTAAAACGGAAACAACCGTCTTTCACACATTTTTAATGGTGTAAAGCTGGTTTGATTTAAGACTTTTCTTTCTCCTAGACTGGTCGTCATAACAAGGCAAAAGATCCTAGACAGTGATACTATTAACTCATTGCTGGAGGAAGAAGAGAAAGATTCATGCCTTTCCAAAGTGCATTAGCGCAAAGTTAAACGCAAACATTCACGTCCAAGGTTCAAACACGTGGTCGATGGTTCCATTTCCTACAGCCATAAACCGTTACGAATAAGGCGCCTCTGGTGGTGTAATGGTTAGCAAGCTCGACTAGCAAACCTACACGAGTGAGTTAGAGTCTCATTGGGTGCCCCTTTCATGTGGCCTTGTGCCACATCTAAGCAAAAAGCTTAGTAAATTTCCATAAACCGTTACGAATAATAATGTAACTCTGATCAGGACAAGTTGAAGATCTGATCTTGTTGATCTCAGTCGCGTATAAAAAATAATTGGCACAGTTGAAAGTGACTAAATGCTTCAATTGTCGAGTGATAAATCAATTAGCAAAGCAGAGTGGGGATCCGTGGTGTAGTGGTTAACGCGCAGGACTGCGACATCATAGTAAGTGAGTTCGAACTTCAGTCGTGTTATCGAATTTACTTTCTGATTAATACCCTTTGGAAAGTTATGAAAGCCCTTATCTCCCCCACCAGTCGTGGGTTAAATAGTACCTTTACTGTTCTTTTATCCAGTCGGCTGGGGGCTTTAGAATACACCGACTGCACCTCTGCAGAGGAGTAAAAAATCCCAATGAGTGTCCTGTTTATGACACTAAACAATCTGACGGTGAGGCTCCAATCTTGGAGCTTTGGGGAATGCAGAGCACCACTTCATTGCCATTACTCCCAGGTCCACTCTGGCCCGGAGTGGTAGCACCTGATAGGTTCCTATCTATATAGAACTAACTTTATACTTATGCAAAACCGAATTGTTTAAATTAGAACTGTTTGGCTAAACTAAATAGCTTGAAATTGAAATGTTTTTGACAATTAAACTGTACTTACATTTAAACTGTGTGCTTATGCTAAACTGAATTATTTGAAATGGACCTGTTTTTGACATTGAAACTGTACTTACACTAAACTGAATTGTTTAATGTCGAACTGTTTTTGACATTTAATTATGTGTAAACAAAATCTGTATTTATACTTAACTGAATTAGCTGAATTAGAACTGTTTGAATAAACTGAATAACTTGAAATAGAAATGTTTTTGACATATAAACTGTGTACTTATGCTAAACTGAATTGTTTGAAATAGAATTGACGATTTGCATAAAAATGGATTTGGCGTTAAAAAACCTAAAAATGTTGAGATGCCATAAAACCCAACGAACAACCAACCCTCTACTGTTCTTCCGACAAGTATGGTTTTGGAATCAAATAATCCACCAAGCTTGAGAGGGTGTTGTAATGGTTAAAGCGCTGGACTGCGAAATCGTAGTACACGAGTTCAAACTCCAGTCGCGCTATTACGTTTACTTTCGGACAAATAGCCTTGAAAAAGGTATGACCCCCTTATTTTTCCAGCTATAGGTTAGATAGCATCATTGTTGTTCTTCTAGAAAGATGGATCTGGCCTTAAATAACATACAAAGGTTGATATGCCATTGAAAAAGAAACTAAGGCAAACCATCAAGACGCAAAACACATGAAACCGATCAATTGGCCACCGTTAAAAAATACCCTTAAGGAAAATCGTAAGAATTTGGCAAAATACATATTTTTAACTCCCCTTTTTACTGACGAATGTTCTGCTACCCTTGATTGGTCAGACAGTGGGAGCTATGTCTTTGCGCCTACAATACTTAAAACCGTTCCCACAGGTTGAGGTATCAACCAGGTGAGTGTGGTTGTTATCCTTGCGTTTGGTATAAGAGGCAGTGAAGGGGTAGGCTCATGGCAAGTTCATGATGGTGTTAACATGGCAGAACCGACATACATTGATTTTTGAACCCATACATGGAGTCATGGTTGAAAATGAAGCCAAAAGAGATGCGAAAGGAGACAATTTTTGTATATATACAACAATGCTCTATCAAAAAACATATGAACGTCTGAATCAAATGGTAATAAAGAAAGTCGTTTGATGAACGAATCGATTTGTTTGCCCTATAATTTCCAATGCATTCTTATAGAAAAAATCATACCAAATGCATTCTTACTGTAAAACCTTTCTAATGCATTTCTACAGTAAAACCTTTTCCCGTGCATTTCTGTAATAAAACTATTTCAAATGTATTGCTATAGTAAAATCACATCCAATGTTTTCCTACATGAAAGCCTTTTCCAAAGCATTCTCACAGGAAAATTATTCGGAATGCATTCCTTCGGTTAAACCATTTCGAATGCATTTTATAGAAAAAATTATCAGCAATTCATTTCTACATTAAAACTCTTGACAATTTATTCCTATAGTAAAACCAATTTCACTTCATTCGTGTAGATAAACTCTTCCAATGCATTTTTATTGTAAATTCCTTTCCGGTGTATTTCTATAGTAAAACCTTTTCCAATGTATATCTATAATAAAATCCTTTCCAATACATAATAAAGCCATATCCAATGTATTCCTATATTAAAACACTTTCTAATACATTCATTAAGTAAAAACTTTTCCAATGCTTTCCTATAGTAAAATAATTCTATATTAAAAGCCTTTCCAATGCATTTATCTAGCAAAACCCTCTCAAACGCATTCATATTGTAAAAACGTTTTCTATGCATTCCTATATTAAAGCCCTTACCATGCATTCATATAGTAAAACTTTTTTCAATGAATTTTTGTTAAAACACTTTCCAATGCATTTCTATTTTAGTAGCCTTCCAGTGCATTCATCTAGTTAAACCGTTTTCAATTCATCCAAATAATAAAACCGTTTCCAACGCATTCATATAATAAAACTCTTAACCAATGTATTTCTATTTTACAGCACTTTCCAATGCATCCATATAATAAAAAACTTTTCCAATGCATTCATATAGTAAAACACTTTCCAATGCATTTCTATTGTACAACCCTTTCAAATGTATTCATATAATAAAACTCTAACCAATGCATTTCTATAAAAAAAAAAAAAAAACTTTTCCAATGCATTCTTATAGTAAAACACTTTCCAATGCATTTCTATTGTACAACCCTTTCAAATGTATTCATATAATAAAACTCTAACCAATGCATTTCTATTAAAAAACAAAAAAACTTTTCCAATGCATTCTTATAGTAAAACACTTTCCAATGCATTTCTATTGTACAACCCTTTCAAATGTATTCATATAATAAAACTCTAACCAATGCATTTCTATCAAAAAAACAAAAAAACTTTTCCAATGCATTCTTATAGTAAAACACTTTCCAATGCATTTCTATTGTACAACCCTTTCTAATGTATTCATATAATAAAACTCTAACCAATGCATTTCTATTTAAAAAAAAAAAACAACTTTTCCAATGCATTCATCAAGTAAAGCGCTCTCCAATGCATTCTAATAATATTAAACATCTTTCCAATGCATTCTAATATTAAACTCCTTCTGAAAGCTTTCATAAAGTAAACCCATTTCCTATGTATTCCTATTGTAAAATCCTTTTCAATGAATTTTTACTCTACAACTTTCACCAATGCATTTGTATAGTAACATCTTTCCTATGGCATTTCTATTTTTTAAAAAACCCTCCAATGCATTCATATAGTAAAAACACTTCCATTGCATTCTAATATTAAACAAATTTCTAATGCAATCATTATAGTACAATCTTTCCCAATGAATTCCTACAGTAAAACCCTTTTCAATGCATTTCTATCGTTATAAAAACGTATTTTTTAAAGTCAAGAAAGTGCTCTAATACTGACCAGAGTAGAAGCATTTAACCAAAAATCAATATTTTCTCACTTCTTTGTATCAGTTACAATGGTTACATATATTTGTAAAAAAAATTGTTCATCTGAAGATTGAAAATTTTGCACATACATGAAACTGATAATCATTAGACAGACATCATGAAAAGGTCTTACTCACACACACACACACACACACATATATATAATAAAAAGTAAGTGGAAAAGTAGAAAAACACTTACAACTGGTTTTGTAGTAATATTTCGGTCATTAGTTAAGGAAGAACTTCTCAGACTCTTAGTCTGAAGAAGTGTTTGAATTGCTTACTTTTTCACTTAGTTTTTTCATCTTGTCAGATTCACCCAAATCTGATATTTCTCCATATATATATATATATATATATATATACGAGGCTGGATTTAAAAGTTACTAAACTGAAAAGTTTACTGATGATGTCAATTCTGGTTTTGAGGACTTTTTTGACCAAGGAGATCCAACCACTACAACACCGATGGAATAAATGGGTAAACTGCAAAGGTGATTATGTTGAAAAATAAACCTCATTTGATCACACGCCATGAGAGTAACTAGGCCATTCTATGAACTCTTCTGCCGACCCTCGTAATATATATATATATATATATATATATAGTGAGTGACTGAGAGAAAGAGAGAGATATGCTTAGAGAGTTCGTTTTATACTCTTAAGCGATTGTATTCGCATACTTATTTTTACGCATGCGTTAACATATGTTAATATTTCAGTGTTCATTTTTCTTTTGTTGAGCGCGTGCGTATATCAGATGGCAAATCCATTTAGGAAATATCCTGTTTTTCGCTCTACACAACTGGCATTTGCAACTGTATTCATTGAAGAAGAAGAAGAAGAAGAAGAAGAAGAAGAAGAAGAAGAAGAAGAAGAAGAAGAAGCCGCTGCCGCTGCCACTGCCACCACCACCATCACTTCAGTGCTCCCTAAACACAACTTTTTAACCTACGACGTGCGGAAAATGGCACAGATCACGACGAAAATGGTTTAATAGGCAAAAACAGTTTCCTAGTTTTACAAGGTGATTTCACTTCCATCAGAATCTTAACGCATGTTGATTCCCTCGAATGAATAAGTTCAAACATGCACATGCACATATAGATCTGTGTATGAATCAACATCTATAAGAAGATTTCCCTGCTGGAACGGTTACCGCCATAGAAAAATAGTGGCAAAGAGCTGAGTTCAAATTCTAAGTGAGGCTGTATGCGTTTCACAACATCTGAGACACTCCATATCTTATCCTTCAACCAATGTGCAAAATAGACTGACCTCATTAGTCTTGTAGGTTGGCAAACCAATGCAAGAGAAGGAAAATTCAAAGGAGTTCAAACCCTCATCTCCCAAGGTATGTGTTTGGCAGAGTGACATGAGGCGTTGAATCAGGTCTGGGATGGAGGATCATTTAAGTCATACCAGGGATTGTTACTTGTTATTGGTACCAAGTGTATGACATTAAACTGGATCTAATGGTGAGGCTCCAGTTTTGAAGATCTGGGGGAATGGCAAGTTCCTCTTCGCAGTAATTACTCCCAGATCCGATCTGGCCAGGAGCGGTTCTACCTGTTAAAGTTCCATCTATGGGTAAAATTGATCTGTTTTCTACTTATTTGTATATTCGATAGGACCGTGGGACTGAAAAATCTTTTACGAAGCACCTATACAGAAAATATAGATGTGGACGTACAATAAATGCGATTACCTCACTTCTAGGCATGAAATATCCCTAGACGGATTGACATGCCAGATAAATCAATCAATCATTGCTGCGAAATAAACACAATCTAAATGGTATATCGATTTCCCCTGAGTAAGAACGAGCTAAGTGATGTTCTTTTTTGGACCCCAACACATGGACGTGCCAGTATTGGCCGACCAACAAGTACATATTTTTCATCAGCTTTCTACAGACACAGTATGTAGTTTGAAAGACCTGCCGGGAGCAATGAGTAATAGGAACAGAGAGAGAGAGAGAGAGAGAGAGAGAGAGAGAGAGAGAGTCAGTAAAATCCGTGCCGTCAGCACGACTTGAGGATGATGATGATGATGATGATATCGATTCCATTTTCCATCGCTTGTACTAATATAAACTTCCCCTTGTCAATTTCATTCCAACTCAACTTCTTTTATTAATTATGCAAATTTCTCTATTTACATTTGGCATTAAGTAATGAAATCAAATAGCAATCCTATTCTCATCCAAACAAGAATTAATTAAATGATTCTCTTTCGAACAATGAATGAATAAAGAAAACTTAAACATTTGTGCGAATGAAGTCATGAAAATGTTTATATGTATGTAAATGTCTTTTGATTAGATATCGTTAAGTGACTTACAAAACGGATGAAATAGCTGCCGCATTGTTCGTATATGACAAGTTTAAGAACGATATGCAAATGAACAAATCTTAATGATCACCATTTTGTATTGGATTCATTTTGGACAATTCGATTCGAAGAACTAATTCTTAGAATTGGAAGAGGATGAGAGCAATGAAATATATAGTTATATGAAAATGGATTGTATAGAAGAAGAAGAAGAAGAAGAAGAAGAAGAAGAAGAAGAAGAAGAAGAAGAAGAAGAAGAAGAAGAAGAATATTGCGGAATTACTAAGAAAGAAAGAAAGAAAAAAAGAAAGTTGTATGTGGGAAATTGAATGAGATAAAATCGTAGGAAATTACCAAAGAAAGAATAAGACTAATTAAAAAAGAAAAAAGAAGAAAAAGATATTTGTTAAGAAAGAAAAAAAGAAAGAAAGAAAGAATTCTGTTTAGACAAGAGAAAAACAATAATATAAAATGTGGGGTCCTATGCTTGTGGCCTTAGTTCTGTGACTACCACATGCGTTTCCGGCTTGTTAGTTTATTAACTCCCTCTGTGTTCATGTTAGGATTTGAAAGATCCACAGATGGGGGATGACCACATCTATCTGGAACTTCTGACGGTCCGAGTGGTTCGTGGAAACAAGTTGCCGGGGTGTTGACAACTCAAAGACAAGAAAAACTCTCCGTTAACGATTAATTGTTTTTTTTAACACAATGGTGTAACAATAATGTATACAATATATTTATATAGAGAAATTGTGTTTTTTTTTGTGTTTGAGAGATAGACAATTGAGATTTTGGCTGGTGCAGTTTCTCTCTCTTATTCAACTTTTCAGAGAGTGAGGCTTTTGCTGAAAAGGCTTTAATTCTTGGAGACATTTATTTTCTTATTCTCTTGTCTTTGGTATAGACACCGGATCTCTTCTCTCCAATCACCCAAAACACATCTATTTTTATAGAGGATTCCCCTGTTAACAAACATTCCCGATTGGCTCACCAAACATAGATCATTTTGTATACTTTTACAAGTTTTTGACTGGTCAGCCAATCAAATGTACTGATCTACGTCTGTAGGAAGAGTCAATGCACTAACAAATCCTGCAGCCTGTTTACCTTTTGTTTTGACAATATGAAAGTCCGGTTAGTACTCACCCTTAAAATTGACTTTTCAATTTCTCTCAAGGTATATAAGTCTTTTTTTATGTTGTCATAAAAGGAAAATTACATTTTCCTAAGTAGAAAAAAGTTTATCATACTCTCCATAAGTTTTTAGCACCAATGAATACCACATATTTTCATAAATGTAATAAATATTAGCAAAAAGAAATGTATTAGGAAAGAAATTAAGAATGAATGACTTCCCACGAAAACTGCTTACTGTACGTGATGTTGATTTAATTGCCTTATTATTTGTCAATTGCAAACAACTGGGATTATATGTAAATGAGATTAACTTTTCCAAGTCCTATCTATTCCAATCTAACACCAACGAGGCGACTCTTTGAGCCTGTCACTAACTTCAATCAACTGCTCATGATCAAAACAATGTCAGCATTCAAGCGCTAACCACGTGTCTGTGAAATGCTTCGGGTTAATGATAATCTTTCATGATTGGTAGATTAACGTGACGTCCGGTTTCGTCTTTGCATAGTTTAATGTCTTGGCCTGAATGCAAACCAAGGAATGGTCAAGAGATAATATATAGTAAGAAGGGGCAAACACTGTGTCTGAAATTTAATCTAAAATAGTCATTGGAATTCGAGAAAATTTTAAGCTATTCATTATTCAAAAAAGTCTCTTACATCTACAAAGCTGGTCAATTCAGTAATTGGACCGAGTGGATAATTTTTGCTTTGCTTTATTTTCGACTACAAATCAACTTGAATAAAAATCAACTTTTAAGTAACAAAAACTTACTTTCGCCGAAAAGTATATGGGAATGTCAACCAGAAATAATAAGGGAAAGAAATAATAAGGGAAAAAATATAAGGGGAAGTCTACCAGAAAGACATTCGGACAAACGGATAAATACATAAAAGAACAGAAAAATTTATTTGTCTATATTTCTGAGATAAAGCTTGAAAATTGTAGGGGGTGTTCTCGTGGTGTAATGGTTAAAGCGATGGACTGCGGAATCGTAGTAAGCGAGTTCGTACCCCAGTCGCGCTATTACGTTCACTTTCGGGCAAATACCCTTTGGAAAAGTATGAACCCTCTTATCCTCTCAGCAATGGGTTAAATAGTACCACTACTGTTCTTCTAGGAGAATAGCTTTGGCATTAAATAACCTACAAAGGTTGATATGCCATGAAACAAAGAAACCAAATCAAACCTTGAAAATTGTTGTTACTTAGAATATTCGGACTATTGACTGTATTATGCTCACAACATTTCGGCAACTGTGTCTATCGGCCTTCTTTCGCTGTTTTATGTCAAACTCACGTAGAACCTCGAACAGAACACTTTATTTAATACAGCAAGGACATATGGTGTAGTGCATAAGGCGTTTGGTTGGAAAGTGTGTCTGAATGAAATCATCTGGAGGCTTTAGGTTCAATCCCAACTACAGGTAAGCATAAGAAAGAATACTTACAATAACTTAACACGAGTTCCCGGTCATGTTTAACAGAATTTGATCAGTCTACCTGCGTGAATCAAAAAAGGGTTAAGTTCGAGCTTCTGTGTGAGCTCCTGATTTCGAGATTAAACACCTGAAGAAAGTCGAAGGGCATATTAGCCGAAACGTTGTGAATACAATAAAGATGAGGTCGAATATTCTAAGTAATAGCAATAGTAGAATTTGCATACAGGATGAACAAAATACATAAATAGACTATTAAGTAGCCATTTATTTTTGTGCCTATATCTTATATATGTATACATTTAAAGTAAAATATACACGTTATATATTTGATAGATTCACAGTAAAAAAAATATATTTATCATTAAGATATCCGGACTTCCATATGAGTAAGCTGTTATCAATTCGTTTGTTTAAACCAGCTCTATGTATGTACTGAGTATTTTCACTCGGTTTTATTTGAAATTTTGCTGACGAAACCGTTATAGTGACTCATACGTTTTATTCTTTTCCTCGACGACTGATCATCATTTTTCATAATACATATATATATATATATATATATATATATATGTGTGTGTGTGTGTGTGGTAAATCTTTTCCATACACTGACCAGTTTCTCTTTAGTCTTTAGATAACTCGACGTGTAAACGCAGTATATATATATATATATATATATGTGTGTGTGTGTGTGTGTGTGTTAAATCTTTTCCATACACTGACCAGTTTCTCTTTAGTCTTTAGATAACTCGACGTGTAAACGCAGTATATATATATATATATATATATATATATATATGTGTGTGTGTGTGTGTGTGTGTGTGTGTGTGTGTGTGTGTGTGTGTGTGTGTGTGTTAAATCTTTTCCATACACTGACCAGTTTCTCTTTAGTCTTTAGATAACTCGACGTGTAAACGCAGTATATATATATATATATATATATATATATATGTTTTAAACGCAGCCGGAAATTACGTGATTACTTCATCGATCATTTTTATTTTAGTAATGAAGGGGGGTACGTATCATAATTTAATCTATGATCTCACGCCTGTAAAATGAGGAAACTGAAAATGCATACCCGACATGCAATGTGGAAGTTTAAGAATAACAAAAAATGACTAAAAGATTTTCTGGCGTTTATGGTCAAAATGTCATTAATGACTGCCACGTCTTAAACTGGTTTTTAAACATTAGTTCTGGTGATACATTATCGAGAAATTAACCCAGACCAGAACGCTAATCAGACATCGATCAAGATGTTTTAAGAGAATTGGTGGAACGCACTCCACGTAAAAGTTCTCGCATATTAGCAACTGAGCTCAATTAATCCTAATCTACAATGTATCACTTCTTGAAAAAGATAGAAAAATTGAATAAGCTGGGATTTTGGCTCCCTCATACTCTTTATGAAAAGAATAAGTCACATATCCATAGAGACATAAGGATGAAAATAACCCGTTTCTCAAGAACATCATTATAGATGACGAAAAGTGGGACTTTCTTATTATATTAAAAGCAAAAGCTAATGAGTAGCAAGGATGGATCTCCACATCCTATCCCATTAACAGAGCTCCATGAGAGAAATGTTATGCTGAGTTTCTCGTGGGGTTACATTGGAATCATCCATTTAAAGTTTATAAACAACAATCATACACTCATTGCAGACTTATACTCTCAACAGCTGCAACATGTGCATGAAAATATTCTAAAACAACACCTCGCACCTGTCAATAAAGCCACTTTTAGGAGGTGCCCGTGGTGTAATGGTCATCGTCGTAGGAAATGGACATGGCGACACGAGTTCAAATCCTGGACGAGACTGATTGCATTTCACATAGCACTAATACCCTTGGGAAAAGTATGAATCCAATTATTCTCCCTCCAGCTATGGGTAAATAGTAGGGCAGACTAGGTTCTTCAGCCTTGGTGAGGCAACTAGTCTAGGATAACGAAAACTCTGAATTCAAACCTGTTAAACTTGGCTTTAAAATTGACCTTGTGTCATATCCTGCCCGAGCGGAGGGGTTGGTAAATATGAATAAAGCCACTTTTAACAAGAATCGCGAAAGAAAAAATATTGGATTTTGACTGGTCTGTTCTGACCCATCCACCATATTAAGCAGACCTTGCATAAGTGATTTCGGTCTTTATCGTTCCCTACAAAATGTTCTGAATTACAAAATTTTCTCGAGAAGATCAGGTAAAAACGTTTATGGTAAATATTTTGAGTTCAAAACCAGATGAATTTTGCTTGAGAGGAATCATCAAGCAAGTTAAATAATAAGAGAAGTTTGAAAATAATGCAAAACATACAATTGATTGAAATTAAGTTATTGTTAATTCATTCATCAATAAATGATATTTTACGAAAACAGAAATTATTCATGACTCAATCCAATAGCTGAATGAAAAGATAAACATATTCTCAATTCAGCTAACTTAAATTTACGTAGTTTGTGGGCTAACCCGAGATTAAATTACAACTAAGCCTGGGCGTACCTACACAATTTTTTAGAAACAGAAAATGTCCAGTCTCTCAGCTAAATTTTTATATTTGCTACCTCCTATCTCAGGGGCTTAAAATACGCTGACTCTATCCTCCGTCCCAGCAGTGGGGTAAGACACCCTCCACCTAAGATGAGGTGTCCTGAATATGACGCTAAGCTGCATCTGATGGCGAGTCTCCACTTTGGAGATCTGGGATGTGTTGAGTAGACCTTCATTGCCATTACTTCCAGATCATAGTATACCTGGAGGGGTGATACCTTTTCGAATCTCATCTATGGATCAAATAGATCCGTTTGATAGGAATACTTGATATCACAATGTAGCGTAATTGGCATTTGGGTTGACTTTGATTTAAGAATAAAAGTATATATATTTATGTAAGTAGTAAGTTGGCAGACCTTAGACGAGAGCGACACTAGGGCTCCCTTTTCAATAGCTACTACACCGAGGTGTAGCGGATGGTGCAACTCCTTTCTCTGTATTGCTCCACTTACCTTTGATCTGTATTTTATAATGTTGAGTGTTAAACAATGAGGCATCAAGTACCATATTTTGAGTTTTTTGTATGACTCGGCCTGGGATTGAAGCCCAGTCTTCCGGACCATTTGTGAACACTCTAAGAATAATTGCAAAAGCAATTTTTTTTCTTGTGGGCTCTGGTTAATTTCCGTAGCATCCAAATGGATTTCCTTTGTTATCTGACCCCACACAGTGGAGAGATGGGATCGGTGTAACGTATCATGGTAGTCACCAGTTTTAACGATTAAAAGAAATGACTCATATAAGCATGAGTGACTCATATAAGCATGAGGCTACCCGCAGAAAAGAAACAGAAAATTATTACGCACTTCCTGTTCCTCGAATGTTGTTGATTTTCGAGAAGATTCAAGAGAATTTAGCAGCCAGGCGATGGATATAAAAACCGGTCCTGACTCAGAAGCAGAAAAGAGTAACTTTCAGCCGGCAGGGGAGAGCAATTACTTGATCCAGAGTAGAAGTCAACGTTTTTACCTGGTGGATTCGAAAAGGGATCGCTGATAGCGAGGAAGAATACAATTGACATCTCCTCGGCACCAAGACATTTTTCTATACTCACCTTGGAAAGCAAATATACAAAAAAAATGTAAATATAAAGAACAGTGAACGCCGTTCCCTAACCTCTAAGTATAAAATAACCCCAGATGGGTTGACATCCCATTAAAATCAATTAATCATTTAATCTACCTTAGTTACCCTTACGTAGCAAATTTCACGAATCATCTGAATTATCGTTGTATTTATTTCGAAGTGATCATATAGCGCCATACCCACTAGAATAGTTAATTTCTCTGCTAACACTTTCATTTTATATCCATTTTCTCTTCGACATCATACCTGAGCAGGCTTTCAATTTCTACTGCATAATGCACAAGCAACCCGTTACGGCTCATCAGATGATCTGCACTCAGTGCTTAACACAAGCTTCAATGGTGATCAACCTAACGTTCCGTGGTATATACAATCGGATCACAGCTGCTTCTATTTCACCGTCCATTTCCGGAAGTTCCTATCAAAACATTGAATTTCCTCATTTATCTATTTGATAATTATGGCGCTGTATCTTACAAATGCTATAGCACAGTTGGTTGGTTGGTTGGTTTTTAACGCCATATAAGTCCTTGTGGATTATATATATATATGTATGTGTGTGTGCGTGTATATATATATATATATATGTGTGTGTGTGTGTGTGTGTGTGTGTGTGTGTGTGTGTGTGTGTTATAAACGAATAGTATGTTGGTAACTTTATTTTTCAACTAGTTGTCAGAGCTCATTTGTTTCACACAATGAAAATGGTTTCCAATATTGCCTTTAAACACGAATAATTCTATTCAACATTAATCATTTGTTTGTACAGTTAAAATGGTTTTCAATATTGCTTTTTAACACTAATAATTCTATTCAACATTAATCGTTTGTTTGTACACAGTTAATGATTTCAAGTTTTGCAATTTAACACTTGTACTTCAATTTATCAAGTATTCCTGTGTAATATATACTCACCTGTCTGGTTTTAGATAACTGATAATAGCAACCCTTAGAAAATGATTGAACAGTGCTATTTGACCACTAGATGGCACCCTAACAGGTACTGTCACTCTGGGCCAGAGTGTACCTGAACGTAATGGCAATGAAGAGCCACTCCATATTCCCCAAAGCTCCAGAACTGGAGTCAGATACAGTTTAGTGTCATATCTAGGACACTTGTTAGTGGCAGTGGAGGTCTTTCAGAGGTGCAATCGGCGTATTCAACTGCTCTTGCCGACTCGGCAACACAAAAGCTTAAATATTGATGACTGTTATAAAGTTTCGTGAATTCAGCTTGGTTTTAACTGAAAGCATTATAATTACTTATTCTTCCCACCAGCGTCAGCTAATGGTCTTTCACTGGAGTCTGACTGACAACAAGTCTACTCAGATTTCCTGGACTCTTCTTAGTATTCAGGCCGATCTTAAGAATGCTGTATATGAATGTATGAATGGTCTCTATTTGCCCACCAGTTTCAAACTCTTCTTGCCTTCTTTCCTAATCTTTGGGGGATCATTTCAAGTTCGCCAATTACAATTAATACCCCTATTAACCTCATGTTCCACAACTTTCTTAGTACTCTGGAAAGGGCCAAGTACTTTTCGCTTTCTTTGGATATCCGCTTTATTATTACTCCTTGTGGGTTTCTCACACCAGCTTTAGCTGATGGTCTTCCACCGGGGTCTGAGTGACAGCAAATCTTCTCAAGTCTCCTCTTGTCTCCAGGACTCTTCTCAGTAATGCTGTAGTTTGAATGGTCTTTGCCCGTCCTCCGATTTCCAAATCTTCCAGCCCTCTTACCAAACCTTTGGGGATCGATCTGAATACACCAATTACAATTGGTATCACTGTCACTCTCAAGTTCGATGCCTTTTTCGTTTTCGGATAAGGTCTAAGTATTTGTCTATCTTTTCATTTTCTTTGATTTTCGCAATGTGGTCGGCTAGAACAGCAAAATCTTCTAGACAGGTTCTTTTTTTCCTGTTAATCAACATTACGTCTGCTCGTCTGGCCGGATTTAGGTGATCCGTTTGTATCTTAAAATCCTGGAGATTTTCTTGTGCATATCCCATTTGGTAGTATGGTCAAATTTTAATTTCTTGCACAATTCCCAGTTGATCACCTTTCCCACTCAGTGATGCTTAGTCTTGTACTTCTTTTGTGCTTGATTGCTGCCTTCGCTTGTAATGTTATTTACCATTTCATCTTTGTCTCCACATAATCTATACTTGCTATTCTGTTACGTATTATTGATTTTCATTTTGATATGATTGATCTTTTTGGTGTTATGATGCTGTTAAAAAAGATTCAGTTTCTCTTTTGAGGTTTCCTCTTATTAGCCATGTCCAGGTCATCTCGTGTGAATTCTCGCCAGTCTGTCCGTTGAAAAATTTATATATTTGTTTTTCTTCCCATTTCTGTTTCCTAATTTTGACTTTTTTTCTGTTTGTTACCTCTGCTACAATTGGCTGCTGTAATTAATTTTTCTTTGTTCCTCAAGATATAGTACTCGAGTGTTTGTATTGATACATCAATGCAATCCTAAATGCTGACGAATCCACTTCTTACTCCTCTTTTGACACAGAAAGTCTATGCCATCTCTTGGTTGAATGTCTCGTGCATATTAATCAATTCTTTTGTCCTGTGGTCCATTTTTCTGAGTTCCCCACCTTGTCATTTTCAGATTGGTACCGGAGTACCGTGCACACTGAGACTGCCCTGGTATTTATACTTTTGATGATATTTCTCCGGCAGAGCTTGGTTTCCAGGATATTTCTCGTACTTCTTGTTGTATAGCCTTGATGATATCAATAATAATAATAATAATAAGTGCGGAGGAAGACTAATTACACCTACCAGAAGCAATACTGACTACTAGGATCACCAGAACGACAGTTACCAGAAGACAAAAGCGGGGGGGATCCTATAGACGCTTTAAGCGACTAACCAGCGACATCTCACTCGAGAAAACATGGACGTGGCTAAGAAAAGGAAACCTTAAGAGGGAAACTGAATCTCTTCTAATAGCAGCAAAAAACAACGTCATAAGTACTAACCGTATCAAAGCGAGAATAGTTAAGACGCAACATAAGAGCAGACGTAGGTTATGTAGTGATAGAGATGAAACCATCAATCGCATAGTAAGCGAAAACAGCAAATCACCACAGAAAGAAAATAAGACTAGGCATGACTGGGTGGGTACTGGGAATTGTGATGCATAGGGAATTGTGCAAGAAATTGAAGTTTGACCATACGAACAAATGACATATGCGCAACTCAGAATCTGTCCTGGAGAATGAGACACACACATTACTCTGAGATTTTGACATACAAACGGATCACCTAATCATGGCCAGACGACCAGACCTTATAATAATCAACAAAAATAGAGAGAACTTGCAAAATTGTGGACTTTGCTGCCCCAGGGGACCACAGAGGAAAAAGTGAAAGACAGCGAAAAGAGAGATAATGTGGAACATGGAAGTGACGATTATACCAATTATGATTGGTGCTCTTAGTACAGTCACGAAAGGATTGGTACAAGGACTGGAGAACTTGGAAATAATTGGACGGGAGGAGACTGTCCACACAACAACATTATTAAGATCGGCCAGAATACTGAAAAGAGTCCTGGAGACTTGCGTAGACTTGCTGTCACTTAAACTCCAGTGAAAGGCCATCGGCTAACGCTGATGTGAAAAACTCTCAAGGAGTAAAGTAATAATACAAGCGCCCTCTGTCGTTTCTGATACGAACGAATTTATTTATTTCTGCCTTCAGGCCTTAGCAACGCGAGGAGAGAGACACAAATCATAAAAGTCAATGCTAACCATACTATGCTTACCTCCCCTCACGCACGGCGCATTTTGTGGTGTCTTAGAAAACTAAACAGATCTGATCAACCGCTCGCCTCGACGGTCAAACCCTAACTTCCATCTTTTCAAAATCCCAAAATTCTCAGGCCATATCTTCCGGGTATGATGTCATCCACCCACTCGATTTACTCCAACCACGCGTCCAGACCCTTTTCCTGTCTGGGAGTTTATTATGACAGATGATGATTGTCATATCCTTACCGCGCGGGCGTGCGAGTGCTTCGTCTGACTAGGATACCTGAACCTAGAGATACCGGGTAGTTCAAAGCCTTACCAAACTAAATAATAAAATGGAATTAACGAAAAATAATTAATATAATTAGTCATTATCTTAGTTATAGATAATTTTGGAGTTCTCTTTCTTTTCTTACTTTTTTTTTTCGTTCACTTCTGACTGTGTTCACTTCCAGTATTTCCAAGGACTTACAATTTTCTTTTTCACCAAACGTTCTGATTCTTTTCTTATTTCTCTGTTCTTTACCTTCCGTCGTTGCTCTTTTCCCACTTTTCATTATCAGCTCAGCACATTTTTCAATGCCAAATTCCATTATTATTATTATTATTCAAGGCTTTTCAGAAACTTTTCCACAAAAACAAAGAAAATCAAATTTCAGCCGTTGATTAAATTTCCTATCGTCAAATCAAGAACATTCTACAATAACTCAATCATCAAATTCCACTTACAAGCCTCGATTAAATGTTGCCTATTTGTTTTGTGTTCGCAAATGAAAGTTTTTAGTCGAGTACCTCATTAATTTTCGCAAACAAACGCAAACTTCGTTATTTTAAAGCGCTTCTCTTATGTAAATCATCTTTAGTTTTTGAAATAATGATATTGTGTCGGGGAATTTCTTCTCTTTAAGCTAAACTAATAGATGATACTGTCTTTTTTACCGATCTACTACCAGCTAAATTCGAGGAACTTGATCGTAAAAGTACTTTTTGTGGCATTTAATTTCCATTTGTTCAAAATTATTGTAACTCACAAAAGTCTGGACAAACTTCCGTACTGAATTTCTCCGAATATATATATATATATATTCGGAGAAATTCAGTACGGAAGTTCTCTAGCGATGAAGTAATCGTGTTGCCATTAGCGCCTTTGCAAGTCTCTTCGTATTTGAATTGAGATCTAGGCGGCCGTTAAACGGATGTATGTAAAAAAATAGTAATTGTGATTCATAACCGTTTAAAATGTACTTCGTAGCTAATATCTCCTCGTAGCTAATTGGTTAGAACCTTTGGCTTGGCGTTTGAGTCAACCGGGTTTCGATCCCAGCTACGGGGAGATACTGTCTAGCCACACTGATGAGTTCTGATAGAACGAAACAGATCTGTCTGTGGATGACTATATATATATATATATATATATATATATATAATGATTGCCACTTCTTTACAGAAGACCATCTATTCAATCCAAAAAAAAATACACGTGAGAAAGCGTGTGTCTACTTAGACCAAAGTCACTTTTGTAAGTACTGTCTCAAATGTAACAAATAAAGACCCCCCCCTTTGACATGAGCATTAGCCCCATGTGTCTCTATGTGGCCAACAGACCTACTACAAACACACAGACTTTATCAAAAAGTTTATACAAATTACCAATAAGTTGCTGTAAAAGGACCTGCCATCGATTGTTTACTGTCATGAAATCTCATATGAAAAGCAAGACTAACTTTTGATAAACAGATCTTTCTGCGTGTGTTACTAACGTATAAAGGCTGAAATGTGTCCGGTACTGAGGACAAGTTCCGCTTCCAATGTGATCGTTGATGGAATGTTCGATTCTCTGTACTTTACAGCCATCGTAGATCACCTTTTTTGGATCTGATCGATTTTTCTTCATCTACTCCTGCTTCCCAAGATCCACACAAAAGGCATTGGGTTTGTTTTTGACGACATCTTTGAAACGTTTCTTAGTTTTGACTCGACATTTATCACATTGTAAATCTTCGTAAAACAACTGATTAGGCAACCTGACATCCTCCATCTTAGTAAGGTGTCCAACCCAACGTTTCTAATTGCGTATGAAGAGCATCTTGATTGTGGATGTATTAGCTCGGTGAAGAATAATGGTCTCTAGTATTAAAGACTGCCATTTGATGTTTAGGATTCTCCTAAAACAAGCTTGATGTAATCTTTCCAATAATGTGACAACGATATGTAGTCAAAATGTAGGGAGATTATAAAAGGTTATATATATATATATATATATATGTGTGTGTGTGTGTGCGTGCGTGAGTAAAAATACTGTGCAAACATTGTTTTCATGAAAGGTAAATTGCTACAAAGACTTTAGGGTTTCTAGTGGAATATTACAAAATCAATGTGAGCTTTGATGAAGGTTAGGTAGCCCTATCGTCAGGGGCTGTACAATGCTCCGACTGCACCTATGCTGAGGGGTAAGACCCCTCAACGAGTGACCTGGATATGAAATTAAACTGCAACTGATGGTGAAGTTCTAGTTCTGGAGCTTTGGGGAACGTGGTGTACACCTTCTTTGTTATTACTCCCAGGTCCACTTTGACTCGAATTGGTAGTAATTGTTTGAGTCTTATTAATTGGTCAGAGAGAAATATCTAATCATTTTTTATACTTTGAAACATTTAATAGTGTGCAAACGAATTAAGTTAAATTGAATTACAAGTGGGAGACAGCAATTACTGGAACCTTTTGACTGAGTGCAAACAAATAGGCGTTGACTCTTTTAAAAATTGTTAACTTCACACTATTCGTTTACAATTCCTATATATTTAATATACATGTATAAACAGGATTTGGCATTAAATAACCTTCATGGGTTGATATGCCATAAAAACAACTAACCAAATTGAAGTTGCCCACTCGGCTGGCACTGTAGAATACACTAACTACATCTCTACAGAGAGGTAACATCCTCTCCAACGAATGTCCTGTTTATGACATTAAACAATCTGATGGTGAGGTTCCAGTAATACTGTAGCTTTAGGGGGTCCGGAGTACCCCTTTATTACCATCGCTCCCAAGTCCACACGGGCCCAAGGTGGTTACACATAATAAGGTCCTATTTATGGATCAAATAGAACTAAACTATAAACTTACGCCAAACCGAATTGCTTGAAACAGAATTGTTTTTGACACTGAAACTGTGTACTTATGCTAAACTGAATTGTTTAAAATAAAACTGTTTTGTCATTTAATTGTGTGTAAACAAAAATTATACTTATACTAAACTGAATTGTTTGAAAGTTATCAAATTGACTTGATTCGGCGTTTATTTACTAAGGAACTGTTGTACTGCTGTAATCGCCGCTTATGTATCTTCTATGTATGATGCATGGCCATATTTGTATAGTATGTGTGTGTGTGTGTGTGTGTGTGTGTGTGTGTGTGTGTGTGTGTGTGTGTGTGTGTGTGTGTGCAAAAATGCATGTTCATAAGTAGGTGGCAATACTTCATCGAAACGTCCCTTTTACTACCATACAATATCATTTTAGCTATCCTTAGAAATCACACATGCATTCTTATATTTTTCTCGAAGTCATTTGAGATATCATTTAAAACCATAACTAGAATTATGTCGTTGCTTCCATGATAAAATAATATCAGAGTTCTAAAGCAACAAACTCAAAACGACACATGATAACGATGTTTTGTTAGCACAAAAGCGTTAAAGAAAATGGCTTTCTGTGAATAACTAAGTTTTAAAAATACGTCAACTGAGGAATTGGTTATATATTAAAGATAATGAACCTTCAAATTGGAAATAAATCACAAAAGGCAGTCATATTCCACAAATTGATTTTTCAAGCCGAATAGATATATTTAATGATTATATATCGAAGATATAACATGTGTTGTAGATATAAATATATACAATAGTTTAAATATGTATTATAAATATTGATAATAGTTACAATATGTATGGTTGATATAATAGACTTATCTTTGCATGAGAATTCTTTTCTCTCCTACTGTCATCGTTATTCTATCGCCAAAACACTCAAAATATTTACAAAAATAATCAATTAAGTTATATTCTTATTTTTGCCCCGTGGAAAAAATGCTTTTCCTCATATCTTACAGACGCTCGGAAGAAATAACTACGGTGCAGTGAATTATGTTGCAAAGTATATCTTACAGACGCTCGGAAGAAATAACTACGGTGTAGTGAATTATGTTGCAAAGGACATTAAACTAAGTTGTGTCTAATAATTCTTGATTTTTATTATTATTTATCAAGTTCTCTCATGCAACAACATCTTGAACGTTCCCTCGAGTCGTTCTTCATTTGTCTCTTTTTTCCACCTCCAACCAGCTGGAATTAGGCACATTGTCATAAAAGCATTGTGACTTTTTGCCAAGCGTGGAATATATCCAACTTGCTTCAGGCGCCACTTTGAGATGACATTAATACTCATTGATCCTAAATTATTTTTCATCCGCAGTTCCGTATCTCTGCTGGCTTTTGAGGATTCTTCTGAACGACCGCTACTTGAAAAGGTGGAGCCTTTTCAGAATTTGATAACAGTTAAAAAAAAAAACAATCCAATTTTTCTTTGCACTTTTTTTCCTTTAAGAAGAGGACATATATGCCAAGTATCAAATAAGAAAATTAAGTTGAATTTCTTCTGAGAATCTTGTCAAAGGTTTGATTCCGTTAAAAACAAATCAACTTTTTTCTAGCCTGTTTATTTATGTATTTTGTTAGTCAATTCTAATAGAAGAATATTCCATTATACAGTATCGTTCATAAAAATGTACACACAAGCAATTTTTTAAAAATATGTTGATATTTTCCTTTACGAAAAGTACCTAGATATCATTATTCTAGTGAAACATTCTTCAGTTTGATGCTTGCATATGCGGGACTGTCACCAAGCGCCAAGAGAAACTCTTACAAAGCGCCGTTGCCTCTGTTTCTCTGCAGTTTAAATTTACTGTTCTATACGCTCTACCATCGATATTAAGAACTTTTATTCATAAAACAACTAACTAAAAAATTATATATATATATATATATATATATATATATATATATGCCATGTCGCCTGTAGAATTCACCAGCTGCACCACTACAGAGAGGTAAGACCCACCCCCGACGAGTGTCCTGGGTATGATATTAAAATATTTGCTGGTAAGGATCGAGTCCTGGAGCTTTAGAGAATTTGGAGTATACTTTCATTAACATTACTCTCAGGTCCACTCTACTTTGGGTATGGTAGCACCTGTTAGGGTTCTATCTATGGATCAAATAGCATTATTTAATTATTTACGATACTTGAAACAATTTAAGTATGTGCAAACAAACGATTAGGTTAGATTATTTGGTTTACTGGCATATCAAAGCTTGATGGTTATTTGATGCCAAATCTCGTTTACATATGTTTGAGTGAATAGTCCGTTGGAACATTTTTTAAACAAGCCAGAGCTTATTTGTTAGCACACAGTTAAATGGTTTCAAGTATTACTATATAATCCTCTTAATACAATTTAATATCAATGTTTTGTAAGCGCAAATTTAAATCACTTCAAGGACGTTTTTTGTTGTTCTTTAATGAATGACTAATCCACCTTCTCGGGTTATTTAATGCCAAATCCATCTCTTTTTTCTTTTTTGAAGGACAGCAGTGATACTATTTAACCCATAGATGAGAGAATAAGGGGGTTCATACCTTTACCAAGGGTATTTGTCCGAAAATGAACGTAATAGCGCGACTGGAGTTCGAACTCGCATACTACGATTCCGCAGTCCAGCTTTAACAAGTACACCACGGGAACACCTCTATTTCAAGTATGGTAAATGATTGAACAGTTCTATTTTGTTTAACATATCAACCGTCGTAGGTTATTTAATACCCAATTCTGTTAATACATATATATTCGATATATATGATTTGTAAACAAATAGTTTGTAGGTAATAAGTTTTACACGATCAAACGATTATTTGCTTGTTCAGAGAAAAAGGGATTTAAGTATTACCAACACTAACAGCTTTATTTGCTCACAGTTTCAATGGTTTTAAGTATTACTATCTAATATTGTTATTCCATTTTCACACATTGAAATGATTCCTATTTACCAACCTCTCCGCTCGGCCAGGATATGACACATGGTCAATTTTTTAAGCGGAGTTTAACAGGTTTGAATTCAGAGTTTTCCTTCTCCTAGACTAGTCGCCTCACCAAGGCTGAAGAACCTAGTCTGTCCTACTATTTACCCCTAGCTCGAGGGAGAATAATTGGATTCATACCTTTCCCAAGGGTATTAGTGCTATGTGAAATGCAATCAGTCTCATCCAGGATTTGAACTCGTGTCGCCGTGTCCATATCCTACGACGATAACCATTACACCACGGGCACCTCCTCCCAGTATTGTAAATGATTAAACGGCACTATTTGACTCATGCCTGGCAGCGGTCACATCGATACTGCTATATGGATGCACTACATGGACGCTAACAAAACGGCTGGAGAAGAAACTAGATGGCAATTACACAAGAATGCTGCGTGCAATCCTGAACAAGTCCTGGCAGCAACACCCCACAAGACACCAACTGTACGGCCACCTGCCCCCTATCACGAAAACTATTCAAGTTAGGCGAACCAGACATGCAGGACATTGCTGGAGAAGCAGAGATGAACTCATAAGAGATGTACTCTTATGGATCCCCACACACGGCCGCGCAAAAGCAGGACGACCAGCACGAACGTACATTCAGCAACTATGTGAGGATACAGGTTGCTGTCCTGAAGACCTACCTAGGGCGATGAACGATAGGGAGGAGTGGCGAGAGAGGGTCAGGGATATCCATGCTGCCAGCACGATATGATGATGATGATGATTTGACTCATAGTTGTGACCAAGTACAACCACTTCTGGTCAGAGTTGACTTGGGAGTAATTGCAATGAAGAGATACTCCCCATTCCCTAAAGCTCTAGGTCTGGAGCCTCTTCATCAAATGCTGTTAACTCTTAAATTCCTTACACAAGTTGGAGTGAGGAGCCTCAACTCTCAGCAGAGATGCTGTCGGTATACTCTACAGCTCAGACTGGGCTAACAAATGATTAATATCAGATAAAATTATTTGTATCAAGTAGCAATACTTCAAACCGCTTAACAAATAAAATTATTAGAGTTGGATAGCAATTATTTAAACCATTTGACGGAGTTAAAATAAATCAGCTTTAACAAACTAGTTTAAAGATAAAGCTAATAAAACTATTCACTTATATATATATATATATATATATATATATATATATATATTGTACTGTATTTGTTTACTGGGTTATTGCAGTGCAAAATAATTCATGTGCATTACAATAGCCCTATAAACAAATACAATACAATAAAATGAAATAATGTGTGCAATGCTTCAAGCAAATTGTAATATATATATATATATATGTGGTGCAGTCAAAAAGTTTACAGGCTTTTTGTACAGGCATTTAAAATTGTCGTAGACTCTTAAAGATTCAGTATGTTATTGCTATACATCTTATGAGATGACTGACCAATTTTTATGATTTCTGGTTTAAATGAACAGGTACACCAGCAATTGGAATACACCCTACTAAAGACTGATTGTCACAGCTGGTGAATTTAAAAAATGCAATTAAGACGTGAGGGCACTTTAGAAGAACGATATGCAATAAAATTGTGTTTTAAACTTGCAAAAAATGCCACAGAAACGGATGGAATGCTTCAGACTGCTTTTGGAGCATCTTGCATGAGTCGAGCATCAGTTTTTTGAGTGGCATAAGACATTCAAGGAAGGCAAGGAGTCTGTGGGGGATGATGAGAGGTGTGGGAAAAGTAAGGAAGTCAATACACTAGAGTTGATTGGCCAAAGGGTTAGGGTTAGGCTTTAGGTTACTATTTAGGTTACTTTTAAGGGAGTTCAGAAAGAGATTCCGTCTGAAGAGGTCAGCACTCTTCAAATCGGGTCAGTGGCATTTCCAGCAGGACAATGCACCAGTCCACAACTCCATCCTTGTCACAGACTATTTGACCAAGATGGCCATCAAGACAGTTCCTCAGTCTCCCAATAGTCCAGACCTTGCTCCCTGTGACTTTTGCTTATTCCCTAAGCTCAGAGGCTGTCGTCGTTATGAGATAATTCAGGAGATAAAAGAGGCTGTGACGAAGGTCATTGACACGCTCACACAAGATGACTTCCATGGGCCTTCCAGAAGTTGTTGGAACGGTACAAGTGGATTGCAGCCGGAAGAGATTACTTCGAAAGTGACGAGAGTTTTATGCGTGTACTATCAATAAAAGTGCACATACGAAAAAAGTCTGGAAACTTATTTAATGGTCCTCGTATATATATATATATATATATAGAAGCAGAATATATATATTTATTTATTTATTTACAGAAGCGGAATAATTTTGAAAAAATGTTTTTAATCTGATTAGTCCAATTTTTGAAGAAAAAACACGATAAATCAATTCGCCCTATTATTCAAGAACTTTCTTTTATTAAAATTCAGCCCAATATGAGTGAGCTAGAAAAGAAACGACAAAGAATCGTTGGTTTGCTTAACTCCGAAATCAAGCCAAAGTTTCTTGGTCTACTACGAATAATACTAATACTACTATCCATTTTAATAATAATCAATGACAAAATTAGAAAATGTAGTGAATTAGCACAGAAAGAGTATAAGGCTACACACGACTGGGTGGGCAAAGTGATTCACGGGGAATTGTGCAAGAAAGTTAGATTTGACAATACGAACAAATGCTATATGCATAACTCAGAATCTGTCCTGGAGAATGAGACGCACAAACTGCTCTGGGATTTTGAGACACAAACGGATCCCCTGATCTCGGCCAGACGATCAGACCTAGAAATAATAAACAAAAAAAGAGAACTTACCGAATTATGGACTTAGCTGTCTCGGCTCACCACAGAGTAAAATTGAAAGAAGGTGAAAAGAAAGAAAAATACCTGGACCTTGCTAGAGAACTGAAAAATCAGTGGAACATAAAAGTGACAGTGGCACTACTTGAAATTGGTACTCTCGGTACGGTCACCAAAACATTGGTACAGGGACTGGAGGACTTGGAAATAAGAGGACGGGTGGAGACCATACAAACTACAGCATTATTAAGATCGGCTAGAATATTAAATATTAAGAAGAGTTCTGGAGACACTCAAACTCTAGTGAAAAACCATCAATTAACGCTGGTGTGAAAAACTCTTAAAAGAGTAAAATAATCGATTAATCACATAACAAGCATAATAAGCGAATGTAGCAAACTAGCACCAAGGGAGTATAAAGCTCGATCTGACTGAGTGGAGAAGGTGATCCACTGGGAATTGAGCAAGAAATTGAAATTTAACTATAGGAACAAATGGTACAAGCATAAACCAGAATCTGTCTTGGAAAATGAGACGCACGAAATTCTTTGGATTTTGAAATAAAAACAGATCACCTGAAGAAAACCAGACCTAGTAATAATACTCATAATAAAAAAAGAGAAACTGTCGTATAGTTGACTTTACCGTCCCGACGGACCATTGAGGGAAAATCAAAGAAAACGAAAAGACATGTACTTGTACCTTACCAGAGAACTAAAAAAGTTATTGAAAAAAAGAACGTGACGGTGATACCAGTTATGGCTGGTTCTCTTGGAACGGTCTCGAAAGGCTTGAAAAAAAATTAGAGGGATTGGAAATCAGAGGAGGAATCGAGACTAATCAAACCACATCATTGTTAAGATTGGCTAGAGTCCTGGAAACCTGAGGAGACTTGCTGTCACTCAGACTCACTGGTGTGAAAAAAACCACAAGGAGTAAAATGATTATAATAATGATAATTATGATTGCTCCTTCCCCATTTCCTTCTGTTAATTTTTTTACTCATATCTTGTTTCTCCATGATGGATTCTTAGGAATGTTTTCCTTCCCTTCTGCATTGAAAGCTTCAAACTATTTCGTATGCAACGCAGGTCGCTCCAAATTTTTAATCGAAAACCAAATCTTTTTATCGAATCTTGTTTTGACTCTTGCATTCTTCTGGGCGAATCAAAAGAGCTACGTGACACGCCACGAAAAAATAAGGGAAATTCACGGAAATCAACTCTGAAGACAAAGTCCCAGACATCAGCCCGTTCCCTTATGTCGATGAATATTGCCAATCATTATCGAATATCAGCAGGCTAAGTTATTCTAGTATGTGGCTCAGGTTTTCCCGAAAACTTTCTGCAGAAGAGTGAAAGAAAAAAACGAGCGTTTTTTGTTGTTGTTGTTTTTTTTTTTGTTTTTTTTTTTCTTTTCTTATTCTATTTATTATAGGAAATGCATTAAGGCAGAAAAGAAAAGAAAAGAATATAACAGGATTTTTAAAAATACATTTAAAAAATTTTCATGTTTTACGACTACTGAACACTCCGTACAACCGGAAGTAAAATTTTCTATGTTTGTTTTCATTTTATTCTGGTCACATCTAGAATTGTGATTATTCTAGATTTAAAAAGGTTATTTGATCTGTTAGCCGGGTATATCTTTTATATCTTCCATTTCTATTAATCAAGAAATAACAAAAAGCATTAAGCTTTTTACGGGTGCAGCTTAAGACAGTTAAACTAAAAAGGTTACATTCATTCAACACAGTTAGGATATGACACAAGGTCAAGTTTTAAGCCGAGTACAGCTGGTTTAAAATCTGAATTTTCTTTTCTCCTAGACCGATTGCCCAAGACTTGAGAGCCAAGTCTGCCCAACTGTTTAACCTAAAGTTTAATTGCCGGGTGGAGAATAGATAGATTCATGCCTTTGCCACGAGCGTGAAGTGAAACACAATCTCGTCCAGTATTTGGACACTGCTGGCCGGGCCACTTTCCAAGGTGGATAACTATTTGACCACAAACCTTTACAGTTGAACTAAGAAGTCAGTATGAACAACAACAAAACGTATAAAAATATTTTTCAACATTTTCGCCGATTTTTTAAATTCACAAAAAATCGGCTTATAAATTTGATTTTAATTTAAAAATTCCGTATTTAAGTAATAAAAGAAGAAGGATATTTTAAAAGTCATGTAATACAAATTAACATGATTGAATTAAAAAAATATTATTGAGATATCGTACGCTGACTGGGCATGGGAATTACACAGAAATTATTTCCTTGTTCTGTGTCATCGAGTCATTTAATTGGAATTTTACATCATTAATGGTTTGGTTTGGTTTCTATGTTTAATGGCATATCAACCTTCGTGATTTACTTAATGCAGATAGTGGTAGTATTTAACCTATAGCTGGGAGTTTATGCTTTTCCAAGAGTATTAGACCAAAAGTGAACGTAATAGCGCAACTGGAGTTCGAACTCGCTTTCAACGGAGATTAACTTTTACGGCAGTGAATGAATGATCTTTTACTCGAAAGTTGTGAATACAACAAAGAATTATACAGAGACTGAATTTTGATCAGGAATTCGTATAATGCGATAATAAAAAATAAACAAAGTCTGCTGGTAATGAGAGAAACTACTGTTGTACTCTGGCTTAGTAATAATGATTATTTGGCTCCAAAACCTTGTCAAACACTGGAGTCATGATCTGGCTACCAAATATATATATATATATATATATATATATATAAGTAATTTGGCCGAGAGTGGTTAAGGGTGACCTGAAGGTTGCCATAATCCTAGATGCTTATCTGTGACAGTGGTTTAATGCCGTCTTTACATTGCAATCAACTGCCTGATGATTGCCGAGTAAAGACCGTATTGAACCACCAGCCTTAGATAACCACCCATGCAATTGAATATATATAAAAGCTAATATATTAATTTACTATTATGCAATAACTCTTTCACAGATATTGAGCACTCTCCAAATTTTACCGGATTTGGTCCACCACTAACCCACCAAGTGAGATAGCTATAACCATAAACAGTTATGTATATATGTGTCTGTGTGTGTGATATGGCTGATACAATATTTTTGTATAGTGGCTCGTACCACGTGACTTCCGGTATCGCGGAAGTATAAGAGAAGCAGAAAGAGGAGCAGAGTGACAGCACTGGAAAGACGTCAATCAGTAGTAAGACGTAACACCAACAGCGCGAGACGCATAATACAAGTCGAACTGTACCACTTGTGTTAATAAATAATTATCTCTGTTTCACTGTGTATCTTTTCCTAACCACTATACGACAAATATATAGAAGATAGTTGATATAATACATAAAGTAGTCATTATATATATGATTGATATAATGCATAGTGAATATATATTGCAATTATAATATATATTTAGAAGATATGATTTACATAATAGATATGTGTAACTGATATCTACTTAATAAAGTTAATTATGTTTGTGTCTCTGTGTGTCTGAAGCTTATGAACATTGAAAATGCTGGACATAGAAGCTGTAGAAATTACCACTTTTCAATTTATATTATCGGATTATGAACTTATAGCGAAGCCATAATCAACCTAATAAAATTAGATCGCCGAAAAAATTATTCTGAGTTGCCTTTTTTCTGTAACGGCCATTTTCTTCCGCTTCAGATCAGCATATTTTAACTTTAAAGGCTAAAAACGACAAAGAAGTTTGCTTGCGTTGGTAATCAATCAAATTATCTAATAAAACATTATTGAATGAAATTTAATCACATGCGATTCTTAAAGTTTTGTATAACATTTCTGAGTAATAGTATAACTTTTTATTTTCATTCAAAAATATTCATTTCACATACACGCTTTCTTTTCGTAATTTATGATATAAACACACCTCGTAAAAAAACAAAAAACAAACTCAAAATGATTATTATTTATCTTTATATATCTTTGATAAACAGTAGCAAAAAATTGAATCAGATTAGATTAAATCCGCCCCACCCCCTTATCTGATAAAATTCCCTTCACTCTTCTATCTTGTCATGAAAATAAATGTATTGCTTTTCCCTCTTAGTAATATTACGCAGTATCTTTCATTGAAACCCTAAAATAGTTATCCTATTAAGTATTATCAGAGGAAAAAAAAAAAAACAAAAGAAAATATCAGAGATAGTTTGATAGAAACGTATCTTTGATGTTTATTTCCAAGGATCTGCCTCTAAAAATAATCCAACTGTTATTTAAAACTAATTCATCTGATTTTTTTTTTCTATCTATTATCAAACTAATTTTTCTTTTCTTCTTCATCCTTGTCTGGGGCTATTGAATACTCCAGCTGCACCTCTGTAGAGAAGTAAGACCACCCCCTCCCCAAAGAGTGTCATGAATATAACACTAAACTGCATCTGATGGTGAGGTTCCAGTCCTGGATCTTTAGAGAAGTAACCCTTTATTGTCAACTCTGACTCGGTGTGGTAGTACCTGTTAAAAGTCCCATCTATGAATCAAGCAGAACTATTTAATCATTTACTATACTTGAAAACATTTAACTGTGTGCAAACAAATGATTGTTATTAAATTGAATAATTAGAATCAGATAACAATACTTTTTGCTGTGTGCACGCAATAAATAACAACACTACAATAATATTAATAATTGAATTTTTAGTGTTACATAGAAATACTTAAAACCGTTTAAGTAAGTGCAAATAGAATTCTTAGAATTAAAATGCAATATAAAACCATTTAACTGTATGCAAATAGAAATATTGCTATTTGATAGCAATATTTGAAACTATTTAACTATGTGCGAGTAATAAATTACAAAACTTGAAACCATTTAACTGTGTGCAAACAAATGAACTCAAACTCGTTTAAAAATGAAGTTATTTTCAAACTATTTACTTACAAGTCCTATGTATAGACGAGATTTGGCATTAAATAACTATCAAGGGTTGACATGCCATAAAACCATATAAATTATCCTATTTTAAAAACCTTTCCCTCACACTAATATTACACACTATGTTTCCATATAACCACATACAATCTTTCTAAATAATTTGGATTGACCTGAAGCGGAGTAAAACCTTCCCACCCACCCCAGAAAAGGTGTAACCTGCGTATGGAACTGAACTGCATCGGATTGCAAGGCTCCTTTCTGGAGATTTGATGTGTATAGAATACCCCCTCGTTATCATTACTCCCAGATCAACTCTGAACCAGACTGGTAGTACCTGTTAGAGCTGCATCTATGGCTCAAATAGATCTGCTAAAAAATTATATTAATCAATTGGACCTTGTGAAAAAAATCTTGAAAAAAAACTACACAAAAATGTAAATACGAACGTACAATGAACGCGATTCCCTAACACTTCTAGGCATAAACGTGTTAACTCTCTCTCTATCTCTCTCTCTCTCTCTCTCTCTCTCTCTCTCTGATGCGGGTAATGAATAGATGTATCCATTTTTGCTGCCTAGGTTTTTACACAAAGATAATCCGCACAAAATAAGATTATTTTCCTAAAGAAAGCATTGAATCTTCTTCATTAACTGAACTGAGGCAAACAACCGATGAGTATCCAATACCTAAGGAGTTGGGGGAGAGAAATAAAATTTTGGCACAGAGGGGAAAAAAGCATAGGGATTTAAAGGGGATCAATTGCAGATCCTAAAAATGTTATCCTTTTACCTTTGAATAAATATAATTTCCATTACTCTATCAACAACCAGGATCAAATAGTTCAATCGGGGAACTACTGTTGCTCATCTATTTGGGTGTCTTCTACAGATGAGAATAAAAACACAGCCATCGAAAGATTATCCTGACTCACACTCAAACAACTTGTCCAAACTGCATCGCTCTTCGTGCGAGTAAAAAAAGAGGCGCGTCCTGCTGAGGTTGGAGCCCTGGCCCCAGTTTTCGAAAATCAGCTGCTGAGCTCAAACTAAAACAAAAATTACTAAAATGCAAAAGTACAATACAAATAGTGACATTTTACCTAAGAACTTTAAATTGAATAGGCCAACTACCGAAGCTGACAACTTCTCCAATAGATCATAACATAGACATAAATACAAGGGCACAGATACATTTATAGCGAAGATATTAAATATCATGATCCCGGCAATGGATGAATGTTTGTCAATGCATCTGCATGGAAAAACTCTGTCAATGCCACAATAGGAGGTATATGTATGCTTATAGGACCACGGGCCCAAAAATTACTAAATAGCATCGAGAAAATACAACCGAGGATGATGGTAGCTACTTTTAATGGCAAACCCCGCAATACAATCATCTCCTGCTGTCGATAAATTCACATTGAGTCTAATGGCTGCCAAAGGTTGCCCTTAATTAGATACGTATACTTGATACCATATAACTGTAAATTATTTTATTAAGAAATGTTACTTGAAGCTATAACTGCTAATTAAGGATTATAATTATTAATCACTTGACACAATATAACTGTATGCAAAAAAAATGATTATCATTCAATAAACTTAGTTACTGAAAACTATAAAATTGTGATATAAATGGTTAGTATTGAATAGGAATATTTGAAAATATACAACTGTGCAAATCATTTCTATAAGATACAAATACTTCATATCGTATAAACGCAAATTATTTGTATTAGAAATTGTAACTTGAAGTTATAACTTTTTACTCAGACTTATTATTATTAGTTACTTGAAACCATATAACTAAAAGGAAAGAAGTGATTATTATTATTATTATTATTATTATTATTATTAAGTAAATTAAGTTACTAAAAAACAAATAATCCAGTATAAATAATAAGTATTAAATTGTTCTTGAAATTATACTACTATGTAAATACCCTGTGGTACATACAAATTTTTATAATAGCTTTAAGTAGAGAATACATAATGAGTTCTAAAAAAAGTGTTGTTTTTTTTCTTTGCCCACGTCTCGTCAGAGGATACCGAGACAAAAGCGAATGGAATTAACATAAGGTAGTTGACGACTAAGCAAAAATAAAAACAAAAACAGAAAGGAAAAATGAAAAAAAATCTTTTGTAAGATTTTCTTGGACATCCATGAGATAGGGATACTATGCATCATGAAAATGCATGCAAAACTCTTTAGAATCAACTAAACGAAGAATTTAATATAAATGCCTAATGACAGAGATTCCCAAATCTCTAGGCATAAAATAACCCTAGATAGGTTGACATGCCGTTAAAATCAATTAATCAATCAATAAGTTTCTTAAATAGATTTATATCGGTGCAGCCATTACATTAGACATCTGACCTTTTGTGCGCACATTAATTTCCTTTGGGTGCGGCGAGAGAAACATATGAGAGCATATGCATGGCATTAAGAAAGCTCTGAAAACTACACTTAGAAATGGGAGTACAGCACAAGATCTTTGTTATTATCTTTCAGAAAGATGGCGGAGCCAGGGATATATTTTCGGTAGCTTTGAAAGAAAGTAGGTGGAAAGAGAGGGTGATTTGGCAGTAGACGGCATTGGTGTGAAACGTACTCAAAAATCGATGATGTCAAAAGAGGCCAACGACTACAATATTCAAAGTCAAGAGCTAGGGTTTCTAAAACAGTTGTAGTGGAATGGGCTACGGTATTGACTACTTGATGGTTTGTCTTCGTATATTAGTTGTATCTGAGTATCTTAACTTACCGCCTCGATTATTTGAGTATGACAAGAAAACAAATCGGACACTTGAAGCAGGGGAAATATATTCTGGTTTTAATATTTCCTCGAATTAAACAATGTAAAACAATTCACGAAGAATTAACAATATATTCTATTGCCTGAACAAACTTAATAGAATGAATATCAGCCCAGTCAGCTGTGGAGCAGTAGAATACACCGAATGCATATCTGCAGAGGGGTAAGCCTTCCCCCAACGAGTGTCTTAGATACGACACTAAACAATCTGATGATGAGGTAACAGTACTGTTGGAGCTTTAGGGAATGCAGAGCACCGCTTCATTGCAATCGCTCCCAGGTCCATTTTGTGCTAGCATCTGATAAGGCTCTATCTATGGGTTAAATAGAACTAATCTGAATACTTATGCTAAACTGAATTGTCTGAAATAGAACTGTTTTTGTATGCTAAATTGAATTGTTTGAAATATAACTGTTTTTGACATTGAAACTTTACTTATTAACTGTGAGTTAACAAAATCTGTACTTATACTAAATATACTAAACAGAATTGTTTGAATTAAAACTTTTTGAATGAACTGAACAGCCTCAAATAGAAATGTTTTTGACTAACTGTGTACTCATGCTAAACTGATTGTTTGAAATCGGACTGATTATTTGTATAAAAATGGATTTCGCATTGAATACCCACAAAGGTTGGTATGCCATAAACCCAAACAAGTAACCAAACGAATGAATAGGGCTGAATAGAATTAGTATTAAATTGCATTACTGTTAATCCCTTCACTGTGCGCAAACAAATGATTGATAGTGAATAGAATTATTCTTATTAGATAACAATACTTGAAACCATTTAACTGTGTGCTAAAAAATTAAGCCCAAGCTCGCATAAAAATGTTATCAACTAAACATTTACAAATCATATATACCTAATATAAGCCGGGTTTGCCATTACATAACCAACAGTGGTTGAAATACCATAAAACCCAACTCTAAAAATCAACTAGAATGAATATAGAAATAACATGAAATACTAAAAGAGTACATTGCAGAAAAAATATAATCTTAGAAGTTGAAGAGTCCTTAATAGAATAGAAGTAGTAATGTGAAAACTTACGTTATGCATGGTATCGGGCGCCATACGACATGCAATATGTAGAGGCGAAAGCTCCCTCGGAGCCAAATACACACACACACACACACACACACACACACACACACACACGTGCATGCATATGATTGTCGAGGCAGGACCACGGAGAGAGTAAAAGAGAAAGAGAAAGAGAAAGAAAGAGAAAGAGAGAAAGAGTTTTGACTTTGCTGCGATCTTTAATATGCTACTTTTATCACGTAACCTAGCGGCTCTAAGAGGTACTATTTGGAAGGCAAGGGATGTAATCCTGACATAGTGTAAAGATTTCTTCAATCTCGTACTGTCAACGCCTACGATTGTCACCAGTGTCAGAGCCAAGTCTTATTAAGACTTGCCCATTTCTTTGACTGTTGTAAGACAGGTTACTTTTATCCCACTGATCGATACGTATGTTATGTTCCGTCCGTTATGAGAGGAACAGTGGGATCAAAGCAACGGTTTACGTTCTCACTCAAAGAAGCGGCTATGCGAAGTAACCTCCTCGTAATAACGGCTGAAAACTGGAAATATGACCAGTGTCGTTATCGGACAACAAAAGGCGTCTCTTTTCGTTCCTCTCGAGCTTCCTAACGTCTTTGTCACCAAAGTTTGTGCTCGGATGGAGCGAGTCGCTTTACCCTCCTTTCTCTCCGTGCCGTGGCTTGTCGTCATTGCATACGCAACGGCATATGTGAACGAACCAACTCTCTTGAAAACTATGATAGGTGGGATTTTGCCGTGACCATATCGTTTCGAACGCCACCCCATAGGTCGTGTGACGAAGGATCATTTGACTTCATCGATGACGTCCAGAGGGGAGACCTGCTCCATATGCAACTGCTCTTCTTCTCCCCCCAAAAAACTTTTAAAAAAACTTATCCATCTCTGCACTGAGATCCTGGCTCAAATCTATGATTCCTCCATATCAACAAACTCATGACTGTTTTATATATATATATATATATATATATATATATATATATATATATATATCACGCATCCAACAACAGTTCTGTTAACGAGAGATACGTGCCGATGTTACCTATTAACTGGTGACACTATGTAATTAAAGATATTTATATTTAGTTTTTTTGTCTAAATTTCTTAGATGAAGCTTGATAATTTTATCCCTTTGATTATTTGGAGTATTGTTTTTATTTTCATTGTTATTGTTGTACTCACAATGTTTCGGCCGATATGTCCTTCGGCCTTCTTCAGATGTTTTATATCGAACTCTGGAGCCCACACAGAACCTCGAATTGAACCCTTTATTTAATCCACGGGTGGATTATTCCAATTCTGTTAACCATGAGTAGGTACAAGTGTTCAGCTATAGTAAGTATTCCTTATTATTCTTACTTGATGAGTGATTTCACTCAGAAGCACTTTTTAACCAAATACCTTATCCACAGCGCCATTTATATTTAGATGTCCAATACTCAGAATTACAATCGCGAAGTTGAGTTGAAACGCTAAGTAGGTTCGTTGGCGTGATGGGACGGAGCTGCACATATATATGTAGAAGGGAAAGTTTGCCCAAAAAATAAAAGGAAGGAGTTGCAGTTACCGAGAACAAGTGGACGGGAGAGTCAACCAGGCATTCAAAGTCCTGGAAGAGCGGGTTAAAATATTTGTGTTTTATCTAATACTAATACCCTTGGGAAAGGCATGAATTCATATATTCCCCCACAGTTATAGGTAAATAGTAACGGTGACTGGGTTCTTTAGTTTTAGTAAGACAACCCGTCTAAGAGACGGAAAACACTGAATTCAAGCCAGCTGTACTTATAAAAATGCATTTGGCATAAATAACCTACAATGGTTGATGTGCCATAAAACCAAACCAAACCAAACCAAACTACACAAAGTTAGTCATTTGTTTAGATTAAGTTTTTGTTTACTCGCGGTTTAATGTTAAAACATTTCTATTTCAAACTATCCAGTTTAACATGTCAACAAAGTTAAATGGTTCCTAGTATTGCTTATACCGGGCTATTTGCTTAATGAGTAGTGTGTTTGCCAATGGTCCAGGATATCAGGATTCAATCCCAGGTCGAGTCATACCAAAGACTCAAAAATGGTACTTGATGTTGCCTTGCTTAACACGCAGCATTATTAGTACGGATCAAGGGTAAAGTGGAGCAAGGTCACCAACTTTACTTTTTTATTGCTATGTATCACTAACAATTCAATTAAACATCAGTCATTTGTTTGCACACAGTAAAATGTAAAAACAGCTCTATTTCTAACAATTCAGTTTAGCTAAACTACGATTTTTGTTTACACTGTTAAATGTAAAAACACTTCTATTTCAAGCTGTACAGTTTAGCATAAGTACACAGTTTAAATGTCAAACAGCTCTATTTGACCCATGGATAAGACCCTATCAGTTGCTACCAGAGTGGAACTAGGAGCGATGGTAACGAAGGGGTTCTCCGCATTCCCTAAAGCTCCAGCATTTCTAGAGCCTCACAATCAGATGGTTTAATGTCATATCCGGGACACTCGTTAGAGGAGTCTTACCCCTCTGCAGAGATACAATCAGTGTATTCTGCAGTCCCCGCTGAGCTAGTTGTTTATTTAATGACAACTGCAACGCAGTATACAATCAAAATCCGATAGATAGATGGATGAAGGGATGCATACTCCCCTTCCCTAAAAAGGGGGACCTCGGATTAGCCAAAAACTACCGAGGCATAACACTTACATCCAAAATATACAATGCCCTACTACGAAACCGAATAGAACCCAAAATCGACAACATACTTAGAAAAAACCAAAATGGCTTCCGAAGAAATAGATCCACGACCTCACAAATATTAACCATCCGCAGAATCCTTGAAGGTGTACGGGCAAAGAACCTACAAGCGACATTAATATTTGTCGACTTTACCAAGGCTTTCGACTCCATTCACAGAGGAAAGATGGAACAAATCCTACTAGCGTACGGCATACCTAAAGAAACCGTAGCGGCAATAACGATTCTCTATAGAAACACTAAAGTAAAAGTACGATCACCGGATGGAGACACAGAATACTTTGACATTGTAGCAGGACTACTACAAGGGGACACACTGGCCCAACGTACTTAGAACATCGATTGACAAAATCAAAGAGAATGGCTTCGAACTGACGAAGAGAAGAAGCAGAAGATACCCCGCAACAACAATTACCGACGCCGACTACGCCGATGACATAGCGATACTGGCAAATACACCTGACCAAGCCGAAACACTTCTGCATAGTTTGGAACGAGCAGCAGCAAGCATAGGCCTCCATGTTAATGCACACAAAACGGAATATATGTGCTATAACCAAACGGGGGACATCTCCACTCTAGAAGGAACCCCACTTAAACTAGTAGACAAATTCACGTACCTAGGAAGCAGCGTCGAATCAACCGAAAAGGACATCGAAACGAGGTTAACGAAAGCATGGACAGCTATCAATAGGCTATCGATTATATGGAAATCAGACCTGACCGATAAAATGAAACGCAGTTTCTTTCAGGCAGCGGTCACATCGATACTGCTATATGGATGCACTACATGGACGCTAACAAAACGGCTGGAGAAGAAACTAGATGGCAATTACACAAGAATGCTGCGTGCAATCCTGAACAAGTCCTGACAGCAACACCCCACAAGACACCAACTGTACGGCCACCTGCCCCCTATCACGAAAACTATTCAAGTTAGACGAACCAGACATGCAGGACACTGCTGGAGAAGCAAAGATGAACTCATAAGAGATGTACTCTTATGGATCCCCACACATGGCCGTGCAAAAGCAGGACGACCAGCTCGAACGTACATTCAGCAGCTATGTGAGGATACAGGTTGTTGTCCTGAAGACCTACCTAGGGCGATGAACGATAGGGAGGAGTGGCGAGAGAGGGTCAGGGATATCCGTGCTGCCAGCACGATGATGATGATGATGATGATGATGGATTCAATAAATTTCCAGACTTTTTTGTACTGGCATTTAAAAATGTTGTAGACTCTTATATAGATATTGTACTCTATTTGTTCAGAGTGTTATTGCAATGCAAAATAATTCATGGGCATTACAATAGCCCAATAAACAAATACAATGCAATAAAATAAAATAATGTGTGCAATGCTTCAAGCAAATTATAAAATACTTACATATACGTAGTGCCTTCAATAAGTTTCCAGACTTTTTTTGTGCGGGCATATAAAATTGTCGTAGACTCTTCAAAATTCAGTTATTGCTATACATCTTATGAGATGACTGACCAATTTTTATGATTTCAGGTTCAAATGAACACCTACAGCACCAATTGGAATACACCCTACTAAAGACTGATTGTCACAGCTGATGAATTTCAAAAATCCAATGAGGACACTTAGAAGAACGATATGCAATAAAATTCTGTTTCAAACTTGCAAAAAACACCACAGAAACGTATGGAATGCTTCAGACTGTTTTTCGACCATCTTGCATGAATCGAACATCAGTTTTTGAGTGGCATAAGAGATTCAAGGAAGGTAAGGATTCTGTGAGGGATGATGAGTGGTGTGGGAGGAGTAAGGAAGTCAATACACCTCAGTTGATTTGCCAAAGGGTTAGGGTTAGGGTTACTATGTTGAGGTTTTAAGGGAGATCAGAAAGAGATTCCGTCTGAAGAGGCCAGCACTCTTCAAATCGGGTCAGTGGCATTTCCACCTGTGCTGATACAGGATGTAACCTAGAGGACCTACCGGGAGCGATGGACGATAGAGACGGAAGGCGGAAGAGGGTCAGGGAGATTCGTGCTAGTGGCACGACATGATGATATATATATATATATATATATATATATATATATAATACCTCACGTAATTCTATCCGGCAAGTTTCCGTGTTTATATATGTATATATATATGTGTGCGCACGCGCGTGCGTGTGTGTGTGTGTGTGTGTGTGTGTGCGAAGCATTTTTTTCTATTTACTGGATCCTATAAGGAATGTAAATGATTGGCCAGAAATTTCTTTTTTTTATTCTATTCATGTTCACATAAAACAAAGATTTCTTAGAAAGGCATCATGGAAAACTACAAAATATTGTTTAAATTTTTTTCTTCTTATATAAATATCCATTTATTCAAATTTCAAATTTCATGTGATCCTTTATTTTCTTTTTTCTTTTCTTTTTTCTTTTCTTTTTTTTTTTTTTCTTTTTTTTTTTTCTGTCCATTTCTCCAAAGAAAATAAAAAGGTTTTTGAAAAATCGCCTGCAAGATATCAATGCACTAAACATTTTTTTCTTTTTTTTTCCCCGATGGAGAACATATCAAAGCAGGAAGATAAAATTATTGCGACTTTTATTTTGAAAATAGAAAAAAAACCTTCCATTTCCCATCGTGTTAATTTTCCCAAAGACGCTCCATTGGGCGCCATTTTAAGCGCAAACATTTTTCTATTATCTGTTATCAGTTCCATTATCAAAAGGCTGGCCATAGGATAAATTAAACACCAAAAAGTGCTGTGCTAACCATCGATAAGGTCCTTTTTGTTCCGAAACTGGAATATATGAAATAATGGATCATCTATAGTCACAATCCTCAGGGGAAAGCCTTCAGAGAATTAAGAGCGAATGCATCTACATTAACAAACATACAAATCCACTTAGAAGTATATATATATATATGTATGTGTGTGTGTGTGTGTGTGTGTGTGTGTAAACAATTGTAACAAAAATCACAAATTAAGCCAGATATATAGATAGATAGACTTTAATAGACTTGCTTAGATTCGAATACATTTAGATAGATAGATAGATAGATAGATAGATTGTTTGGTTGTTGTTTTATGGCATTTCAACGCTTGTGGTTTATTTAATGCTAAGCATCCTTTTTATATATATGTAGGTGTGTAAGAGGGAAAGAGAGAGAGAGATGGTGTGTATGTGATTTGTAGGATAATCATTTGGAGGTAATTTTATTTTTAAACAAGATTTTAGAGCACACAGTTAAATGGTTTAGATAGATAGATAGATAGATAGATAGATAGATAGATAGATAGATAGATGTGTGAATTCAGAGTTTTCCTTCTTATATACAGGTTACCATACCAATGTTAAAGAGTCCAGTCTACCCTACTAATTATCCATAGTTGGAGGAAGATTATTTAAATTCATGCCTTTTCCTCTGGGTAATCGCACTACGTGAAATGCAGACATCCTTGTCCAAGATTTGAACGACGGTTTAAACCATGATACCACGGGTGTCTTTAAGACAGATCTCTCTCTCTCTCTCTCTCTCTCTCTCTCTCTCTCTCTCTCTCTCTCTCTCTCTGTGTGTGTGTGTGTGTGTATATTCGATGCAATAAGTAAATTATTGCCATTCTGAATTATCAAATTTCGCGCATTCACTTTGTTTCTTTCAGGTTTTCTCTACTGTCCAGCTATCTAGAGTTAGTTGGGTACTGTCTGTTAGGAAAGCAGCCTTATAACGCAATTTGTGACGGCACACTGTACTGCCTACCATTCACAACGGATCAGATGGTAACTCACAGAACAACCGTTGACTTGCTATGTCCGAAAAAGATGTACTGATAATGATAGAAACCAAATATCCAGTCCACATCATGGTGTTTGGAATGGTTACTAGTGATGGTATTGTTATTTGTTCAGCGAGAGACGAACAAAACTCAGTGCAATACCAAAGATGAACAGAAGGTAAGGATAATAGCAGCATGTTAGGAGTAACGCTCTCCCCTACACCTCGCTGTAGTAGCTATTGAAAAGGGAGACTTCTGGTCGCCCTCGACTAAAGTCGCCAACTTACTTACCAATTTAAACAAAGAGACAGTTGGAAAGGCTTGCAAGAGATTACCAAGTCGTCTAAAGGCCGTGATGGATGTCAGAGGCGATTTCTTTGAATAAATTTAATCCATATTATTTCAAGATATTTTTATATTATTTTGGTAAATAAATCTGATAAAGTGGAATGTCAGTGTTATTTTCATTTTGGGTTAATTTAGACGACAATTTAACCATTGCATTCTATGTTTGTTTGTTTGTTTGGGTTTGTATGTTATTTAATGCTAAATCCATTTTTATACAAATAATCAGTTCAATTACAAACAATTCAGTTTAACATAAGTACATTTTAATTGTCAAAAATATTTCTATTTGAAGCTTCTCGGCTTAGTCAAACAGTTCTATTTCAAGCAATTCAGTTTAGCTTAAGTACGCAGTTTTAAATGTCAAAACAGTCCTATTTTAAGCAGTTCCGTTTAGCATGAGTACATATTTTAGTTCTATTTGACCCATTAATAGAACGCTATCAGGTGCTACCACTCCGGTCAGAGTGGACCTGGGAGCGATGTTAATGAAATGGTGCTCTGCATTTCCCAGGATTACAGGAACCTCACCATCAGATTGTTTAGTGTCGTATCCGTTAGTGGGGGGATCTTACCCCTCTGCTGAAAAGCAATCGGTGTATTCAACAGTCCCAACCGACTGAGCAATACACAAGATAAATGCAAAAAGTGTTTTATTTAAAACAATTCAGTTTAGCATAAGCACACAATTTAAATATAAAAAAACAGTTCTATTTCGGGGAATTCAGTTTAGCATAAGTAGACAGTTTAAATGTCAAAACAGTTATATTTTAAACAATTCCGTTTAGCATAAATACGCAATTTAAATGTCAAAACAGCCCCATCTCATTCAACACAGTTTAGCTCTATTTGACCCATAGATCGGACCCTATCAGGTTCTACAACTCCAGGCCAGAGTAGACCTGGGAGCGATGGCAATGAAGGGATGCTTTGCATTCCCCAAAGCTTCAGCATTACTCGAACCTCACCATCAGATTGTTTAGTGTCATATCTAGGACACTCGTTGGGGAGTCTTACCAATGCAGTCTTACCAGTGCCGTCGGTGTAATCTACAGCCCCAGCCGACTGGGCAAGTCTATGCGTGTGTGTGTATGCAGCACACATACACACACATTCTGAAACGAATAACTACACCTACATACACACATGTGCTTATACACACACATATATATAAATACATATACACAGCCGAGGAAATGTGGCTGGATGTTCTAAGTATCTCAGTGTATATGTATATATATATATACTGCAACCAAATCCACTACAATTATAAATCAGATAAAAAAATATTAAAAACATTGATTCAAAGAAACATACTCCCCACTGATTCTGATTAAAAAATAAAACTTATATAGAATAATAAATTTAAAATCTCCAACTTCTACACAATACAACAGTACAAACGCTCATACTTACAAAGTAGTAATGTTCATACAAATGTCACATCACTTTTGCAATGCATCTTCCCCTGATGATGGCCCAAAATTGGGCAGAAAGTACTTGGGAAATAACTAATTATGGAAGGTTTATCAACCAATTCCCGCCGAATATCATAAGATCAATTCGGCAATTTGAAAGGATTGACAAAAAAATATGTAGACAAAAAATTTCTATAAATCAAATATACATGTTGCATATTGACCCCCGGCCGAGCTGTCAAAATAAGAAATGCACCTGTGTAAATAACAGGTGCATCAGGTCGAAGATATCGAGGGATAACCTTGACTGTCGACAGGTTGAATTGAGTGTGAAGTAGGTGGACGTCAAATTATTATATAACCCCGGCGACAGGAAGTTCAGATCAGTTGGAGAGAAGATGCTGGAATGATTAGCCCAAGAGAACGGGAAAGAAATACTGTTATAGCCAGAAGAGTTGGGGGGGGTCAATATGTTGCAGTTCTGTTCAGTCTCCAACTCACCTCTCACACACAACCCTTTCAATAAAGTGAGAGGTATGTTTTTCAAAAGAACTGTGTCCACTCGTCTTTATTGTGTTGAATATGTTTCTGCAAGTATATGTGTATAGTTGGTCATGGCTTTGCAACACACACACACACACACACACACATATATATATATATATATATAACATTTTTATATAGCTTTTTCTGGCTGCTTAATGAGATATAACAGTGTGCCATAACGTTGTATGAAAATTTTTCTTTTTTTTTTTTATTTGTGATGGGTGTTTAGAGTTCTTTGGGTTATTGTTGGTCATTTTAAAGAACGTTATTGTTTCTGTGATGTCTTTGAAATCCAAAATTTTTTGTTTTTCTTTAGGGTGGGGGGATATTAACACTGGTTGTAGATTTGAACCCTCTTACGCATTACGTCATCATCACACGGTGTAAACTCTCAGCATTCCTTAATAACACCACAATTGTGTGAATTAAAAAAAAACGCAGCACGATGGCAGTAATATTCTTCTCTTTTCTATCCCGCAATCAGAGATGGCTTCGAACACCGACTTTTCCACGGATCACGCATGCGTGCTTCTCATCACGCACTACCCATTGACTTGAATCCCTCAGGAAAAATTATCCGGGCAAATTATCTGATCGGTTAGTCTTACAAGAAGCGGATTACCAAGCCATAAATAACCACGTGATCTTGTTGTGGTTTGACAAGCCATCTTAGTGATTTCAGTATTACAATAATCCAGAGTATCGCATCTTTTGTTTTAAAATCAAAATACCGGCACTCCGAAAATAATACCACTCATTTATTTGGAACTGCAACAGATACAAGAAGCATAATGTCACCATTGACTGACTGATTGATTGCTTGATTGATTTTAACGGCATGACAACTTATCTAAGATTATTTTAGGCCCAGAGGTCAGGGAATCGCGTTTATTTTACTCTCCTATTAAAACTTTTTCTGTACTTGTTTTTTTTAATTTTTTTTTTTTTTTGTTCGTTTTTTATGATTTTGTCTTTTTTTTTTTACACGATCTTTTCTAATACAAATCATTTTTAAACAGTTCTCTTTAACCCATGGATGGGACCCCAACAGGTATTACCACTCCGGGTCCAAGTGGATCTTGAAGTAATGTCAATGAAGAAGTACTCAACAATCCCCAGATTTCCAAAACCGGAGCCTTACCATCAGATATAGTTTACTGTCATACTCAGGACCACCCCCCTTTTTCTGAGGGGGATCTGACCTGTATGCAAGGGAGACAGTGTGTTCTAAGCGCCATTGATTAGGTGGAATAAGGCTATTAGATTGAAAAAGGTATTCTGCTCCGAAAATACTATTGCTGCTCGTGATCATTTTTACTTGCTATGAGTGTCGTTACGAAAGTAATGACTTTTATAATGTAGGTCATGACATCAAATGGTATTGGCCAATGAGAAACGACTTACGTCACTTCCCTCCCAGTCGCGGCGAATTATAAAGGTAAACAAAAAAAAACTAAATTAAGATAAATAAATAAAATATACATATATATATATATATATATATATATATATATATATATATATACATACAATAGAAAAAATTAAAAAAATGAAAATAAAAACAAAAAATAAATAAGTAAATAAATAATATATAAAAAAAGAAAAATAAATAAATAAATATAAACATACACACACACACACACACACACATATATATATAAATATATATATATATATATATATATATATATATATATATACATATATATACACACACATATATATACATATACATATATATATAAATATAAAATAAATAAATAAAATATTGATAAAATAAAAGTAATGTCAATGAAGAAGTACTCAACAATCCCCAGATTTCCAAAACCGGAGCCTTACCATCAGATATAGTTTACTGTCATACTCAGGACCACCCCCCTTTTTCTGAGGGGGATCTGACCTGTATGCAAGGGAGACAGTGTGTTCTAAGCGCCATTGATTAGGTGGAATAAGGCTATTAGATTGAAAAAGGTATTCTGCTCCGAAAATACTATTGCTGCTCGTGATCATTTTTACTTGCTATGAGTGTCGTTACGAAAGTAATGACTTTTATAATGTAGGTCATGACATCAGAGGCGAATGTTGGTGGTATGACAGTAGTGTTTAAACTTCACCATCAATTAGTCATTTCTTCTTACCCTGTTGTAAATTACACCTGAGTGGCAATGATAAAGGCGTACGAAGAATCCATGAAGAATTTATAGAATATATCTTTTCTTTTTCTTTCTCATTCTTTTTTAATTCTTTTGCACCACTATATTGTAGTCACACACTTAAAAAAAAGTGCACAGAATCGCCTCGTCAGTGATGTTATTGGTGTCCTTACAAGTTTCGGGTCTTCCAACATCATACTTGCTCACCCAAGTGACCCTACCGAAACTATTGTTTCAACCGGCGATCCTGCAGTAAAAATACACCCAGCATGCAAAATCACACAGTTCACACCTCAAAAGAAAAAAATTTTTAAATGCTACTGCTAATGAGTTTTTAAAATGGTATTGGCCAATGAGAAACGACTTACGTCACTTCCCTCCCAGTCGCGGCGAATTATAAAGGTAAACAAAAAAAAACTAAATTAAGATAAATAAATAAAATATACATATATATATATATATATATATATATATATATATATATATATATATATACATACAATAGAAAAAATTAAAAAAATGAAAATAAAAACAAAAAATAAATAAGTAAATAAATAATATATAAAAAAAGAAAAATAAATAAATAAATATAAACATCACACACACACACACACACACATATATATATAAATATATATATATATATATATATATATATATATATATATATACATATATATACACACACATATATATACATATACATATATATATAAATATAAAATAAATAAATAAAATATTGATAAAATAAAATTAAGTTAAATATATATATATATATATATATATATATATATATATATATATATATATATATATATATATATATATATATATATACGATAGAAAAAAATTATATATATAAATAAATAAAAGGAAATCTATTTAAAAAAAAACTTGAGGAATTGCTTTGCCAGACCTCCGAAGTTGAATGCTGTATATATTTTCTTTCTTCCTTCCTTTCTTATTTTTCTCCTCTATCACTTCTTTCTTTCTTACGGTTGTTTGATCTTTCATTCTTTCTTTTTTCATTCATTTTATTTCTTTTTCCTTTCTTTATTTTTTTTGCACCTCTATCTCTTCTTTCTTTTTCTTTCTTTCCTTCTTTCACTACTTTTACCTTTAGAAATATTTTTGACAATTAGACTGTGTACACATGCTAAACTGAATTGTTTGAAATAGAACTGACTGTTTGCATAAAAATGGATTTGGCGTTAAATAACCTACAAAGGTTGATATGCAATAAAACCCAACCAACCAACCATTACTCTACGGCACATATTCCAGACTGGAATAGACTGATAAACAAGTCATAAACCAATTGTGAGAAATTAAAACTACAGCCAAAATGTATATGGTGTACCACGATCTTAGAATTAGGAAACTATAAACCCTTCCACCCCACCAAAAAAAAAAAGTAATGTGGACTAACCAGTCATAGAAAAATTTTTCTTCTGTTATTTTTAGTCTATAAGAAATAAATCAAGCAAACATCTGAGACAAAAGCTTTTTTTTTCTTTCTTCTTTTTGCTCCGTTATCTATTCTTTCTTTCTTTCTTTCTTTCTTTCTTTCTTTCTGCCACTCTTTCTTTCTGCCACTCTTTCTTTCTTTTTTCTTATACAACTTTATCCTTTCTTTCTTTCTTTCTTTCTGCCACTCTTTCTTTCTGCCACTCTTTCTTTCTTTTTTCTTTCTTTTTTCTTATACAACTTTATCCTTTCTTTCTTTCTTTCTTTCTTTCTTTCTTTCTTTTCTCTACTCCACTCTTCCAGTTCTTTCTTTCTCCATCAACTCTTTTTTTTCCTTTTTTCTTTCTTTTTTTCTTTCTTTCTTTCTTTCATCTACTCTTCTTTTTTGTTGTCCTTTCTTTTGCTCCATCCACTCAAGTTTTCTTTCTTTCTTTCTTTCTTTCTTTCTTTCTTTCTTTCTTTCTTTCTTTCTTTCTTCACATTTCATATCTGAATTCTACTGTGCAAAAACTAAATTACACCAATTGATATTTTTTCATTCAAAAGCCAAACTTTCTGGATTGATAGAACATACCTGAAATTAATTCGATTCGTTATTGCTTGGTTGTTTTGTTTTACGGCATATCAACCTTTTCGGGTCATTTAACGCTGAATCAAGTCATTTTGATAAAATGTTTATTTAAAGTTTTTAATATATTTAAATACTTATTCGTTGTGTATATTTCTGTGCATTTCGTTTGATTTAATAGTTTTCCGAATTGACAGATTTTAGAATTTTTTCGTATAAACCACAGCTTTTAGGAAGGATATTTTAGCGTCTACTTTAGTCTTTTTAAAACAGTTCCTTCATATTGCTTGCGCTACGAAATATTTCTCTCGTAAGAGCCAGATCAGTGCATTCAGTGAAAACATGTTTTATTTTGTATGCAGTCTGGCCTGCATGACATTGGTTGCACTTCTCCTTTAAGCAAGTAGGAATGCGTAATCCTTGTGTGACCTATGCAAATTCTGGAAAATACTAATCCTTCCCTTCAGGTTCTTCTGAAGTTTTCTTTCCATTCTCCTCATGCAGGTTTAATTGTTTGGAGTTCGTAATGTTTATTTCTGTACCACTGAAGCTGTCATTTTTGTCGTATGTATTTGTTTAATTAGAATATTCTTAATTAATAATCATTTTTTTAAAATAGAATAGAAGAACAAATTAGGGACCTGTTGAATTAGGAAGAAAAAATTAAGGCATACTCAATAAGAATAATTCCCTATCAAGGGGATCAACGGGCCAGCAGGGAGAGAACTCTCATGTCTGTTGTTGTGTACTATTTTGTAAACAAGTTAGTGTTTTTTTCCACGTTCAATTTTTCTGCATAGTAATTTTTTTAAATTAACAACAATGATAAACGGCAAATCACAGCAATTTTTGATGTGAGCAATACATTTGAAATTTTCCAAGTTGGAGAATAAAGCATTTTTCGGTACCATTTGCAACTGAATGATAATCGTACGCATAAGGCCGGCTTTAGAAAGTGCGGGGCTAAATGGGGAACATTTATATAGAATATGGCTTTATTGGTACTTAACGAGCTGAGTGTAAATTACACTCTTGATGGGACTTCTTTAGGCGTGGGCCCTCTTAAGCGCTGGTACAATTTGGAGTTAGCAGACCAATTGGATTAAAGCCAGTCCTGCATGCGTAGTCTGTGTAGAGCTGAAAGTAATTTTTAAACCATCCAAAAAATTGATCAATTGATTGATTTTAACGGTATGTCAACCCGTCAGGGATTATTTTATGCCTATATGTTAGAGAATTGCATACAATCTATGTTTATATCTACATTTTTGGGTAGCTCGTTCAATGGTTTTAGTTTTGTTTTTTGTTTTTTGTTTTTTTTGTTGTTTTTTTTGGGGGGGGGGGTTGTGGGGAGTGTTTTTGTTTGTTTGTTTTCGTACACGGTTATATGATATCAAATATTTCTATTTCATCGAAATACTTTGCAAACAAATGTATTTGACCAATAGACAGTAACCTAACAGGTACTACCACTCTATGTCCGGGTGGACCTGAGAGTAATTATAACGAAGGGATACTTTGGTTTGGTTGGGTTATGGTATATGAATCACTATAGGTTATTTAATACCATACCCTTAATATACATATATATTGAACACATATATGATGTGTAAACATTTTGTTGATAACGTTTTTAAACGAGCCAGAGCTCTTTATTGTACACAGTTTCAAGTGTTGCCATGTAATAGTTACAATTTAACATTAGTCATTTGTTTGCACATGGTTTCTTCTATTTGACCCGTTAATAGGACCCTATCAGGTGTGACCACTCCGGCTCAAAGTGGACCTAGGAACAATGGTAATGAAAGAGTAATACCCATTCCCTAATTCTTAAAGGCTGGAGTCTCACCATCAGATTGTTTAATGTCATATCCAGAACACTCGTTGGGGAAGAGGTCTTACTCCTCTACAGAGGGGCTGTCTGTGTTATCTACAGCCCCTGGCGACTGGGCTAAGGAGGTATTTAATGCTACCTGGAGCCTCACTACCAGATGTAGTTTAATGTCTTACCCATAACACACACACACACACACACACACACACACACCTTCTGAAAGGGGGGATTTATTCCTCTGGAAAGGATACAGTCAGCTTATTATTACTCTCACAGACAGGGTGGTCAAATAATTGAAATAATATAACTATGTATTTGCTAATCAGGGTTCTGCATTCTTTCCTAAATGGAAGCATCAATATTATCTTGAATCACGGAAACTCAACACGTCCATAGATCGTGTTGCATATTTTTCGATTCCTCATGATATAAAGTAAGGTTGGTAACCTTAGTCGCGGGTGACCCGAAGGTTCCCTTTTCTATAGCTCCAAACCGAGGTGTAAGCGAGGACGCTACTTCATTCGCTGGATTGCTCCACTTTACCCCTGATCCTTACCTTATAATGCTGAGTGTTAAGCAAGGTGGCATCAAGTACCATTTTTTGAGTCTTTGGTATGACTCGACCTGGGATGGAACCCCAGTCTCCCGGGCCATTGGTGAACATTTATTAGGCCAATGGCCCGTAGCAATGTAATTGAAATGCTTTAACTCATTATTATCATCACTATCACCAAGTCGCGTTCATCAATCGTTCCTGGCAGGTCCTCCAAACTACATCCAGTGTCTGCACAGACCTGGTGTAAATAAATACTTGCTACTTGGCCAACACTGGCATGTGCATGTTTCCCGCATGTCTTGTCCATCTTACTTGGATGGTTTATGAGATGGGAGGTTTTTACCTTACATCACCAACGGAAGCCATTGGAAGCAGCATGGTGAATGAATACAAAGTTGGATCAACGGCGATCTTCATCAAATGCTGGGCAGAAAATCCTTACCGGCCAATTGCCAGGATCAAATAGTTCAGTCAGGAAACTACTACTACTCATCTATAAGGGTGGCGTCTATTGATAAGGAAAAACAGCCAACTAAATGCTTCACTCAAACAAATAAAACAATTTCCTGCCCAATTTGTAACTGAATGACAATTTCGTAGTTTTAATGTCACATTGAACATCATTTTTCTTTCCTCCACATTATCGATATAACTGAAAGGACTCATAGATGTTAATAAGAATTCTTCGCTAATTTCTAAATAGATATATGCAATATCATAATGGGCCGTTGTTACAAGGGGAGTCCATTGGATTCACGCGTCGTCTTCAATAACAGTAAAAGTTTCACCTGATTTGTGATATCAAGTCATAATTGTGTCCTGGATATGACACTAAGGTGGTGAGACTCTTGTCCCCGAATGCTGGGAAGTATGGGGTCACATTTTGATTGCCATTACTCCCAGGTCTACTTCTGACCTGGAGTGTTAGTTTTGTTTAGTTTTGTTTATCAACCTTTGTGGGTTGTTTAATGCCAAAGCAATCCTTGTAGAAGAACAGTAGGGGTACTATTTGACCTATAGCAGGCGGCGTCAGGGGTTTCATACCTTTCCCAGAAAATGAACGTAATGACGCGGCTACGCCGCGGAAACTCTTCTCCCACCCCAGCGTGGTAGTTAGGGTTCTATTTATGAGTCAAATGGATCTGTTTAAAAGTTATTTATATGGGATTGGAATACTTTAATCCACAAAACAGTGTACAAAAACGATTATCATACTGGAATAGTTAGTTGAAACTGTATGATAGTGCATAAATTATTAGTATTTGATAGGAATACTTGAAACCATATTAATTTGCATTAAATTGAAATACTTGAAACCATAGAACTGTGCAAACAAAATGTTTATTGACAAACACTCATACACACGGGAGTGACCTCATGGTGTAATGGTTAAGGCGCTGGACTACGGAATTGTAGTAAGCGAGTTCAAATTCCAGTTATTATGTTCACTTTCAGACAAATACCCTTGGGAAAGGTATAAACCCCCTTATCCTCCCAACTATGGGTTAAGTAGTACCACTGCTGTTCTTCTGGAACGATAGAGTTGGCATTAAATAACCCAAGAAGGTTGATATGCCATTGAACAACAAAAACAAACAAACAAACACACTTACATATAAGAGTGCCACATCTTCACAGCATTTTATAACAGTCTTTACTGACAAAATTACTACTAAAAAAATCTTAATGACTTTTCAACCAGTTAAAACTAATGCGTAAAATGATAAGATTGGTTTGGTTTGGTTTGTTGGGTTCTATGGCATATCAACCTTTGTAGGTTATTTAACGCCAAATCCATTTTTATGTAAATAATCTGCTCTATTTAAAACAATTCAGTTTAGCATAAGTACACAGTTTAATTGTCAAAAACATTTCCATTTCAAACTATTCAAGCAGTTATATGTAACAATTCAGTTAAGTGTAAATACAGTTTTAATGTCGAAAAACAGTTCTATTTCAAATAATTCAGTTAAGCATAAGCACGCAGTTTAAATGTAAGAACGGTTTAATTGTCAAAAACATTTCTATTTCAAGTATATTCAGTTTACTCAAACAATCCATTTTAGCATAAGTATGCTGTTAGTTCTATTTAACCCATAGACAGGGCCCTATCAGGTGCTACCACTCCGGGCCAGAGTGGACCTGGGAGCAATGGCAATGAAGGGGTACTCCGCATTCCTCAAAGCTCCAGTACTGCTGGAACCTCCCCATCAGATTGTTTAGGGTTATATCCAGGACACTCGCTAGGGGAGGGGAGCTTACCCCTCTGCAGAGGGGCAGTCAGTGTATACTAAAATGATAAGGTAGTAAGACATCTGTATGTCATTGGATTACAGTGACATACACTTGTACGATACTTATGCCATTCTCAGGGTCTACGTAGCTACTGTCCAATAACAAGCATAACAAGATAACTGGTGACTATACAAACTGCAGGTTTTATTTATTTTATTTATTTCTCTTTGATTTTTTTCTGTCAAAGGAGACTTACAAGCCATAAGTTTGATGCTGAAGCTTGCTTCTTCAGATATAATTTTGCAAACCACTTCTTCCTTCACCACGGCTTTGTCATGAAACTGGAGCCCCTTCTACCATATATATATATATATATATATATATATATATATATATATATATATATATATATATTATTATTATTATTATTATTATTATTATTATTATAATAAATAGATATATATTAGATTTATATATTTAATTCCATGGTATTTAGAATGCGACCCCTGGGTTTCATGGAGTTTTTTTACAAAACAACAATCATTAGGCAGTTAACAATATTGCACTTGGCTCGACACAAACACACAAAGTGATTTAGTGACAACCACCACTGTTAAAGGGAGCCTTCGGGTCACCCTCGAGTACGGTCGCCAACTTTACTTATATATATATATATATATATATATAATATATATATATGGTTCTGGTTTCTTTGCTTAATGGCATATCAACTTTGTGGATTATTTAATACAAAAGCCATCTTTGTAGAATAACAGTAGTTGTACTATTTAACCTCCAGCTGGGAGGATGAGTTTCATAATCTTCTCAAGGATATTAATCTGAAATTGAACGTAATAACGTGATCAGAATTCGATTTCACTGACTACGATTTCTTAACCATGAGGCTACAGGGACTCTCTCTCTCTTTCTCTCTCTCTCTCTCTCTCTCTCTCTCTCTCTCTCTGTGTATATTATATATATATATATATATATATATATATATATATATATATATATTATATTATGCGTTGAATACAAGCTTACCTGACGATCAACTATGTAAAACTTTGAATCGTGAGTTTTATCCTGTCTTATCATTATTATCTAATTTTATACTTTATACATATATGAAGAGTAAATAAAGGGTTGTAATCCGATAATATATATATATATATATATATATATATATATATATATATATACTTGGTCCGATGATCCCGTCGGATAGAAACTGATAGTCACCAAACGCCACTGACTCTATGTCTACCCACTTCCAACAGATAGATAGATAGATAGATAGATAGATAGATAGATATGGTCTATTGCTGTATTGACGATTCAACTCAGTTTGCTCATAGAAAAATACTCGGGGTTAAGGAGTCTCCATGGCTTAATAGCTAAAGCCCTGACCTTCAGCCTCGAATTAACCAAGTTCGAACTCCAGTCACGTTATTACGTTCAATTCCTGATTAACCCCCTTAGGAAAGGTACAGGTCCCTTTTTCTGCAAATATGTGTTTATAGTTTCACTGCTGTTTTTCTACAAGGACAGCTTTGGCATTAAATAATCCACACAGATTTATGTGCCATTAAACAAAGAAATCAAAGCAAAACTCGGGGGAGTATTAATAAAATAATAATTTCTGTTTTATTTTACGCAGATTATCTTCCGACGTAGAGCTGTGGCTGAAAAGCAGGTTAACAAAATATATGCATTTTACTTCAACAGAGTCGTGGAACAAGGGAGAATGTTTTCATTCGCGCTCTGACGCTAACTCTAGATAACTTAAGTAAGTCACGTTTGTATATCAACACGCAAAATCATTTTTCATCACGTGCCTCGAATTTACTCACTAGTGACCCCACTGTACACGTGCCTCGAATTTGCACTCCAGAGAACCTTTCTGTTCACGTGCTTTGAATTTGTACTCCAAGGACCTTTCTGTTCACGTGCTTCGAATTTTCCCTCCAGTGATCCTTCGGTACACATGCCTTGAATTGGCACTCCGGTGACCTCGCTTCATCTTAGCTCAAAGTCGGCCGACTGCCAGAAAGTGTTACGGAAACCTCTCGTCCAAGTTTGGCAAAATGCCCTCTGTTTCGAGCACTTCTCTCAGTGCACACATTTCCTAAACACTATCTCTAATATTGAGCACTTTATATATATATATATATATATATATATATATATATATATGAACTGATGGGGGGTGCTTTTGGGGGCTTCTTAAGGAATTTCTGGGCTTATTATATTCGTTTTCGTATTTTTCCCCATCATGAAAACTATTTTTTAGATTCTGTGTAAGAAAATTATGATAAAATACGTTTTCTTTTGTAAATATACAAAACGGAGTCAGAATGTTTGAAAAAAACTTTATTTATTTATTCTCCGACGTAAGAAGGTTCTAAAATTAATGTCCATTGCTTGTAACTCGAAACAGCAGGACTCTGCATAAATACAAAGTATTTTCATGAAAATTTATTCCTTCTCTCCAAGAGTATAAAAATATATCTTAATTTCTTTTCTTTTTGTTTTTTTTTTCTTCTATTTTTTTTATTTGATTATTCAAGCTTTACCAAATTCTGCAGCAAATATAGTTCATCGTTTGTCGTTGGCAGCTGTGGTAGTACCTTCAATGATACTCGTGATTTGTTGATCATATTGCAGTATTTTCATCAAATTTTCCGATAAGGAAAAGAAAGAAAGAAAGAAAGAAAGAAAGAAAGAAAACAGTTGGATGAAAGAAAGATGAAAGCTCAGGTTGAAAAAGTCAGAAAATAATGTGTAAAAATAAAGAAAAAGAAAAAAGGCACTCGATTGAAGAAAGAAAGAAAGAAAGAAAGAAAGAAAGAAAGAAAGAAAGAAAGAATTGAATGAAAGAAATTTTCAATGTCCTTCTTTAAAGTTCACAAGAGACTCTTTTTTTACTCTCTACGCAACTGCAAGATCAACGTTAAGATTTTGATACCTGCAGAACTTCAAGATTGTTTTAAACAAAACAAAAAAATTAAACCAAGTTACAAAATTTAAACAAGATAGTACCTCATGTGACGCAGTGATGAACAAACTGGTCTCATAAACCAGTTCGTAAGGATCGAACTCACTGTGGGTTCGATCCACTCTACTGCAGTAGCCCTGTGCTCGGCTAAACTCGTTATGATGATAATTATACAACTCGCTATGAGATAAGAATTACCGAATTTGTCTGACAAGCTATCAGGATAAAAACTGATCTTCACTGGGTGCTCTTTATGTATGGAATTGTACCAGACATGGAAAAGTTTAGATAGTCCTACCAACTGTGTTTTGTGTCTAATGCACATCGCATAATAAAAAAAAAATGAGTAAAGGTCACATAAAGCAAATTATAAATCTGCTCAAGGGAGTGTTTTCCTGATGTAATGGTTAAAGAGCTGGACTGCGGAATCGTAGTAAGCGAGTTCGAACTCCAGTCACGGTATTACGTTCAATTTCGGACAAATACCTTCGGGAAATATATGAACACCTTTTCCTTCCAACTATGAGTTAAATAGTATCACTACTGTTTTTCTGGAAGGGTGGATTTGGCATTAAATGACCCAAGAAAGTTGAAACGCCTTTCAAAATCAAACAAAATCTGCTCAATATTTAAATGGGAGACCACTAAGTATGTATTTAATAAACCCCTTTGCCATAGGCAGTATGTAAAACAAGGTAATTTACTAAGCTTTTTTGCTTAGATGTAGCACAAGGCCGCATGAATTGGGCACCCAATGAGAATCGAACTCACTCGTGTAGGTTTGCTAGTCTACCTTGCTAACCATTACACCACCCGAGGTGCCCCAGTATGTAAAACAAGGTCATTTTTAAGCGAACTGTAGCTGGTTTCAATTCAAAGTTCTTTTTTTTTTCCTCCTTGATTTGTTAATGCTTAATTGGGCTGTTAATTAAGTCCAGTAATATTATTGGAGCAAATTTGTAAGAACCAGTTCGAATGTATGTTTTTTACTTCGTTTTTATGACCAATGCACCGTTTATTTGCGCCAAGTAAACGTACTATCAAATTAATATAAAAATAGAATTACCATTACTAACCTGTCATCGGAACTTAGAATACACTGATAATACCCTCTGCATAATACCTTCTGAGGAGTAAAGACTCTCCCTCCAAATAAGGGGTGTCATGGGACTGACACTAAACTACATTTCATGGTGAAGCTACAGTTCTGGAGTCGAGTACCCCTTCATTGCCATTACTCCCAGATCCTCCCTGACCCGGAGTGGTTGTAGCTATTAGTGTCCCATCTATGGATCAAACAGATCCGTTTAAAAATTGTTCGTATTCAATAGAACTGTGAACAAAAAAATCTCTATCGAAAAAAATGTTAATATAAAAATGTTAATATAAAAATACAATGAACACGATTCTCAAACCTCTAGGCATAAAATAACCCTAGATTGTTTGATTAAAATCAATTAATCGCATTGAGATGAAAAAACCAGAATTGCTAAAATATCTTTTTTAGTTCGCAAAACAATTCTGAAATATTTTTATCTCATAAGTCAAGATAATTGTAAAATAGCCGAACTCTCAAAAATATACTGTGTTGTCCTCTGGTAGACTAAATTATTTACCATGCATAGCTCTTTCTATCATAACATGTAGCAGATAAGGTTTGTATTTTTTCTTTTTCTTTTTTTCTTTTTAAGTATTTGCTGCTTATCGGTCTATCCTATTAGTGGGTCCAAAATTGTAATGTGGGACCAATTTATTTCATTTTTTCTTTTTCTTTTTTTTCTTTTTAAGTATTTGCTGCTTATCGGTCTATCCTATTAGTGGGTCCAAAATTGTAATGTGGGACCAATTTATTTCATTTTTTCTTTTTCTTTTTTTTCTTTTTAAGTATTTGCTGCTTATCGGTCTATCCTATTAGTGGGTCCAAAATTGTAATGTGGGACCAATTTATTTAATTGTTTCTTTTTCTTTTTTTTTTTTTCTTTTTAAGTATTTGCTGCTTATTGGTCTATCCTATTAGTGGGTCCAAAATTGTAATGTGGGACCAATTTATTTAATTGTTTCTTTTTCTTTTTTTTCTTTTTAAGTATTTGCTGCTTATCGGTCTATCCTATTAGTGGGTCCAAAATTGTAATGTGGGACCAATTTATTTCATTTCTCCCTTGGCAGCGGAGATCCTTACGTTAAATTTATCAACTGATTCCCAGTAAAAACAGATTTTCTTTGCTTGCTTTATGATGAAGATGAATTCACGTTCGAGCCCTAGTAAAAGTGATGATTTTGTTGGTCTGTTCTTACTTGTATCATTAGCACAGCATGATATTTTCCTCCCCATTCACTTGTTCTAATTGTCCTGTCGGCTGGGGCTGGAGAATACACAGACTGTACCCCTGCAGAGAGGTAAGACCCCCCCTCCCTAACTAGTGTCTTTGATATGACACTAAACAATCTGATGATGAGATTCCAGTGATACTAGAGCTTTGGGGAAAGCAGAGTACCCCTTCATTGCTATCGCTCCCAGGTCCACTCTGTCCCGGAGTGGTAGCACCTGATAGGGTCCTATCTATCGGTTAAATAGAACTAAACTGCGTTGATAGAGATGGGACTGTTTTTTTCATTTAAACTGCGTATTTATACAAAGCTGAATTGTTTAAAATAGAACTGTTTTGACATTAAACTCAGTGTATTGTCCAGTCAGCTGAGGCTGTAGAAAACACCGACTGCACCTCTGCAGAGGAGGAAAACTCCCCAATGAGTGTCTCGGATATGACACTAAACAATCTGATGGTGAGGTTCCAGTAATCCTGGGGCTTTGGGGTATGTGGGGTTCCTCTTCATTGCCATCGCTACCAGGTCCACAGTGGCCCGGAGTGCTAGCACCTGATATGTTTCCTATCTATTGGTCGAATAGAACTAAACGGTGTTCTTATGTTAAACTGAACTGCTTGAAATAGGACTATTTTGACATTTAAACTGCGTACTTATGCTAAACTGAATTGTTAAAATAGAACTGTTTTTGACATTGAAACTGTAGTTACGCTAAACTGAATTATTTGAAATAGATCCGTTTTGACATTTAACTGTGTGTAAACGAAAACTATACAAAACTGACTCGTTTGAATTAGAATTGTTTGACTCAACTGAATAACTTGATATAGAAATGTTTTTGACAATTGTACTGTGTACTTATGCTAAACTGAATTGTTTGAAATAGAACTGTTTATTTGTATAAAAAATGGATTTGGCATTAAATAACCTACAAAGGTTGATATGCCATAAAACCCAAACAAACAAATAAACAATGTATTTTCTTTGTTCCATACTAAGCTAGGCGCCATACTAAGCCGATTCTGTGAATTTCTACTGAAAAATCTTCCATTCCTAAATATGAACTTTGATATTTACTTGAACATATGGTATCAAACAACCAGCCGATTATTTGATATTTACTAAGCTCTAAAACAGCACGATACCTAATTCGTAAAACCAAAGGAATTAAGCATCAAGTCATTTATTATGGAAAATTAACGTGAAGAATCTAAATTCTTCCTTGTCTTTGTAATGGAACAATCGGAAGAGACCTTTGTGCTTGTATTGTACTTTGTCTAACTTATCAGCAGAAAAGATCTTTGTGCTGAATTTCTTTCCAGTCTTTGTTCTTAGGTGAACTGGAGAGAATTTTTCTCTTATTTATTTGGGGAATAGAAAAGACATCTGGATTGAATTTCTTCCTCGTTGTTTAACTGCATAAACAGAGGATATTATTGTAGTTTTGTAACGGAATATTGTGTCCTACAGATGTTTTGACTAATTTATTGACTTTAACGACATATTAACTCGTCCGGGGTTATTTCATGCCAAGCGGTGTATGTTTATATTTATAGTTTTTGTGTAGTTATTTCTTAGGAGTTTTTGTTTATTTATCAAGTATTCCCACCTAATACAGATAATTTGCCTACAATTGAATGGTTTCAACTATTCCTATTAAATACCAATAAATCGTGCACAATTATAGAGTTTCAAGTATTCCTATCAAATAATAATAATCTATCCACAATTATATGGTTTCCACTATTCTTATAAAGTGCTAATAACTTATCCACAATTATATAGTATCTAGTATTCCTATCTAATACTAATAATGTATCAACAATTACATAGTTTTAATTATTCCTATCTCATACTAATAATTTATGCAAAATTATATGGTTTCAAGAATTCCTATCTAATACTAATAACTTTTCCATAATTATGTGGTTTCAAGTATTTCAATCTAATACTAATAATCTATACAAGATAATATGGTTTCAAGTATTCCTAATCAATATTGATAATTTATGCACAATTATATAGTTTTAGGTATTCCATACTTCAAGTATTCCTATTTAATGCCAATAATTTTTGCACAATTATTTGGTTTCAAGTAATTATTTCCATTTAATAATAATCATTTAAAATTTACCGTGTTTCGTATCCTGTTCGTTGTAGGTGGGGTTGGGTGAATGCAAACAAGAAACTAGTATCCTGAGAATGACACTAAATTTCATGAGGTGTTGAAGCTCCAGGTCTGGAGATCTGAGGAGTGTGGAGTACCCTTTTGTTTTCATTACTCACTGATCCAGTCAGAATGGAACTACCTGTGAAGGATAATCTATAAGTCAAAAAGATTTGTTTAAAAATTAGACGTAATGGATAGAAATGCATGAAATCACGTAACTGTGTGCAAGCAAATGATTATTATCAAATAGAATTATTAATGTTCGATAGGAATACTTGAAACCATTTAACCGTATGCAAAATATTTTTACTTGAAGCTACCGTTGCTTACAAAATTTGATTTGGTTTCTTTCTTTAATTTCATATCAACCTTCGATTGTTATTTAATATCAAAGTTATCCTTGTAGGCTAACAGCAGTGATACTATGTAACCCATTACTGAAGGGATAATAGGGTTGATAACTTTCTCAAGTGTATTTGTCCGAAAGAGAACATAATACTACGAGTGGGATTTGAAGTCGCTTACTTCGAGGCTGCAGTACATCTGTTTAACCTTTACTTCACGGGGAGTCGCCAACTTGCAAAATTTTATTATTTATTTGAAATCATAAAAACGTATAAATTAGAAGAAGTCAAGTCGCTTCAAATATGCTAACTGCCTCCGCTGCAGAGAGATAAGACGCTCCCTCAAAAAAGGGGAGTCTTGGGTATGATACTAAACTACATCCGATGGTGAGGCTCCTATTTTGGGGCTCTGGGAAGTGTGGAGTACTACTTCGTTACTCCCAGGTTTACTCTGGCTGGTAACACTTGTGAGAGTCCAATCTATAAGTTAAATAAATGTTTGAAAATTATTTGTATTGGATAGGAAGACCTGAAACTAAAAAAAAATGAATACAAATAAATGCTTATAAAAAAAAAGAACAATCTAAAAAATTCAATGGAACATTGAAAATATAATTATAAATACAATTAAAATCTACAAATTTTTGCACAAAATAACCCATAAGGAATTATAAGAAATGTGGCAGTTATTGTCGTAGGAAGTAGACACGGTGACTCGAGTTCAAATCCTGGATGAGGCTGTTTGCATTTCACATAGTGCTAATACTATTGGGAAAGGTATGCATCCAACTATTCTCCCTCCAGCTATGGATAAATAGTAGGGCTGAGAGGACTCTTTAAGTTTGGTATAGCAACCAGTCTTGGAGAAGGAAAACTCTGAATTTCAACCTGTTAAAATCTCCTTTCAAACTTGACCTGATTTCACATACTGTTCATGCAGAGGCGTTGGATAAACATATTTATATTCAACGTTAAACAAAGCAAACAAAAAAACATGTGTCCTATGTGCTTACTTGGCTTAGTCAACAGAAGAGACTCTTGAATTCCCGTACTTTGAATACAAACAAAAATCTCTGTAGATCAAAGATTTTATCAACACAACAAAAACTCTAAATCAAAGATTTTGATTCAGACAGTGGTTCGAGTTTAATCAAAGAACATTCAAATATTTACCAACTCCTCCATACGAGCAGGATGCAACACAAGGTCAGTTTTAATTGGAACTTTACAGATTTAAATTCAGAGATTTGCTTCTCCTTGACTGTTTGCGATAAAAATATTAAAGAGCTCAATCTGCCCAACTATTTGCTTATATCTGGAGGGAGAATAGCTTGATTTATACCTTTCCTAAGGGTATTAGCACTATGAGAAATGCAAACAGATTTGAACTCGGGTCGCCGAATCCATTTCCTATGACGGTAACCATTACACAAGGAACGCTTCCTGAAAGGAACATCAAGTTCTTTCAAAGATAGCGCGGAGCTGGATTATTTCCAGAGCTTTTCATTAGGTCCACTTGCCTTCGGCAACTAAGGACGTAGATATCGAAAAGAAAAACGACAAAACGGTCGATTCAAACATCAATGAGCAATAATGAAATAGTTGTTTTCTTTTGGCGAAGGGCAAGAATGTCCCTAGAATGTTTCATTAGAGCTGAATTCCGATTGAAAAGAGCCATAATCGAAGAAGCCTTTATATTGAATCGTTTGTATTTATCTGAAAGGTCTTTTTACTGATTTGAAAAGGGTATATTATTTGATAAATCATTTGGATTATCAAATTGGTTTGGTTTGGTTGGTTTGGTTTTATGGCATATCATCCATTTTTGGTTACTTAATGATAAATCTTGTTTTTACGTATATATTTGTGATTTGTGAACACATTTTGTAAATGCACACAGTTGAAGGATCAAACAGTTCTATCTTTAACAGGTCAATTTAGCATAAGTCAACAAAGATAAATGGTTCCAAGAATTGCTCTGTATAACTAACAATTCAATTAAACATCAGTTATTTGTTTACACAGTTAAATGATCAAACAGTTCTGTTTGACCCATAGATAGGAACATATCAGGTGCTACCACTCTGGGCCAGAGTGAACCTGGGAGCGATGGCAATGAAAGGGTACTCTGCATTCCCTTAAGCTCGAGCATTACTGAAGCCTCACTATCAGATTGTTTAATGTCATATCTAGGAAACTCATTGGTGGAGTCTTACCTGATACAGTCAGTGTATTCTACAATTCCCTCAAAATCCGACTGGGCTGGGATAATCAAATCGAGGCAAGGATACTGTAACTTGTCATCAAGTAAAGTGGATTCCGTGAGCCAGGTGTAAATTTTGGACGATTCATTTGAACGGTATTGTCAATTCGTCTTGGGTTACTTTGTGCCTAGAAGGGTAAGACCTCATCCAATGAGTGTCTTGTATACGATTATAAACCATCTGATAGTTAGGTTTCAGTTCAGGAGTTTGGGGAATGTGGAATACCTCTTCATTGCCATTACTTTCACGTCCACTCTGGCTCAGAAAAGTAGCACCTGTAAGGGACCTATCGATGGTTCAAATAGAACTGTTTAAGCAATTAACTGTGTGCAAACAAATTACTGATGTTAAATTGAATAGTTAGTTTTATATAGCAATACTTGAAACCATTTATTTGTATACAAACAAATAATCTCTAACTCATTTATACGTTATCTACAATGTATGTTTTTATAAATCATATATATTAATTGTTACATTTTTACGAACAAAGAAAATATGAAGACAAAACTGAAAAGAGATGGATTCTTGGGTGTACAACAAAACAATTAGATTTACTAACCACCGGCAGAGACATGCGTCTATTAACCAGAAAAATAACTGTTTTAACTTTGTATGCACCCATCAAATGTACGTCCATGTGTCGTTGTGAATTCAAAGTCTCTTGTTCTGTCTTACATGTCTGCGTTTTTCCGATTCTTACAATCCCACAATTCACTGCCTACGGGAGACACCTCCCTTTCTAGCTCTCAGGGGGAATCATTTGATACTTCTTCTGTTTGGTCTAATACCAACCGATTGGTCTCGTGGATAGTGTTCGCCAATGACCCGGCAGATCGTAGTTCAATCTCATTAACGTCTATGATTTCTCAGTTTAGGAAACTGACCGACACTGATATAAACCGAAAATGCCATTTACAATATCTACATCGGATGAAGAGTAAAGTAGAGTAACGTAGGGAAAGGAGTAGTGCCCACCCACAAACCTCGATGAAGTAGGTGATGGAAAATAAAGCCTTCAACTCGCCCTCGATAACAATATATATGCATGCATGTATAAATAATATTTGGCTTTTAATAGCCAAAAAGGATTGGTATGCCGTAAAACTCTACCAATTAACCTTGTATTGAATTTTAAAAAGAGTGATTTTCGTTACAGTTTCTATACTGAAGTAGTATTACGGCTCAAGAGAGCATGGTTAGGGGCTG
>OY757925.1:53833063-53915563 GCA_963585895.1 Sepioteuthis lessoniana | reverse complement strand
TAAGGGAAGGAACTTATTTGGTATTTATTCACATATACGCTTTCGGCTACCGGAGTGCTCAATTCATGAGAAGGGCTATTGTGCTTACGCGTATAGGGTAGCCGGCGATTCCACACTTGAGTGCTCATCCCCCTGGGGGAAGCATAGGGTTATTCAGAAAATAAAAGTGAATTTTGGGTAAGGAGTTGCTAATGGGAAGTGATGGTTCCTTTCATATCCCAGACGATTGTCAGTATGAGCTTTTTTTAAAGCAAAGTAAAGAAGGTTAGAATTCAGAGTTGTCTCTCTCCTAGACTGGTTTCTCCCCCGAAACAAAGGAACTCTTTCTGTCCTACTATTTACCCACAGCTGAGAGAGAACAAATGGATTCATACCTTTTCCAAGGGTTTGATTTGGTTACCAATTTCATTTTTAATGACGATAAGTGAGTTAAGAGCCTTCCCATTACAACTGTGTCCTTATGGTGTATTGGTTAAAGTGATGGACAGCAGAATCGTCGTAAGCGAGTTCGAATTCCAGTCGCGTTATTACGTTCACTTTCCGACAAATACCATTAGGAAAGGAATGAAACACTTTATACACCCAGTTACGGGTTAACTAGTACAACGATTGTTCTACAAAGACGGCTTTGGTATTAAATAACTTACGATGGTTGATATGCAATTAAACAAAGAAACCAAATCAAACAACTGTAAAACAATCACATTCAAAGTCTTTCACTTTCTTTGTAGTCGCCTGTACAAATGGTAATGAAAAGTTAGAATAAAATGAGATGCACTTAACGTAATACAAAAGCTTATATATCGTTTGTTTATTTTTTAAGCACTGTAGTATATATGCTTATAAAGGCGGAGTTAAGATTGCCGGCCCGAAACCCTGAGGAACCATTAAAGATAACAAAGCGTACACTACATGCACTAAATATCTATGTCACTCGGTGTTTCAAGCATGAAAAAGAATAGCTGTTGATTTGAGAGGAATAAATCCTGTTAAATTAGAATGAGAGGGAAAAGTTAGATAGAGAATTAACAACAGACTGATAGATAGATAGATAGATAGATAGAGTCTGTTTGTTTGTTTGGGTTTTATGGCATATCAACCTTTGCAGGTTATTTAATGCCAAATCTATTTTTATACAAATAAACATTTCTATTTCAAACAATTCAATTTAGCATAAGTACACAGTTTGATTGTCAAAAACATTTCTATTTCAAGCTATTCACTTTAGTCAAACAGTTCTAAATCAAACAATTTGCTTTAGTATAAGTATAGTTTTTGTTTACACACGGTTAAATATCAAAACAGTTCTCTTTCGAATAATTCAGTTTAGCGTAAGTACAGTTTAAATGTCAAAAACAGTTCTATTTCCAACAATTCTGTTTGGCATAAGTACGCAGTTTACATATCAAAACAGTTCTATTTCAAGCAATTTAGCTTAGCATAAGTACGCAGTTTAAATATCAAAACAGTTTTATTTCAAGTAATTTAGTTTAGCATAAGTACGCAGATTCTATTTAATCCGTAGATAGAACCCTATCAGGTGCTACCACTCCGAGCCAAATTAAACCTGGGAGCGATGGCAATGAAAGGGTACTCCGCACTCCCCAAGGGCCCAGTATTTCTGGAACCTCACCATCAGATTGTTTAGTGTTATATTCAGTACACTCGCTGTGGGGTCTTACCCCTATGCAGAGATGCAGTCTGTGTATTCTACAGCCCTCAGCTGACTGGGCAAATAGAAACAGTATGAGATAGGTTTGGCTGGTTTGATTTATTTGATTAATGGCATATCAACTTCTTATAGGTTATCTTATGCCAAAATCGGATTCATTCGTAAATTCTTGATTATTGTAACTATATTTTCAATGTTCCTAGTTGTTTTTGTTTGTTCGTTTTGTTTTGTTTTGTTTTTTATTGCTCTTTATAATCAATAATTTGCACTAATGAATTAAGCGATTATATGGTTTCTAGTTACCAATAAATACTTTTCATGCAATTTTATTGAAGTTTATCTAATTTATAGATATGGCTTTAAATAACTTATGATATTTCTCAGTAAACAATCATAGCTTCAAGTAACACTTCTTAATACAAATAATTTGCACAGTTATATGGTTTCAATTATTATTATCTTACATTAAATTACTAATTCTATTTGATGATAATCATTGTCTACACTAGTTTAATGGGTTCAAATCAATTCGACACAAAGAGGAGACCATAACGGGTGCTCTGAGTTAGAGTGGACCTGAGAGCAATGACAATGAAAAGATATTCCACACTGCCCAGAAATGGTGCCTTACAATTAATGGCAATTTAGGCTAATTGGCTCATTGGTTACTGTTTCATGGCACATCAGCCTCCATGGATATTTAATGCCAAATCCTATATATATATATATATATATATATACATGGGGAAAATTCGTGGGGTAATCATCACTCTCGTAGGAAACAGACACGGTGACTCGAGCACAAATCGTGGTCGAAGCTGTGTACATTTCACATACCCACAGGAAAAGTATGAATTCAATTATTCTCATTCCAACTAGAAGGGCAGTAAATAGTAGGGCAGTAAATAGTAGGACAGACTGTACTCTTTATCTTTGTCATGAAAACAAGTCTATAAGAAGAAAAATTCTGAATTCCCCACAATTAAACTCCACTCGAAAAATAGAACATTTATCGCACCCTGCTCGTGAAATGCATGGGATATATATATATATATATATATATATATATATATATATATATATATATATATACGATGGCTCTGGGGTTGATATCCGACTGACGTAAAAGTCAGCAGTGTTTCGATCCCAGCTTGGAGCATCTCGCGAGTTTAGTCACACTGAATAGTTGTTGATACAACGAAATAGTCAGTCTGTGGATGACAATATAAATGCACCCCACTGTGGGTTGAGCTCTCTTGTGAAGAAATTTGCCGGCTGCCACATACGCTGAAATGCAATTGCTCTTCTCAAAAATTGAGCACTTCAGGTAGCCGATAACGTATATGTAAAATTATTATATGAATAAAATTCCATCACTTACGCTAAGAATGACGATGATCTGGGGTAAGATACCCGACTGACTTTTACCTCAGTCGGGTTTCGAATCCCAGCTTGAAGCATCTCACGAGTCTAGCCACACGGAAAAGTCCTTATTCAACAAAACAATCTGTCCGTGGATGACTATATATATATATGATTTGTTTGTAACTTTATTTCTAGACGACTTGTTTGACCTCATTTGTTTGCACACAGTTAAATGGTTTTAAATAATCCTAGCAAACACTAAAAGTTCGATTTGATATTAATTATTTCTTCGCGTATAGTAAAATGGTTTCAAGCAATGCTAACTAACATGAGTAAATCTATTTATCCCATATTCCTATGTAATATAGACAATTTGCACACATCTGTATGGTTTCAATAAATAATAATAATAATTCTTTGGAAATGATTGAACAGTTTTATTTGATCCATAGAGAGCGCTCTAACAGGCACTATTAATGCTGGTCAATGAAAGGGTACTCCACATACCCTAAAGCTGAATGACGAGTGTGATGTGGTATGCTATAAGAGAGAGAGTGAAGGGGAGTTAATAACCTTACCTCTTTATTTGAATCAACAGGCTGAAGACTGACCGTTAAAAGGTAGGGGAAAGAAAGGTCAAGCTATCTGCACTCTGTACCCTGTAGTCTGTTGAACGAAAGAAGTCTAGGTCAATCAAGTGGCGTGACCTGACGAGGTGGTGGAAGAGGAAAAGTAAAAGTAAAGGGATGATTGGTCCACAGGCCCTTCGCGCTAAAAAAGCCAACACGCGTTAGAGAAATTTGAAGGAGAATTTTAGTTTGGATAAAGCCAGCGTTAGAAGCAGATCGCTGAGGTCAGCCAGATCCAGGAAAGGCACTCACCCGTAAAAAAGAGAGAAAGAAATCTTAAAATTGAGAACCCGTAAACAAAGATAAGTACAACTCAAACTTTTCCTTCTTCAATTCTTAAATGTTGGAAATTTATATGTATTCAAAAAAAGAGAGACACTGTAAAGGTTTTGTTTCATCAATAGTTAAATTTATTGGATGAACACGACTACAAGTATCAGTCCAGCGACTTAAACACTTTTACACAAGCAAGAGAAAAAGAAAGAAAGAAAAAAGAGAAAGAAGATAAAGGACTGTTGAGAGACATTTTTGTTTGATGCTTTCCTGTTGGCTTAACATTTTGTTATATTTTAAATAGAAAAGAGAAAAGAAAAAAGAACTGTTTCTTAAATCACATCATTATTTGTTTGATCGTCGCATATTAAAATTGTGTTATATTTTCAATGCACCCTGGTGTTGAAATCTTTTGGTTGCGTTCGTTATTTCCTCTGTCGATTTGACTTCTTTTGCATGTATCCTGTTGCAGCCTCGTACCGCTTTCATTAATTCTCGCTAAACGTCTTATTGCCTCCTTAAAACATTATAAGAGAATTTTGGAAATCTATCTACAGTTAATATTATCCAACCTAGAAGTTCGTTATTCCGTGATCTGAGTGGGTAAGAAGACAAAGGAGTTGGTGGTGTATGTGAAAGTGAATTGGCACCCTCTTACCAACGTCTGAGGTCAGTTTAGCTCCGAATTAACCTCCACATTATTTGTCTGTTTATCTACACCCAAAATAGGAGTCTTGACCGGGATTTATTTTGTGGAGTGTCAAGTGCCAGACTGCCCTCGGTGATATGCATTCTACGTAAGAGCCTTCTACAGAGGACAATGACCGAGATATCGATCTCTTCTGGTCAGAGTAAAATTCAACGTAACACGAGAGTATCTCCACCAGAAGCTATTTAGTGTTTCATCCAGGAAGTTGTGCGGGGTCTTCCTCACACTACAGAGGTACAGTCGGCGTATTTCACAGCCCAGTCAACTGAGTGACTCGGGTGTTAAAATGGTTAGCAAGCTCGACTAACTAACCTTCACGAGTAGTTTGGTTTGGTTTTATGGCATATCAACAATTGTTGGTTATTTAATGCCAAATGGTTCCAATTATTGCTATTAATAACTAACAATTCAATTAAGCATCAATCATTTGTTTACACACAAATGAAGAAACAGTTCTATTTCTAACAATTCAATTTAGCACAAGTCATTTGCTTGCACTCAGTTTAGACATCAAGCAGTTCTATTTGTCCCATAGATAGGACACCTTGTTAAAAGTCCGTGGAGGTATATAAGATACATGTTTTAGTGACAATGTCCAACCCAATTACATCGTCAATAAAACGAGAATCTTATATACCTCCACAGACTTTTGACGAGGCACTTAGAAAAAAACTGCTCCTGAAAGCAACAAAAGCCTTTTACCAAACTAAATAAAGTTTAATAAGTTTTAGGACGTCTCACGTGGCATAATAGTGAGCTAGGTTCAAAAGCCATTTTTAATGAAATCTATTCATACTGGATGCCCCGTACTGCCGGCCTTGTGTCATACTAAGCTAAGTTTAGTAAACGTCTGAAACTTAGATTTTGTTATACTCCCCGATGAGAGGATTCCTCAATCAGGTGTTAATATTAACGTAGTTGTGTCAGGGCCGGTGCAAGGTAAAAGTAACTAGGGCAGTTGCCTAGAGCACCAAACCTTTGGAGGCACCTGTCATGTGTCTTAGACGTTTCGAATTTCCAAATACAAAGTGAAAAAAGCGGAAAATGAATGAATTAATTAATCAGAATTAAAATAGCTAAAATAAAAATAAAATCCCAGGAATGAAGTCAGAGTGTACACAAAACTAGGATCTGTGGGGGAAGGTAAGTGAGATTAGGTGAATTCGCCATGGATGTCTTGTTGGTGCAAGCTTTCCGTTTAAAACTACCTGAAAATTATGATTTGTCCTAGCAAACATTCAAGTCCTTTAAAAATGGATTTTCTTTGTGCTTTGATTTTAGATACGAAATGAGAGATGAGTCGCCATGGTGTAGTGGCTGAAGTACCGGACTGTGACATCGTAGTAAGCAAGTTCGAACTCCAGTCGCGCTATTACGTTCACTTTCGGACTGTTACTCTTGAGAAAGGTATGAAACCTCTTATTCCCCCACCGCCGCCCAACTATGGGTTAAATAGTATCACTACTGTTCTACAAGGATGGTTTTGGCATGAAATAACCCACGGAGGTTGATATGCCATTACACAAGGAAACAAAACTAAATACAAATTGAAGATAAAATCTAAACTTACTTGCTGAATAACATCTTACTGACAGAGAAATTACGTTGTAATAAAAATTTTCTTATCTCAACAAGATTTCTCTTCGCACCATATTTTCTCAAAAACATACTTTTTGTATTTTTTTCCTTAAGCTAAAATACAAACGAATTTCCTATTGTGAGTATAGCCTAATATTTTCGGATGAAAAGGAATCTATCGCGGAAATTGTACAATAAATGTCCAAAATTTGAATTGTCCCTTTTGTTCCGTTAATGTTGCGATACGTGTAAAAATAGTTTTATACCGTTGCTAAGTTACGGATTAATGAACAAATGAGAGAGTAGCGTTAGAGGAGTAAAGATTTTTTTCTTTTTATGATTAGACTACAATAAATTATATATATATATATATATATATATATATATATATATATATATATATATATATATATATATATATATATATACGTCCTGCGTGTCCAGCACACTGAAGAGTTCTGATAGAACGAAACAGTCTGTCTGTGGATGACAATATATATATATATATATATATATATATATATATATATATATATATATATATATATATATATATATATATATATATATGAAGATTTTTTTTAAATGACAGTTAAAGAATAATACAGGTAAATTATTTTTCGAAACCTTTTTTTAAAAAATGATATGTTACCACTACTAGTGCCTTTTCGAAGGATTCCTAATTTAAAAATCTGCCAACGCCCCAGTTTACCAGTGCATATGTGTATGTATTTACTGACCCCTCCGCACGAGTAGTATGTAAAAGAGGGTCAATTTTTAGGGGGTTTAACATATCATAATTCAGAGTTTTTCTTCTAGACCGGTTGCCATACGCAGGTTAAAGAGCTCGGTCGACTAATTACCCGTAGCTGGATGCATCCAAGAGTATTTATATTTACCCTTCCGCTCGGACAGGATATGACACAAGATCAATTTTTTAAGCGAAGTTTAACAGGTTTGAATTCAGAGTTTTCCTTCTCCTAGACTAGTTGCCTCACCAAGGCTGAAGAACCTACTATTTACCCATTGCTGGAGAGAGAATAATTGGATTCATACCTTTCCCAAGTGTATTAGTGCTATATGAAATGCAGTCAGTCTCGTCCAGGATTTGAACTCGTGTCGCTGTGTCCATTTCCTTGGACGATAACCATTACACCACCGGCACCTCCACAAAGGGTATTAGCGCTATGAGAAATGTAAACGAACTCATCCAGGATTCGAACACGAACTGACAATAACCGTTACACCACGGGTATCTCCAGTGTGTATATGTAACCATTTTATCTCAATTAAATCAGATATATGGAGAAATAGGATTGAATTTAAAAAGGATTTTTCTTTCAGTCATCGTCAAATTACCTTGCAAATGCGTCAAATAATTATTCCGAGTTCGTTATTTTTAAATGAGCCAATTAGTTGCAAGGACGCATTTAAAATGTCTGCATGGGATCTAAGATAACGAGAAATCAAATTACTCTCTGGGTCGCAAATGTACGATGGCTGACAATTGGCAGGTCATAATTAATTTTAATTCAAGATGTCTTCCAGTGCAATAATAACAAAATTTAAAAAATGCTGCTCGATGCTTATAAAGTTTTGGGGGATTTTTTCTTTCGCGCTGATATTCTGTATTATTCATTTATAATTGTATTTTTGTTCTTTTTGATCGCTGCCTTTTTTCAAACAAAAGAAAATATTGATTTGTCGATCGACCAACACTGATTGTTTACAATCTCCTGCGATGTTAATCGAACAGAGAAAACATAACCGTCAGACAGTTGAAAGAAGAAGGAAATTGGCCCTACAAGCTGTTTGTTTATTGCTTTTATTTTGTATTGTTTGGGTTTTTTGTTTGTTTCTTTTTTTTTTTTTTTTCGTTTTGTTGTTTTCTCGGGGTTTTTTTAGTTTGTTTGCTTTGTTTCGTTTCATTAGGTTGGGGGAGTTTTTTCTTGGTATGTTTTGTGGTTGGTGGTGGTTTTTCATGTTGTTTGTGTTTTGTTTGTTTCATTCATAAATTTATTTATTTGTCTATTTATTTTTTTTATCGAAGCCGTGAGTTGTGCATTGATGCACAAAAAAAGCCCAATTGAGTAGAATTGAAAAATTATTTCTAAGTCTGACCTGTGTTTACAGAATTTTTATTTTTATGGGTAGAAAAAAAACAACAAACGGCAAACAAAAAAGAAAAAACAATGAACAAAAACGACAACAAAAAAGCCAACAAAACACAAGAAAGATTACAAAAACAACAACAAAGAAAAAACACCAAAAAGCAACTCGAAAAAACAAAAAAAGATAACAATAAATTTTTTTTTTAAAAAGTAACAAAAATACCACAAAAAAAAACAAACAAAATAAAAGATTATGAGTAATTTTCTCGCTGAAAATTTTTAAAAAATTTTGGACCACACATCCAACAGTAAATCTTTCTTTGAAGTAATTAAAAAAAGATTTTTCATCGTTAATAGCAACATTATTATTATTATTATTATTCATTTCAAGTTTTTCACATCATCTTTAATTAACGGTCTTTCACTGGAATCTGAGGGTTACCAAGTCTCCTCAGGTCTCCAGGACTCTTCTCAGTATTCTGGCTGACCTCAACAACGCTGTAGTTTTCATGGTCTCAGCTCGTCCTCTGATTTCTTACCGTTCCAGCCACCTCAGCAAGCCTTTAGGGATCGTTCCAAACGCACCAACTACAATTGGTAACGGCACCACCTTCATCTCATAGCTTCATTAGTTTTCTGGCAAGGTCTAAGTACTTATCTCTCTTTTCGCTTTCTTTGATTTTCATTCTGAGTCTGCCGTGACAGCAAAGTCCACTATTCAACAGTTTTTCTTTATTTGTTAACTATCACTAGGTCTAGTTTTTCTGGCTGGGATTATGTGATCTTTTTGTATTTCAGAATCCCAGAGAATTTTGTGCGTCTCATTCTCCAGGACGGATTCTGGTTTGTGCATCTACCATTTGGTTGTAAGGTCAAATTTCAGTTTCTAGCAGAATTCCAAGTGGATCCCTTTTCCCACTCAGTTGTTTTTCGTCTTGTAGTCTTTTTGCTGCAGTTGCTTGTTATCTGATTAATCATTTCGTCTCTATCACCACATAACATACATTTGCTATTCTGTTGTGTCCTTCTATCTTTGCTTCAACATAATTGGTTCTTATGGCGTTGTTTTGTGCTGCTATAAGAAGATATTCAGTTTCTCTGGAAAGGTTTCCCTTTCTTTAGCCATATCCGGGTTTTCTCGTGCGAGATTTTGTTAGTTGTTACTTGAAATGTTTATGCCGTTGTTTTTCGTTTCATTTCTGTTTCCTTGTTTTTATTGTTGTTCTGTTGATCTTTATGTTTTCAGTACTGTTTCTGGTCGCTGTAATTAGTATTTCTTTGCTCTTCTTAATGTAGTCTTCGAGTCCACGCTATCTTCAATGCTGCCCTCTTTCTCCTTCTTTTCTTGACGTATATAGTCTGTCTCTTTCATCTCTTAGCTGTAAAACTTTGTGCATCGTCATTAGCTTTCTTGTCCTCTTGTCCATTTGTTGAAGTTCTTCTCTCGTTTATTTCAACAATGGTTCCGAGTATCTTACAAAGGGGGACAACCAAGTTGTTTATCCCTTTGATGAGATTTTTGCTACAGAACTTGGTTTCGAAAAGTTTTCTCATTCGTTCGAGATTATTATTATTATTATTATTATTATTATTATTATTTGCATAATTTTAAGCTTTTGATATTTTGGAATAAAATATCATTTAGCTATATTCATGTAAACTAGCAAACACTTTAGTCCAGAACTTGTTTTGGGTAGCCGGATTCATTTCCAACAGCGGTAACCGTTACACAACTTGCGTATACTTGAGTGGTTACCAATTTTGATTAATGACTTATTGCTGAGATGATCTGCTTTAAATTTTGATCTCATCAATAGTAGTTAGCGGTCACTGGACTCATTTGCATATTTATACAAGATGATTATCGCTAAAGATAGAATGACAACAAATCTCCTCAAATTTCTGCTACTTCACATTTCCCACCACTTCTCCAGTCTGGACCGTTTCAATCCATTCTCAAATTTGTTTTCTTTTTAATTCACAAATTCACTCAAATGCACTATAGGAAAAAAAGGGTAAAAAATGACTAATGAACTGTAAAAGTGTTAGAAATTAGTAATATTATGGTAAGTCAAACGTTTTGCAATATTTTAGTACGTGCTAGTTTGCAGTGTGTATATCACGTGACCGAAGAAGTTCAAGTCGTGGGAGGTACCAGCTGTGGCACATAGTATCGCGGTAGATGGTGTGCTAACAGGTTGTGCATTACTTCACTCCCAGTTGTAGATTTGAAAGCCGCACAGATGAAAGTGTGTTATGTTTTGACCTTCGACCCGGCCCAAAAAAATGCTATTCCAAGGTGATGCACCGGAAGGAAGTGACACATTCCAATGGCCAGTAATCGAAAGAGATCGCGTGGGCGGATTAAGGCTTATAATATGGGACAAGGTGAAGGTCCCACTGTGCCAATACAGACTGATGCACCAGAAGAGAGTGACCTCTGAACTGCATGACAGTTATTTCCGCTTGATGACGATTAAACATTCGATTTCAAAGATCCTGTGGACGATCGTGTGGGCGTTGAATTATTATTTAACTCAGTTGAGTTCGAGTCCAAGAAGCAGTTGCCAGTAGAATTCCAAACAGCTAGAGACCAGATGTGGTAGGGAAAGCCACACCCGACCAAGGGGCCCCTCGGAAACCCCGATGGAGTTTGGGGTCCAGAGAAGATGCTGATAAGATGCAATAAAGAAAGCCAGCATCCAGCAGTGGGCCCTAGGCCTCCGGTTGAACAGCACTAAAGAACGAGAAAGACACAACATGACGGTCATAACCGTGGGGTCCAGATATTACAGTTTATATTCGGTCTCCAGCTCCCTCTCACATGCAACCCTTGAACAACCCTTTCGAACCCTTGCAATAAAGTGAGAGGTAAATATATTTATAAAGAAGTCTTCCTGCGTCGTTTATTACTGTGTGCGTCGTTATCGTTGTGTCGTTGTGAATTATTCTACATATATATGTTCACGTATGTAGATGTGAATCTGCATATGTGACTATATAACAAGTGCAACGTTGTTTAATTCGGGAACTTATGCTTTACTTGGTCGAACTGGGCCAATATTGCCATGGAAACAACCAAAATCATTTCTTGTACGAAAAGTGAAGTAATGTATAGTAATTTCCCACCACTTCTCCAGTAATGTGAAGTAATGTATAGTAATGTATAGTAATGTATTTCCCACCACTTCTCCAGTAATGTGAAGTAATGTATAGTAATTTCCCACCACTTCTATACGAAATGTATAGTAATTAGATGGTTTGAGAAATTTCGCTCCGATTGCAATAACCACGACGATCAAATAAAGCCAGTTAGGCTTAACCTTGGCGATTCCGAGGAATCCATAGAGGTAAACCCGACGAGTAGTATTTGGAGGGTATCAGGCGACCTCAGTATCTCATAGTTTAGTGTGGTTAATCACTTTCGAATTATGCCACACGTTACCAAAATATTGCAAAACGTTTGATTCACCCAAGTACTAATAATAGCAGTGCATGAAGTATTTGAAAGACAAACAAATGCTTGTCTAAAGGGTTAATAAAGTTGATCTCAGACCCATTATATTACTACTCTTGTGTCAGACTAAGCTAAAAAAATTTATTAATTAAAAACGCCCGGAGATTTTTAATTATGCCTCGCGTACTTCTAAAATATTGCAAAACTTTTGACTTACCTTAGCGCTATATAGGCGTTAACCGACCAACTTTGTTTCATTTCTGTAGTATATTCTTCTTAAATTGCCCAGACTACATTCCAAAGCAATCCATATAGTTATTTACTAAGCTTAGCTTAAATATAGCAATGGACTGGATATTTGAGTCACTCAATGAAATTAGAACCCACTAGTACTGGTTTGCCAGACGCTCTCGAGAAAGCTATGTAGGGCCAGCTTTAAGAACTCCATATTTAAAAAAGTATTATCCATCTTTTCTTATTATTGGTATGTTGTTTTTTTTCATACTAAAATGAAAGATCAGTGGGAAGTCTGATGAGTAGCTCTCAGAGAGAATAAGGCTAGTTTGGCATCTGATAATCCTATGTAGTTCGTCGCCTTCGGGACCGCAAGCAAATTCATACAGAAAGGCCACACCTTGTCGTATGGGGCTGTAGAATGCGCAGACTGCAACACTACAGAGGGATAAGACATTTACTTTTAGGATGCTACCACTTGTCCGAGAGTGGCAATCTGTAATGCTTGAGAACGGGATCGTGGTGGCTGTTCACTTCATGAATCGATGACCGACGTGGTCACTTGACTGGAAACACTCCAATTTGGCCCTTACTGAGCTTGACGAGTGGACAGAAAGCACCGATACTAGCATCGATATGATTTAACCCAATAATCTTCTTCAAATTGCTCCAGTGGTAAACAAGAACCCAACCCTATTTTATCTTAAAGGTACTAGAAGGCAGTAACTGAGGGTCATTTGCGCTGCAGTAGCAATACTTGAAACTATTTAACCCGATGTAAACAAACTATTAATATTAAATAAAATTATCAGTATTAGATTGCAATACTTGAAATTAACTGCGTGCAGAAAATGAGATCTGGCTAGTTTAAAAACATTGTTACCAACAAACTATTCATCTTTATATATATATATATATATATATGTATATATATATAAAAGTAAAGTTGGCGACCATAGTCGAGGGTAACCCGAAGGCTCCCTTTTCGATAGCTACTACACCAATGTGTAGGGGAGGGCGCTACTCCTTTCCTGGATTGCTCTACTTTACCCTTGATCCGTACCTTATAATGCTGAGTGCTAAGCAAGGAGGCATCAAGTACCATTTTTGAGTCTTTGGTATGACTCGACCTGGGATTGAACCCAGGTCTCCCGGGCCTTGCAACAGTCGTCGAGGGTGACCCGAAAGCTCCCTTTTCAATAGCTACTATAAGGAGGTAGTGCAGAGGACACTACTCCATTCTCTGGATTGCTCCACTTTACCCTTGATAGGCACCTTTTAATGCTGTGTTAAACGAGTAGATATCAAGTACCATTTTTGAGTCTTTGGTATGACTCGATTTGGGATTGAACATTGGTTTCTCGGACCATTGACGAACACTCTACCCACTTGACCAATATAATGGTGTAATGGTTATTGTCGTAGGAAATCGAAACGGTAACACGAGTTCAAATCCTGAACAACGTTGCCTTATGTTGCTTTTTTAAAGGCAAATCAACCTTCTTGGGTTATTTAATGCCAAATGTATCCTTCTAGACAAAGAACAGTGGCATTATCTAACGCATAGCTGTGAGGATAAGGAGGTTCATACCTTTCGCAAGGGTATTTGTCCGAAAGTGAACGTAATAGCGCGACTGGAGTTCGAAATCACTTACTACGATTCCGCAGTCCACCGCTTTAACCATTACACCACGAAGGCACCCCCTAAATCCTGGACAAGGCTGATTTTATATCTCGTAGCACTAATACCCTTGGGAAAGGTATGAATCCAATCATTCTCCCTCCAACTATGGGTAAATAGTATGGCAGACTAGGTTCTTTAGCCTAGCCCAGGCAACCAATCTTGGATAAGGAAAACTATGAATTCTGACCTGTTAAAGTACGTTTAAAAATTTACCTTGTGTCGCATCCTGCCTTTGTAGAGAGGCTGGTAAACACACACACACACACACACACACACACACATATGTATAAACAGGATTTGGCATTAAATAACCATGAAGAGTTGATATGCCATTGAACTAAATAACCTAAGTTAACCTAACGAGAGCTGATAAATTATGCCACAGGGTACCTAAATATTCCAAAACTTTTGATTCCTCCAAGTATAACAAAGTCGAAATCTAAACTAAGACAAGGTGGGATCAGCAGTAGACTTGAAAAGTTCAGGGTTGTAGCTAAGAGGAAACCATTAATCAGAGAATCATCTTTATTCATAAATATTCTAACTTGAATCATCCTTCATCTCTCTAATCCTAATCGCCTTTTGTTGCCACTCATCGTTGCCCGCTGTCTGAGAAATGACAACACGAGTGAGTTGTGATAAAAAGCAAATAGACTTAAGAAGATATAGGATAATTCTAGTCAAAATTAATAATAATAATAATAATAATAATAATAATGAAATCCTGACCGCTCAGATAAGAGAAGAAATATCGAACTCGTTAGTGTGCTACGGACTATTTCCAAAAGAATGAAATAAGATATCGCCGAAAAACAAGAAGAAAAAATTACCGACTATACAGAGACCAGTACATGCTCAAAGAGGCCAAAACAAGGCTGAAAAATATAGCCATGGTAGGGATTGACCATAAGAAGGTCTATGGTATGGACCCACAAACGTGAATAATAGAGTGTTTGAAAATTTATAAAATATCTAACAAAATCATAAACTTTATCATGAATGCCATGGAAAACTGGAGGGTGGAATTGATGGCGGGAGGTCAAACCCGAGCAAAGGTAAAAATCCAAAGAGGCTTTTTTCTGGAAGACTCACTCTCGCCACTGCAATTCGTTACAGGAATTATGTCACTCAAACACCAATTGAGGAAATGTAGAAGGGGGTGGGCTACAAATATTTCCAAATCACGGAAAAGACTAGTCACTTTATGTATATGGATGATATTATGGTATTTGCAAAAAAAATGAATAAGATTGGAGACTCTGATACCGACAAGTAGAATATACAGTCAGGATATAAGAATGGAATTCTGCATTGAATACTTATAATGAAAAATGAGAAAAATGAAGCAGTGGAATAAATAGAATTACCTAATCAAGAATGCATTAGGACGCTTGGAAAGAAGGAAAATTACGAGTAATAGGGAATATTGGAAGCGGATACCATCAAATAGAGAGGAAGGAAAAATAAGGAAAGAGTATCTTAAAAATAACGAGAAAATTTCTCGAAAACAAGTTCTGCAGAAGAAATCTCATGAAAGGGATAAACATCTGGCTGTCCCCCTCGTAAGATACAAGGGACCAATAATAAAAGGGAGAAATTCAGACAAATTGATCAAAAGATTCGAAAGTTGATGTCTATGCACAAACGTTACAGTCAGGAGAATGTTGACAGACCATATGTGTCAAGAAAAGGAGATGTAAGATGTTGGTTGCTTGGTTGTTTGGATTGTATGGCATATCAACCTTTGTAGGAGGTGCCCGTGGTGTAATGGTTACCGTCGTAGGAAATGGACACGGAGACACGAGTTCAAATCCTGGACGAGACTGATTACATTTCACATCGCACTAATACCCTTGGGAAGTGTATGAATCCAATTATTCTCCCTCCAGCTATGGGTAAATAGTAGGGCAGACTAGGCTCTTCAGCTTTGGTAAGGCAACTAGTCTAGGAGAAGGAAAACTCTGAATTCAAACCTGTTAAACTTCGCTTAAAAAATTGACCTTGTGTCACATCCTGCCCGAGCGGAGGGGTTGGTAAATATGATCAACCTTTGTAGGTTATTTAATACCAATTCATTTTTTATATATAATCAGTTCTATTTCAAACAATTCAGTTTAACCTGAGCACACAGTTTAATAGTCAAAAACATTTCTGTTTCAAGCTATTCTGTTTAATCAAACAGTTCTAATTCAAACAATTCAGTTTAGCATAAGTACGCAGTTTAGTTCTATTTGACCCATAGATAGGGCTCTCAGGTGGTACCACTCCGAGCCAGAGTGAACCTGGAAGCGATGACATTGAAGAGGTACTCCGCATTCCCCAAAGCTCCAGCATCACTGGAACCTTGCTATCAGATTGTTTAGTGTTATACCCAGGACACTCGTTAGGGGAGGGGTCTTACCTCTCTGCAGAGGCGCAGTCAGTGTATTCTACAGTCCCAGTTGACTGGGCAAGGAGGTGTAAGAAGACTCGCAAATATTGAATAAGGCGTAGATGCATGAATACAAGTATTCGAGGATGATTTTAAAAAGAACAAAAAATGATAGATCACTGCAGCCAAATGCAGCAGTGGCGACATAAGTACAGTTTGAAAAACAACAAAAACTAGGAAATAGAAATGGTAAGAAAAACAACTGTATGGATATTTCAAGCGACAAACGGGCGAGATTACACATGAAAAAAACTACACAAGAGAGAAATCCCAAACTAAAGGAACTGAATCTCTTCTAATAGCAGCAGAAAATAACGCTCTAAGGACCACTTATGTTAAAGCGAAAATCAATAATACGCAACAGAATAGCAAATGTAGGTTATGCGAGGAAGAAATGAGACATTAATCACTTAGAGAATGCATTAAACTGGCACAGAAAAATACAAGACTAGGCACGACTGGGTGGGAATATTGATATCCTGGGAACTGTGCAAAAGATTAAATTTTGACCATACTACCAAATGGTATATGCAGAAACCAGAATCCGTTCAAGAAAATTAGACACAAAACATTCTCTGGGATTTTTAGATACAAACGGATCACCTAATCCCGGTCAGTAGACCAGACCAAATGCTAATCAAACAAAATAAACAAATAAATAAAATGAAGATAACTAATCATCTTGTGGATTTTGCCGTTCCGGCCGACCACAGAGTGAAAATGAAATAAAGTGAAAAGATAAACAGATACACAGACTAGAGAACTAAAAAAAAAACAACTCTGGTACATGCGAGTGACTGTTATATCAGTTGTTTCTGGTGTACTTGAAACGGTCCCCAATGGCTTGGAAAAGGGATTGGAAGAGTTAGAAATTTGAGGAAGAATCGATATCATTTAGACTAGAGCATTGTTGAGATTAAGTAGAATACTGAGAAGAGTCCTGGAGACTTGAGGTGACTTGCTGCCACTCAAACTCCAATAAAAGCCTATGAGCCAACGCTGGTGTGAAAAACTCGCAAGGAGTGAAATATCTGGCGAAATTGTAGACAGTAGCAATAAGAATAATTATACCACTAGTTTTCTGACATAAAGATTTTCACCACCTATATATATATATATATATATAGGCGGTGAAATCTATAAACGAGGATCTTTAAATAAGTTTTCAGACTTTTTTCGTATGGGCACTTTTACACACATGAAACTCTAGTCCTCTTCGAAGTAATCACCTCCGCCTGCAATGCACTGGTTGAATCGTTATAACAACTTCTGGAAGGCCCCATGGATGTCCTCTTGTGTGAGCATGTCAATGACCTTCGTCACAACCTCTTTCATCTCCTCAATTCTCATAACGACAGCTTCTGAGCTTAGGGAATAACCAAAAGTCACAAGGAACAAGGTCTGGACTATAGGGAGGCTGATGAACTGTCTTGATGCCCATCTTGCTCAAATAGTCTGTGACAAGGGTGGGGTTGTGGACTGGTGCATTGTCCTGGTGGAAATGCCACTGACCCGATTTGAAGGGGGCTTGCCTCTTCCGACCGAATCTCTTCTTGAACTCCTTTAAAACCTCAACATATTAACCTTAACCCTAACCCTAACCGTTTGGCCAATCAGCTCTGGTTTATGGACTTCCTTACTTCTCCCACACCTCTCATCATCCCTCACAGACTCCCTGCCTTCCTTAAATCTCTTATGCCACTCAAAAACCGATGCTCGATTCATGCAAGATGCTCCAAAAGCAGTCTGAAGCATTTCATACGTTTCTGTGGCATTTTTTCCAAGTTTAAAACAGAATATTATGGCATATCTTTCTTCTAAAGTGTCAGATTGCATTTTTGAAATTCACCAGCAGTGACAATCAGGCTTTAGTAGGGTGTATTCCAATTGCTGCTGTAGCTGTTCATTTGAATGTGAAATCATAAAAATTGATCAGTCATCTTATAAGATGTATAGTAATAACATACTGAATTTTGAAGAGTCTATGTCAATTTTAAATGCCTGTACAAAAAAAGTCTGGAAACTTATTGAAGGCACCACGCATATATAGGTGGGGAAAAAGAGTATATATATATATATATATATACTCCTCTTGAGTCTATTCTTCACCACCTACCTGTACACATAAATATATGGACAAGTAGGTTGTGAAGAATATATGCTAGAGGAGCCCACAATACGAGTTGAAATATAAAACATTGAAAACAAAATATCACGGAACTCAATACTACAAGATCAATGTTAACACAAGAAGAAAGAAACTATAGAGAGTTAACAAAAGAATTCTAACTGGAAAGACGGCTAACTAACAATCTCTTTGGAATTAGGAGTGAAAAAAAAAATCAAGGTTGAAACCGTAAAGGTAAAAAAAATCATTAAAAAATATCCCAATGGACAATATCACCGAACAGAACTAGCTAATTTATGCAGTAGCAAAACCAGTCAGTTATAAAATTGGTATCCCCCTTAGGAAAACGAACAGAAACACATAACCTGAATGTGAAATGAGGTTAGGAAGATAAAGAAAGAAATGATTGACGGGACTTTGTAAAAAAATGTTTTTAATATTCTAACGCTGCTTCTTTGTAAAAAAAAAAATATACCAACAAAATATGGTGCCAAGTAATATTTGTTTAATGGCATTTCAACCTTCGTGGGTTATTTGATACCAAAACCATTCTTGTTGAAAAATAGTAGTAGTACTATTTAATCTATATTTGGGGGTATAAAGAGGTTCATCTTTTCCCCTTGGGTATAAGCCTGATAATGAACCAAAGTTCAAAATTGCTTACGACGATGTCTCAGTCAAGCACTTTAACCACTAAACCACAAAAACTTCTCCTGACGCCAAGTAATAAAAAATATGAGTCAAGAGTAGCTTTATACTGTATTGGATAAAAAGAATTGTTAAGACAATTGATGACAATTGATACAGTTAGGACAAGTTCGGACAATTTATGACCACTTAATATTTGGTTGGGTATCCATTAGCATCTGATGAAGTGGTTTTTCTCTTCCGGCCACGACCTTTTTGATGATAATTTCCAGTTTCCTTACAATTTTTGAGGAAAACATCAATTGAAGACTGATGGTGATTCAATTGATTTCCAATATTGTGGAGTGACAGTCCACAATCATTGTATGCCACAATTTGACCTTTTCAAATACGGACAACTGCTTACGAACCATTAACACAAGATCAATTACAAATAAAAGAAAAGAAAATACTTAGATTGGTTGGTTGAGTTTCATGGCATATCAACCTTTGTAAGTTATTTTATGCCAAATCCTGTTGATATATATATATATATATATATATATATATATATATATATATATATATATATATATATATATGATTTGTAAGGGGATATTTTGTATCTAACATTATTTTTAAACGAAGAAGACCTCATTTGTTTGTACATAGTTAAATGATTCCAAGTATTGAAGTACTGAATTATTGTTATTTAACACTATCAATTCTATTCAATATTAATAATGAAAAGATTTGACAGTTCTATTTCACCCATACATGGGACCCTAAAAGGCACTATCACTCCAGGCCAGAGTGGGCCTAAAAACAATAGTAATGAATAGCGACTTCACATTCCCCAAACTCCAAGACTGAAGCGTCACTACCAGATAGAAAATTCCAAGAAATTTCCTTTTTATTACTTTTTTGGGGGGTATTTCTGAGAATTTTAAAGAAAAACATTACTTATCGTTACAAATAAGGGAATTTAGATAAAAACAATTAATGAACAATAACCACGTCTTTTGTGTGTCTTAACCATTAAAATTTTAGTCAACTTTTTGCCAATTATATTATTTTCATATTCTGTTTTTTTTTGGGGGGGGGGAGGAGCGTACTGTAAGTTTTTATTTGGGACAAAAGAAACTGTAGAACATGAAAGTAACGGTGATGACTGTTGTAGCTGGCACCCTTGGAACGGTCTACAAAAACCTAGAAAAGAAATTGAGTGAACGGATGATTAGAAGAAAAATCGTGACAATCCAGATCACAGCACTGTTAAAATCAGCTAGGATATTTAGAAGAGTCCTGAAGGTCTGAGAAGATTTCTTGTCACTCGGACTTTTGTGGAAAAATCACCGATTAAAACTAACATGAAAAAGTCGCAACGAGTAAAGGGATAAAGAAGAAACGATGGTGTCTGCAGGTGGACTCCACCGTTGCAACGGGTAGGTAGGTCACTCGTTAACCATTACACCACACAAGGTGCAAAAGCAGTAATCATCTTTTAAGCTTAGCAGACGCTGAGAACAGAGTAAAAACAACGGAAAGCAAAAACTGTATGAATACGTAGACCTTGCAAGAGAAATGAAAAAAAATGCTGTAAAACTTGAAGCTGATAGTGATATCAATCATAAGTGAAGAACAATCAATCCCCGCAAAACTCCAACCCAGTCGGCTGGAGCGGTAGAATACACCGACTGCATCTCCACAGAGGGTTAAACCCCACCTCAACAAGTGTCCTGCTCATGAGGCTAAGCAATTTGATGGTGAGGCTCAAGTAATTCTGAAGCTTGGAGCAATGTAGAGTACCCCTTTATTGCCATCCCTTCCAGGGCCACTTTGGCTCGAAGTTGTAGTACCTGATAGGGTCCTATCAAGGGATCAAATAGAAGGGACTATGTGTGTAAACAAATGACTGATGATAAATTGTGACTGATATAAAGCAATGCTTGAAACAATTTTACTGTGTGCAAAAAAGAACTCAGGTTCGTTTAAGAATGTTATCTACAAAATGTGTTTGCAAATTATATATTTAATATATTTATATAAACAGGATTTAGTATTAAATAAGCTGCAATGGTTGATATGCCATAAAATAAAATTAGACCAAAACAAGAAATTAGAAAACAGACTTGGGAAACTGAAAATTAAAAGAAGAATTGAAACTAATCAGACCACAGCACTATTGTGAACATTAAAACTCCAGGAGATTTAAGGATGCTGACAGTCACTCAGTCTTCAAAGAAAACCACCTGTTACAACTAGTGTTTAAAATTCGTATAGAGAAGATGATGGCGACAACGGTGGTGGTGGTAGTGGTGATGATAGTGGTGAAGGTGGTGTTGATAATAATGATGATGATGATGTCAGCCAGATGACCAGAGCTAGTGATAGTCAGCAAATAAAAGAGAATTTGCTGTTCCGGTTGACTACAAGGTAAAAGTGAAAGAAAGCAAAAAGAGAGATAAGTACCTAGACCTTGCCAGAGAACTGAAAAAAGAAAACTATGGAACATAACTGTGACGGTGATACCAATTGTAACTGGTGCGCTCTGTTGTTTGGTTGGTTTGGTTGTTTGGTTTTTATGGCATATCAACTTTAGTAGGTTATTTAACGCCAAATCAATTTTAATGCAAATATTCAGTTCTATTTCAAACAATTCAGTTTAGCTTAAGTAAACAGGTTAATTATCAAAATAATTTCTATTTCAAGTTATTCAGTTTATTCAAACAGTTCTAATTCAGCTAATTCAGTTTCGTATAAGTACAGATTTTGTTTACACACAGATGTCAAAACAGTTCTATATTAAACAATTCAGTTTAGTGAAAGTACAGTTTCAATGTCAAAAATAGTTCCATTTCAAACAATTCAGTTTAGCATAAGCACGCAGTTTAAATGTAAGTACAGTTTAATTGTCAAAAACATTTTTATTTCAAGCTATTCTGTTTAGGCAAACAGTTCTAATTCAAACAATTCAGTTTAGCCTACGTATGCAATTAGTACAATCTAATTCATAGATAGGGCCCTATCAGGTGCTACCACTCCGGGCTAGAGTGAACCTGGGAGCAATGGCAATGAAGGGGTGCACTACATTTCCCAAAGTTCTAGCATCAGTGGAACCTCACCATCAGATTGTTTAGTGTTATATCCAGGACACTCATCGTGGGGGTCTTACCCCTCTGCAGAGAAGCAGTATTCTACAGCCCCAGCCGACTGGGCAATGGTGTGCTCGGTACAGGGACTGGAAGACTTGAAAATAAGAGGACGAGTGGAGACCATCCAAACTACAGCATTATTAAGATCGGCCTGAATACTTGAAGAGATGTGCTGTCACTCAAACACCAGTAAGAAACCATCAGCGTTAGCTGATAGGAAAAACTCTCAAAGGAGTGAATAAAAATAACCGAGTTCGAGCTCCAGTCGCGTCATTACGTTCACTTTCGGACTAATACCCTTGGGAAAGATTCTAACATCCTTATCCTTTCAGTTATGGGTTAAATAGTTCTACTGATGTTCTACAAAAATGGCTTTAACATTAGATGACCCACGAAGGTTGATATGCCATTAAACAAAGAAACCAAACTTCACGAGTCGTCCGCGAAGCGTCTTGTATATGTAAAGAGGATGAATGAATGTTTTTATGTATCTATTTAAATAGGCCATTATTTAATTATGAAGACACGCTTAGCGTCACGGTTATCGTCATTGGAAATGGAGTTGTCGAATTCTGGGTGAAAGTGATTGCGTTTCAATTCGCACTTACACCGTAAGGGAAGGCATGAATGCATCTGTTCTCTCCCAGTTATGAGTAAATAGTACATTAGGGTGGTCTCTTTATAGCCTGGTTAGGCAACCAGTTTAGGAGACGTAAAATTCAGAATTCAAACCAACTGTTCTCCGCTTAATAGTTGACCTTGTGTTGCATCCTGGTCACGGCGGGATGGTTGGTAAAAAAATAATCACCGTATTTAACGGCATATAAGACGCACGGATGTATGAGACGCGCCCGAATTTCCGCTGGGCGAACTAGGAAAATCTTTTAGTGAAAAAAGTACTAATATTAAACATGATGAAATTATTATAATGAATATTATTAATGATAACATTTTTAATCTGAATAAGTAAAGTTGGCGACCCGAAGGCTACCTTTTTAAAGGTTACAACACCGAGGTGAAGGGAAGGGTGATACTCTTTTCCTTGGATTGCTCCAATTTACCCTTGATCCACGCCTTATAATGCTGAGTGTTAAGCAAGGAGGTATCAAGTACCACTTTTTAAGTTTTTGGTATGACTCGACTTGGGATTGAACCCTGGTCTCCAGGGCTATTGGCGAACACACTAACCGCTTAGCCAATGATACCAGGTCGCTAATTTGGACAACTACCGCGAATTTTAAACTTAAATATGGCATATAAGACGCAGGGGAATTTTAAAATATATTTTTTTTAAAAAAGAGCATCTTATATGCTGTCAAAAACGGTACTCAATTATTTCATGAAACATATTAATCAGCTGCTTATGGAAAAGACTGTACAGAAGCAATTTAGTTGTAGCCCAAAATCAGAAATATGGAGCACCCAGTGAAAATCGATTTCGCTACAAATGGTTAAAGTAGGTAGCTTGCAAACCATTATAACACACAAGGTGCTAAAACAGTGGTCATTTACTAAGCTTAGTTTAACCCGTAGCAAGCGCTATTTCTTGCAGAAGACTAAGACCCCCAAAAAAAAAACAGGGTGTCCTGAATATGACTAAACCGCATCTGATATTGATGCTCTATTTCTGTGTGAACTCCTTCACTGCTATTACTCCCAGGTCCACTCTGATCCAGAGTCGGAGGTACCTGTTAGGATCACATCTATGGCTCAAATTGATCTATTTTAAAATTACTAGTATTCGATAGGACAGTGTGCACAAACCCAGATAAATGAGACACGTAGTAACATACGAACTTATTAACAAAACCTAGCTTGTTAACCATTAGAATTCATGAGGCGCCCATGAAGCGACTTGTATATGTAATGAGCATGGATGAATGCTTTTACGTATTTATTTAATAAAGCCTATCTACGATAGACCGGGTTAGAGCAGCAACCATCATTCAATTATTTCATTAGATATATTTATCAGCTGGCTACATAGAAGAATATTCGGCAGCAGATTTTTCCCCAAGGCTTAGATAATTGTTCATTTACTAAATCAGTATTAGACTTACGGTCTCCCTTGATTTTTCGAGGATTATATGTTATATACGAAAAAGAAAAATAGAGTAGTGGCTGAAGTGTTGGACTGAGGCCTCGAAGTAAGTGTGTTTGAATGCTAGTCGGACTCTTAAGTTTAGTTTCGGACTAATATCATTGCGAAAGGCATTTACCGCCTTATCACCTTAGCAACGGTTTAAGTAGTATCAGTACTGTTCTGTTACCCTTGTTTAATAAGAGCCTACCCACACACGTGTGGACGAAGGCAAACAATACCAATTTTAATTACCTTGCAAGAGAACTAAAAAGAAACTGGAACATGAGGATGATGATGGTACCAATTGTAACTGTTGTGTTTTGAATTGTCCCTAAAAGCTACCGAAAAAGACATGAGGGATTGGAAATAAGAAGAATCGAGACCATCCAGATCACAGCCTTGTTTAAATCATCTCGAACCACCACACTACTAGTACCATGAATAGTACCATTGCATAGGTTGGGCACCTTGGGTGGTGAAATGGTTACCAAGTTAGACTAGCAAACCTTCACGAGTTAGTTCAACCCTCATTAAGTGTCCCATTCATATTGTTGTATATAATAATGAAGACACAAAATGCTTGTTTATAAAGTCTAATATATATATATATATATAGAGAGAGAGAGAGAGAGAAAGATTAAAAGACGATGGATTCGAACTGCTATCATTGACATCGCTTTTTGGGAAAGACATTCAGAACCTTGCTTCTTTGACGAGAGGTTTTAGACAGAACAAGTTCTTAGGCGAGAGCCCCCACCCCACCCGACGAACGTCAACTCAGCTGACCGCTTCTCTCCAAATGACCGAATATCTGTGCTCGCATCTGTATATCGACTGCGAATCTCTTGTCATTATATAATATTTTCAACGCCCACTCATTTCCTTCTGGTTCTCAATTCACGTGATTTATTTCCGTTGTCTCCTTGTCTATCTTAAGATAGAGGTATGATATCCTGTTTATTGTCAATGGTCAATAAGTAATAATACGGCTTTGTGCCACATCTAAGCAAAAAGATTTGTTAATTGCTAACACTGCATTGATAAGATTGACTCGTACCACTTGTAGAAGAACAGCAGTGATACTATCTAACTCTTAGGTTAACGAAACTTAAGGGTTAGATAGTATCACTATTGTTCTTCTGCAAGAGTGGTTTTGGCATTAAATAAACCACAAAAGTTGATATGCCATTAGACAGAGAAATAATAAAATAACACTTCGTCGATGATTATTCGGATCATTCCAAAATCTTTTTTTTAATCCCTTAAAGCTTTCCGCTTGTTTATTTACATCCCATTGGCCAATGATATTTATGGTTGGCGGAAGATGCAGCAGACCATCAAGTTTAGCGTCTGACGGTGGGGGTGATGTGGGGTGGGAAAAAAGAGGCTCTTGCAGTTTACTGCCCTCTATCGATTAGAATTTCCTTCCTTGTGTTAGAGTTGACGTGTACCAGAAAAAGACTAAGCCGCAGTCCTTATTGTGCTAGTAGTATCAACAAATCTGTTCCACTATTTAGTCTTTTTTTACACTAGAATACGAGTGCGTACTAGACGACTGCAGAGTAGTTCTGACAATAATGCAAACAAAACGAATCTGTTCTCTTCAAACAACGTTTCGTCTTTACTATCCTTGTTCCAGTAATATTAAAAATAATTTTCATAAATTTCAGTCGCGTTTCATTGGTAAAGCAACAAGAAAAGACAAGCAATAAACATTTTAAAGATTTTTGTCCTTTTCTTTAAAGTTCAAGAGCTGTAACAACTAAGTTTATGTTTTAGTTGGGTTTCTTTGTTTAATGGCAGATCAATTTTAGTAGGTTATTCAATGCCAAAGCCATCTTTATAGCAGAACAGTAGTGGTACTATTTAACCCATTGCTGGAGAGATAAGAGGGTTTTCTCCTTTTCCGAGGATATTAGTCTAAAATTGAACGTTACAGCGCAACTGGAGATCGAACTTGCTTTAAAATGAAGTAATCTATCACTTTAGCCACCTCAATCTTCCCCGGATAAAGTAAAAAGCAGATATATTTAGGCTGATATTGTGGGAGAAGCAATGTCAACAAGATACACTTTGGAAAACAAGTGTAACTAGTGATTATCGCTGAAGTCCAAGAAATAGCAAATCTCCTGGATTCTTCCAAAATTTGGTTTGGTTTCTGATTTAATGGCATATCAGCCTTCGTAATTTATTTAATGCCGAAGCCGACTTTATAAAAGAACAGTTCTGGTACTATTTAATCAATATTTGGCCGGGGTATAAGAGAGTTTATGCCTTTCCCAAGGGTTAGTCCGAAAGTGAACGTAATAGTGCGACTGGAGTTCGAACATTTACTACGATATCACAGACCTACACACTAGCCACAACACTATGGAAACACACAATGTTGGAAAGTACTCCTCACTATATTGTAAACAAGATTTTTTTTTCTTCTGCTCAAAGAATGCTTTCTTCTTTACAATATTTTTCTCCCCATTACTTTAAATTCCGCGTGTAATTTGGTGAGGTTTAGTTTAAGCAACCCTTGATGGTTATTTGATACGAAATCCTGTTTATATATATATATATATAGAGAGAGAGAGAGAGACAGACAGACAGACAGAAAGAGAAATTGAAAAATAAAGCAATCTAAAGTGACGCTATAACGCTTCGTTTTAATAAACTAGCATCAGGACTAAGAAAAGATGCCATCAAATGTATTAAGACAGAAACATTATATCACCGACTTTCTTTCACATTAAATTCTTTACTTTGGATTACTTTATTTTTCAATTTTTCTCCATATTTCGGATTCTTTTCCATTATTCACACACACACACACACACACACACACATATATATATATAATGATTATTAACTGAATAGTTTGTTGGTAACTTTATCTATAAACGAGTTAGAGTACTTTTTTTAAAATGGTTTCAAGTTTGCACATAGTTTCATGGTTTCAAATATTGCTATCTGATTCTAATACTTCTAATTGAACACAGTGAAATGACTTCAAGTATTGCTATTTATTGTTTGCACATAGTTTCATGGTTTCAAATGTTGCCATCTGATTCTAATACTTCTAATTGAACACAGTGAAAGGGCTTCAAGTATTTGCTATTAAATATTTGTAAATCATTCATCAAGTATTTCCAATCTAATACTAATCATTTGTTAGTACACAATTAAGTGGTTTTAAGTATTGTTATTTAACACTAATAATTTCATTTAATATTAATTATAATCCCTAAAAAAAGATTTTACAGTTCTATTTGACCCATAGTTGGGACTGTAACAGGTACTAATACTCTGGCTAAGAGTGGACCAGAAAATAATGTTGATGACAAGGCACGCCATATTCCAAAAACTCTAAGACTGGAGCCTCACCATCAGATGTAGTTTAATGTCTTATCCATCACATCTACAATACTAAATGGTTTCAAGTATTCTAACGTAACTCTAATAATTCAATTTAACATCAAATATTTGTTTGCACACGTTTAAATGGTTTCAAGTATAGTAAATGATTAAACAGTTCTATTTGACCCATAGCTAGGACATTAACAGGTAATACCGTTCCAGAAGTGAGTGTACTAAGGAGTAATGACAATAAAGGCGTATTTCACATTCACTAAAGCTACACAATGGGAATCTCACCATCAGATGTAGTTTAGGGTCATGTCAGGACACTCATTAGGAAAAGGTCTTATGAATGCGTGTTCTGCTGCCGGCTACTCATAAGTTCGTCTCTCAGCGGTGACTCTGTTCGTTCGAACTTCCGGCACCCACATTGTGTTGAAAGTCTATGAAGAGTCGTGGAAGAGCTGACTCGGATTCCTTTCAGTTCTACATGAGTTTGTAGAGTATTAAATTCACCAGTGTTCTTAACTACTTCAATAACACAGATACGCTTGTTAACGGGTGTAAATAAAACAAAACCTTTATTTAAAATACAATGATTAAAACCATGTATACATAAAAAGGGTTTCTATTTCAAAGCTAGAGTCTCCCGAACTGGTGGATTCTTTAGTTGAAGGTAACAAGTTGACTGACTATAATGTATATGGCTAATTAGCCTGAAGTCGGTCCGCAATCTAGGTTGTTTCGAAGGAAATTCTGGTTGAATGGTAAAGTTCAGGACCTTGTGTGGCGAAACCGGTGGTAATGGCTCTGGTCTTCTAGCGATGGAACCAATCTTCAATCTGGTTCTTCCCCTTTCGGTGTCTTCTTTCATCGTGGCCAAAACCCCCGACTTCAAGTGCTATTACGTTCACTTTCGGACAAATACACTTAGGAAAGGTATGAACCCCCTTATCCTCCCAGCTATGGGTTAAATAGTATCACAACTGTTCTTCTAGAAGGATGACTTGGCATTAGATAACCAATAAAGGTTGATATGCCATTAAAGAAAAACCCTAACCAAACCAAAAGTAACGTGATTACCTTTAATAAATCATCTCCATAAATAATCTACGTATTTAACTTATTATCGCCCGTCTACCTTTGACACTAATCAGAGGTGCAGTCGGCGTATTCTACAGTTCCAGCCAACAGGCAAAAAATCCAAGTTTAAGAACATAAACTAAACAATTTGCAAGATGCGATCACAAAGTAACGAGACAGAAACTTTTCTATACTTCATTTAAAGATCTAAAATTCAAATGACGATAGATGTATAGCTGGCCAAAGAGATGTGTAGACGTCAAGATAAGTTAGTGGCATTTCGTTTTTAATTAATGAATCCAGTATTGATACTTTTTAAATGAAATATACTTGTCGAAACACGGAATTGTATAAATACAGCATCCTCATCAAACCTAGTAAGCATGCTTACCGTAACGTTTATCGTCGTTCGAAATGGAATCGGTGACTCGAGTTCAAATTCTTGGACGAGGCTGTCTGCGTTTCCCTTCCCGCTAATTCCTTTGAGAAAGACATGAATCCACCTCTTATCTCCCCAGTTATGGGTAAATAGTAGGGCAGACTGGGTTCTTTAGCCTTGGCTAGACTTCTCACTCGAGGAGATGAAAAAGACTCTGAAGTCAAACTTCCCTCAAAAATTGACCTTGTGATACAACCTGCTAGTTCTATGCAACCTTTTTCTTGTTACATGAAGTAAAAATTTACAGAGAATTCACTAGCATGTAGCTTAGACTGGAATTGGTTTGAATTCTGCGAAAAATGTGAAACAGCACGTGAGGATCGAACTCACTTACATAGATCTGCTAACTGAGTTCGATTGCTCTTGTCTCACGCGAGACATCTATGCACACAGTGACATTTAGAAGACTGGTATATTTCGTTTGGTTGGTTCGGTTTTAAGGCAGAACAACAACTGTAAGTTATTTAATGCCAAATTCTGTTTATACATATTTAATAAACATATACGTGAATTGTTAACACGTTTTGTTGATGGCGTTTTTAAACGAGCCTGCGCTCATTTTCTTTTCTTTTTTTGCACACAGTTAAATGGTTTCAAGCATTTCTATCCAACACAGTGATTTCCAACCGATTTGGGGTCATTACCCACTTTGGTATTTCTAAAATTCTGATGCCCACTCTGATATTTAATTCTTACTTATTCATTAACTTGGTCTCGAAAAAAGCCCTGCCAAAATATTGCATGCTCCACCAAAATATTACCATCCTCCACCAAAATATTACCATCATTCACCGGTTGGGCATGCATCCCAAGTTGAGAATTACTGATTTAACACGAATAATTCTGCTAACAATTAATTATTTGTTTGTTCACAGTTTAATGGTTTCCAGAATTGCAATGTAATAGTAACAATTTAGCATCAGTCATTTGTTTGCACACATTTAAATGGCTATACATATGATTTGTAAGTGAATAGTTTGTTGATAGTTTCATTGTTAAATGAGTTAGAACTAATTTGTTTGTACACTAGAATTGCTATTGTTTCTTGACAGTAAAATGATATCAATTATTGCTATTAAACACCGATAATTCTATTTAATATTAATCATTTGTTTGCAGACAGTGAAGTGATTACAAGCACTGCTATGATTCACTAACAAATCAGTTAAACAGTAATTTCTTTTCAGACAGTTCTGTTTTTAACGATTCAACTTTACATAAGTCATTTGTTTGAACACAATTTAAACGTCATATAGTTCGATTTGACCCCTTGTTAGGATATTAGCAGGTGCTACTACACCAGGCCAGATTAGCCCTTGGAACAATGATAATGAAAGTGTATACTACATTCCCCAAATCTCCACGCCATAAGATTGTTTAATGTCGTCTCTGGGACACTCGTTGAGAGGCTGGATTTTACGCCTCTGCAGAAATGCAGTCGGTATATTCTATAGATCCGGCCAACTGTGAGATTGTGGTTTAGATTTCTAGTAACATATACAATCAGAAACATAAATTCGGCTTCTTTTAAAAAATCGCCTTTTCAATGACAAATCTTAGGTTTTATTGGGTGTTAAAAATAGTAATAATAATCTTCTACCAATCATGCTTGGAGGTGCCCGTGGTGTAGTCGTTATCGCCGTAGGAAATGAACACGGCGATACGAGTTCAAATCCTGGACGAGACTGATTGCATTTCACATAGCACTAATACCCTTGGGAAAGGTATGAATCCAATAATTCTCCCTCCAGCTAAGGGTAAATAGTAGGACAGACTAGGTTCTTCAGCCATGATTAGGCAACTAGTCTAGGAGAAGGAAAAACTCTGAATTCAAACCTGCTAAACTCCGCTTAAAAATTGACCTTGTGTCATATCCTGCCCGAGCAGAGGGGTTGGTAAATAGTACCAATCATGCTATGAAAGAATTATGATAACAGATTTCTAATTTTTACAGATCTCAAGATCTTTTTTCATAAATCGGACGATTTTGTTGATCTAAAAGATTTTTGATGCAAAATGCAGAATTCTTTTAAAAAAACATTTCCTTTGGTTTGTTTACCATAAAGATATTATCACACTATCGTTTTTTCTGTTTTTTTACAAATATCTCCACTTCATACAGAAACATTTTTATATTAAAACTTTCTTTGGAAGAAGCTGTATGTACTTACTCAACCCCTCCACCAGGATGCAACCCAAGATCAATTTTTCAGTACTACTGGTCTTCAATTCAGAGTTTTCCTTCTCCTTGACCAGTCGCCTTACGAAAGCTAAAAAGCCTAGTCTGCCCTACTATTTGCCCATAACTGAGAAGAGGAGATGGATTCATGCTTTTCCCAAGGGCACTTGCACAAAGTGAAATACAAACAGTTTCATCCAGGATTAGAACTCGTTTTTCCATTTCCTAAGATAATGCCATGTACCTCCTGAAAAAGCTGAATCTCGATGTCAATTGTAGTTTTGGAGTAGAAACCAGATGCATATACATACGGATGAATTACCTTTATTATGGGAGACTACAATCATTTTTGGCAGCTGAAGTAAACTACTTGATGATAAAGCAATTTCTAAATATATAAATTTTATCCAAAAAACTTAAACAATTTATGCAAAAATCTGAAGAAAATAATTATTGGAAACAAGTATGTCTATTATAGTATGAGTATATTACGTACTTATTCAGATTTTTTCTGTTCTTTTTTGTTATTTTAAGTCTATCTTATACCAAACTGTTTTTTCTACAATTGGCCATTTTATTTAAACATATTTCTTAGGTTTTCTATGTTCTTTGAATTAAAGTTTAAAAAATAAAAAAAAATAAAAAACAGGTGACTTCATCGGAAATTCGCATTGGCGAATGGGATGAAGCATCGCTTGGAATCAGTGAATAACCTTTGGATACTGCAGGGACAATTATTAAAGGATTTTAAAACTTGAATTCAAAAGCCTGAAATTCATAAGAGTGTCTCAAGGGTCTTTAAGATTTGAATAAGCAATCTTTTCTTTTCAGACTTTACCATTAAAGAAAATTCTTTCGAGCTAGAAGGATGATTCTTAAACGCCTCGTAAGCAAATAATCCCTACGAATTTGAAGAGGCATTCTAGAATTTAAAAAAAAGGAAGAAATCCAAGAGAAAGTGTTCTTGACAGGGAGTGAATATGTAATAATGAAGTTTGCATAATACAAGAGGACGGTTGAATTCATTTCGCCCGATGAGAAAAAAGGAATAATAAAAGACATAATTATAATCATTTTACGACATTATTTTTACCAAAACAGCATTTGCCAACGCTACTATTCATCCTCCTATAAATAGTAGAGAGAGAATTAGTGGATTCATGCCTTTCACAAGAGCATTAATGTAAACAGAGGGAAAGAGCTTTAGTAAGAATCTGAACTCGTATTACCGAGTCCATTTTCATCAACGATGATAGTTACAGCCATTTAACTGGCCCATCAACGGGATTTAGAATACGGTGACTGTATCATCTGCAGTGTGGTAATACCCCCTTCCCCCTAAAAAAAGGGGGATGTCCCTGGTATGCCACTAAAATGCATTTGATGGTGAAGCTGCAGCTATGGAGATCTGGTGAATGTGGAGTAAGCATTCATTATCATTACTCCCAGATCCACTCTGAGCCGAATTGGTAATAATTGTTAGGGTCCCATCCATGAGTCTAATAGATCTGTTAAAAAATGATTCGTATTTGATAGCAATACTTGAAAACATATAACTGTAAATTATTTATATCACGAATAATTACTTAAAACTAGAATTGTTCACAAAGGATTGTCATTAGTTACTTGAAACCATACGCGTATTACAATTTGATAGGAATACTTGAAACTATACACTTTTATGCAAACAAATGACTATTATTTAAGGAAAACAATTACTTAAAACCATAGAACTATTACTATTTGATAGGAATACTTGAAACCATACAACTGTATGCAAAGAAATGACTATTATTTAAAAAAAACAATTAATTAAAACCATAGAACTATTACTATTTGATGGGAATACTTGAAACTATACAACTGTGTGCAAATTGTCTGTATTTGATAGGAATACTTGATATCATATAACTATAAGCGAAAAACAAGTACACAATAAATGTAAATCTAGATGTACAAAGAACGCAATTCCGTTGACTTTAGGCATAGAATAAACCTAGATGGGTTGACATGTTATTAAAATCAATCAATCAATCTGTCACTGAGGGATATGCATGTTTATTTATAAAATAAAGTATCTAAATAGAGAGAGGGGAATCTTTCAATGCTTGGCCTCGTTCTGGATTAAAGCTTAATCGATAACAAGAATTAAAATCATTCAATACGTGAGTTATCTTTTGTATGTCTCCAATTTCCAAGATAAGTTTGGTTTGCTAGTTTGTTTTATGACATGTCAACCCTTATTGGATCATTTAATGCCGAAGTCATTTTGTGCATACAATTATATGATTCCGAAGACTTGGATAATATGTTTGAAATGTTCAAGATATCAGAGCACGTAGAAAGGTTTATCACAAGAGCTATGGAAAGCAGCAGAATGGACCTAACAGCTAAAGAACGACCCCTAACAGAGGTTTAAATCTAAAGAGTCATCGTCCAAAGTAACTCACGATCGCCACTGCTATTTATTATAGCAATGATGCCACTAAGCTACATACAAAGAAAAGGCAAATGAGACTACAATTTTACAAAATCGAAAGAAATGATAAAGCTACTCATGTAAATGGGGATATTAAGATATCTGCCAAAAATAAAATAAAACAATAAACCATTATATATATCGTAAAGTTGGCGACCTTAGTTGAGAAGGACCCGAAGGCTCCCTTTTCAATAGCTATTACAAAGCTGGAGTCACCCGAACTGGTGGATTCTTTAGATTCTGGTGTAGAGGAGGGCGTTACTACATTCCCTGGATTGCTCCACTTTACCCTTGATCCTTACCTTATAATGCTGAGTGTTAAGCAAAGCGGTATCACGTACCATTTTTTTAGTCTTTGGTATGACTCGACCTTGGATTGAACCCCGATCTCCCGGACCATTGGCGAACACTCTACTCTTTAGGCCAATGGTCCGGTCCCTTAGGCCAATAATTTGGGATTAAAAAAAAGTGTCATGCTTATATGAAACAAGAGAAAAGAGAAACAACGGAAAGAACAGAACTGCCCAATCAGAAAAGCATCAGGGTCTTGTGATGCAATGGTACCGTGTGTTACTCCAGATCAGAAAAGCATCAACTACAAATTATGCAAGAGATTAAAATTTTCTTCACCCAGACAAATGGTTATGCACAAATCAGAATCTGTCCCAGAAAATGACACGTATGAATTTCTCTGGAACAATGAGGGAAAAAACGTCTCAACCAATCTCAGGCAGAGAGTCAGACCTTGTGTTAATTAACATCGGAAAAACTCGTTATCTGGTTAAGTTTACCGTTCCCGTATGCCATAAAGTGAAAATGAAAGAAAGCGAAAAGATTAACAAATACTTGGATCTTGCCAGAGAACAGAAAAAAATGTGAAGGGAAACAATGATACCATTGTAGTTGGTGCACTTGAAACAGTCCCTAAAGGCTTGGAAAAAAGATTGGAGGAATTAGAATCAGTAAAAGAATCGAGAATATTTAGATTTCAGCATTGTTTACGGACTAGAATATTCAGAAAAGTCTAGGAGACCTAGAGACTTGCTGTCATTCAACCTCCAGTGAAACGCTACCAGCTTAACCTATTAAAAAAAAATTCATAAGGTGCAAAATGAGGTGCCCGTGGTGTAATGGTTATCGTCCTAGGAAATGGACACGGCGACACGAGTTCAAATCCTGGACGAGACTGATTGCATTTCACATAGCACTAATACCCTAGGGAAAGGTATGAATCCAATTATTCTCCCTCCAGCTATGGGTAAATAGTAGGGTAGACTAGGTTCTTCAGCCTTGGCGAGGCAACTAGTCTAGAAGGAAAACTCTGAATTCAAACTTGTTAAACTCCGCTTAAAAATTGACCTTGTGTCATATCCTGCTCGAGCAGAGGGGTTGGGTAAATATGATAAGGTGCAAAATGATGATGTTAGAGAGTGAAGATGAAAGAAAGCGAAAAGCTTGACATATACCACGACCTTGCTTCAATGCTGAAGAATTAGTGGCACATGAAAGTGACTATCATACCAATGAAGCCATCCAGACGTCAATAAAATTAAAATCGCCTGGGATACTTAGAAAGGTCCTGGAGACCTAAAGAGACTTGCTCTTCCTCAGACTCTAGAAAAAGAGTTAAAACTGGTATAAAATAATAGAAATGTTTGAAAATGTTCAATATATCCCAAACTTCATGTTGAGTGCAATGGAAAACTAGAGAGCCGAACTAGTTGCAGGACAAATACTAGCAGAGGTAAAAATCCAATGAGGCATCTTCCGAGGAGACTCACTATCGATACTGTTATTTGTTTTAGCAATGATGCCACTAAATTATATACTAAAAAGCATAAAGAGAGCAACAAATTTACAAAATTGTAGGTCATTAAACAAACATTAGGGTCAATAAAAAGTAAAGAATAGGTTTTCGACGAGGTGGTCTGATTGAAACGTCGCCTTCCTAATCAAGCTATGAAAGTTCACTTGCAAGAGTCACTTAAAGGTTAGATTCATTGCTTATTATCTGACTTGTAAAACTGAACTGGATTTTGCGATAAAAATCTGAATAAAATCAAACGGCAGAAAAATCAATCAGATTATTAGGGTTCGTTAGATTGCGTACAAAAATGGAGTCGAAGATTATTTCGACTGACTGTAGATGATCTAGCACTTCTTGCAAATCTTTCTATCTCGTACAAAAAAAGGAGTATAAACGAACCAGGTTGACTACATCTTTGTAGTCATATGAGAAGGAAGTTCTCATAGTAAAGAGGTTAAAGTGCTGAATTGCGAAATCACAGAAAACAAGTTCGAACTCCAGTTACACTATTACGTTCCCTTTCGGATTAATACCTTGGGGAAAGGCATGAACCCCTTTATTCTAGGCCTTGGCTATAGGTTGAATCGTACTGCCACTACTCTTCTTCAACGATGGCTTTGGCGTTAAATAAACTATATTGAATGATAAACAAAAAAAACCCAAACCAATCAAGAAATAAATCGTTACATTTAGTAAAAGAAAAATGGTGAAAAAATTATTCGAGTTGTTATCAAAATTATATGAACGTTGCATGAAGAAAGAAATCGTAAAATTTTGTTGGAGGGAGTCTTCGTTGTACTTTTGCTGAAGTTCAGGACTACAGCCAGGAAGTAAGTGAGTTCGAACTCCAGTCGCGCGATTACGTTAACTTTCAGATTAATGCCCATTGGAAAAGGCATGAACCCCCACATCTCCCCAGTTATTGGTTAAATAGTATCACTGCTGCTCTTCTACAAGGATGGATTTAGCATTAAATGACCCATGAAGTTTGATATGCCATTAAACAAAGCAACCAAACCATTTTGTAGGGTAGACTGTAGCCTTGGTGAGACAACCGGTCAAGAAAAAGAAAATACTTCAAACTTAAAACCTGCAACATTTTCTTCGGAGAATCTGTGACACACTGATATTCAATTTTCCTGTATCATCGACTCATTAAAAGTGTGAATCGCTCAACACAAGCCCTCACTATCATAAAGCCGTCACATGTAGAGATAATTTGCTACGTTTCAGCCTAGATGATAAGTAAGTTAAGGATGCTACTCTTTTCCCTGGATTGCTCCACTTTACCCTTGATTCCTATCATATATTGCTGAGTGTTAAGCAAGGAAGCATCAAGTACCTTTTTTGAGTCTTTAGTATGACTCGACCTACGATTGAACCCAGGTCTCCCAGGCCATTGGCGAACACTCTAACCATCATACCAACGTCCGGTAATGCCAATGCCCGGTGCCTAGTTAATAGTTATCATCAATGCCGATGGATGAACCCAATCTAAAATGTAACCAAACATGTTTCCAGTTAACTACATACACGTGATATGAACCTTACATAATCAAAACATTAAGTACAAAAATGTTATAATGCAATTTATACTGTCTATATTTTTGTGATATGAACATGTGTGCAAGTTACATCAAGAAATTAATCGTTACATTTTGTACAAAAATGGATTTTAAAAAAATGACCCACATTATCTATATGTTTGTTGTATGACCGTTACATCAAGGAACTAATTCCCACATTGAGTAAAGAGAATGGAATTTGAAGAAATATATACAGTTTATCAATATGTTAGTGAGATTAACGTTACATCAAGGAACTAATCGTTACATTATGTGCAAAAGTAGAATTTTAACAAAACGATCCAGCTTAGCTGGACAGTTGTTTGTTGAATATCACATCAAGAAATTAATTCTTACATGTTGTGCAAAAATAGAATAAAATATTATTAACCATTTAACTGTGGACAAAGAAAAAAATAGTGTCAATAGAATCATTAGTGTTAAATAGCAATACTTGTAACCACTAATCTGTGCGCAAACAAATGACGAATACCAAATAGAATGATTAGTGTTAGCAATAATTGAAACCATTTAATTGTGTAGAAACAATGACAATACTTGTGTACAAAAAAGTTAGTTCTAACTTGTTTAAAAATTACTAACAAATCATAATTAAATGTGTGCAAACAAATGATTGATGCTGAATTGTTACTGTTACATAGCAGTACTTGAAACTATTTAACCGTGTGCAAAAGAATGAGTTTAGGATCGTTTAAAAATGTCATCTACAAAATGTTTACAAATCATATATATTTGATATATTTGTATAAACATGATTTGGCATTAAATAACCTACAAGTGTTGATATGCCATAAAACCCAACTAATCTAACTACTACTGTGCTTCTACAGGGCTGTTTTTGTCATGAAATAACCCGCAAAGGTTGATATGCCAATAAACGAAAAATTAAATCAAACAAAGATAATTTACATGTACACATTTGTGGATGACATGGATCGGATGGAGTTTTTCAGCTAGGAAGACTGGGGCCATTGAATTAGATTTGTGAGACAGAAGAAACTGAAGCATTAAAAAAAGGAACGGAAATCAAAAGAAATATGGTAACGACGGTTACCGTGGCAACGTGAAACACTTAACATGATTGCCCACCCCGAAAGCTGTTAATGATCAGAAAAAGAAAGAAAAAATCTGCTCCTCCGAAATAAACTGAAATTAAGATAATGACTGTAACTGCACACGTAATGACGTATGATTTCCTCAGAAACAAAAAAAAGGACAATAATAATAAAAATGATAATAATAAACGTGGATGATTAATACTAATGGTACTAATCCTGTCCAAAGTCACCAATAATCTAGTAATCGCAACAAAGAACTAATCTCCTAAAAACTACTACTCTAAATTCAAATAATTCTAAAACCATCATCCAATCCAGGCCAAAAGACCAGACCCAGTTTTAATTAACAAAAACAAAAGAACGTATCATCTAGTGCATTTTTCTGTTCCATCAGCGCTCAGAGAGAAAATAAAAGAGAACTAAAAATTGGACAAATACCTGGACCTTGCTAGAGAACTGAAGAAAGTGTAGTGTTAAAAAAAACTGAGGGTGATACCAATTGTAGTTAAAACCCTTGGAATAGTCCCCAAGAACCTGGAAAAGAGACTGGATAGTGCAAGAAATTACAATTTGATAATACTAATAAATCGTATATACACAAACACAATCTATCCACGAAAATAAGAGCCATAATATTCTCCGGGATTGTGAGATACAAATGAATCACCCGATCCCAGCCAGAAGAAAAGAAGAATTTGTCATCGAGTTGATTTTTCTATTCCAGTGGACCACAGAGTGATAAAGAAAAAGGTGAAAAGGTAAACAAATACTTTGAACCTTGCCAGAGAACTAAAAAAAAAACTGTGGAAAAGAAAATGATGAAACCAGTTGTAGTTAGTGCCCCTGTTACCGTTCCAAGGGCTTGAAAATGGGAGTGGAGAAAGAGAAGATTAAAGGAAGAATCTAGACCACAGCACTGCTATGATACTGAGAATAGTCTTGGCAATCTGAGGAGACTTGCTGTCACTCAGACTCCAGTGAAAGACCATCAGTTAGAGCAAATATGAAAGTTTTGGAAGGAATAAACTGATACGAAAATCTCCGTAAAAATTATGAAACCTAGAAAACCAAAAGGAGTAAAACAATTACATGTCCACTTTAGAAGATCAATAAAAGAAATTTTATAATGTAATGGTATGGATAGGGTTATGCAGAGGATCCCTAAAGAGAAAGACTGAACCTTTTTGGTAGCAGTACAGAACAACGCAATAAGAATTCATCACATAAACGCCAGATCATATACCATTCAGGAAAATAGTCTGTGTAGGTTGAGGCAACCAGACATATAATAAGTGTACGCAACAAACAGACTAACAAGAAATACAAAAACACGCATAATTGAGTAGGAAAGGTAATACACGAGGAACTGTGCAAACAACTGATTTTTGAACATACAGAACTATGGTATAAGCAGAGATTAGAATTTTTCTCTGAAAATTAAACACAAATGATAATGATAATGATAAGACCATCCAAACTACGACATTGCTGAGATCGACCAGAATACTGAGAAGAGTTCTGAGGACTTGAGGAGATTTGCTGTCACTCAAACTCCAGTGAGAAACCATCATCTAACGCTGGAGTGAGAAACTCTCAAAAGAGTGAAATAATAATTGGTATACTTGAAATGGTACCACAATGGGTTGGTGGGGAGTCACCTTGGCATATTGACTAAACTGTTGGACTGCAGCATTGAAGTAAGCCAGTTCGAACTCCAGTCACGCAATTATGATCAGTTTCGAAATTATACTTTTAAGAAAGGTATGGACCGCCCTCTCCTCCCAGCTATGGTTTAAATAGTATCATTGCTGTTCTTCTAGCTGGATGTTTTAACTTTAAATAACCCACAAATGTTATTATGCCACTAAACAAAAAACCTAAACCAAGAAAAGGTTTTGCAAAAAATATTGTAGAAATTTGAAGCTAAAGGAAAAATCGATACCATCCAGACCAACATTAAGTTCGGCTAAGTTACTCAGAAGAATTCTAGAGACTTGAGGAGACTTGCTGTCTCCAAGACTCAGTGAAAACCACTAACTAATACTAGTGTGAAAAATTCGAAATAATAATAATAATAATAATAATGAAAGAGATCTATAATTCACTTGAAAGCCACCGGCTATTTCAAAAAGGAAAAGATTTCTCAAGGGAACAAAAGGATCAGATGACATATTACATTGAGAGTAGCATTTTCTCAAGAAGATAAATACAAGGCGATAGAATGTAACCGTTTCATGGAAAAGGCTGTAATAATAATAATAATAATAATAATAATAATAACCTTATAATTTAAGCAAATATCTGACCTTCCATACAGCTGGTGTGGTCTTGAAGAGCCAGAAATGAATAACACAAAGAGATGTAACGTTTACAGCAATACGTATTTACGGAAATACAGACAGTAACGGTTATTGGTAACTGACTAGACTCGCTTGTCTCGTTTATCGAGCCAGTCACTATCTGTAGTGTCGGGGTGGGTCCATGCAGTGACGTCATGAAGTATATCACCATTTTTATCTGCCATTTTTAGCTCGATTTTAACCAAATGTTCAGTAACCCGACAAAGGTATTTTTATTTTACTTGCAGATCTGACTCTAACCCTCGATGCTTTACTCTCTCCCTCACTGTAGAAGAGCGTCTGTCTTACAGAGCTTACCCACACTTTTGGTTATCATTACGCAATTTCCACATGCGCTAAGAACCCCGCCCTACTGTGGCGGCCGGATGTCTAGCCACGAAAAGAATCTCATTGCACTGGAACTGTCGGCCGGCCTGAAAAGGTCAATAATTTTATCTTTTTATTTATTTTTTTTTTCCATATCATCTATCAAAGTTAAGAAAATAATAAAATTAGATATTTATTCTAAATATTTATTACTTTTAAGGGTTTCTGAAATGAGATCTCCGAAAGAACTCGAAGCCGTCTTCCGTAAGACAACTTCGGTGTAAACAAGACAGCAACATGAAGTAATTATTTTACTCTTTTGAGAGTTTTTCACCACAGCGTTAGCTGATGGTTTTTCAATGTAGAAGAATAATGATACTACTTAACCTATTGCAAGAGAGGATAAAGCGGGGATTTTATATCTTTCCCAAAGATATTCGTTCGAAAGTGAACATAATATCGTAACTGGAGTAATAATTGGAGATGAAAGGAAGTCTCGCGACCATGCAAATCACTGCGTTGTGAAAATCGACTATGATACTGAGGAGAATCCTGGAGGCTTGAAGAGTCTTACTGCCATTCAGACTGAAGTTAAAGACTACCAGTTAAAACTGGTGTGAAAAACTCGCAAGAAGGGAAGTAATGATGATAATAATAATAATAATAATAATCAACTGGGAAGTGTGCAAGAAATTGAAATTTGGCCCTACTACCAAGCAACATATACAAACCAAAATCCCTATTGGAAAATGAGACCCTCAAAATTCTCTGGGATTTTGAAATACAAACAGATAATCTAATCCTGGTCAGATGACCAGACCAAGTGATAATTAAAAAAGAGAACAAGCTGAATAATTGACTTTTCTATTGCAGCAAAACACAGACTGAAAATCAAAGAAAACAAAATGAGTGACAAGAACTTAGATCTTGCCAGAGAACTAAAATATCTAAGGAACATGAAGGTAACGGTGAAATGCTTGGAACGATTCCCAAACGCTTGATTGGGGAGCTTTAAGACTTGGAAATCGGAGGACGTACAGACAATCCAAACTACAGCATTGTTAAGATCAACCAGAATACTGAGAAGAGTCCTGGAGACCTGAGGAGACTTGCCATCACTCAAACTCCAGAGAAAGACCATCAGCAAATGCTAGTGTTAAATGTGCGAACCAATTGTAATGTGACAATTACACCAATTGTAATTGGTGCGTTTGGAACAGTAACTAAAGGATTACTAAGGGGACTAGAGGACTTGGAAGTTGGCGGACGAGTAGAGACCATCCAAACGACAGCATTATTGAGAACGGCCGGAATACTAAGAAGAGACCTGGAGACTTGAGGATATTTGCTGTCACTCAGACTCCAGTGAAAAACCATCGGCTAACGCTGATGTGAAAAGCTCTAATGAGTGAATAATAATAATAATAATAATCGACAACAAGCAAAAATGCTAAGATATAAAAATATCACGAGAATATGTTTAGATAAAAAGAGCAAAGCAACGCGATTAGAACAAACGATTCAACTCGAAGAGGTAAATCAAAAGGTATTGGTGAAAGAAGAAAATCTTAGAAGATACCGAGATAGGGTTAAACAATACAGACAAAACAGGACATTCCAAAACAACGAAAAAAATTCTGCCAGCAAGTGGGCAAAAAGATTTGAAGAGAGAAGCAAAACAATTTTTGAGCAAAATATGGAAATATGTTTAATAACAGAAAAGCGGAATAGATAACCAGCATTGAAAAAGAGTTTCAAGGACTGGAAGAAGGTCCGAAGGCAAAAATACACCTCGAATCACTCAGAGCAACAGTAAAAAAAAAAAAAAAACAAACGAAAAACAAATTGGAAAACTCCTGGCCATGATTGCATACATATATTCTGGTTTAAAAAATTCACTTCCATCCATGACAGACTAGCTACCCAAATAAATTGATGCTGAGAAGAAGACATCCCTGAATAGATGACCAAATGAAAGAATACCCTCATCGAGAAACACACCCAAAAAGGAACCGCCCCAAACAATTATTGACATATAACGTGGAGGTGCCCGTGGTGTAATGGTTTTTGTCGCAGGAAATGCGACACGAGTTCAAATCCTAGACGAGATTGGTTGCATTTCACATAGCACCAATACCCTTGGGAAAGGTATGAATCCAATTATTCTCCCTCCAGCTATGGGTAAATAGTAGGACAGATTAGGTTCTTCAGCCTTGGCGAGGCAACTAGTCTAGAAGAAGGAAAACTCTGAATTCAAACCTGTTAAACTCCGCTTAAAAAATTGACCTTGTGTCATATCCTGCCCGAGCGGAGGGGTTGATAAATATGATTGACATATAACGTATCAACTTATGATATGGAAAATACTAATGGCACGAATTAAGGAGGAGATTTACTTCTCGTTTATGATCTGCGTACTGTCTCTCCTGAGGAGGAGAAGGGATGCCGCAAGGGTATCAGAGGAAAAGGGGAGCTGCTATATATTGACCAATACATCCTTAAAGAGAGTAAAATAAGAGGGAAGTATGTAGCTATGACGAGGATTGATTACAAAACAGCATACGGCATGGTCCCACCAAGATGGATAATAGACTGTCTTAAACTATACAAGATATCCGACGAAGCCATAAAGTTTATCGAGAAAACCATGAAAAACTGGAGAGTGGAACTTACAGCAAGAGGGGGAAACTTAGTTGAAGTGAAAATCCAGAGAGGTATCTTTCAGGTAGATGCGCTATCACCATTAATATTTGTGATAGCGATGATACCACTCAATCATATACTTAGAAATACTTTGGAAGTGCCCGTGGTGTAATGGTTATCGTCCTAGGAAATGGACACGGCGATACGAGTTCAAATCCTAGACGAGACTGATTGCATTTCACATAGCACTAATACCCTTGGGAAAGGTATGGATCCAATTATTCTCCCTCCAGCTATGGGTAAATAGTAGGGCAGACTAGGTTCTTCAGCCTCAGTGAGGCAAACTAGTCTAGGAGAAGGAAAACTCTGAATTCAAATCTGTTAAAAAAATTGACCTTGTGTCATATCCTGCCCGAGCGGAGGGGTTGGGTAAATCTGATATACTTAGGAAATTCAAAGACGGATACAAACATATGAAATTTCAGCAAAAGATCAATCACGTAATGGACATGGACGACATCAAACTGTTTGCCAAAAACGAAAAAGAATTGGAAACCCTAATACAGGCAGTGAGAATATACAGTCCGGACATCATGATGGAATTCGGTATAGAAAAATGTGCCATGCTTATAATGAGAAGCGGGAAACGACACATGACGGAAGGAATAGAACTACCAAACTAAGAAAAAATCAGAATGCTAGTAAAAAAGGAGACTTATTGATACTTGGGAATATTGGAAGCGGACTCCACTAAACAAGTGGAGATGAAAAAAAAATTTAAAAAATAGTATCTCAGGAGAACGAGGAAACTATTTGAAAACAAACTATATTGTAGAAAGCTCATCAAAGTGATAAACACCTGGGCTATCCCCCCTTGTAAGATACTCCAGACTATTCTTGAAGTGGACTAGGCAAGGACTTAAACAAATGGACCAGAGAACAAAACACTTGACGATGGATAAGGCTTTACTTCCCAGAGATGACGTAGATAGACAGTATGTGTCGAGAAAAGAAGGAGGAAGAGAGAAACTGAACCTGTTCTAATAGCAATACAAAACAATCCCATAAGGACTGACTATATCAAAGCAAAAATAGACAAGACGTAAAAAAAATAGCCAATGTAGATTTTGTGGTGATAGAAATGATACGATTATTCACATAAGTGAATGCAGTAAGTTAGCACAACAAGAGTAGACAGGAGTAGGTGGAGAAGGTGATCCACTGGGAATTGTGTAGGAAGTTTATATTTGACCATACAATAAATGAGACGCATAATCTTCTCTGGGATTGTGAGATAAAACCGGACCACCTAAACTCGGCCAGTGATAGTCAACAAAAAGAGAGAGTCTCCCGGATAGTGGTTTTTACCGTCCTGGTTTACCACAGGGTAAAACTGAAAGAAAACGAAAAGAGAAATAAGTACCTAGACTTTGCTAGAAAACTGGAAAAAAAAAACTATGGAATATGAAAGTGACGGTTATACCAACTGTAACTGGCGCGTTCGGTACAGTCACCAAAGGATTGATACTGAGACTGGAGAACTTGAAAATAAGAGGATGAGAGGAAACCATCCAAAATCTAGCATTGTTGAGATCGGCCAGAAAACTGAGACTTGAGGAGACTTGTTGTCACTCAAATTTCAATGAGAAACCATCAGCCAAGGCTGGTGTGAAAAACTTTCACAGAAAAATAATGTCTAAACTACTACAGTTAGATGGGCCAGAATACTGAGATTTGAGGAGATTTACTATCACTCAGACCCAGTGAATGACCAATAGCTAACGCTGGTGTGAAAAACGCGAATAATAATAAATAGTAATAATACGTGGAGACTATCCAGACTACAGCATTAGGATCGTCCAGAATACTGAGAAGAGTCCTGGAGACTTGAGGAGACTTGCTATCACTCGGACTCCAGTGAATGGCCATTACCTAACGCTGGTGTGAAAAACGCGAATAATAATAATAATAATACGTGGAGACTATCCAGACTACAACATTAAGATTGTCCAGAATACTGAGAAGAGTCCTGGAGACTTGAGGAGACTTGCTATCACTCGGACTCCAGTGAATGACCATTACCTAACGCTGGTGTGAAAAACGCAAATAATAATAATAATACGTGGAGACTATCCAGACTACAACATTAAGATTGTCCAGAATACTGAGAAGAGTCCTTGAGACTTGAAGAGACTTGCTATCACTCGGACTCCGGTGAAAAACCATGAGCTAATGCTGGTGCGAAAGACTCTCAAAGAAGTAACATAATAATAATAGTCAGCTAAAGAGAACAATAAAGAAGTTAATCAGCTAATGATACTATTAATCCTGATAAAACTCAAATGTTTCTGTTAATGTGTGCGGCGTATAAAATAAATAGAAAAATAACGTATTTACTTGTTTATTTCTGTTAAGCCTTATTTGATACATTCTATCTCTTGCAAGGCCTCCAGTTAATAAGACTACCAATTAATTAATATCAAAGAAAGTTATCTTTACGTACAGACACACAGAAACGGTTTCGATGCTTCTTAAAGGTCAAGAAAACTAGAGCTTTAAACCTTTTATCTCTGTTTGTTGTCAACAGATCTAAAAGAGAAAAGCTGGAAATGTAAAAGATTTGTCAAGACAGTGATCAGGAAAGGATAACTAAGTCTTTAGATTATTTCGTTAATTGAATCAGTAAAAGATGTTTGAAATCACCTTTTTTTTCCATAAATTTTCTTTAGCTGATTTTGATTGATAATTTTACAAATATTACTTCTTTATGGTTTGGTTGGTTGGTTGGGTTCATGGCACATCAACGATTGTTGGTTATTTAATGCTAAATCCTCCTTATTCATACTTTTTAAATATAATCTTTTAACACATTTTGAAGAACCACGCAGTTAAATATAAAATCATTTCTATTTTAAACAAATCAGTTTGTATAAGTCATTTGTTTGCTCATAGTTTAGATATCGGATAGTTCTATTTAACTCATAGACAGGACCTTATAAGATACTACCACTCCGGCTCAGAATGGACCTAAGAGCAATGACAATGAATGGGTACTCTGCATTCCACAAAGCTCCAGCACTACTGGAGACTCACTATTAAATTGTTTAATGTCATATCAGGATACTCGTTGGAGTGTCTTACTACTCTGGAGAGATGCAGTCGGTGTATTCTACAGCCCCAGCCGACAGTGCCGTTTATTATGGTTATAACACTATATACGGATTTAGCTCTATGCGAGAACATCTGTGTGGGGGGTATATGCGTGTGTGTGCGTATGGATTGACCATGAATATATATATGTGTGTGTGTGAGCGTGTGTACCTGGGTGTCCATATAGATGCTGAAATATAATTAAGCAGAAATCACTAATTCTTCTCTGCTAGAATAAAACGCAGATGTCCGATAAAAGAGTATCAACGACTTAAAAAAAACATTATTTTTACACCTTTAAGGGTTTCCTGGAAACTTATTGTCAGCTGTTTTTTATGTTCAATCTGGATGACCTAAAGTTCAGAAATAGAAATGTCACCACCCCCTCCCTGGATATATACTAAATAGAGTGAGTCTGTTACTAAAAGGGGTAAGAGGGTCAACAAGAAGACAGAAAAAGTCAGTCTGTAAGTGGGTAAGAGGCAGGCGTAGAAGAATACACATACAGAAGAGACTCGGAAGCATAGATATATATTTAGGCGGTGGGGGTGAACAAGGAAACTGGAACTGCATATTGCTATGAACAGTTTTACGTTTTCCTGATGATCAGTAAATATAACGCTCAGGAAAACGTCTCGTCCAAAAAGTGGAATGAGACAATGTTACATGGAAATCGCGGGACGTGTATATCTGCCTCTTTGTATTCTTGAGAAATCATTGTTAATCGATAAATAATTTCATGAAGTGTCTTAAGGCACAAGATTCATGAGATGTTAATATTTAAGGAACCCGATGACGACAGGATGATAAAACTTCCTTAAAGCCAAAATTTTCATGCAAGTCATCAGATAAAGTGAATAGGTCGATAGACAATAGACGTCTGCATCAGTTAAGTCTTGCCAATTGCGAAAAGAGTCTCGTAAATTGTCAGTTTTCTCTAAACTGGTAATCGAGTCATCAGCTATCACTAGGCAAGGGAATTACGATACACAAGTCCATGTCGATCGAAGCATAGAATACATTGATTGTATCATCTTCGGAGGAGTAAGAATCCCCACAAAGGGTATCCTGTGTATGGTACTAAATTGCATTTGATGATGAGACCCCAGATCTGGGGATCTAAGGTGTTTGAAGTACTCCTTCATTGTCATTACTTCTATGTCCACTCTAAGCTCCCATCTATGGACCAAATAGATCTCTTGAAAATCATTTGTATTAGATAGGAATACTTGATACTATATATAAACTGCTTTTATTAAGAATGGTTACTTGAAGCTATAATTGTTTACTAAGGATTATCATTAATTCCTTGAAACCATATAACTCTGCGCAAATTATTTTTATTAAATAGGAATATTTGATATTAGTATAACTGTAAATTATTTGTTTTAAGAATAAATTATTGAAGCTATGATTGTTTACTTAGGCTTATTGATAGTTACTTAAGACCATATAAAGTAAAGTTAGTGACTGTGGTCGAGAGGGACCCGAAGGCTCCCTTTTCGATAGCTACTATACCAATTTGTAGGGGAAGGCGCTACTCCTTTCCCTGAATTGCTCCACTTTACCCTTGATCCATGCTTTATGATGCTGAGTGTTAAGCGAGGAGATATCAAGTACCATTTTTTGAGTCTTTAGTATGACTCGACCTGCGATTGAACCCAGATCTCCCGAACCATTGGCGAACACTCTCTGAGTGCAAACAAATGACTATCATTTAATAGAAACAATCATTTATGATCAAGTCGTGCTGATAGCAAGGTTCCCCTTGACTCTCTCTTACGATCAGTCCTCATCAGCCATCAGTCTTGGCAGGTCCTTTAGACGACATCTAATATCCGCTCAGAGCTGATGACTATAATTCTATGCTGATCAACCAACACTAGTGTGTAAATGTGAACGAGTTCAGAGTAGAATGTCACTTATCAGTCTGTCCCTTGTTTGTCTTACTTGGGGGTTCATGAGGTTGGACGTAAATGGCCGTACAGCTGCTGTTTTGTGGGGTACTGCTTCTAGGATTTGTTCAAAACAGCATGCAGTATTCTTTTGTAGCCTCCATCTAGCCTTATCTCCAAGCGCTTTGTTAAAGTCCTGGTGGTGTAGCCATACAATAGTACTGATATGGCTATAGCTTGGAATAATTTCACTTTCATTTTATCAAAGTTATCGCGCCCAGTTGTCTGGGACACTCGTTGGGGTGTCTTACCCTTCTGCAAAGATGCAGAAGGGTAAGACATCCTAACGAGTGTCCGAGGTAAGACATTAAACAATGTGATGGCGAGGCTCCAGTAATGCTGGAGCTTTCTTTCATTGCTGTTGCTCCCAGGTCCACTCTCGGCCGGAGTGGTAGCACTTAAAAGGGTCTTATCTATGGGTCAAATAGAACTGTTTGACATTTAAACTGTGTACTTATGCTAAATTGAATTTTTTTAAATAGAAATGGGATCATTTAACTGTGTGTAAACAAATGACTGTTTAATTGGATTGTTAGTGATACACAACAATACTTGAAAACGTTTAACTTGTGCTAAATTGAATTGTTTGAAATAGAGCTGTTTTTACATTAAATGTGTGTAAACAAATGACTGTTTAATTGGATTGTTAGTGATACATAACAATACTTGAAAACATTTAACTTGTGCTAAATTGAATTGTTTGAAATAGAGCTGTTTTTACAGTAAATGTGTGTAAACAAATGACTGTTTAATTGGATTGTTAAGGATACATAACAATACTTGGAAACATTTAACTTATGCTAAATTGAATTGTTTGAAATAGAGCTGTTTTTACATTAAATGTGTGTTAACTTTGTTGACTTCAGTTTACAAATCATATATATCTAATAAATATGTATAAACAGGATTTGGCATTAAATAACCAACAATGTTTGATATGCCATAAAACCAAATCAAACCAAACCAAACCGATTATTCGAGTGATCAGATTTCCATTTTGTCGATAACCTATCAATTGCAGTCCAAGTAAGTTTTATATGTTTGTTAACATTGCTTTTAGTAGATGAGATCTAGTTATCGAGGTATGTGAAATGGTCAACTAATTTCAGAGGCTAGTCATTTAATATGGAGCTGGCGGCATCTTGTTTAAAACACATGAACTCTGCTGCAGACTGTGAAACAGAGATTCAGCTTGAGAAATTGTACATGCACGAATCACTAAATTATCTCTATAATCTGTATCCGTAAAATTTTCCGCTGGTTCTTGACTTTCTTTAGCGTGGATCCTTTTTTTTAGAAGATCTATTGATGGTCATCTTACGTAATCTAGACAGATTATAAATAGATATGGCGCAAATGAATCTCTTTGCACGATTTCAGTGATAATGTCAAAGAAATCGATGTCACCATTACGTGAGCAAATCATTTCTTTCGCGTTTTTGTTGAGCATCATTATAAAGGTAACAGTTTCTTTAAAGAGACTATATCCAACAATTATTTATTCCATCATTCCTCCCTGCACGGAATCAAATGCCTTAGAGAAATCTATAAACAGATGGTGAATCAGTTGTACTCATTTTAACATACTAAATTTAAAAAGAATTGTAATAAAGTACAGTGTTATGAATGATCTGTCACCCATATGATTCAACCAATGAAGTAATTTACATTACACCAAATCTTTTATTATATATATATATAGGTATTCTTCAATCCGGAGTAGGGAACAATTCCGTCAGGACAATTAAATTATTCAAAATTCAAATATTTAAATATTTTTCATGTTAGATCTGAAGTTTTTAATTCATATAAATGGTCTTAACAGGATGGAAATAAATTTATAATCCTAATGGGACCGATATTGGTTTTTATTGAAATAATATATATATATATATATATAAGATGAAGAACAGGGATATTTTTTGTGTTATTTACTTTTTGATTGTTCTCAACTAGGTTTGCCCTTAGGTCATTGTCCGGAGAAAAATCTTTTACGGAAAAAAAAGTATATATATATATATTGGGTTGGGGCTACTGAGGCTGTGAAGCTATGTTATCAGGCTGAATTAAAGTTCGATTCCAGCTTGAAGCGTCTCGCCACACTGATGAGTTGTGATACAACGAAACACAGTCAGAAGATGACAATATATATAAAGATCAAAATCTCGCTGCTCACCAATACTCTTATTTTAGTTCTTGTTAATTGATGTAACATATTGACCCCGGCCAAGCTGTCAAAATAGGAAATGCACCTGTGTAAATAACAGGTGCTTCCGGTCGAGGAATATCAGGATATAACCTTGACCGTGAACGGGTTGAACTGAGTGTGATTTGTGACGCCCACAAGAAGAAGGTGGACGTTGAACAATTATATAACTCGGTGCACAAGAAGTTCAATCAGTTGGAGATCAGATCAGTTGAAGAGAAGATGCTGGAATGAGGACCATGTCCCAGTGAGGCTGGGCCCCCATGCCCCCGGTTGAGCAGCCAAGAAGAACGGGAAAGAAACACTGTTATGGTCATAAGAGTGGAGGTCAATATGTTGCAGTTCTGTTCAGCCTCCAACTCACCTCTCACACAATAAAACCTTTAGTAACCCTTTCGAACCCTTTCAAATAAAGTGGGAGGTATATTTTTCTAAAGAACTGTGTCGCTCGTCTTTATTGTGTCGTTGTTAAGATTCTGCATGCATATGTGCATATATGTATATGTGTATGTATAGTTGTTCATGGCTATACCACATTGACGGTTTGAGGGAGATCCAAGAGAACCTTGCTGAACAACTTGATGATTATGATTATTCCATTTAATGATAGTCATTTACTTGCACACAGTAATGTAATTTTAGGTATGTGTTTACCGACCTCTCTACACTGGTAGAATGTGACAAAGGTAAATTTTTAAGCGGTCTTTAACAGGTTTGAATTGAGATTTTTCCTTCTCCTAGACTGGTTGCCTTAAAAAGCAAAAGAAACCTGTCTGCCCTACCATTTACCCATAGTTGAAGGGAGAAAAATTGGATACATATCTTTCCCAAGAGTATTAGTGCTAGGTGAAATGCGATCAGTCTTGCTCGAGATTCGAACTCGTATCGCCGTGTCCATTTCCTACGACGATAACGATTATACCAGCAACAAACAATAATCCTTAATAAACAATTCTTTGGATTTATTATATAGACTAGTAAGCCAATAAATGAGCTTGTTTTTTTAATGTCACTTTTGTAAGTAAAATTTTAGATTTTAAGTTTCATTTTCTTTTCAAAACTTAGTAGCAATAAATTACCTACTGTTTAAATTGAAAATGTCACCGATGTAGAAATGTCCTCAAGTTGATAAAAAAAATTAAAAACAGAATTATAAGAATTAGACAGAATGGAATGCAATATAAATAGTTTTTTTATATATCTTAAATAGTGAAAACGTACTAACATTCTTGTCCACCGTGAAGTGAACAGCCCAGTCGCCTGGGGCAGTAGAATACACAGATTGCATCTCTGCAGAGGGGTAAAAATCCCCCTCCAACGAGTGTCCTGGTGTTGTATAGCCGCATAAATAAACAAATATATGCGGAAACATAGTCAACAATAATGACGACTTCAATGAACGAACGAACACACTTCTTTATAAAAATATACCTTTCACACTTTATTCTCGAAAATGTTGATTTTGGTTGTGTGAGAGAAGTGAGTTGGAAACGGGGACAAACTGCTACATATTGACCCCAAGTTCTTCTGACCATCGCAGCACTTCTTCCTCATCTTAACTGGGGTTGCTCAACTGTGGGTCACTGAGGGCCCAAAGCCCTCCGTCTGCCGTTCGCTCTCATGCTGGCATCTTGTCCCCAACTGGCTCTAACTCCAACTGGAACTGACCCAAGCCGTCTGTGGCACCTGGTTATATAATTTTCTAACATCCACCTGCTTCCGCTGTTCCTCCGCTTACTTACACAGGTGCATCTCTTGATTGACGGCTCGGTCGAGGGTCAATATATAACACTGGATATTACGTTAAACTATCTGATGGCGAGACTCCAGTGTTGGATATTTGAAGAATGTGAAGTACCCTTTCATTATTACTGCTCTCAGGTCAACTCTGACCCTGAGTGGTAGTTCCTGATAGGGTCCTATTTATGGGTCAAATAGAACAAACTAAGTGTACAAACAAATGACTTGTGTTAAATTTTGACTGTTATATAGCAATACTCGAAACCATTTAACTGTACTAAAAAGAGATCATGCTCGTTTAAGAATGTTATTTACAAAATGCGTCAACAGATCATATATATATTTGTAATATAATAGCCGAGGGATTTCGGTTCATGCCTTTGGGTTTAGTTAGGCTGAGAACCTTTCGGCTTAGCACATGGGTCAGTTATGTGCAACCTTGATGCAGGTGGTAACGCGTGAGCGCGCACAGGGCGGACATGTCACTCAGAGATGTCACAATAGCCTGAGATGATGAAACGGGTGACAAAGTGCGGAGGTTCGACTTTTGGGGCTCGCTGAGGCGAGACGAATTTGTGCGCCGCGGGTGCTGCACGAGATAGGGGCCAAATGAATAAGACGGCATAGCGAGATTGTGTCTCTCCTCCTTATGTCGAAACCTTTAACTCAAAGTTAATAAAAAGGTATCGTACCTGAACAAGAAGTCGTTATGTGTTTTCGAATTTCGAGATTCCTATGTTCTTTATATGTTCTATCGTTATGAACATTATATGTCTTTTTCGCACATGGCGTTATTTGTGGCAATGGAACATATTTAATAAATGTGCATAAACCGGATTTGGCATTAAATAACCTAATATATACCATAAAACCAAACCAAACCGTGAAGAGAATTAGTTTTCATTTCGTAAAAATCCGTTCTATCACAAGAAAAATAGCTTCTGGTTGTACAAAAGCTAGCACGAATAAAAACTAACCACAGACAGAATTTTGCTGCTCTCAGATGTTAAAAGAAAACGTTGACTAATTTAGATCAAGAGTCTCAAACTAGCGATGCAAAGACACTATCTTGACGACCAATCACAAGAAAGCTCTAAGAAAAAGACATTAATTTAAAAAAAAATGTGCTACAAAAGCTTTACTATCAAAAAAAAATGTCAAGGACATTTTGTAGCAGAATATTGTCATTTTAATACAATGTAGTTTGAGAGCATAGTATGGTCAGATGAATGAAGATTTTGCCTTTATGGTGATAATCCGTAACACTGTCTAAGAAAGTCAGATGAAAAAGTATTGCCAGAATGTCAGACAACAGCAGTTGAACATGGAACAGGGTGAATTAATGGAGCGGGGAGTTTTCTCGTCGTTTGGAGTTGGTAAACTAATTCGTTAAAGAATGCATTAATATTCTTGAAAATGGATTCCTTCTAACAACTGAATAGCTGTTCTCTTCCCAACCAAACAGATATCATTTTTTAACTGGATAACACACATCCTTGTCTAGCTTAATTGACAAAATCGGAAAACTCATTGCAAGGGATTTTCTGACCTGGACAAAGTCCACATTTAAAACCAATTGAAAATATTTGGAGGATAATAAAAATAAAAGCTTTCTGCAAAGCTGTTTTCCCATTAAGATACGCTATGGGAAGTAATTAATTATGAGGGGGAAAACATTTCTTATGAACAATTTGAGAAACTGAGTTGTAATTTGACGATCGAGTGGGCGTTGAACTATTATATAACTCAGTCAAGACATAAGTCAAGAGACAGTTCCAGTTCCAGTTGGAAACGGAGAGATAGACGAGATGTGGTGGGGAAAGCCACACCTGGCCGAAGGGCCCCCGAGAACCCCGATGAGTTGGGGTCCAGAGAAGATGCTGATAAGATGCAGTAAAGAAAGCCATCACCCAGCAGAGTGGCCCCCAGGGCCTCTGGTTGAGCAGCCCTGGAGAACGAGAAAGACACAACGTTGACGGCCATAAGAGTGGGGGTCAAAATATTGAAATTTCTATTCGGTCTCCAACTCCCTCTCACACGCAAACCTTGAGTAACCTTTTCAAACATTACAAATAAAGTGAGAGGTACATATTTTGTTAAAGAAGTCTTCCTGTGTCTTTATTATTGTTGGTGTCGTTATGATTCTGCATATGACAATATAACAACTACCAAAGAGTATACTAAAAAAAGAATTGCTTCCCCCCCCCAATAGACAAAGCTATTCCATATTAAAAGAAATTAATATGTCTATATATTAAATGTTTTGATTTGTATTTTTCTTACGTTAATTCTTCTACAATAAAGATATAAATTATGACCCAGGATTATTTCTTTGTCCACTAGAGTATTTTCTTCTATTTTAATTATTCTTTTCGATTATATTTCAGCACTGAAGTCAGTACTAGCGATAACTGTCAACGTAGAATATTAGGTGAGTACAAAATTTTCCTGCAGTTTTATTTACTGAAAGTGGTTTTATATTGTATAATTATTCAAAAGTCTTAAAAAAACAGAAGGAACTTTGACACATAAACCTAGACATTCTTTAAATCAGGAAAAAAAAAACAAATTATATTTTTGTTCAGAAGAATTTAAATTGAAAACGTAAGATAAGTTCAAAAATATATCAGTTCAATCATAAGATGAACATGAAATGAAATAAGCTGGCATGCAGTTAGGTGTTGTCATGTAGAGAAAAAATTTAAATCCGAAGAATTATCGTATGCATGCAAATTTACGGCTTATATATATATATATATATACATATATATATATATATATATATATATATATAGTGAGAGAGAAAGAGGGGGAAACGTAAATTTGTATGCATACGATAATTCTTTGAATTTTTAGATTTTTTAAATAAATAAATAATAGATATCAATATATAAATATTTAGAATTACTAATTCTGCTTCCCCCCCCTCTCTCTCTCTCTCTCTCTCTCTCTCTCTCTCTCTCTCTCTCTTGCTTATATATATATATATACGGGATGTTGGTTGTGACTTTATATTCGGTGTATAAAATAACTCTTCGGCTATAGAAATCATGTATACATATCCACAAGCATACTGTGATGCTCACGTATATATAAGTTAACAATTTATGTATATATATATATATATATATATATATATATATATGTGTGTGTGTGTGTGTGTGTGTGTGTGTGTGTTTATATATATATATATATATATATATATATATATATATATATATATACATTCACCTTTTATCCGTCACTCAAAGTTTCATATGGACCTTACAATCGTCAGATGAGCTCCCCTTTTTCGTCTGGTGACTGTGTGCTCCACGTGAAATTTTGTGTAATGGACACAACAAGAAGATAAATTTGACATTTTATGTTTTAGAGTTTATATATATATATATATATATATATATATATATGTGTGTGTGTGTGTGTGTGTGTGTGTGTGTGTGTGTGTGTGTGTGTGTGTGTGTGTGTGTGTATAAACACTCACGCATACAGACACACACACATATACATACATGAACTGGGGCTAAAAATTCATAAGCTGATAGTTACACATGACCGCGTCATAACTATTGTTGATGACGTATGGGATCAAAGCCCTTGACAACCATGGAAGAACTGCTTGGATCACAAAGTGGATATATATATATATATATATATATATATATATATATATATGTGTGTGTGTGTGTGTGTGTGTGTGTGTGTGTGTGTATGTGTGTGTGTGTGTAAAAGAAAAAGAACCTTTAAAAATTACTCCTACTTTTTGTAATAATATTTATTTTAGCAGACCCTACATTAAAAAAAAATTAGATCTGCATCTTGAGACAAAGTATATATATATATATATATATATATATATATATATATATATATATAACATTTGTTAAATTATTATAATCACGCAAATTTACAATAAATTTTATAGATGACGAATCACTTTGACATCTTGCAACAATGATATGAATTTATAAGTTTTATATTTCATATGCCCTCGTCATTCTTTATTGTATCGTCTCTATTTCTTCACAAATAGGTAATCTGACGACCATTACTTGAAATCAAATGACAGCAGGTCTCTAACACTATTCGTCAGTATTCAGTCCAGTTACAACAGCGCTATGACCTGAATTCTCTTAATACTTTCTCTGTTAGTGTTTCAAACTCTTTGCAAAAATCATTGGAACCATTCCAAGCGTTCTACCTGTTATCGGAATAACCCCATTTGTAATTGTCTCTTTTTCTATTCTATGGTTCTTTTTTCTTAAAATCATTAACGCCTATGGAGTATCGTTTCCTAAGAAATTATCTGTATGAATGATAACTAGATTACCTTGCGAAATTCCTCACAGACAAATACAGGAAAACTCTGCATCGGTAGCGTTTTTCTTTTTTCTTTTTTCTTTTCTCTTTGTATAGAAAACGTGTAAATTTAAGCGACCCATTTAAAAAAAGAAAAATTACTTTTTTTTTGTTGAAAGGTTACGGTGCTTTGAAGTTGACAGTTTTATCGAAAAGTTACTGGCATCATTTTCACGTGTAATTTTACCATTGAATTTTTTTACACTCTTCTAAATGGCTTTCTTACACAAGTATATGCGAAATGAAGTAAATAGAAAGAAAAAATATTCACATCAGTCTTATCAATTTTGTTCCTTATATATATATATATATATATATATATATAAAGTTGGTGACCGTAGTCAAGTGTGACCCAAAGGTTCCCTTTTTCATTAGCTACTACACTGAGCTGTCGGGAAAGGCGCTATTTCTTTCTCTGGATTCCTCTGCTTTTTCCTTGATCCCAACTTTATAATGCTGAGTGTTAAGCAAGGAGGCATCAAGTACCATATATTAGGTTTTTGATTTGACCCGACCTGGGATTGAATACCGGTCACCCGGGCCATTAGCGAACACTCGACCCACAGGATAATGGGCCGATCTGTATCGAGGAGACCTCTTATATATATATATATATATATATATATATATATATATATATATATATATATATATATATACGAGGATCATTCAATAAATAACGGGGGTTGTTTTTTTAAGAAGTAAAATTCATTTTCTTTTGAAAATTTTGTTTCCATGATATACTTATGAAAACAAATTTTTGGGAATTCGTTTATAATAAAAAAAATTTTGAATCTTGCAAAAATATTTTTTGAAGGTTTTTAAAATGATAACAAATCAAACAAAGTGCTCCGGGGTTGTCATCAAATTTTTTCCTGGCTGAGAAGTGCAGACCACGTAAAATTTACAGAAGAATTTTTCATGTGTGCGGAGAAGCCTGTTTTAGTCAAATAAATTTTATAAATGGGCAACAAAGAACCTGAGTCGAAAAGACAGTGCATGAAATGGAAATTCACTAAGTCTCCGGTAAAAAAAAACATTTCGGGCGCAGTGATCAATAATAAAGGTGATACTGAGACATGAAAAGACCCATCACTATTGATTTCCTAGAAAAAGGAAAAATTGTAAACTGATTCTTTTGCCAATTCCTGAGGCAATATTCACTTTATTTATTGGATGACCCTCGTATTTATAAGATGAAATGACCCTCAAATGTATAACAGTTATATTGTCGCAATAAGCAACCGTCACAACAATTAAACAAAGTTGGTTCAAAATGTAACATTGTGTAATCTATTGTTTGTTAGCATATCAACCTTCTTGGATTATTTAATGCCAAATCCATCCTTGCTAGAAGAACAGTAGTGATACTATTTAACCCATAGCTGCGAGGATAAGAGGAGTCATACCTTTCCAAAAGGTATTTGTCCGAAAATAAACGTAATACTGCGACTGGAGTACGAATTCGTTTTCTACAATTTCCCAGTCCAGCGCTTTAACCATTACACCAGGAGGACACCCCTCCAAAAGTGCACTCTAGTAAGTTTTTAAATTGCATGCCTTCATTACACGTTGATGTAGTCTCGTTTCTAGATTTAATCACGCTTGGACACAGATTTCTTTATTGTCTACGAATTCTTGCTTATTCCTCTCATAAACTGAATCCTGTCATCAACTCTACAAGGTTTTCGTACGTACACTTTATGTGTATTACACACAGAAGACAGTTTTATTTTGCGATCTGAAGTCGAAGTTAAAAGTTTGACCGTTTGTTTGTGCTTAAGTGACGTAGTCTGTAGAGTTCATGCTTTGCACGCAATACGGATCAGACATCAGACGCCACGGGAACTGGTGATCATCAAATTTTCAAGCCAACAAAAGCCAAGTCTCTAAGCAGACTTTGTGTGAGATTAGCTGTCTTAAATTTGAATACCAAAAAATAAATGAGTTTTGTCTTTGTTGTAGATGTGTATGTGGATTTTAATTTATTTATTTGGTTTGTTGGTTGGTTGGTTGGTTGGTTAGTTGGTTGTGTTTTACAGTATATCAATCTTGTAGGTTATTTAATGCCAAATCCCGTCCATTCACATATAATAAATATATTTGATTTGTAAATGAATAGTTCGTAGGCAATTTTTAAACGAGCCAGAGCCCATATGATTGCACACTGCTTAATCGTATCAAATATTGCTATCTAACAATAATAGTTTTATATGCATACAGACAACTGATTTCAAGTATTGCTAGTAATTCTATTCAATATTATTTATTCGTGTACATAACGTTAAATTTTTTCAAGTGTTATTTATTGTGTGCACACAGCAAAATGGTTTCAAGTATTGTTATCTAATACTAATAATTAGATTTTATATCAATTATTTGTTTGCACAGAGTAAAATGGTTTCAAGTATACTAAATGATTAAACAGTTCTATTTAACTCATAGATGGGACTCTAACAGGTACTACCCCTCATGGTCAGTGTGGAGTTAGGAGTAATGACAATAGAGGAGTACTCTACATTCCTGTTATATACCCTACCTATGGAGATTAATAGGTATGTCCCATTCCTCATAAATACGTTGGACACTATTGTGAGCGGGGGTAAATATGCTGACTGTCGAGTTTTCTCGGTCGAAGCTGTCTGACGTGACTTCCGAGGAAGCCCAACAATCACGTCACGATGCCGACCTTCCACGTCCCTCGGAGTAGGGGGCGTCTCCCTAAGCTCTAACCCCCTTGGAGGTGCTAGGTTTATCACCTGGCGCCTGAAATGCCCCTTTTAGGTGAATGCTGATGAGGTTCGAGGCATATTTAGAGCCGCTGGGTGTGTCTGAGCTACGGCCCAGCGCTCGGAACCACCTTAAAAAGGTTTTGTGACGTACTCTCCCGTTTAGTGGGGCGCACAACAAATTGCTAAATATGTTGATTAAGTTGTCACCACGAGCAGTGGTTGAGCTTCTTCACGCTGCTGGCGAGTATCATATTTTGTTAATGTTATAAAGACTTCCATTTCATTTCCAACCTCTGTTTTTGTTTTTCCTCATTCAGTCACCGTAACCTTTTGTTAGGTTACAACAATTCCCCAAATTTCTTGGACTGAACCATTATCATCAGATGGTTTAGTGTCATATCCATTGGTGAATGTGGAGTCTTACTCCTCTGAAGAAGTCCAACCGGTGTATTTTACAATCCCAGGATGTGAGCTGAGAGACAAGGGGGTGAAACCCAAAAAGTTTGGGGGCACCGATCTAAGTTTTCATGCAAATCATCTGATAAAGTCAAAAAGTCTATTGGTGGCAGATGTGGCTGAAGGTTAATCCAGTTAATATTAAAACTATACGATAAAATGTTCTAGTGGTAACACGTATTTATATGGTGTTTGCTTAGTTTATGTATCCCCACAATTTAATGTTGAGTTTTGATATTTAGTGTTGAGAAAAAAGGTAGAATAGGCATAATATAGGCACATGGATAAAGTAGTAATGAAGGAGTAAAAAATATGCGCGGACAAAATGAACATTTAAAACAAGGCGACGAACAAAAACAAATTTATATATTATAACAATAAAACTTACATTGATACATAAAAAATATAACTAATTCTATTAATAAAATAATAGTGTGTGTATATGTGTGTGTGTGTCTAACACAACTAAACTACTAAAGGATTACATATTTAAAATGTCCTTTTTTATGATTAGAAACAGGCAGTTTCTTTGAGACTGGAAAGCGTCTCATAGTCAATGTATATTTTGAATGTCTACAAGGCCCATCCATGTTGTTGCTTTTCACTCCTGTTGATTCACACTGGACGGAGTGTGTTGCTGCTGCGAAGAATTTGTGTAGAAGAGAGAAAGGGTGTTTGAAGACGACGTATTTATAGAAAATACGCGTCTTGTAGGTGGCTCCAAACGCAGGACTAAAATTTACGCGCTGACGTAGTTCTAAGAGGTCACGTGGTTCTCCTGGCCAATGGTTTCCCGAGACTGAATATGTTAGCGTCCACCATCTTTGTGGGAACAAGTGGCATACCGCCCAAATTAAATTATAGGAGTGTAAAGTACTATAATGTCTTCTCTTTCTCTAACAAAGCGTGGGTAATTAATTCTAGTTTGCCTTTACTAAGTATCCCAGAACATCGAATCCTTATGTGCAAAATTCGTTGGTGGAATAAAGGTTACCGTCGAAGGAAACGCACACAGCAACTAAAGTTCAAGCCTCGGACGAGGATGTTTACATTTCAGATAACGCTAATACCCTCAGGAAAGCTATAAATGCAACTATTCTCCCTCTACCTATATGTAAAAAGTAGGGCAGGTTCGTCTCTTTAAATTTAGTATGGCAACTATTCTAGAAAAATAAAAACTTTGAATTCACACCTGTTAAACTCCGTTTAAACATTAACCTTGTGTTGCATCTTTCTCGCGCTGTGAGCTTGTATATATATATATATATATATATATATATATATATATATATATATATATATATAATCAATATTCACAGTCCTATTTGATTATATATATATGTATATATATATAATTAAAAAGAACTGTGAATATTCAAAGGATTAGTGCTCAATGCACGCCTATTTGATACAAAATATACCTGCAGAGCAAAATCTCCCTTTCACTATATATATATATAGAGAGAGAGTTCGCACTCTAGTCGCGCTATTACGTTCACTTTCTTGCAAATACCGTTGGGAAAGGCATGAACTCCCTTATCCTCTCAGCTATGGGTTAAATAGTACTACTACTGTTCTTCTAAGAGAATGTCTTTGTCATTAAATAACCTACAATGGTTGATATGCCATTAGACTCAGAAACCAAACCAATATATATATATATATATATATATATATATATATATATATATGGAACCCAATCTAGTCTCTCGTTCCTTCAAGCTTTTCGAATTTTCACATTCATCAGAAGACATATTATTAATATATATTGCCCAGTCGGCTGGGGCTGTAGAATATATTGACTGCTTCTCTGCAGAGGGGTAAGTGTCCTAGATATGACACTAAACAATCTGATGGTGAGGTTCCAGTAATGCTGCAGCTTTGGGGAATACGGAGTACCCCTTTATTGCCATCGCTCCCAGGTCCATTCAGGCTCGGCGTGTTAGCACCTGATAGGGCCCTAGCTATGGGTTAAATAGAACTGCATACTTAAGCTAAACTGAAACCATACCTACATTTAAACTGGGTGCTTATGCTAAACTAAATTATTTCAAATAGAACTGTTTTTTGACATTGAAACTCTATTTACACTAAACTTAATTGTTTAACAGAACTGTTTTGACATTTAACTGTGTGTTAACAAAATCTGTATTTATACTAAATTGAAATAGCTGAATTAGAGCTGCTTGACTAAACTGAATAGCTTGAAATAGAAATGTTTTTCACAATTAAACTATGTACTCATGCTGAACTGAATTGTTTTAAATAGATCTGATTATTTACATAAAAATGGATTTGGAGTTAAATAACCTACAAAGGTTCATATGCCATAAAACCCAACCAACCAACCAACTAATATATATATATATATATAGTCTTTAGTATTAGTAATATACCTCTGCCCATTTGTAGTCGAGCATTTTTTTAAATATTTATACACTGTTGAAGCCATCATTTTGAGCCCGCTTTCCTTGTAACACCTGCTTAGTGTCCAATATTTTGGGGCAAATATGCTTTGTTATTCGATAACAATTTAGCGTCAGTAGTACAACCAATCTAGTAGAAGTAAAAAACTCTGTTTAATAAATCTTAGCCATAATATTACAGGCTGCATAAAGAGCTAGCATTGAAATAATTTGTAATGCGTTTCTATATTTAAATTATATCCACTGAATTACAAGGTGCATACGATAAGTTTCCAGACTTTTTTCCTATGGGCACTTTTATTGATAGTAAACACATAAAACTCTACTCCCCTTCGAAGTAATCTCCTCCGGCTGCAATGCACTTGTTGTACCGTTCCAACAAATTTTGGAAGGTCCCATGGAAGTCATCTTGTGTGAGCGTGTCAATGACCTTCGTCACAGCCTCTTTTATCTCCTCAATTGTCTCATAAGGACTGCCTCTGAGCTTAGGGAATAACCAAAAGTCAGAGGGAGCAAGGTCTGGACTATAGGGAGGGTAAGGAAAGTCTTGATGCCCATCTTGGTCAAATAGTCTGTGACAAGGATGCAGTTGTGGACTAGTGCATTGTCCTGTTAGAAATGCCACTGACCCGATTTGAAGAGTGCTGGCCTCTGCCGACGGATTCTCTTCCTGAACTCCCTTAAAACCTCAACATAGTAAACCTAACCCTAACCCTAACCCTTTGGCCAATCAACTCTGGTGTATTGACTTCCTTACTCCTCCCATACCTCTCATCATCCCTCACAGACTGCCTGCCTTTCTTGAATCTCTTATGCCACTCAAAAACTGATGCTCGATTCATGCAAGATGCTTCAAAAGCAGTCTGAAGAATTCCATACGTTTCTGTGGCATTTTTTGCAAATTTAAAACAGATTTTTATTGCATATCGTTCTTCTAAAGTGTCAGATTGCATTTTTGAAATACACGAGCCGTAACAATCTGGCTTTAGTAGGTTGTATTCCAATTCCTGCTGTAGCTGTTCATTTAAACCTAAGATCATAAAAATTGGTCAGCCATATATATACGAGGTTGAGTAAAAAAGGTAATGCCTTTTTTCTTTAGTACTGGAATAATAACCACAGGAACATGAATCATACATGAAAATGAAGCTGGTTCTCTGTGGATCACTTCGCTACTTTTCAACATAGTCAGCGTTTCTCTCAATAAAATCCTGTTGACTGTTTTTCGAGCCACTTCATCACTGCGGTTTTCACTTTCTCGTCACAGGCATGTTGGCCTCTTAAACCCTCTTTTCATGAGGCCGAAGAGATGATAGTCTTAATGTGCTAAATCTTGTCACTTGATAATCTCCTCTTTCTGTATGACAATGCTCAACCACACACACGCATCAGGACAAAGGAGACAATCGCCCCGCTCGAGTGGACAACTTTATTGCATCCTCCATACTTACCAGCTTTAGTATCTTGCGAATATATATATATATATATATATATATATATATATGTATATATATATAGCAAATTGCTAACAGCGTAGACACATAGTCAACACTTCTAGGTCTGACGATCGTATATGCGAGAATTTGACAGTTATCAAACGCTGTTAATACTCATATATGTATGAATATATATATTATCATCAAATCACGCTGCTAGCGCACGGATTTCCCTGACTCACCTTCTCCCTCTAATCGTCCCAATCATTCATCGCACCCGAGAAGTTTTCGAAATATCCAAACTATATCTTGTGTCTGAACATAGATGATTTAAATAAATTTTGCAGGTCGGTCAACACTTGCATATTCATGTGTAACGGGTCCCTAGTAGGTGTCTTACGATTGTCTTCTCTAGCAGTGTCCCGCATATCTTGGTTTGGTTTGGTTTGGTTTGGTTTCTTTGTTTAATGTCATATCAACCTTCGAGGGCTATTTAATGCCAAAGCCACCCTTCTAGAAGAACAGCAGAGAGGCTATTTAACCCATAGCTGGAAGGATAAGGGTGTTCATATCTTTCCCAACGGTATTTGTCCAAAAGTGAACGCCATAGCGCGATTGGATTTCGAACTCGCTTACTGCGACTCCGCAGTCCAGTGCTTTAACCATTACACCACGAGGACACCCCCTTCCCACGTATATCTTGTTCATCTTACTTGGATGGTTTTAAGATGAGAAATAAGTAGCCGTATAGGTGTTGTTTCGTGGGATGTTGCTTCCAAGATTTGTTCAAAATAGCTCACAGCATTCTTTCTAGCCCAATTGGCTGGGGCTGTTGAATACACCAACTGCATCTCTGCAGAGGAGTAAGACCTCCACCTCCCACTCCAATGAGTGTCTTACATAGGATATTAAACCATCTGATGGCAAGAGTCTTGCCTTAGAAATTTGGGGTTTGTAGAGTACCCTTTCATTGTCATTGCTCCTAGGTCCGCTCTGACCCGGAGTGGTAACACTTCATAGGGTCTTATCTATGAGTCAAATAAAACAAACTAAATAGTAAACAAATGACCGATGTTTAATTGTGACTTGAAACAACTTTACTGTGTGCAAAAAAAGAGCTCAGGCTCGTTTAAGAATGTTATTTACAAAATGTGTTTACAAATCATATGTATATCTAATATATATGTATAAACCGTATTTGGCATTAAATAACCTACAATGGTTGATATGCCATAAAATCAAACTAAAACAAATCATTTTTGCACAGTTCCCATCTAGCTTTTCTTCGATGCGTTTACTCTACGTCCACGTGGTGCATCCATACTGTAGTATTGACACACCCGCTACTTGGAAGAAATCCCGTTACATTTTATCGGATAGATCAAACTTCTATATGATCGATAACCTATCGATAGCAATCCACGCCTTCGCTAGGTATATATGTATATATATATATAATGAAAAATTTCAATTTAATGGTTTTAAAATTAAGCCACTTCCTAAATTTCAAATGATGCACAGATATGTACATATAGTAGTTCGTGGAAAAAATTGGCGCTGCAGAATCTTTCGAAAAACGATAGACTCACATCGGTTGAATAACTAATAGTGGCTCCGAACTTCCAAAGGCAAAAGTACTGCATGTAAAGATTGACGCAACACGATATCGCTCTTAGGCTTGCTGTCAGTATACAAATGTATTTGGCAAATCTATAATAGCAATGTTCTATAAATATATTTCAGAATGAAACGGTAATATGTAATGTGTGTATGAGCAACGGAAGTTGCAAGTGTAAGGGAAATGGTTTCATTCATACAATACGCATGAATGCGTAAAGATATTTTTGTAAATAACGAATATATATATATATATATACGTGTGTGTGAGAGAGAGCGAGAGACAGACAGACAGACAGAGAGACAGAGAGAGAAACAAAGAAAAAATAAGTATAAACATAATATTTTCCGAATATTACTTTTAATTCACTAAATTTGAGAGAATACCTAGTGGAAAAAATTGGTCTTTTGGTTTGGTTTCTTTGTTTAATGGCATATCAACCTTCGTGGGTTATTCAATGCTAAATGCCATAGATTAACAGTTGTGGCACAACTTAACTCATTTTTGGAGGATAAGAGGATTTATACTTTTTCCAAGGGTATTAGTCCAAACGTGAACGTTGTAATGTGACTGGAGTTCGAACTCGCATCGGTTGCAGTCAAGCAATGACTCCACGGAGATTCCTCCATTAAACTGCTTGTATTAAGAAAAACTACTTGAGGCTATAACTGTATACGAAAGATTATTATTAGCTACTTGAAACGATGTTACTGTATGCAAACAAATGACTATTTTACACAGAAGTAATTACTCTAAACCATATAATTATCAGCATTAGATATTTTGATTTGATTTGGTTTGATTTCCTTGTTTAATGGCATATTTGATGGGTTATTTAATGCAAAGGCCACCTCTGTAGAACGACAGTGGTGGTAATGTTTAATCCATAATTGGAGGATAAGGGGCTTATACCTTTCCCAAAGGCATTCGAACTCGCTTACTTCGAGGCTGAAGTCTAGCCCTTTTGCCATTACGCCTCGTAAACTCCCGCAGTATTAGATAGGAATACTTAAAGCCATACACCTGTATGCAAATTGTTTTCCTTAAATAGGAATACTTTATGTATAACTTCAAATTGTTTGTATTTGGAATAGTTACTTAAAGCTATATTTGTTTAGTAAGGATTAGTTTTACGTAATTGAAACTATATAACTGTGAGCAATCAAATGATTATTATTAAATGGAAATAATTACTCTCAACCATATTATTATTGGTATTAGATAGGAATACGTAAAAAAGTAAAGTTGGCGACCGTAGTCGAGGGTGATTCGAGGGCTCCCTTTTCAATAGCTACTACACTGAGGTGTAGGGGAGCATACAACTTCTTTCCCTGGATTGCTCCATTTTTACCTTTGATACGTACATTATATTGTTGAGGTATCAAGTACCATTTTTAAAGTCTTCGGTGTGACGCGACCTGGGATTGAACCCAGGTCTCCCCGACCTTTGGCGAATACTCTACCAACTTTACCAATTATACGTAAAAGCATAAAATTGTGTGGAAATTATTAGTATTGGTAATACTTGATATTACAACTGTGTGCAAAATAACTATTTTAAAAAATACACAAAAAATATGAGTATAAATGTAGAATGAACATGATTCTCTAACGTCAACGCAATAAATTAACACTACACGTATTGATATATCATTTAAATCAATCAATCAATCAATCAATCTTTGGACAAAAGAAAAACACCAGTAGAATATATTTACTAAATTGATTTAGTGCATCATTGACGCACAAGTCAAAGCACATGTTCACGCCGGATCTCTGCAGTTAAGCAGCAATGTGCCTGTTTATTACTTAACTGGGTGACCAATTAATAAACAAACTGTAGAGTGAGTCCCTTCTCCCAAGGAGTATCCTGGGTATGGTAATAAACTGCATCTGATGGTGAGAATTCAGTTTGGGATTTTTGAGAAATACGGTGTACCTCTTCATCGTCAACTGTGACCCGAATTAGTAGTGCCTGTTAGGGTCACATATATGGGTCAAATAGATCTGTTTGAAAATCATTTATTTTGAATAGGAATATTTGATATCATATAACCGTATGCAAAAACAATTAAGAAATTACACGAAAAATGTAAATATAAACGTACAATGTTAACCTCTAAGCATAAAATATCCTTAGACTGGTTGAGATGCCGTAAAAATCTATCAATCAGTTCAGAAAATATAAATTCTAGTATGGAATAAATCTGCAAGAAGAATTCAAAACATGTTTAAATCTAATGAAATTAAATTTATTAGCAAAGACCATAAGAGCCATCATCCTCTAAAATATATAATGACATACACACACACACACACACACATACATACATAGAATAGAATGAGATAGATAGGTAGATAGATAGATAGATAGATAGATAGATAGATAGATAGATAGATAGATTAGAACAGATGGGTAGTAAAATCATGCACTTTTTACGTATCAGGGTTTAAGCTTATAGTGGACGACTACGTGTACAGTAAATTTTGGGATTGGAATTCGTATAAAGAATTAATATAACCCAAATTTTCATTATTTATAGTATATATATACACACATGTATTAACGTATACCTGATGCATACAAAAGCTGTGATATGACGCTTAATGCGGACTACCTTGGCGTTCAGCCGTATTTCTTAATGGTTTTCCTTTTGGGGCTGGTTGGGTAGAAATCCTGAACTATCAACTTTAATTTTTAAGCACTGCATCAACTCACACCTTACTCTGTTATTGGGGATGAATTTTTGTCGTTACCGACTAAGAAAAAAAATGCTCAAATTATATTTTAAATTATTTTTCCTTATTATTTTAATAAGTCCAGTTTCAGACACCATATCTTCTGAACACTTTATGCACTTTACCCAACGTTATAAGAAAAAGCTGTTGCGCAGTAATGCAGCGTTCTTTTGTTATCAGCTCATCCGAAACGTATGGCTGGTTCTACACCGTCTCTCTTCGTTTTAAACAAACTCTGAGAGTAATTCAAACGTTAACTGAACAATTGGGCCAGCATATATCAGAATCGATGGAGACTACATCACACACGCACGAGCAAGCGAGTGTACACACACACACATGTATATAGCGATGTGATCGGAATATATATATCCAAAAAGATTTTAATTTCTTTTGGGTTTTATCCAAATCGGCAGGTCAGCATTTGAAACATTTTTACTTACCAAACGTTTATAAAAAAAATGCATATTCTCATCAGTTTAACATATATATATATATATATATGTGTGTGTGTGTGTGTGTGTGTGTGTGTGCGAGGATCTTTTATTAGGGCAAGGTAATTTTGCTATAAAAAGGAAAATAAATTCTTTTTCAGGATTTTTTTCCATAAATATAAACTGTGCATTATTTGAAATTGACTTAGAGAAAGAATATTTTTAAATCTGAAAAAAAAAATTATCTTGAGGCCACTCAAAATAGCAAATACAGTCGTTCAGGCTTAAACAGAGGTCTGTCAATAAATTTTTGCTGGCTGAACTGTGCAAACCATGTGAAATTCACCGAAGAATGCGTGATGTCTACCGAGAAAGATGTTTTAGTCAAAACAATGTTTACCAAAGGGCTAAACATTGAGTCTGCTACTTCGAGCCTGAATCGAAAAAATAGTCCATAAAGTGGAAACGCACCATAAGGTAGAGAAAACGTTCTGGGCGCCGTGGTCAATAAACAAGGCCATGTTGACCATGTTGACCATACTCATAAAAATCAATTTCCTTGAAGATACAATTGTAAATAGTGCTTTTAATGGCAAAATTAATCTTATTGATTGTATAACCCTTATATATATATATATATATATATATATGGAAGAAAATAATGGATAGTAATCTGACAATTTGTGAAGAAAAATTGACAACAAGTAATCCAAATAGAAAGTAGGGATTTGTTTCTCTATAAATCCCAACTTTCTATATATATATATATATATATATGTATATATATCGACAAGGAAAACTGACGAACCGAGTTAAAATTACAGCTGTAGCTGTTTGAGTTTATTTTACACAAAGACATATAATGTAGACTAGGTCCTGTTACCTTGTTTGATAACCGGTCAAGGAGAAGGATAAAACTAACTGCTGGGATTCCAAAATCAGTCTGAATTCTCAAGAGATTTTTATGGTAACTTCTGTGACAGTGAAAGTTCCAAGTTGCATCAACGTTTCTTTCCGCCCAGTCAGCTGGGGCATTAGAATGACACGAGACTGCATTTCAGGGCGAGGCTCCAGTTCTGGAGATTTTGGAAATGGGAAGAACCCTTTCTTTGCCATTACTCCAAGGCAGGTTTTCCAAACTACATTCTGTGTTTGTATATGATATAAATAAGATCTTGCTGGTCAGCCAACATGAGCACGTCCATGCGTCGGTGTCCATAGAAGAACGTTTTTTACTGAGTTCGCCCTCACTTTTCCATCAGTGTTCCGCATATCTTGTTTGGATGAGTTAGCTGGGGCAGAAGAATCTCAGAGTGAGGCTCCAGTCCTGGACCTTTGGGGAATGTGCAGAACTCTTTCCTTGGCGCTACTTGGAGGTTTACACTGACCCAAATTGGTAATACCTATTAGGGTCCCATCTATGGGTCAAATAGAACTGTCCCATAATTTACTAAGAATTATAACTAGTTATTTGAAACCATACTGTTGGGTGAAAATTATTCATATTACATAAGAATACTTGATGAATAGATTTATTAGTGTTTGATAGCATTACCTGCAACTGTGTGCAAACAAATGACCTCTAACATGCTCACCCCAGTGGGGTGAGCACTCGATTTGATCATTACCAGCTGCTATATACGCATAAATGCAAAGCTCTTCTCATGAATTGATAACTCTGGTAGCAGACAGCGTATATGTAAACAATATATACGTAAAAAAAAAACTCTTTCGCTTACGCTGGGATAAGATATCCGACTGACGTAAAGTCAGCTGGGTTTCGTTCTCGGCTTAAAACATCTCGCGTGTCTCGCTTCACTGAAGTGTTGTGATTCAACGAAACAGTCTGTCTGTGGATGACAATATATATATATATATAAAGAGAGAGAGGGGGGATTGATGTTAAATAACCCATCTGGTTTGACATGCCACAAGATACCAACTAACAAACCAACCAACATTTCCTCTTCCCTCGGACATCACTGAACTGTCTAGTGGATTACAGAGATTTCATTTCCCGCATGGTCAACTGCCGGTCTTCCATGAAATCTTGCTTCAATTCCTCATACTGATTCGTCAATTTGCGATATGAAATTTATATGTAAGTGAAATAACATCTATGGAACAGAAATAGTATTCTGCGAGCAATAGTACTGTTGCAAAATGGACGAACAATAAGAGCTTGATTGATTGATAACTTAGTGAGTGATTTTAACGGCATGTCAAACCGTCCTGGGTTACTTTATGCTGAAACGTTAATCACGTATAGTGTACGTTTATATTTACATTTTTGTGTTGTTGTTAAAGAGTCTATCTATTTATTTTTCTAATATTTCGTTTTAACGATATCTTAAAATCGTCCAGGATAGTTTTTTGTTTTGTTTTGTTTTGTTTTGTTTTTCGTCTGAGATTGTTTTCTAAGTGATTTGGGGACCATATTGTGAAATTACATTCTATGGTATGGATCATGTTTATGTTTATAATCTTTTATATAATTTCATTTCTCTCAAGAAGGTTGGTTGGTTGGTTGGTTATTTTATGGCATATCAACCCTTGATAATAAACATCATCTAGGATTGTTTTCTTTGGGGATCATATTGTGAGATTTCTTTCAATGGTATGGATCATGTTTATGTTTATTCTTTTTATATAATTTTATTTCTCTTAAGAAGGTTGGTTGGTTGGTTGGTTGGTTATTTTATGGCATATCAACCCTTGATGATATATCAAACATCATCTGGGATTGTTTTCTAAGTGATTTGGGGACCATATTGTGAAATTACATTCTATGGTATGGATCATGTTTATGTTTATTATTTTTGATATAATTTTATTTCTCTCAAGAAGGTTGGTTGGTTGGTTGGTTATTTTATGGTATATCGATCCTTGAGGATATGTCAAACATAATCTGGGATTGTTTTCTTAGTGATTTGGGGGTCATATTGTGAGATTTTTTTCTATGGTATTGATCATGTTCATGTTTATTATTTTTTATATAATTTTATTTCTCTCAAGGACAACATGTTATCCATATCGACATTTTCAAGTCCTTCATATTATTTGTGATGAAAACATATTGTCTGATGAGAGCTATAGTTCTGCATTCTATGAGAAAATGTTTATGCATCTACAAACTCCTCCGCATGGGCAACATGTGACACAAGCTTATTTTCACACGGAGTTTGAATTCAGACTGGTTGCTTAACCAAGGCTAAAGAACCCAGTTTGCCCGACTATTTACCCATAGCTGGAGAATAATTGGGTTCTTACCTTCCCCTTGACTGTTAGTGTTATGTGAAAGATACTTTCAGGATTTGAATTGGTGTCGCCGTGTCGATTTCCTACGACGATAACCATTACACCACGGGCATCTCAATATGCTTAGCTGTGAAGGGTGTTTAACATGCCATACACTGTGTTCGTTAGTCCTGTTTGTCTATAAAGTAGTGCGGAAGTCTTGTGTGGCCAATAGAAAATCGGGATATAATGACTTATTCCTTTCTGGATTTTCTGAAAGTTGGTTTTCATTCTCCTTGCATGAGTTTTACCAGGAAGAGTTTATTCTATTTGTTGTTATTCCAACGTTGTTACCGTTTTGTATAGAAGAATTCTTTCATTTGGGGTTTTAAGTCAATGTATGGAATTTTGACTTTGTTAGGAGGGGGCATATTTAGAACCGACTGGGCTGCCGAGTGAACTTTTGGTTTCCATTTATTCTAATGGGGCTAAGGATTAGAAACTATTTTGAAATGAATATGGATTCCAACGGACTCAGAAGTAAAATAAATAAAGGGTCTGTAAGTTTTCCACTAAGAAACGACGAAAGCAAACACGAAATTGTTTGAACTCAAAAACTAACAAGGATTCATAAAAGAGGTATTTTATAAACCTCATTTTTTTTTTTTGGTCTCCCCTCCCAAAACGAGGTAAGGGTTAATATTTATCTTTATTTACTTTTCTCAATTCGTTAGTTGATTCTCTATCTTGTCCAATACGAACGTACATGTCTGCATATTACTAGAATTCGATGTTTAGATATAGTCATAACTTAACAAGAAAAGTATATTATTTGTTTCTCTATACAACAAAAAAAAACTGATAATAAACATTCGGTTTTACCGCTTTTCTTGCAACGTTTCTCATTATCACCCTTATTATTCTGGATTTGGTCTATCTTCGTAGCGGAAAATGTTTTAATGATTGATATAAATAGAAACAAAATTAGTGTAAATTGACTGAGATTGAGAGATATAAGGAATTCGAAATAGGGCCAATAGATAGATAGATTTATAGATAGATAGATTTATAGATAGATAGATAGATAGAAATGAAAAAAAGGATATATATATATATATATATATATATATATATATATATATATATATATATATATATATATATTGCCAACCAAAAATAGATAGATAGATAGATGGATAGATAGAAAGAAAGAAAAAATTAGAATTTTTGAATCAAGAGACAGTTCATTAGTTGTTTTGATTGTGTTTTAAGGAACGTTCAGCAGTATTGTTGCAAAATGATTAATCTCGAAGAGCTTGCAATTCTAAACAAGCAATTCTTTGTACTAAAATAAAAATCAGCTATTTGCCTGTAAAAGTGGGTGTTCAATTTCACGCATCTTTCGAAATAACATTCAATTGACTGGTTGATCCCCCTGATCTTGTTCTACTCTCAAACATACGACTCTGTATTTTACTATTATTTCTGAATGCAGTCACAACCCAGCAAAAAAAGCACATTGTAGCAAGATATTTTTATAAGACCAGTACACTTAAAAGGTTCTAAATTATAGGAAAAAATGGCAATTTGCAAGTCAATGATCATTTTCTAAGTTTCTGCATTAGAGCTCAACATTATCTTCTAATCATCCAAATTTTCCACATTATGAAGTTCACTTTACTCCTACCACAAAAAAATCATCAATATCATCATACACTGCTGTATGAACAGATTTACAGTTCACCAAGCATATATATATATATATATATATATATATATATGTATGTGTGTGTGTGTGTGTGTGTGTGTGTGTGTGTGTGTGTGTGTGTGTGTGTGTGTGTGTGTGTGTGTGTGGTTGGGCAACTGTCTTTCATTTAAGCATGTTTGATTAAATAAAGACACATTTTATCTACATAATTTTATCAAGATCCTTTCAAGTTTCCTTATAAGTGTCTTGGTTTCAGGTTGGCATTGGTGGATGGATTTACCGAAATTGTCCCCGGGAAATTCATCCACCAAATTCCAACCTGAAACCAAGACACGTATCAGGAAATTTGAAAGAATTTTAATAAAATTATATAGATAAAATGTGTTTATTATTTAATCAAACATGCATATATATATATATATATATATATATATATATATATATATATATATATATATATTCGAACATGCCTAAATATATATATAGGTGTGTGTGTGTGTGTGTGTGTGTGTGTGTGTGTGTGTGTGTGTGTGTGTGTACACTGTTTAGCAGGTCAGAATTCAAACTGGTAGGCTTAGCACTAAAATGCTGTGTGGTTTGTTTTGGTCATTTAATGCCATATCAACCGTCGAGGTTATTTAATGCCAAAGGCATCTTTGTAGAAAAAGAGTAAGTAAAGTAAAATTGGTGACCGTAGTCGAGAACGACCCGAAGGCTCCTTTTTCATTAGCTACTACACCGAGGTGTAGGGGAAAGCACTACTCCTTTTACTGGGTTGCTCCACTTTACCCTTAATCCGTAACTTATAATGCTGTGTGTTAACCAAGGCAACATCAAGTATAATTTTTGAGTCTTTGGTATGACTCGACTTGGAATTGAACCCCGGTCTTCCATGTCAATGACGAACACTCAACCCACTAGTGGTACTAATGAACCCATAGTTGGGGGATAAGGCTGTTCATACCTTTCCCAAGGGTATTAGTCAGAAAGGGAACGTAATAGCACGACTGGAGTTCAAACTTGCTTACAGCCATGTCGAAATCCAGCAATTTAGCCACTACGCCACGGATACTGTCTTCCCTCTCCTAAAAACTGGTGGAAACCGTAAACTTAAATTCCTGTTTCTGACTGCACCCGTCATTTCCCAAAGCAAATCTGGAAAAAAGAATTCGCACAAATATTCTTTGGAAAAGCATAAATCCACCTATTCTTCATCGGTTCTCCACCAGCTGTGAGTAACCAGTGGGGCAGAGTGGACTCTAAAGCCTTGGTACAGTAACCAGTTTAGGAAAAAGAAAACACAGAATTCAAAAACTAGGTCAAATCCGCTTTCAAATTGACCTTGTGCCACACTCTACTCATCGAACGGGTTGGGTAAATACATACCTGTTGATGGAACTGCTGCTATCCAATAAAATCAGCTGTCAAGCGTTACCGGCATGTTACACCTTCATCAGCTAGAAACGTGTCAGCTGCTTGTATTTCTACTTTCAGCTATGCGAGATGGCATTTGTGTGTCTACACTATCTTCGTTACTGTGTATCTACATGTGATTCCTATAAATGTATGCATGTCATTTACTTCCCCACCTACACAACAAAGTCGAAGTCGAATTTAATGCAGGGACCTCCCCGTGAATGAGTGGGTGGTGCCAAAAAAAGCTTAGCTCTTTCTCCTTTATTGTGTGCCTCGGGCATCAAGCTTTGACACTGACACTACAACCTTTTACTGTACTGAGGGTAGGATTGCCTGGAAGGAACACCCCACGGAAGACCAGGGTAGGAATAAGTTATAATTTTTTTTATCTTCAGTACATTCTTTAAACCTTGTTGGCGGAGCTCAAAATTCGCTAACTGTATCTGTTGTTGAGTGGTAAGACCCCTCCCCCAGAAAAGAGTATCTTCAGTAGAGAGGTAAGACCCCCCTCCAAAAAAAATATCTTTTGCAGAGAGTTACCTCTCCTGCAGAGAAGTAAGGCCCCCTCAAAAAGAAAGAGTATTCTGAATATGAAACTAAACTAGATCTGATGGTCGTGCACCAGTTCGGGAGATCCGAGGAGTGTAGATTACCATTTCATTGCCATTACTCCCAGGTCCACTCAGACCCAGTAACTGTTTGGGTTCTTCTAGGGGTCAAATAGATCTGTTTCAAAGTTATTCATATTCTAGCGTACCGTGTGAAAAAAAAACCTAAAGAAATAAGTACACAAAGCATGTGAACGTGAACGTACAATGAACGCCATTCCCTAAACACTTGGCATAAAACAATCCTAGACTGGTCGACATGCCGTTAAAACTAATCAATCAACTAATCAATTCTTCCTCCAGTCTCAGCTCACCTAACTTTGCCTAATAATAGGAAGTTTGAAAAACGAATCGTCCGAGATATTATCGAAACTAAAATAATATGCGAATATGAATCCAATAATTAAACATAGAACCCCAGAGTTCAAGGGCCTGAAAGTGTCTGGATCAAAACAATAAAACTGAAGATACAAGTCAGAATAACTTATGGATAAAAACATTTAATTTAGAACATCATGCAAGACGTTCAATTCAGCATGTTAGAACGTTTAATGATTTTATGATGTTTTTTTTTTTTTATTGGTAAAGCATAGACTGCTGTCGATAGGCTAACGACCATATGGAGATCTAATCTCTCTGTTAAAATAAAATGAGGAATCTTCCAAGCTGTAGCCGGGTCAGTACTATTGTTTGGTAGCACCACTTGGATGATGTCGAAACGCTGGGAGAAAAAAAACTACATGGGAAGTACACAAGGATGTTACGAACTGTTTTGAACAAATCCCAGAAGTAGCACCCTACATTACAACAGCTGTGCGACCACTTACAACCCATCTCACAAACCATCCAAGCAAGACATGCTGGACACTTCTTGAGAAAGTAAGGATGAACTCATAAGCAACGTTCTCTAATGGACTCCCACACAAGAACTTAGTAATTTATAAAGCTCTTTGCTTCGATGTGGCACAAGGCCGAATGAATGGGGCGCCCAATGAGACTCGAACTCACTCGTGTAGGTTTGCTAGTCCAGCTTGCTAACCGTTACACCACCAGAGGTGCCCCCCTCACAAGGACTTAGAAGAACTGACCGACCAGCAATGACTTAAATACATCAGCTCTGTTCGGACACGGTGCAGTCGAAAAGACTTGTTGAGAGAGATGGCAGATAGGGACGGATGCTGAAAGAGAATCAAGGGACTCTGTGCTTTCAGCGGGCATTGATGATAATGATGATGATACTTAAAAATATTATTGTATTTGCAAAAGGATATTTCCCTGATTTCACGACTATCGAGTGCTTTCGACTTAAACAGATGTCATCACTCCTAATCGACTTATAGAAACGACAGAATAAGATCTAGTAATGGATCAATGCATAAATCGATATATTGACAATATAATTCAATTGAGAAAAAAGAGTTTTGATCAAAGTATATTTGTTGATTACTCTGTCAACATATTTGTACAAGATGAGATAGATAGATAGATAGATAGATAGATAATTACCCATAAATAAGTACACTCCAATCAGTTTTTAATTAAAGGTTTCTTTCCTTTTATACTAAAGGTACCAAAAATTTATTATTTCTTGCGGTTGGTTGGTTGGTAGGTTGGTTGAATTTTTATGGCACATCAACCTTTGTAGGTTATTTAATGCCAAGTCCAAGGAATAAGTTCTATTTCAAACAATTCAGGCTAGCATGAGTACACAGTTTAATTGTAAAAACATTTCTATTTCAAGCTATTCTGTTTAGTCAAACAGTTCTAATTCAAAAAGTTCAGTTTAGCGTAAGTACAGTTTCTATGTCAAAAACAGTTCTCGTAAGTATAGTTTCAATGTCAAAAACAGTCTATTTTAAGCAATTCAGTTTAGTATAAGTACACATATTAGTTCTATTTAACCAATAGGTTGGACTCTATCAGATGCTACCACTCCAGGCAAGTGTGGACCTGGGCGCAAGGGCAATGAAGGAGTGCTCCACATTCCCCAAACCTCCAGCATCACCGGAACCTCACAATCAGATTGTTTAGTGTCATATCCAGGACACTAGCTGGGGGTTTTACTCCGCTGCAGAAATGCAGTCGGTGTATTCTACAGCGCCAGCCGACTGGCCAATACACAGAGCTCAATGTAAAAACAGTTTTATTTCAGATAATTCAGCTTATCATAAGTTCGTAGTTTAGATGTCAAAACACTTCTATTTCGAGCAATTCAGTTTAGCATAAATACGCATTTTAAATGCAAAAACAATAAACTCTCGAAACCACAGTTTAGTTCTATTTGACCCATAGATAGGACCTTTATCGGGTGCTACCACTCCGGGCCATAGTGGACCTGGGAGTGATGGCAATGAGGGGGTACACCGCATTCCCCAAAGAACCAGCATTACTGGAACCTCACCATCAGGTTGTTTAGTGTCATATCCACGACACTTGTTAGGGGGATCTTACCCATCTGCAGAGAAGCAGTCGGTGTATTCTATAGCCCCAGCCGATACTGAACTGTACAGCACAGAAATCTTGCCACCAAAAATAAAAAATGCAATACCCATGTAATCAAAAATAAAATTACATTAATATATATATCACAGGTTAACTTATTTTTTAACACCTACATTCTTTGTTACAGTTATTTCTGGAAAAATGTAATTTTTTTTAATTTTTGTTTTCTTTCTATCCACGAACTGTATAACACACCGTCTACAGCTTTGGCCTCGACTATTGTTTAGCTACATGTGCCAACATGTGTCTGCCGTCTATCCGCGTATCGTCGTCTAATCAATAATATTGTTCGCTGTGTCAACAACCTTTCACGGGGCCTTTTCAACTTCTCAAAATTACAAACATTTCGCCACGTTAGAAATTCATTTATGATCGATTTACAAATAAATGGAGATAAAATAAAATGAGACTTTACATATCTGAGAGATCACCTAGTTAACAGTGGTTCAGGATTCCCTTGTAAATGATAATTATAGTCAGGGAAAACACAAGTTTCTTGTAAATTTCAAAATTATTCGTCCAGTAAATCGACACAGCCGTAATGTATGCATGATAGATAGATAGATAGATAGATAGATAGATAGATAGATAGATAGATAGATAGATAGAAAAATATGAACTAAAATTGGATATATAATAATATATGTATATTGATATCAACATGAAAATAATAGATACGAAAAAATTGAGTTTAATTTAAACCTAATAAAAGATATGAACACACTGAGGCAGATATAATCTGAAAGAGAAATAGATCGATATATATATATATATATATATATATATATATATATATATATAGAGAGAGAGAGAGAGAGAGAGAGAGAGAGAGAGAGGGAGGGAGGGGAGAAAGAGAGATGGGGGAGACTTACCTTTATCAGAAGAGCTGAAATTCTTGGCGCTTCCCGTCGTGTCCAAAAGTAAATTATCCGAATCAAATGAAAAAGATTTCACTTTGAAATTTCGTCGGGTTAGTTCGACGAATATTTTGGTGCCAAACTCTGACCAATACCTTTCCTGGTTGGACAAAATGACGACATGCTGCCACTGAAGATGGTCAAGCAACACTGCCAGTGCTGCGCCCAATCCTGAAATCGTGGCTGTCAAGGTGAACACCGGTTCAGAACGAGCATGGTGCATGGTGGCCATCCCCGACGCACCAATGTACGATTTTTGCCACAGGATAGAAGCCATTGCCGATACATCGTGGTAATAATCCTTATCCTTTGATGGAACATCTTCGGAATCCTCATCATTCCATGTGTACGCTATCCTGTCTCTGGAATCGTGGATTGAACCCGGACCGCTGCTGGACATCTGGTGTTGTAAATTAATTTGGATATCACGTTTGTGATGGCCCTGCCTTTGAGAACTGGCAGGGTTGCCCGATGGTGTACTGATCACGACGCACGTATCTGGATCTTGAAACAGGTTGTAAAGAACTGAATCGCGGTATCTCTTCCCAAATCGGGTGCCTCCCCTGTGTAGTGGCCTTCCGTTTCCTGCCTTTCCACCGAAGTGTTCCTGTTTTTTCCCTTCATTAGTTGGAGAAGGACCAACAGCTATGCCTCGGCAAACCGGGTGCCAACTGAGATTCAAGGTCAGGCCTCGTCCACTGTCTCCGGAGACGGAGGCTTCAGCTTGAGTTGGACCAATACGATTATTTCCTGAAGTTTTTCTCGACCCCCCGTTACTTGAACCGACCAAAAAAATCTCCTCGGTAGCCCGGGCCACATTTTGTGTCCAGCGTTGTAGGTGCTTAAGGTTGACTCGATTACAGAAAAGGGGATCAGGTAAGAAGAAAGCCAGGTTTACGATGACGGGATGTGATGTCAACGAAGGGTGCTGTGGTAAAGTAGACGCGTACCCTGACGAATTGCCCTGCGATGGGGAGTCAGAGGCGGATGCGGAGGCAAGCGTGGACGGTGGGGGAGCGTTTGTTGGATGGGAGGTTTTGGATTGCGGTCCGGGCTGGACTGTCACTGACCACTGTGCGGTTGACGGTGTCATTTTTGTCGGTTTCCCTTTGGGTAGCTGCGCCGAATGGACCCCCGAATAAAAGACAATGCCGAAAAGGACTGCCATGGTGACCATCGGCCTAATCTGCCCCGAACAAGCCGACCACACAAAAACACTCCTTCCTTTAATTTCGGTCGTTCTGGCAGTCCATGGATGGGTTGACGGTGCAAACATTTCATTCTGTTTGGGGTGCTAACTTCAGCAACGGAGACCTTTTTTCTTCTTTGTCATTTGGTTCGATTAAGGATCCGACTCATTGAATGAACCATTATCACTAGCAATCTGTATCTACCCGGTTGCTTTTTTTCCGCTAATTCCCAGTCCTTTCTCTGGGAGGGAGCAGTTCTGGTTTGTGAGTGTCTATGCAACTTGAAGAAATTCTTTAATTGAATCGATTTCAGATATTATCCATGATATCCATTGTTTTGCAGCTAGTAATATCCTCCACGGTAGTTTTCGCTTTGACCGATAGTGACAATGGTGACTGTGTATAAAGAACCATTCTTTGATCAGGTAGTTCGAATGACAGTCCAGTTGATAGGCGGCTGAGCAAGTGAAACGGCTACACTTAACAGTATCAATAATTATAATTGCAACAGTGACTCCATAATCTACCACAAGCGGCGAGAAGCGTCCAGCACGATGCACTTTGTAGTAGTGACAATGACAAAAAAAGACCCCTTCTCCCAATACTTGACTTACAATACAGGAATTGCTACAGAGAAGAAAGAAAAGATAGGTGAAAGAAAAAAAATATTACTTTTTTTTTAAGAGAAAAATTAAGCATTAAGAATATACTGAAGATGGACACTGCAGATAGTGTTTAAAGGGCGGTACGCGTAGAAAGTAAATAAAAAAAATGAAAGAGAGAAAAAGGAAAGAAACGGGCTGCAAAAGTGAAAGCGAAAGTGAAAGTTGTTCAGCTGATATATTCTACAAGATATCTACAAGCTTTTAAAAACATATATTAGTGAGTACACCTACATAAATGCATATACATACATGCATATAGATAGATAGATAGATAGATAGATATGGTTTATGAGTGTGTGTCTGTGTGTGTGTATCTGTATGTGTGTGTATCTGTATGTGCGAGTTCGTGAGCGTACTTTGATAATTGTGTGCGTCTTTCGGAGATTACTTCAGCGTGCGGGCCCTCGTATATTCGTGCGTGTGTGCCTGAGAACGCAAGATGTGTTAGACTTTTAAATTGTCAGAGGATGTTATAGCCATGTATGGTGCTGTGCCGTGAGCTCCCCTTCTCTACTGTAGTAGCAAAGCTATAGAATGGTTAAGTTCCCGATCGAGAGAGGAGAAGGGGTAGAATGAGGAGAAGGGGAGAGGACCAACGCAAAGGGGAGAAAAGAAAAATCCGAGGAAGCGAGAGGAAGAAAGTAATAAGAAGAGAACAGGATAAAAAAAGAAAAAGAAATAGAGAAAAAAAAGAATAGAACCGAACAGAAAGAAATCTGAAGTGAGAAGAAGAAGAAGAAGAAGAAGAAGAAGAAGAAGAAGAAGAAGAAGAAGAAGAAGAAGAAGAAGAAGAAGAAGAAGAAGAAAACAGAGAAAGAATAAAACGACACGGCTTTCTTCTTCTTCTTCTTCTTCTTCTTCTTCTTCTTCTTCCGATTGAAAATCAGTATTGTAGCGCCTATCCAACAAATGAATAACAGTACACAGAAAGAATTTAACTAAGCAATTCTATATTTTGACTAATTTCTCCAACACGGCATTTTTATTTCGAATCATTCTTCAGTTTACGTGCCCTCACATTACGAAGGTTTCTTTTGCATTCATTGTAATACTGTTGTTGTAATTATTATTCTCTTTATTATTATTATTATAATTATTATTAGTATTAGTATTAGTAGTAGTAGTAGTAGTAGTAGTACAGCTATTAATTTTTATGACTTTTACCGACGCTACAAAACACTTGTATTACTTATAGCTTCGGCGGTACATATACTTTATGAAATCACGACCACACTTCTTTTTTTTTTTTTTTTTTTTTTAGCCTACGATTACTCATTGTCGTTATAATTTATTACCTGTTTATTGTTCCTTATCAGCCATTGCTTGTATTATTTTCAAGGATTATTGCCTTTTCGCTATTATTACTGGTTTTATAAGTATTGTATGCATTACACGTTTATTTACTGTTACGATTTCAATGTTATTGTCCGTGGTCGAATTTTGATTGGAAGTTTTCTCTTTGTGCATGTATGCATTGCAGGAAATTATGCCTTGTTTATATATATATATATATATATATATATATATATATATATATATATATAGAGAGAGAGAGAGAGAGAGAGAGAGAGAGAGTGATTTGTGT
>OY757925.1:53823063-53828063 GCA_963585895.1 Sepioteuthis lessoniana | reverse complement strand
GTACTACCACTCCGGGTCTGAATGGATCTGGGAGTAATGGCAATGAAGGGTTGTTTGGTTGGATGGTTGGTTTTTAAGGCATATGAACCTTTGTAGGTTATTTAACGCCAAATCCGTTTTTATGCAAATCGTTACATTTCAAACAATTCAGTTTAGCATGAGTACAGTTTAATTGTCAAAAACATTTCTATTTCAAGCTATTCAGTTTATTCAAACAGTTCTAATTCAGCTAATTCAGGTTAATATAAGTACTGATTTTGTTTACACACAGTTAAATATCAAAACTGTTCTATATTAAACAAATCAGTTCAGTGTAAGTACAGTTTCAATGTCAAAAACAGTTCCATTTCAAACAATTCAGTTTAGCATAAGCACGCTGTTTGAATGTGAGTACAGTTTGTCAAAAACATTTCTATTTCAAGCTATTCCGTTTAGTTAAACAGTTCTAATTTAAAGAATTTGTTTTAGCATAAGTATGCAGTTAGTTCTATTTAACCCATACATAGGGCTCTATCTGGTGCTCCCAGTACGGGCCAGAGCGGACCTGGAAGCAATGGCAATGAAGGGTTGCTCTGCATTCCCCAAAACTCCAGCATCACTGGAACCTCACCATCAGATTGTTTAGTGTTATATCCAGGACACTCATTGGGGAGGGATCTTACCCCTTTGCAAAGTTGCAGTCGGTATATTGTAAAGCCCCAGCCGACTGGGCAAGGCAATGAACGGGTACTCCACTCTCAGCAGGGCTCTAAAACTGGAGCCTCATCGCTGGATGCAATTTTCAGGCTTATACAGGACTTTCTTCTTTTAGAAGAGGGTCTCATCTCCTCTCAGAGGGTGCGACCGGCATATTCTAAGCCCCACCGACAGGAGGACATGTCAATTCTATGTTTTATGTTCTGAGATGACACGTATGTATGCATGCATTTTTGCATGTATTCGTAAGTGTGTGTGTGTGTGTGTGTGAGTGAGTGAATGTGTGTATATGTGAGCGTGTGTCTGAGTGTGTGCGTCTGCGTGTTTGTAAGCGTGTGTCTGTGTGTGTAAGTATGTGTCTCTGTGCATGTGTCAGTATGTGTAAGTGTATGAGTGATGTATGTGCGAGCGTGTGTCTCTGTGTGTGTCTGTATGTTTAAGAGTGTGTGTGAGAATGTAAGTGTGTGTCTATTTGAGTAATCGTGTTTCTATGTGTATGTGTCTACGTATGTATGTCTTTGTTTTGGCGTGTGTCTGTATGTGTAAGTGCATATGCCTGTGTGTGTGAAAGTATGAGTTTTGTGTAAGTGTCTGTCTGTCTGTCCGCGTCAGTCTATGAGTGTGTGCGTGTTGATGTGAGACTGTATGTATGTAAGTGCATATGTCTGTATGTATGTAAGTCTGTGTCTATGAGTGTGTATTTGTAAGTATGTGTCTCTGTGTGTAAATACATGCGTCTATGTGTGTGTGTAAGAGATTGTATGTGTATGTTTGTGTGTACAAGTGTGTCTATGTGTGAGTCTTTCTGTGTGTCTGCATGGCTGGTTAGTTTTTTACATGTCAAGCCGTTTGGGGTTATTTTATGCCGAGAGGTTAGGGAATTGCGCACATTGCAAGTTTATATTTACATTTTTTGTGCAGTCATTTCTTCAAATTTGTTAAACTTAGCAAAAAATTGACCTTGTGTCGTATCTTGCTCGATCAGAGTGTTGAGTATATATATAGAATGTCTAAACGAGCCAGAAACTAACTACCCAGGTTTCACCTTATGGATTTTCAGGATAAAAGGTTTGGTTTGGTTTGGTTTCTTTTATTTTAATGGCATACAACCTTTGAAGGTTATTTGATGCCGAAGCCATTCTTGTAGAAGGACAGTAGTGGTGCTATTTAACCTATAATTGGGAATTTCTGACTAAAGAGGGTTGATGAAAATGACATTTTATTATTAAAGTAGTCACCAGATAGAATAAAAAAAATTAGCCCCCAGATTTATAGAAATAGTTATAAAATAAAATTAAGTATATATATATAGCCTGAGATCAAGAGGATCTTTGTGATTCACTTAGTGTTAATGACGATGGGAAAGGAATGACTCCATTTCTTCTCCTCCAGGCTATGGGTAGAATGGTAGGACAGACTGGGAAACTTATCAAGGAGAAGGAAAACCCTGGGAGTGTTGTTAGGGAGATCTGTGACCCACTGGTGCACCATTCTTCTGTTATCAGTTTATCCCATGTGAGTGATTGGTTCTACATCGTTCTTCTCCATTGTAAACGAATCACCTGTGGTGGTTGTGTAACATATTGACCCTCGACCCAGCCGTCAATCAAGAGATGCACCTGTGTAAATAAGCGGAAGAACAGCGAAACAGGTGCATCCGGTCAAAGATATCGGAATATCACCTTGACTTGTGAACGTGGTTGAATTCGGTGATGATGCGTACGCCCACAGGAAGCAGATGAGTATCAGACAATTATATAACCAGGTGCCACAGACGGCTTGGATCAGTTGCAGTTCCAGTTGCAGTTGGAGCCAGTTGGGGACAAGATGCCGAATTGAGAGCCAGCGGCAGACAGAGGGCTTTGGGCCCTCAGTGACCCATAGTTGAGCCCCCCAGCCAGAATGCGAAAGAAGTGCTGTTATGGTCAGAAGAACTTGGGGTCAATATGTAGTAGTTTGTTCCCGTCTCCATCTTACCTCTCACACATAACCAACATCAACCCTTTCGAGAAGGAGGTGCCCGTGGTGTAGTCATTATCGTCGTAGGAAATGAACACGGCGACTCGAGTTCAAATCCTGGACGAGACTGATGGCATTTCACATAGCACTAATACCCTTGGGGAAGGTATGAATCCAATTATTCTCCCTCCAGCTATGGGTAAATAGTAGGACAGACTAGGTTCTTCAGCCTTGGTTAGGCAACTAGTCTAGGAGAAGGAAAACTCTGAATTCAAACCTGTTAAACTCCGCTTAAAAATTGACCTTGTGTCATATCCTGCCCGAGCGGAGGGGTTGGTAAATAGTATCAACCCTTTCGAGAATAAAGTGTGAGAGATATATTTTTAAAAGAAGTGTGTTCGTTCGTTCATTGAAGTTCGTCATTATTGTTGACTATGTTTCCGTTTATATTTGTATTATGAATATGTATATGTATGCAGCTATATAACAGTTGTCCAACGGTTGACGTCATTGATTAAACTTTTGAGCTTTCTTAAATCGATATCAACGAAAGAGTCCATCACAAACACATATAGACAAACAAACACACACACATATGGTCTTGTCCGTCTTACTTGAATGGTTTGCGAGATAGGAGGTAAGTGGCCATACAACAACTGATTTGTGGGGTGTTGATTACAGGACTTGTCCGAAACAGCCCATAGTTTTCTTGTGTAGCTTTGTCTTCATGCTTTTCTTTAGAATCCAGGTGGTTTATCCGTATATACAGTAGTACTGACGCAGACACAGCTTGGAAGAAATTCCATTTCATTTCATCAGAGAGATCAGATATCCATATGATCCTTAATTTGTTGATGGCAGTCAACGCCTTCCCCATGTATATTATCAAATCGCTTTCTGTAGATGAGATATTGCTGCCGAGGTATGTGAACTGGCCCACTAAATTCAAAGGCCTGCCACTTAAGTTAGAGATGGCTCTTTCGTGTGTAAAACACGTGAACTCAGTTTTATTTGCCATCCAAATAAGAGAAATAAGACATTCGGGGCATTGCTGGGGAAGTAAGGACGAACCTATAAGCGACGATCTCTTATGGACAACAAAACAATAGTTATACGGCCACCTACTTCCCATCACACAAACCATTCAAATAGTTATTTACAAAGCGTTTTGCTAAGATGGGGCACAAGACCAAATGAATGGGTTATCCAATGAGACTCGAACTCACTCTTGCAGGTTTGCTAACCATTACACTTCCCAAAGGGCCCACAAACTATCCAAGTAAGACGATTAGAACTCGGGTTGTCGTGTCCGTTTCTTACAACGGTAACCATTACACCTTAAATGCTATCCATCTATATATATATATATATATACAAATGAATATATATTTACATATATGTATGTGTGTGTGTACATACATATATACATGTGTGTGCATATATTTGTCCATATATGTATATGTATATATGTATATAAATAAGTAAAGTTGGCGAAGGCTCCTTTTTCAAAAGCTACGACACTGAGGTATAGAGGAAGGGCGCTACTCCTTTCCATGGATTGCTCCATTTTACCCTTGATAATACCTTATAATGCCGAGTGTTAAGCAAGGCGGCATTAAGTACCATTTTTTGAGTCTTTGGTATGACTCGACCTGGGATTGAACCCCGGTCTCCTGGTGTGCATTCAACCCACAAGACCAATGGGCCGATATATATATATATATATATATATATATATATATATATATATATATATATATATATATTATCCACAGACAGACTGTTTCGTTGCATCACAACTTTTCAGTGTGGCTAGACACTTCAAGCTGGGATCGAAGCCCATCCAACTTTACGTTAGACTTAGTATCCTCCCGCTCAGCCAACAGTCGACATACGTTAGCTCGGGAATTATAAGGCATTATGTTGTAGCTTTTATTAGTTTACATTTTGCCTTACCAGATACCAGAGTGCTCCATTCATATAAAGACCTTTGCATTACATGAGTGGCATTTGTAAATTCCTTCACCAGAGTGCCCAACCCCCGGAGGGAGAGCGTATATAATCTCATCCACAGACAGACTGTTTCGTTGTATCACAACTCTTCAGTATGGCTAGACACGTAGGACGCTTCCAGCTAGGATTGAAATCCGCCCAACTTTACGTTAGTTCTTTTTTTTTTTCTGTCCATGTAGATATATATATATATAGACTGAAATAGCAATATGATATGCATATGTTGACTTTTAATTCACTTGATTTTATTCAGACGTGCCTGTAGTTATGTCTATGAGGTCATATACCTGTGCGTACATGGATATAGATGTAAGCCTGTCTGTTACTTTTGG
>OY757925.1:53785563-53820563 GCA_963585895.1 Sepioteuthis lessoniana | reverse complement strand
ATTAATAAAATCCAATTAGCTGGTACCAAGCTAACTCGAGTTATTTCCGTGAATATTTAGCTTAATTTTGTCTATTAAAAGGCCAACAATATCCGAGCACGAGTTAATATTGTACTAAATTCTCAAAGAAAAACCCTCACTGAACCAATCTGATTTTCTCTACAAATGAACCGCAAAGCAAATCCCTATCTCTCCAGCAAAACCTAGAAATTTGAATGTTTCAATCCACTGGATGACAAGCGTTTTTCTTCTTGTTAATAAACATTTGGCCAGGTCTTCTGCGGGTTCATTTGTATTTCAAAGTCCCAGAGAATTTTGAGTCACATTTTCTGGGACAGATTCTGGTTTGTGTATAAACCATTTGCCAGCATGATCAAACTTTAGCCTCTTGCATCATTCCAAGAGGATCATCTTTACCACTCAATAAGGCCTATTTTTTTATTCTTTTTCTACTAGTTCACTGCATTCGCTCATTGGGTGATGGACTATTTCATGTCACCTTTTTGTTTATTATTGCAACTTATTCTGGGTATTATTTCTAGGACAACAAACACTGCATATCGGCGATAATGATAAGACTAAACTTTCGACGAGACTCGAAATCGCGTACCCTTTGGCCGTATAGTTGCCTGTTTTTTCGTACCAACAAAGGAACAGGAACAACTAGAATCACAGAAATCTTTACCAAAACCCAAATCAGCGGAACTAAGTATCTAATTGTATCCCCTAGAGAAGGGTATCCCCCCTCACAAAAAGGGGTGCCATTGCTATGACTCGCAACTGTATCTAATGGTGAGGCTCAAATTTTGAAACTCTGAAGAGTTTGGGGTTATCCCGAACAATACTTTCTTTTTTTCTACTCAATACTTTCTTTCTTTCTTTCTACGCCGTCTTTTCTTTCTTTCTTTCTTTCTTTCTTTCTTTTTTTCAACTCGATCCTTTCTTTCTTTTTACTCTTTCCCATCTTTCTTCCTTTTTTCCCATCTTTCTTCAATTCTTTATTTATTTCTACTCTATTCTTTCTTTTCTTTTTTTCTCCTTCTTACTTTTAACTGCATCTCCTTATTCTGTTTTTGCCTCTATAACTTTCTTGTCCACTCTGACTCGGAGTGGTAGTACCTGTTAGAGTTACATCTATAGCTTGAGTAGAACTTGAAACCATTTAATTACAATTCATTCGAAAATAAAGTTACCTAGAAAATCTTCGCTTGCAAATCATATATATATATATATATATATATGTGTGTGTGTGTGTGTGTGTGTGTGTGTGTGTGTGTGTGTGTGTAAAACAGGATTTAGCTGTAAATAATCCACAGCAGTTGATAAGCCATTAGACAATAACTTATTTTTAACTCTTTTTGTTATTCAACCGTCACATTTTTATGTGCTTTTTCCTTTACATTTTCTTTTAGCTTTTTTTCGTTTTTTTTTCTTTCCTTCATTGTTTTCTCTCTCTCTCTTTGCTTTTATAGTTTGTTTTTTTTTTGCTTTTGCTTTTTTCCATCCTGTTTTTTTCTTTTCTTCCTTGATTTTTTTTTTTTCACCCTTAGGTTTCTTTTTTCTTTGTTTTTACTTTCTTCATTTTTGTCTCTTTTTTTGTCTCCCCTATTTTTTGGCTTTTTACTTTTTTTTTCGTTTTTTCTTTGTTTTTGTTTTTTTTCTTTTTTATCTCTTTTTTCTGTCTTTTGAATCCTTCTTTCTTTTAATTTTTTTTTCTTTTTTACTCTTCCTTGTGTTTGTTTGTTTGTTTTTTTTCCTAGATTCACTTTTTTTTCTCATCCATGTTTTTTTTTTGGAGGTAAAGAAGGTTCTTTACTTATTTTATCTTTTTTTATCCTTCTTTGTTTTGTTTGGTTTTGTTTTGTTTTCTATTTTTAATTCCTTGTCTTATTTTTTTCATTTTTTCTTTTTTTTACTTCATTGTTTTTCCTTTTTTTATCATCTTTATTTCTTCTTCTTCTTCTTCTTCTTCTTCTTCTTCTTCTTCTTCTTCTTCTTCTTCTTCTTGGATGTTTTTATTGTTTTTCTACCTTTTTTCTTTTTCTTCTTCTTCTTACCTTGTTTTATTTTCTACCTTAGTTTTTTATTTTTGGTGGGGGGGGGATTCCTTTTTTTCTTTTTTATCTTTCTTTGTTTTTATTTTCTTTTTTTCCACTTCTTTGTTTATTTGTTTCTTTCATTCTTTTTTCCTCAATGTTTTTCCTTCTCATGTTTTTTTTTTTTTTTTTCCTTCCTTGCTTTCCGCTCACCTTTTTATCCTTTTTTTTTTTCATGTATTTTTCCTTTTTTTTTTTTTCCACTTCCATCTTTTTTTTTTTTTCTTATTTTGCGTTTTTCTCTCTTTTTTTGTGAGGCGGGGATCCTTCTGTGATATTTTGTTGCTTTTTTTACTTCATTGTTTTGTTTGGATATTTTTCTCTCTTCTTTTTCTTTTTTTTTTTACCTTTGTTGTCTTTTTTTATTCCTAGCTTACTTTTTCTTTTTTTTCCTTACTCTTTTTTCTTTTACTTTCTTTATCCTTTCTTTTTTTGACCTTGCTATTGTCTTTACTTTTTTTCTTTATTCCTTGTTTTTTTTTTCTTTTTTTTTTCTTTTTCTCTTTTTATCCCTCTTCTTTTATCCTTCCTCATTTCTTTTTCTTCTTTTTCTTTCCTTATTTTTTCTTCTATTTTTACTTTTTTTCATGTTTTTTGTGGGGTTCCTGCTTTCTTTTTCCCTTTTTATCCTTCTTTTGTTATCTCAGATTTTTCCACTTTTTTATTCCTAACCGTTTTTCTTTTTCCTTCCTTGTTTTTCCTTTTTGTCGCTTTATTCCTCTTTGCGTTTCTTCTAATTTACTTTTTTCTTTCTTTTTGTGTTAGCTTTTTTCATGATTTTTTCTTTTTTGCACTCTTTCTGGGTTTTTTTTTCACTTCGTTTACTCGTTTTTTTTTGTTTTGTTTTGTTTTGTTTTTTCTGTTTGTTTTCTTTTATCCTTTTTTTTCTTTTTTCTTTCTTTTTTTCTTTCTTTTTTCTTCTTTTTTTCTTTTATTGTTTTGCTTTTTTTCCTTCATTGCTTTTTTCTTTCGTTTTTTCTTCTTTTTTTGTAATGCTTTTATTTATTTCTTATCATTTTTTGTGTTTTTTTCCGGGGTGGGGGCTTTTTTTCTTTGATTTTTTTTTACTTTTTCCTTCTTTGATTTATTCTTTTCTTCTCCTTGTCTACACTTTTTGTGCTTTTTATGTTCTTTCCTTATTTTTTTTTCTTCCTTTATTATTTTCTCTTATATTTTTTGCTTTATTCCTTCCTTGTTTTTGCTTTATTTTTCTTTTAGGTGGGTGGGAAAAATGTCCTTCTTTTTCTGCTGTTTTTCATTTTTTCGCGTTTCTCTTTGTTTCATTTTTTTACTTCTTTGTTTTTTGTTTTATTTTTTGTTTTGTTTTTTTGCTTTATTTTTCCTCTTGTTTTTGTTGTTTTTTTAAGGGACTATTTTTACCTTCCTTACTTTTCATTTTTTTTTTTTTATTCCCCCCCTCCTGCCCTTTCTCAAAGTACGCATTCACAACTTCCAATTACCTACTTCTACTGCCTCTGTCCTATAATAATTATTACATGTGGGCTTTCTCTGTCATTACCATACGTCAAACGTAAATGTATCTGGCTTCTGGACACAAGGTCATCTGACTCATATGAATACAGAGGTATATCCCAACAGATCCATCAAGTCATGTGATACAAGATCGGGATATTTTTCTCTCCTTCTGACCCGGGCTATTGTTACTGCTGCCCTAACTATAAGTTTTAATTCTAATATATTCTATGTTAATATGGTTGTACCTATCAAGCATCTGTATCAAAAGGGTAAAAGAAGATATATATATTTCTGTCCGTTATCTCTCGCTCTCTCTCTCTCTCTATATATATATATATATATATATATATATATATATATATATACATATCATCATGTCGTGCTGGTAGCACAGATATCCCTGACCCTCTCTCGCCACTTTTCCCTATCGTTCATCGCCCGAGGCAGGTCTTCAGGACAACATCCCGTATATATATATATTGGGAGAGTGTTTAGTCGCTTCATATCTATCTATCAATCTATCTAAAGATACACGGATAGATCGATCGATAGATAGATAGATAGATAGATAGATAGATAGATAGATAGATATCCCAGTTGTCTCGTATCTATATATCTATCTCAGTTCATCTATCTATCTATCTATCTATCTATCTATCTATCTATGTAAGTATATATATATATATATATATATATATATATATATATATATATACATATATATGTATGTATATATATATATATATATATATATATATATATATATATATATATATAAGACGCTTTATATCTATCTATCAATCTGTCTATCTACCTATCTATCTATCTGTCTCGGTCTGTTCTATCTGTCTCAGTCTGTTCATATCTATCTATATATCTATCCATATATCTATCTATCAATCAATTTGATAGATAGATAGATAGATAGATAGATAGATAGGAAAAGAAAAACTGACAACACATCTACTTTCAAACTTCTCTACCCAATACCCCACTCTCCGTAAACCTTTACTCTTCTTCATTTACAGGAAATTTTTGGACAGTTTGAATAGGGACAAAAATGATAATGATTAAAAATCTGTTTCTTACTGGACAGCTTCACCCAAATTATATAGGCTACTTTTAGTGAATAACAAAAGGTTTAAAGTTCAATTAAAAATAAACAAAAATGATAAAGTTACCAACAAAATATTCGCTCACAAATCACATGTAAAACTGGATTTGCAGTTAATAACCCACAAGGGTTGCTATGTCATAAAACACCAACCAAACAACCCAAATTTTTCATGCCTTGACTGAACTGAACCACTTTCGCTTTAAAATTATTTCCCTGCTCGAATTTTTTACAAATATCTTTGATTTCAAATGAGTTAGATGTTTTAACATGTCGTTAGAGCTCCTTTGTTTGCACACAGTTAAATGGTTTCAGGTATTCCTATCTAACACTAATAATTCTGTTTAATATTAATAATTTGTTTGCTCACAGTGAATTGGTTTCCGGTATTTCTATCAAACACAAATAATTCTGCTTAATATTGAAAATTTGTTTCGACACAAATTAATGGTTTCTGGTATTCCTATCTTACACTAATAATTTTATTCAGAGAAATATGAACAAGGAAGGAAGAAAAAAAACGAAAATTTCCGAAAGGAGAAGTAAAAAAGAAAATACGGGAAAAAAAGAAAAATAGAAAGAGCAAGAGACTGGTTGTTGTTTTATGGCATATCAATCCTTATGGGTTATTCAATGACAAATCTGGTTTATATATATATATATATATATATATATGTGTGTGTGTGTGTGTGTGTGTGTGTGTGTGTGTGTGTGTGTGTGTGTGTGTGTGTGATTTGTAAGCAAATAGTTTGCAGGTATCTTTATTTTTAAATGACCTGTTAGAGCTCTGACTGTATCCCTCTGCAGAGGGGTAAGACACTAAAAAAATATAAGGTATAACACTAAATTGCATGAATGGTGTGGCTCCAGTTCCGGAGATCTGTGAAGTCTGAAATACCCTTTCATCGCCATTACTCCCTGGTCCACTCTGGCATAGAGTTATAGTACCTGTTAGGGTCCAATCTAATGCATCAAATAATTGTTTAAAAATCATTCGCATTTATAAAACCGTGTGCAAAAAAAAAATCTCTATAATATACGTGATTCCCAAACCTTTTGGCATAAAATAGCCCTGGATAAACTGACATGCCATTGTGTTCGCTAATTGTCCAGGAGACCGAGGTTTAGTCTCAGATCGAGTCATACCAAAGTATCAAAAAATGATACCTGATGCCTCCTTGCTTAACGCTCAGCATTACAAGGTGTGGATCAAGGTTAAGTGGAACAATCCAGGGAAAGGAGTAACCATATTTACCAACCCCTCCGCTTGGGCAGGATATGACACAAGGTCAATTTTTTAAGCGGAGTTTAACAGGTTTGAATTCAGAGTTTTCCTTCTCCTAGACTAGTTGCCTCGCCAAGGCTGAAGAACCCAGTTTGCCCTACTATTTACGCATAGCTGGAGGAAGAATAATTGGATTCATACCTTTCCCAAGGGTATTAGCACTATGTGAAATGCAATCAGTCTCGTCCAGGAATTGAACTCGTGTCGCCGTGTTCATTTCCTACGACGATAACCATTACACCATGGGCACCTGGTAACGCCCTTTCCTACATCTTGATGTCATTGCTATTGAAAAGGGAGCTTTCAGGTCGCTCTCGACGTATGTCGACCAACTTATATATACATAAATATATATACATATTCTGCTTTCTTTGTATATCTCCTCGGTTGCCTCGTATTTATTTGCGAGTTAGTAAAGCAGATTATTGCTATAAACTTACTCACACGCGGTGCTCCATACTTTTGGCCTTCGGCCAAACTAAGCCAAGCTCAGTCAATCTTGCCAATCTCCTCAGGCTACACTTTCTCGGAATTTATTTTTCTCATACTCTTTTTTTTCATTTCCTCCCATGTCTTTCTCCTTGTCCCTCTCACTTTCTTTCTCTCTCTCTCTTACTGTTACTCCCCCCTCTCTCTCTCTCTCTCTCTCTCTCTCTCTCTCTCTCTCTCTCTCTGGATCTTTCCTCCCTCTTTTGAAAGTATATTTCTTTTGCAGTACGCAATATAAAACGTCCGGGTTTTCTTTCTTTCTTTTTTTTTCTTTTTTTTCTTTTCCTTTCATGTGCTTTCATTTTTGTTTGTTTGTTTGGTTTATTTATTCATTTATTTGCATTGTTGCTATCATTGACCCTGACGCTTTGTACTGCTTCGATCTAAACTAATATTTCTAGTACGACTACTATGACTGATTCAGTAACTTGGGATACGTCAACGATTGGAACTACTACAGCTACTAATGATAATGAAAAGATTACTAATATCTGATCAATAATGACCAAGGTTTCGTAGTTATGGTACCGTAGCAAAACAAAATGATTATTTGTTACCATTATTTTTAGCGTAATACCATGAAAATTATTTTAGAAAATAAAAGAAAATTCCCGTTCAATTTGCAATAATAATAATAATAATAATTATAACTAATCACCTTATTCGGGCTAGAAGACCAGACCAAGTGTTGATTAACAAGAAAAAAGAACTTGTAGATTTTGCCGTTCCGGCGGGTCACGAAAGGAAAATAAAAGAACAGGAAAAGATAGAAAAATGCTTAGACTTTGCCAGAAGATGTAAAAAAAAACTGCTCTTGGGACGGTCTTTGGAAGGAGACAGGAGCAATTGGAAATAAAAGGAAGAATCGAAACTCTCCAGACCTTGGCACAGTTAACATCAGCTGGAATACTTAGAAGAGTTCTGAAGACCTGAGGAGATTTGCTGTCACTAAGACTCCAGTGAAAGACTACCGGCTATCGCTGGCATGAAAAACTCGCGAGAAATAGAATGATATTAATAATTATTATTATTATTTACTCTTTGAGACTTTTTCACATAAGTGTTAGCTGATGGTCTTTCTCTGAAGTTTGAGTGACTTCTCAGTATTCTGGCCGTTCTCAATAATGTAGTGGTTTGGATGGTCTCCACTCGTCCTCTCTTTCCCAAGTCCTCCAGTCCCTTTAATAATCCTTTGGTGACTGTACCAAGAGTACCAATCACAATTTGTATAAATGTCCCTTTCATGTTCCATTTTTTTTTTCAATTCACTAGCAAAGTCGAGGTACTTATCCTTTTTATTTTCCTTCAATTCTACTTTATGGTCAACCGGGACAGCAAAGTCCACAATTTTGCAAGTTCTCTTTTGTTTTTGTTTTTTTGTTTGTTTGTTTGTTTTTTGTTGTTTTATTATTATTATTATTATTATTATTATAAGGTCAGGTCTTCTGGCTGAGATTAAGTAACCCGTTTGTATGTTAAAATCCCATAGGAGTTTGTGTGTCTCATTTTCCAGGACAGATGTTAGGTTGTGCATATACCATTTGTTCGTATAGTCAAATTTAAATTTCTTGTACAACTCCCAGTGGATCACCTTGCCCACCCAGGCATGTCTAGTATTATACTCCTTCTGAGCCAATTTTCTGCACTCGCTTATTGTATGATTGATGGTTTCGTCTCTACCCCAACATCACCTACATTTGATATTTTGTTGCGTCTTATCTATTCTTGCTTTGATACGATTAGTTCTTATGCCGTTGTTTTGTGCTGCTATTAGGAGAGGTTCAGTTTCTCTATTAAGGTTTCCCTTTCTTAGCCACCTCCATGTTTTTTCGTGTGAGATGTTGCTTATTAGCCGTTTAAAACTCCCATAGAGTTGTTTACTTCCCATTTTTGTTTTCTAGTTATTGTGGTTCTGTTGGTCTTTGTGTTGTCAGTATTGATTCTGGTGGCTGTAATCAGTCCTTCTCTGCGCTTTTCTATGTAGTCTTTGAGTCGTTGTATCGAAAGGGTCACCTTGCGCACCCAGCCGTGTCTAGTCTTATACTCTGTCTGTTCTAATTTGCTTCATTCGCTTATTATGTGATTGATTCTTTCGTCTCTATCACCACATAACCTACATTTGCTATTTTGTTACGTCTTATCTATTCTCGCTTTGATATGATTGGTTCTTATGGTGTTCTTTTGTGCTGCTATTAGGAGAGATTCAGTTTCTCTCTTAAGGTTTCCCTTTCTTAGCCACGTCCATATTTTTCGTGTGAGATGTTGCTTATTAGCCGTTTAAAACTCCCATAGAGTTGTTTTACTTCCCATTTTATTTTCTAGTTATTGTCATTCTGATGGTCCTCATATTGTCAGTATTGTTTCTGGTGGCTTTAATCAGTCTTTCTCGGCACTTTTCTATGTAGTCTTCGAGTTGTATCGCTGTGTCAACGCTGTCTTCAATGCTGGCAAGTCCTCTTCCGCCTTCTTTTCTTGTTACATATAGTCTGTCAACATTATCTCTTGGATGTAATGCCTTATGCATGGTCATTAGTTTTCTTGTTCTTTGGTCCATTTGCTTAAATTCTTCACTGGTCCACTTCAAGAATAGTCCAGAATATCTTACGAAGAGAACAGCCCAGGCATTTTTTCCTTTGATAAGACTTCTGCAATATAGTTTTATCTCGAGTAGCTTTCTGGTTCTCCTGAGATGCAGTTTCTTATTTTTTCTTTCCTTTCCACTTGTTTGATGGTACCAGCTTCCAAGATGACCAAGTATTTGTAGGTTTCCTTTTCTCCGAGCGTTCTAATTTTTTTTCTTGATTTGATAATTCCATTCCTTCGTTCAGGTGTCGTTCGCCGCTTTTCATTACTAGCATGGCACATTTCTCTATGCCCTATTCCATCCCTATGTCATGACTGTATATTCTCACTGTGTGTATTAGAGTTTCTAATCCTTTTTTATTTTATGGAAACAGTTTGATATCGTCCATTAGGTGATTTATCTTTTCCTGCGATTTATTAAGTTGTATCCGGCTGTGCATTTTTTGATTATGTGGTTGGGTGGTATTATCGCTATTATAATAGTAATGGTGATAGGGCATCTCCTTGAAATATACCTCTTCGGACCTTTGTTTCAGCTAAACTTCTCCCTCCTCCTGTCAATTCCACATTCCAGGTTTTCATGGTTTTCTCGATAAAGTTTATGATTTCATCTGATATTTTGTACATTCTAAGACAGTTTGCTATCCAGCCTTACGGAACTATATCATATGCTTTTTTTGTAGTCAATCCAGGCCATAGCTAGATTTTTACGTCTGGTCTTGCTCTCGTTTAGGATGTGCTGATCTATGTAGAGTGGCTCTCCTGTGCCTCTGGATCGTTTTTAGCATTCTTTCTGTTCCTCAGGGAACAATCCACGGCTTGTTAGTGAGTAATAAATCTCTTCACTTATTTGTGGTTAATATTTCCACATCATGATAGGCACGTTATGGGTCTGTAGTTGTTTGGGGGTGCTTCCTTTGAGGGGGCCTTTCTGGATCAATGTGGTCTTTCCTTTGGTCATCCCTTCGGGTACGCGTGCTTCTTGTAGGCATCTGTTCATTTCGAGTGCTAATCTGTCATGAATGAAGGTAAATTTCTTGAACCAGAATTCATGTATTCCATCATGGCCTGGCGTTTTACAATTTTTTTTTAGTGTTGTTACGAGTAAATCGATGTATATTTCCGCTTTCTTACCTTCTTCGAGTCCTTTTAATTTTTTTGCCATGTTGCTTATCCATATGGATTATTATCATTATTATTATTATTATTGAATTTAGTTGGATGCGAAAAATAAAGTTATAGTAAATAACAACCGATCAATATCAGAAGTGAGATACAGTTTTAATGTAATAAACCGGACTTTAGCTGAATTTTAACAAACATTGATCTTAAAATTAGGAAACTATTAATGTGCCACAGAATACATCACCCAAGAGCAGATATAGAACGTTTGTAGCTTAATCCAACTAGAATTGACCTACAAAACAACCACTATATGATTAAAGAAATACTTAGACGCTTCAACAGATTGGATGCTTCAATTAGTAAATGCATACGAGAAGCAAAAGAAAAAAAATCAATTAGTTAAGAAAGTAATCAATTTGCTAACCAACTGAACTTTACGATTAAAGAAAGACGCATAAAAGATAAAGCAATAGAGACAACCAAAAATGTACCAGAACTGAATCAATTAAAAAACGCTTGGAAAAAAAAACCTTCATGAAAGATACCCACAAAAATTAGAAATGTTCATATAGATAAAGTAAAAACTAACCCATGACTGAAAAGTGCTGAACTGAAAGCAGAGACAGGAGGGTTAATTTTAGCGGCACTCGACTAGCGATAACCAATTTGATATTATCAGGCAAACATTATAAAAAACAGATCAAACCCAATACGTAGACTGTGCGAAGAAAAAAATAAATCAATTGACCACTTAATGTTCAGTTGCCCAATCCTCATACCGATAAAGTATAAAGAAGGATATGATAAAATAGGACATTATATTCATTTGACAACATGTTAATACAATGGAGTACTGAAATCTGAAAAATTGCATGGACACCAACTGGAACTCATTAAAAAAGCAACTATTCCCCGGGACTTTGGCATCAAAACTGGTAGAAAAATATAGAACAACAGACCAGATAGAGTTGCTAAGGAATATCAAAGAAACCTTGCCTCCTAATTTAATTTTCAGTGCTAACGGATAATAATATATCAGTTAAAGAATACCACAAAATAAGAAGATGCAAAAATCTGGAAATAGAAGTTATGAAAATGTGGCACCTTGAAACTACCAACACATTAGTAATAGTAGTTTGGTTTGGTTTGGTTTGGTTTTATGGCATATCAACCCTCGTTGGTTATTTAATGACTTAGCATAAGTCATTTGTTTGCACATAATTTAAATATCAAACAGTTGTATTTAACCCATAGATAGGATCCTACCAGTTGCTACCACTCCTGGTCAGAGTAGATTTGAAAGCAATGGCAATAAAGGGGTACCCCGCATTCCCCCCAACTCTAGCATTACTGGAGAGTCACCATCAAATTGTTTAGCGTCATATCCAGGACACTCGATGGGGAGGGGTCTTACCCCTCTGCAAAGATGCAGTCAGTGTATTCTACTGATCCAGTTGACTGGGCTAAGTTATAGTGGGAGCCCTCGGTTTGAACAAGATAGTGATAGATAAATATATTAACAAGATACCTGGCCGTCCCAAGCTATATGAAATACGAAAAATTGCATTTTGAAGAAACTGCTCATCCCCTTTAGAAGAGTACTATCCATGAGACTGAAAAATATCACCCAAAAGAGACTGCAAGAACATAGAATGCATAGAATCACCAGTTCCCCTTTCCCTAAGTGTTAACTAAAGACCTGGTGAAAAATTGCTGGTTGATTGGTTGTGTTTTATGATATATCAATCCATGTAGATTATTTCATGCCAAATCCTGTTCATATGTATGGATGTATATATCAGGGGAAAAATGTGGAAATAAATCCGACTGTATGAAAATGCGCAGAGAGGAAAAAACACAAGGTTTTCCGAGGATGATTTGATTTATAAAATTATATAATTCTAAGATAAACTAGGCCATTGGCCTAATGAGTAGAGTGTTCGCCAATGCTCCAAGAGACAGGGGTTCAATCCCAGATCGAGTCATACCAAAGTCTCAAAAAATGGTACTTGATGCCGCCCTGCTTAACACTCAGCATTATAAGGTAAGGATCAAGAGTAAAGTGCAGCAATCTAGGGAATCGAGTAGTTCCCTCCCCTACACATCGGTGTTGTAGCTATTGAAAAGGGAGCCTCCGGATCACCCTCGACTAAGGTCGCCAACTTTATAGACAAAATTATCCTCTGAACACACACACTCACTCACTCTCTCTCTCTCTCTCTCTCTCTCTCTCTCTCTCTCTCTCTCTCTCTCCCCACACACACACAGAGACACACACACAAACACAAACACACACACATACACATATATATGAATTGGAAGTGAATGATTTGTTAGTAACATGTTTGAATGAACCAAAGCTCATATGTGTGCACACATTTAAATGCTTTCAAGCATTGCTATCTAATCCCAATAATTCAATTTAATATTAATCATCTGGTTGCAATCTGTTAAATAGTTTCCTGTATAGTAAATGATTTATCAATTCTGTTTGACCCACAGATGGAACCGAAACAGGTTCAGAGTGGATCTGGGAGTAATGGCAATGAAAGGGATACTCTACATTCTCCAGATATCCAGAACTGAAGCCTCACTAACAGGCAGTTCCGAGTCATATCCAGGATATTAGTTTGAGGGTGGGGGTCTTACCTTTCTGCATAGACGCAGTCAGCGTATTCTAAAGTCCAAACCAACTGGACTCATGAAGGATTGTAAGAAGCTAAAAGTAAAGCGGAAAATTTAATTAAATATTATAGAATAACAGGACAAATCCGAGCAGAGGTTAAAATCGAAAGGAAGAAAAGGACTCGCCACTGCTGGGCTCCGCGCAGATGCAACAATTTAAAGGCTCGAAGGATATGCAAAAAAGGGTAAAGAAAGTGTAATTACAGCTGCCAATCAACATAAGGACAAACACTAAAACAACAAAATCTAGATAACAACAAAATCTAGAAAACCAAAATCAGAAGAAAAGCAACTGAGTGGATATTTCAAATTAAAAACTGAAGAGATTGCACACGTAATGACTAAGAAAAGAAAACTTTAAGAGAGAAAGTGAATATTTTTATAGCAATATAAAATGATGCCTTAAGGACCAATTATATCAAATCGATCATTGATATTACGCAAGAGAATAACAAATGTAGGTTATGTGGGGACAGAAATTAAATGTTTAACCAAGGGTTAAAGAGAAACCAGCAAACTGGTTCAAGAGAAATACAAAAGTAGGTAAGACAGGGTTGGAAAGAAAACTTATTGGAAATTATGTAAGAGGTAAAATTTAGCCATGCTGCCAAATAGCATATGCACAAACTCGAATCAGTCCTAGAAAATAGATTCATAAGATTCTCTGGGATTTTTAGATATAAATTAATCACCCAGTTACGACCAGAAGGCCAAAACTTGTGTTGATTAACAAAAAAAAAAAATTCTCTATTTGGTTTTGCTGTTCCAGCGGACGACCAAGTGAAAATGAAAGAAAGGGAAAAGATAAATAAATACCTGGATCTTGCTTAAGAAAAGGTGGAACTCAAAGGTGACACACGCCCAACAAATAAATTCGGCCCCGCATGTTACATTGATAGGCTGATTTCTAACAGGCCAATGTAATGTAAATAAAAAGATAACCCATTCATGGCTGCATATGAAATTAACATAAAAAGAGAATTAACTTTAAAAATTGAACAGATAAAATAATGTAATTACGTTGGTAGAATTTACCTGTCGTTGTTTTAATTCCTTTTAACATTAAAATGCATATTTACACTTTGTCTTTTATTAATGCACGAATTATGAACGGCTGAGGGTTAACTTGCTTTTATGATTTTCAATCGCCTATACGGCCTCTTTTGTTTATAGAAACAAACTGGTATTTTTTTTCTTTTTCTTCTGAAATGTTATAATAAAAGATTGTAAACAAACAAAAATATTTTGTTTTGTTTTGATTACATTACATCGGCCTGTTAGAAATCAACCTATTAATATAATATACAGGGCTGTATTTACTAGTTGGCCGTGAGTGACAATAATTTTTAGTTGATGCGCTTGTGACAGCCCTCAAAGGCTTGGAAAAGGAGACAGCAAGAATTCGAAAGTCAGACCGCACAGACAATAGACATTGTTAAGATTAGCAAGAGTTCTTATTGAAAACTGTGGACATTTACTATTCAGAGAAGCAGTCGGTGTATTCCACAGCCCCAGCTGATTGGGCAAACTGGAGATGGCTACGAAAGGGAAATCTCAAGACAGAAACTGAATCTCTTTTAAGAGTAGTACAAAAACGCCATAAGGACTTATTATATTAAAGTGAAAATTGATAAAACGCCACAGAATTGCTAGTGTAGATTATGTGGAGAAAAAGATGAAACGGTTATTCAAATAATAAATGAATGCAGCAAACTATCATAAAAAAGGACAAGACTAGATATGACTGGTTAGGAAAAGCAATCCACTTGGAATTGTACAAGAGATTGAAACTTAACCATACAACCAAATGGTATAATCAATTACAAAAATTCATCTTAGAGAATAAGACACAAAGTTCTCTGAGATTTCAAGATACAAACGGAAGACCAAATCCAGACAAGAAGACCAGACTTGGAGAGTTGATTACCAAACAAACAAAGGGAGAGAGAATTTGCCGTACTGTGAATTTTGCCGTTCCAGCTGACTACAAAATTAAAAGAAAGCCAAAAGATAGAAAAATACTTGCCTAAGAAGTGAAAAAGCTATAGTACTTGTAGGTCAAAATAATACCAATTCAAGTTGGTGTATTCGGAACGGTCTCAGAAATCTTGGAGGAATTGAAAATTTAAGGGTGAATCGAAATCATCCATTGCTAAGATCGGCTAGAATACCCAGAAAAGTCATGGAGACCTGAGGAGACTTGCTGTCTCTCAGACTCCAGTGAAAGACCACCAGCTAAGGCGAGACACGACTGGGTGGGCAAGGTAATCCACTGGGAAATGTGCAAGAAATTTAAATTTGACCACACTAACAAATGATATATGCACAACCCAGCACCTGTCCTAGAAAATGATACACATAAACTCCTATGGGACTTTGACATACACACGGATCACCTAATCTCGGCCAGAAGACCAGACCTTATAATAATTAACAAAAAAAGAGGATTTGCAAAATTGTCGACTTTGCTCTCCCAGCTGACTACAGAATAAAACTGAAAGAATGTGAAAAGAAGGATAAGTACCTCGACCTTTCTAGAGAATTGAAAAAGCTGTGGAACATGAAAGTGACGATTGTACCAATTGTGATTGGTGCTTTTGGCATTATAACTAAACGATTATTAAAAGGCCTGGAGGACTTGGAAGCAGGAGGACGGGTAGAGACTATCCAGATGACAACATTACTGAGAACGGCCAGAATACTGAGAAGAGTCCTGGACACTAGAGGAGACTTGCCGTCACTCAAATTCCAGTGAAAAACTATTAGCTAATACTGATGTGAAAAACTAAAAGTAAAAAATAATTATGGTATTAATTAACATCATCTTGAGGATTTTGCCGTTCAAGCAGTCCATTGAATGAAAATAGAAGAAAACTAAAGTATTGACAAATACTGGGATCTTGCCTGAGAACTGAAGAAGCTGTGGTATATGAATGTGACGTCGATACTAATTAGTTGTTGTTCTTGGAACAGACTCTAAAGGCCTGGAAAAAAGTCTGGACAAATTGGAGATGAGAAAAAGAGTCGAGACAAACCAAACTAATGAACTGTTAAAACTGCAACAATTTTAAATTTAACAAGAACGTTTAGAAATGTTCTGGAGACTTGAGGAAACTTGCTGTCATCCAGTCAAATAATATTAGCTACATCGTTACTTGAAGTGACAAACTAAGGAAATTATACATGAGATGACCTGAAAAAGACAATTCGGTGAAGTCACTGATATTAACTGCAGGGAATAAAACCCCGAGAACAATTTATGCAAAAACCTTGAATAGAAAGGTGTCAGGAGCCGAGCAAGAGTAATCAATGGGAAGATGAAGAAGAAAGAGTAAACCCCATAAAAAAAGCGAATGCAGAAAATAAAAAAGGCAGCAGGTATGACTGAGCGGGATGGGTTATCCACAGAGAATTTTGCAAAGGATTAAGATGGTCCATTGGTTTGGTTTGGCTTTATGGTATATCAACCATTGTTGGTTATTTAATGACAAATCCTGTTTTTTATACATATATTAAATATATGATTTGTAAACACATTTTGTTTATGTACACAGTTAAATGATCAAACAGTTCTATTTCTAACAATTTAGTTTAGCATAAGTAAAAGTTAAATGATTCCAAGTATTGCTATGTATCGCTAACAATTCAATTAAACGTCAGTTATTTATTCACATACAGTTTAATTTAATGTTTAATGTCATATCCTGGACACAGTTCTATTTCAAACAATTCAATTTATCATAAGTCATTTGTTTGTACAGAGTTTAAATCTCAAACCGTTGTATTTGATCCATAGATAGGACTTGATCAGGTACTACCACTCCATGCCAGAGTGGAAATGGGAGCGATGGCAATGAAGGGGTACTCCGCATTCCCCAAACCTCCAGCATTACTGGAGCCTCGCTATCATATTGTTTAATGTCATTTCCTGGATACTCGTTGGGGTTCACCTTACCCATCTACAGAAATGCAGTCGGTATTTTCTACAGCTCTCAGCCGACTGGGCTAATTGTCCTTTGAGACGAATGGTATCTGTCTTGGAGAAAGATATACATAAAATCCTCTGAGATTTTGAGATAAAAATGGATCACCAATCTAAGACAGAAGACCAAATCTATAAAAACAAAAGAATTTGCTGACTAACAGGCTTTTTGCCGTTCCAATTGATCAGAGAGTGAAATTAAACGAAAGCGAAAAACTGGATCAGTACCTGGACCTTGCCTGAGAGCTGAAAATTTTTTTGCGATATTTTAGTCGTATACAGCAATGACAGTCTTAACAACTAAGAAAGTAGATGCTTTCATCGAAGAAGAAATTGTCAATTTATGATCAGAAGATACATTGTCATAATCGTCATTAAAAAAGATATAAACAGAGATTTTTTTAATGAAAATCTTATTTATTTCTTTGCCCAGTCGTCTAGGGCTGTAGAATATACTGACTGCTTCTCTGCAGAGATGTAAGACTCCCACCCACAACGAGCGTCCGAGATATGACATTAAACAGTCTGATGGTGAGGTTCCTGTAAAGCTGGAGCTTTGGGTAATGCGGAGTAAACCTTCATTGCCATCGTTCCCAGGTACACATTGACCCGGAGTGGTAGCACCTGATAGGGTCCTATGGGTTAAATAGAACTAAACCGTGGTTTTGAGAGTTTACTGTTTTTGACATTTAAACTGCGTATTTATGCAAAACTAAATTGTTTAAAATAGAGCTGTTTTGACATTTAAATTGCGGGCTTATGCTAAACTGAATTGCTCGAAATAAAATTCTTTTGGCATCTAAATAGCATATTTATGCTAAACTAAATTGTTTGAAATGATACTGTTTTTGTATGCTAAACTGAAGAGTTTGAAATAGAACTGATTATTTATATAAAAATGGATATGGCATTAAATAACCTACAAAGGTTGATATGCCATAAACCCAACCAACCAACCAACCAACCTTATTTATTTCTACTTAAAACACTTAATATTAATTTGATAAAATTTTATGTAAAACGTCAGAGAGTAGAATTGTTTGGTTTGCTTTGCTTTCACTTTTTAATGACATGTCAACCGTCGGGGGTCATTTAATGCTAAAGTCATCCATGTAGAAAAAATTGTAGTGTTACTATCAAACCCCTAGCAAGGGAATAAAGGAGTTTATGCTTTTTTCAAGGATTTTTGGCCGAAAGTGAACATAATAACGTGATTGGAGATCGAACTCGCTTACTACAATATTGTAGTTCAGTAGAATTGTACTGATTTCAATTTAGTGTAACTGACATAAAAATATATCTGAGCCTTGAAGTAATTCCTTCTGTTGATTGAATGGATTGATTTTAACGGTATATCAACCTGTGTAGAATTATGTTATGCCAAGAGGTTATGGAATCGCGTACATAGTACGTTTATTTTTATATTTGTTGTGTTGTTTCCAAAGAGTTTTGGCATACAGTTATATGACATCAAAAATTCTTACCGAATAAATTGTACATAATTGTTCGCTTTTAAGACTCCTTATCAAACACTAACGGTTTATATATAAGTAAATATTCCTATTGGGGTGTCCTCGTGGGGTAATAGTTAAAGTGCTGAACCGCAGAATCGTAGTAAGCGAGTTCGAACGCCTATCGCTTAAATACGTTCACTTTAAACAAATACCCTTGGGAAAGGTATGAACCCACAGATATGGGTTAAGCAGTACCAGTACCACCTTTCTAGAAGAATAGATTTGGCATTAAATAAACCAAACAAGGATGGTATGCCATTAAATAACAAAACAAACTATTCCTATTTGATAATAATCATCTGTTTGCAAACAGTTACATGGTTTCAAATTGCAAATAATCCTTAGTAAACAATTATAGATTCAAGTAACTATTCTTAATCCAAATAATTTACACGCATTTATTTGGTATTTAGTATTCCTATCTATTACATATAATTTCTGAACAGTTCTATTTGACCCATAGATGAAACCCTAACAGCTACCAACTTTTCGGTCTGGAATGGACCTTGGAGTAATTGCAAGGTATTTAATGTGCAAGAAATTTTATTCAATTTTGATTGGATAACTTTTGGCTTTCTTATGTATTTACAATGGAACCCGTGATTCTACAGAAAATATATTTGAAGAATGCTGGAAGCCACACAACCGAAACTTTGTAAAAAAAAAACATTGAAGATTAATATAAGAACCTTAAACGAGGTTCAACTCCATTCTTACATATGTACGAGGGTCATTCAAAATGTTCTGAGCCTCATCCAGAAAGAGCAGCCATGGGTGAACTTTTTATTGTGACAACACACTACCACTTTTTCTAAAACCAGAAAAACTAATTCAAATCTTTAAATTTCTCTGCAGGCGTGACTTATACAAATGTGAGATGTGTGTGACTAATGTAAAACCTGGGCGAGGCTTAGAACTTTTTGAACGATCCTCATATTTATGAAGACTTTTCTGTAAAGAAGTAAAGTTGGTGACCTTAATCGAGGGTGACCCGATGAGTCCTTTTTCAATGGCTACTACATCGAGGTGTTGGAGAAGGCGCTACTCCATTCCCTGGTTGGCTCCACTTTACCCTTGATCCTTACTTTATAATGCTGAGTGTTAAGCAAGTCAGCATTAAGTACCATTTTTTAGTCTTTGGTATTATTTGACCTGGGATTGAACCCCGGTCTCCGGGGCAATTGGCGAACACTCTACTGATTGGGCCAATGGCCCTGTCTAAGACTCTTCTGAAGCGCACAGCAATTGATTTGGTTTTGTTTATTTGTTTACTGGCATCTTTGTTGGTAAACATAATAGCGTTACTAAGATAGGGTCCTATGTATGTGTTAAATAGAACTAAACTTATACTAAACTGAATTGTTTGAAATGGAACTGTTTATATGTATAAAATGATTTGGCAATATATAACGTACAATGATTGATATACCATAAAACCAAACCAAACCAAATCAAATCATACAGATGTACTAACATCTACATGCACCTACATGCATAAACAATACACATATAGCACTTGGTGTAATGGTTATCGTCGTAGGAAAAGGAAACGGCGACACGAGTTCAAATCCTAGACGTGACTGATTGCATTTCACATAGCACTAATACCCTTGGGAAAGGTATGAATCCAATTATTCTCCCTCCAGCTATGGGTAAATAGTAGGACAGAATGGGTTCTTCAGCCTTAGTGAGGCAACTAGTTTAGGAGAAGGAAAACTCTGAATTCAAACCTGTTAAACTCCGCTTAAAAATTGACCTTGTGTCATATCCTGGCCCAGCGGAGGGGTTGGTAAATATGATTTCGGTGGGTTTTCTAGTAGATTTTCGAAATGCTGTTTCCACAGTTTTATTTTCTTTTTTCCATTTTTCCCGATTTGGGCGTTCATGTCTCCGCCAATGACTAGCACGCTGTGTTTCGGAATGCTACGAACTAGAGAGGATAGCTAATCGTAGAAGGCGACTAGTTCAGTTTCTTCCCTAACATTGGTAGGGCTGTAGCAGGAAATGATTGTTGCTCTGTGATTGTCATTAAAAGTAGCTACCATCATCCTTGGTTGTATTCTCTCAATGCTATTAAGTGATTTTAACGCTCTTGGTCCTATAAGTATGCCTACACCTCCTACCGTGGCATTGACAGAGTTTTTCCATGCTGATACAGTGGCTAGCGTCCATCCATTGCCAGTATCGTGATATTTGATATCCTCCTTATACGTGTATCTGTATTCTTGTATGCATATTATGTCTATCTTATGTTCTACGGCCAATGCAGTCAGCTCCAGTAGTTGACCTATTCTATTTAAGATTCTAACGTTAAATGTCGCTATTTGTCTTGTTTGTTTGCATTTTAGTAGTTTTTGTTGTTTGAGCTCTGTAGCTGATTTTTCGAACACTGAGGCCAGGGCTCCAACCTCAGCAGGACGCGCCCCTTTTGTACCCACGCGAAGAGCGATGCAGTTTATGTATGTGGTTTGAGTGTGGGTCATGGTTATCTTTCGATGGCTGTTTTTATTCTCATCTATAGAAGCCTGCAACGCAGTCAATAATCAAAATCCGATATACAGATGGATGAAGGGATGCATCCTCCCCTTCCCTAAAAAGGGTGACCTCGGATTAGCCAAGAAATTCCGAGGTATAACACTTACATCCATAGCAGCCAAAATTTACAATGCCCTACTACGAAACCGCATAGAACCCAAAATTGACAACATTCTTAGGAAAAAACCAAAATGGCTTCCGAAGAAATAGATCCACGACCTCACAAATATTGACCATCCGTAGAATCCTTGAAGGCGTATGGGCAAAAAACCTATCGGCGACATTATTATTTGTCGACTTTACCAAGGCCTTTGATTCCATTCACAGTGGGAATATGGAACAAATCCTACTAGCATACGGCCTACCAAAACAAACTGTCGCAGCAATAACGATTCTCAATTGAAACACCAAAGTGAAAGTACGTTCACCGGATGGAGACACAGAATACTTCGACATTGTAGCAGGAGTACTACAATGGGACACGCTAGCCCCATACCTCTTTATCATCTGCCTAGACTACGTGCTTAGAACATCGATTGATAAAATCAAAGAAAACGGCATCGATCTGACAAACAAAAGAAGCAGAAGGTACTCCGCAAAAACAATTACCGACGCCGACCACGCCGATGACATAGCGATTCTGGCAAATACACCCAACCAAGCCGAAACACTACTGCATAGTTTGGAACAAGCCGCCGCAGGCATTGGCCACCATGTCAATGCACACAAAACTGAATACATGTGCTTTAATCAAACAGGCGACATTTCCACACTAGACGGAACCTCTCTGAAACTGGTAGACAAGTTCACCTACCAAGGAAGCAGTGTCTCATCAACCGAAAAAGAAATCGACATGCGGCTAACGAAGGCATGGACAGCAATCGATAAGCTATCGATCATATGGAAATCAGACCTGACCGATAAAATGAAACGCAGTTTCTTCTAAGCAGCGGTCGTGTCGATACTGCTGTATGGATGCACTACTTGGACGCTAACTAAAAGGCTAGAAAAAAAGGCTAGACGGCAATTACACTAGAATGCAGCGAATAATACTAAGCAGGCCCTGGAGGCAACACCCCACAAAGCACCAACTATACGGCCACCTACCTCCCATCACGAAAACTATCAAAGTTAGACGAACCAGACATGCAAGACACTGCTGGAGAAGCAGGGACGAGCTCAAAAGTGATGTACTCCAATGGACCCCCACATATGGCCGAGCAGCTCGAACATACATACAACAGCTCTGTGGGGATACGGGATGTAGCCCTGAAGACCTACCAAAGGCGATGAACGATAAGGAGAAGTGGCGAGAGAGGGTCAGGAATATCCATGCTAGCAGTACGACATGATGATGATGATGATGATGATGATGATTTGACATTTAACTGTGTGTTAACAAAATTTGTACTAATACGAAACTGAATTAGCTGAATTAGAACTGCTTGACTAAACTGAATAGCTTAAAATAGAAATGTTTTTCAGAATTAAACTGTATTTACATTTAAAGGGCGTACTTATCCTAAACTGAATTGTTTGAAATAGAACTATTTTCATAAACTGTACTTACATTTAAACTGCGTGTTTATACTAAACTGAATTGTTTGAAATCAAACAGTTTTTAACATAGAAACTGTACTTACACTAAACTGAATTGTTTAATAAAGAACTGTTTTGACATTTAACTGTGTGTAAACAAAATCTGTACTTATACTAAATTAATTAGCTGAATTAGAACTGTTTGACGAAGCTGAATAGCTCGAAATAGAAATGTTTTTCACAATTAAACTGTGTACTAACGCTAAACTGAATTGTTTGAAATAGAACTGACTATTTGCATAAAAATGGATTTGGCATTAAATAACCGACAAAGGTTGATATGCCATAAAACCCAAACAACCAATCAACAATACACATACACACATATAAGCTATGCTTCTACGTATACGCACTCATCCAGAACTGGTCTCCCTTACATGCTTATGGGTCACTGCATCTAAATATGTTATATCACTGCATCTAAATATATGCATCTTGGGACGTAAGAGCTTATGATGTTACAAACGTTCTTTTCAACATGGCAGGGTGATTTTTTTTTTCTTTTGTTTTTGAATCGTAAAGATAATATATGTTCCTCTACCTGGTGAAAAATGTCTTCATAGCATCAATATATTTTTTCAACCAGTTTTAAAGAAGATCGATAATCCTGATGGACTGTAGCATCAACAAGATCCTGACATTTGTCTCACCGCATTAGACCAAATTTCTGGAAATTGAATAATCTCGAAGAGTGAAGGCTTTAACTGGTCATTAAGATTACCTGAATTAACTGAACCTTTGGGGATAAAGAATAGATCTACATAAATAAGCCACGGATATTTGATTCCTTGAAACAGGACACAGAAAATACCATTTGGGAAAACAGCCAAGCTGGGACATGCAGTGAACAAAGTGTATGATGTAGGTATTTACCAAACCCCTTTCCCACGGACAAGATGTGACACAAGATCAATTTTTAAACGGAATAAAGTTTTGTTTCAATTCAGAGGTTTCCTTCTCCTAGACTCGTTGCCGAACCAAGGCTAAAGAACCAAGTCTGCCCTACTATTAATCCATAGCTGAGAAGAGAATAGTTGAATTCATACTTTTCCACAGAGTATTAACGTAACGTGAAATGCAAATAGTGAATCCAGGATTTGAACTCTGGACACCTATTCCATTTCCTACAGTGACAACTGCTATGCTAAGCACACCTCTAAATCGATGTAGGTATATGTCGTGCGCCCCACAAAACTGGCAAGTGCGGCACAATGCTTTTTTTAAAGACATGCTCGGCATTTCCAAAAATATTTCGTAGGCATTTCCCTAAAAAAGGGTGCCTCGGGCCTCTCGGGTGCCTCCGGTGACATGCAATAAACCTAACCCTTCCGGGGAGGGTTAGAGACTGAGGGGACGTCCTCCTGAGGCTCAAGGAACGCCGGTCTTAGTGCGTGTGATATGAGTTCTGGTTTACCGGAATCAATGTTAGACGGCTTGAACCGACTGCCATTGGAACCAAGACAAACCGGACCTGATCTGTGTACCTGCGAACACGGCCAGCCGAAGTGTGTCCAAACCCAGCAGTCAGGAAATGCCCCAAATCTGTGTACGATTTAAGTGTAATGACGTCGGAGTACACGACTATCGGCTGGGTGTTGTTAAAACGCCAATTGGTACAGGAATACCCACTTACTTCGAGATTAAGTGGTGCTGTGGAGGCTGCCTTTGATCAGTCCTTCATTGTTCTAGTCGCTTCATAAGAGCGAGTTTTGGGGACCGGTCACCGGGACCGTTCTGGGATGCCTGTAAGGGAAAATCAATATCTGTACCGTTGGCATGGTTTAGAATACACTGACTGTATCCCTTATCGAGGAGTTCGTTCCGATAAATTCAGAAAACCACAAAAAACTTTATCCCTAACAAATGATAAATATTTGGAATAAGATTTTGCTTTTATTATTTTCTAAATTTGAAAGAATTATATTAACCTTTATTTTTTAGACTTTTTTTTTTTTAGACTTTTTTAACACCTGGTGACGATTGTGATAAAATGAATTCTCTCTCAGCGCGACATCTGGTTGCAGTAGAGCGGATCTAAATACATATAATAGAAAATCATCTGATTCTGATTACCAAAAGTGTAGGCACTCGCTGTGCGATGGACACCCTTTTTTAAACGAAGGAAACAGTAAGACAGAGTTTATAAGACAGAGAGAGAGAGAGAGAGATCCCATCTAAAAACCAATTTGAACCGTATTTCCAAGTATACTTTTTCCAGGCATAGCTCCAACAATTCCAAACACATTGTGGAGTGTTCGATGTACGGATGGACAGACGAACATTTAATGGATAATGATAAGATAATATTATCAAATCAAAATTATAACATTCAATAAATAACTTTAACAAAAGCAATAACTTAAGGAATCAAATTGCAACTAATTGCAACCTTTTAACTATTCAAATTTCATGCTTTCGTTATCTGTAAATTTTTCTTGGCCCTCCTCTGACACAATTTTCTTATTCATCATCGCTTTCTCGGGTTGCTAGAAAATCCAATCAGGCCATCAACAAGGCGATTTTCTTGTGTACTCTTTAAAACAAGCACCCACCCCCCCAATCCTTGATCCACAAGCCAGATCCAGCCGTTGAGACCCATCTGCACAGCCCAATACCCAACTTTCAAAATTTTCTCTTTGCCTTTGACTATGAAGAAGTATCCTTACAACTGAAGGGCGAATTCCTTGATCTTCTGTGTTCAGAAGATTTAAAGTCCAAGTTTCTCGCTAGCCACACCCTTCAAGTACCACGTGTTTCCATCTGGATGATTATTCAACATTATCACCTACAACCAGCAAAAAGTGAACATGTTTGACATTACGTACCTCTGTGAACAGTTCCCGAAAATTAAGAATATCAAGAGTACTCTGCGTTAGCAACTGATCTGCCTCTTTCTGTGAACATCTTTATCTAATGCCAATATAACATGTTGTTGTGATTACAAACAACATCAAATGCTTTCTTAATAAATTTTGATTTTTACCTTATGAATCAAGCTGATGTAAGTGTGTGTGTGTGTGTGTGTGTGTGTTTAGGCGCGTTCTTTTAAGATGGTGACCCCAGATTCTCTTAAGTTAAATTCTGTGACAATTGGACTGAAAAGTTTCGAGACTTCTGCTTTAAAAGGTTAATTAATGACAGGTTTAATAATTATGGTAACCTTTCTACTGACTCTCAACACCCATTTAACTCACGGTGTAATACGATGACAAGAAATGACCAATGCTTGTTATTTAGAAGAATAATAAAGTTGGAACAATTTATAGTAGAAGAAATAAAAAAATAAAAAATGTTTCCAAACATGAAAATAAATGAATACCAACGTTTACATCCAAGATAGGTAGATAGATAGTTAGAAAAAATACTTGAGTAAACTGGACTCTATAGCTTTGATACGACAACCGGTCTAGGGAAATGTGAATTCAGAACCTGAAGAGTGCTATCCAAGAGAATCTGTGATATTTGCACGATTCTTTGGCTATCTGCTCATCGAAAATGTGTGACTGGTTCTATAGAAACCTTCAACGCTCTAAACAAATTATCTGTGTAAGCAGTCTAGCGAGTACGCAATTCTTCTGTTATCAGCTCATCCAAAAACTGTGGCTTGTTCTACACAAGCTTCCACCACTTTAAACAAATCGTCTGGGTAAGCAGTCTAGTGAGTACGCAATTTTTCTGTTATCAGCTCATCCAAAAAGTGGGGCTTCTCCTATACAAGCCTTCACCACTATAAACAAATCACCTATGTAAGTCGTCTAGCGATAACCTGATTCTTCTGTTATCAGCTCATCCAAAAAGTGTGGCTTGTCCTGCACAAGCCTTCACCACTATAAACAAATCACCAATGTAAGCAGTCTAGCGAGTATGCTATTGTCACGTGGCCTACCACTGAGAGAAGAGAAATAAGGAATGTTCCTTACCCCTCCGTGTTTGAATTAGCAGGCCGCCAAAGAATGACCGTTAAGACAGGAATAGGAATCTAGGTCAATCCCTTTCGGCCGAAGTAATAAATCCAGGTCAGAATGAAAGCCAACAGATGTTTGCACTCTGTGACCGGGTGAAAGAGACGGTAGTCCTAAAGAATCGCCTGACAGGGGAAGGAAGAAGATAGAAGCGAAATGATTGGCCAGAACCCTAAAACGGAAGTGGCACCTTCTTTCCGTCAGCGGAAATAGGGTAAAAGAAAATCGGTTTCGAAGAGAGATGTCGTCGTGAACAGATGGGGAGAATCTCGTGCAAAACTCCGGGCAAAGCACCTGAACCGGGATTTGCGGGACAGTAGTTAAATTGATAAGATATATTGAAACTACCGCCGAAATCACCGGGGGAGGAAGCGAAATAGAATCTTGGACAAGAAGGACCTATGCCTTCAAGCCAGAGTGATATATGTATAATATATAATATATGTAAAATTTCGCCAGCCCGTAAAAGAGAAAATACTCTCCGAAGGAACCCGTCGAAAAGATAAGTAAACATTAAGACTGTTTCTCCCTACACCCTTCTTAAGCATAGCAATTACTCTCTCTCTCTCTCTCTCTCTCTCTCTCTCTCTCTCTCCCTCAATGTAAAGAAAGACTAAAGAAAAGGAAAAAAGGAAGAAAGACTTTTACAGTTATGTATTATCCACTGATAATATAGCCGACACGTTGAATATGTGTGTCCTCGTGTGTATTAAAAAGATTGTTATATTTTAATGTCCCCACATGATGAAGTTTATTCATTGGGTTGTTTCCTGTCAAGTTGTCTGTCTCATGTTTGTTTTCAGTTTCTTTCGCCTTATGTTATTCTCACCTAAATTGTCGTATTCTTTCCTTTAAAAATGTTATACGGGAAACCGAAATTGTTGACCACTATAATTAATATTATTATTTCTAAACCTAGAGGTCCATATCTTCCATTGTTCTAGGGGTATGAAGAGCTAGTGGCCTGGTGGGTGTTTGTGTAATGTGAAATTTGGAAACCCCTTGCCAGCAGCGGTCAGTCTAGCCCCAAATTAACCCCCATATAATATGCCAGTTCCTATATGCCCGAGAAAGGACTCTGAACAAGGACTTATTCTGCGAGGGATCAAGTGCCAGACCGCCCCGTGCGAAAAATAGACTCCCCGTTTGGTGATAACAATATTTAAATGCACCAGTTCCCATACGCTTTTAAATGGTTGTTCATCCATGGATCTTTTATTTTAATTTGCCGTCACACAATTCTTCTGTTATCAGCTCATCCAAAAACTGTGGCTTGTCCTACAAAAGCCTTCACCACTATAAATAAATCATCTGTGTAAGCAAACTAGTGAGTATGCAGTTCTTGTTATCAGCCAATCCAAAAAGTGTGGCTTCTCATATGCAAGCCTTCACCACTATATACAAATCACCTATGTAAGCAGACAAGCGATCCCGCAATTCTTCTGTTATCAGCTCATACAAAAAGTGTGGCTTTACCACAATAAGCAAATCACCTATGTAAGCAGTCTAGTAAATGCTGCATTCTTCTATAATCACCACATCCAAAAATGTGCTTGGTTCTGCACAAGCCTTCATCACTATAAACAAATTACCTATGGAAGCAGTCTTGTAAATGCCGTGTTATTTTCTTATCACCACATCCATGATGAGATATTGCTGTTGAGTTATGTGAACTGATCTACTGATTTCAGAGGCTGACTATTTAAAAGCAATCTAATAGCATCTTGATTGAAACACATCAACTTTTTTTCATGTAGAAACTAATGCTTCTTGCTGCTTGCTCAAGGCTATGCAGGGGAGATTCGGCTTGAGCAGCTGTATTTGCCAGAAGCGCTAGTTGTGCTGGTTTGTTTCTAAAATTTTTCATATAATTGACAAAAAAAGATAAGTTGACTAAAATAGAGTTGATTTTTGGGGATGGTTATTTAAAATACAGTAACCTAGTCGGCTGGTCTTAAAGAATATACCGACTGCATCTCTGCAGACGCGTAAGACCCCACACACATAGGCACACATAAATGTCCTCGATATGACTCTAAACCATCTGTTAGCGAGGCTTCAGTCCTGGAGCTCTAAGGAATGTAGACTACCCTTCATTGCCATTACTCCCAGGTCTACCATAACCTGAATTGGTTGCAACTGTTATGGTCTCATGTATGGGTCAAATAGATCTGTTTAGGGTAAAAATGAATTAAAAGTATCAAATAGCAATACTTGAAACCACTACACTGTATAAAACAAATATTTAATTTTGAATAAAATTATTGCCGTTTGATATGAATACTTGTAACCATTCAAATGTACAAACAAATGATTAATATTAAAAAGAATTATTAGTTGGTTTGGTTGGCTTTTATGGCATATCAACCAATGTAGATTATTAAAATGCCAAATCCTGTTCATTCATATATATTAGATATATGTTTTGTGAACACTTTTTATTGATAACATTTTTAAACGAGCCTGGGCTCATTTTATTTGCACACAGTCAAGTATTGCTATATAACAATTAGATTTACCATCGGTCATTTGTTTGCACTCAAAACTTGTAGGTATTTTGTAATTTGTTCGCACACTAGTATTACTATTGTCTCTACAGTTAAAGGGTTTCAATTATTGCTAACACAAGTAATTCTATTCTACACTAATCATTTGTTTGTACACAGGGAAGTAGTTACAAGTATTGCTATTTGACACTAAATATTCTATTCAACGCTATTTCTTTATTTTCACACAGTCAAATATTGCTATGTAACACCAATAATTCAATTTAGACACTGCGTTAAAAAAAATTTCAAGCATTGCTATGTATTGCAAATAATTCAATTAAGCACTCATTTGTTTACACATAGTTAAATGGTCGAACAGTTTTATTTCTTAGAGGGTCCGGTTTGGTTTGGTTTCTTTGTTTAATGGCGTATCAACTTTCGTCAGTTATTCAATGCTGAAACTGTAATATAATGGCGGAGGGATTTTGTTTTATATATCTTGCCTTTCGGTTTAGTTAGGCTGAGAACCTTTCACTTAGCGCATGGGTTAGTTATGTGCAACATGAGCACAGGTGTTCACGCGCGCGCGGGGAGGATGCGTCATTCAGAGATGTCAAAATAAAATCCCAGATACCGGGGGATGTGAATGACGTCATGCACCGGAAGCGTGCGCGGAGGATTTGGGGGATTTTGAAAAGTTAGTGAGTTGAGTTCCTGCCTCGGAAGAAGACGGTTGACTTTCGGAGCTCGCCGAGGCCTAGCGGTGGGTGCCGCACGTGGTTTGGGGTAGATGGAAAAGTCAGCATAGAAAGATTGTCCCTCTCTCTCCTGATGTCGAAAAACCTTTAAACTCAAAAAGGTAATAAAGTTTCGTACCTGAACCAATTTCGTAAGTGTTTTTTGTTTTGTTTTGTTTTTTTTTTTCGGGATTCCTATGTTATCTATATATGAGTTATGAACATTCTATATACATTTCACATATTTATGTATGGGTATGTTACAAAACCATCCTTCGAGAAGAACAAGAGTGGTACTATTTTACCCATTTCTAGGAGGATAAGGGAGTTCATACCTTTCCCTGGGGCATTTGTCTGAAAGTGAACGTAATAGTGCGACTGGGTTTCGAACTCGCTTATTACGATTCCGCAGTCCAAGCGCTTTAACCATTATACCCCGAGGACACCCCAATATTTCAAACAATTCGGTTTGACGTAAGTTATTTGTTGGCAGACAGTTTCAATGTCAAATAGGTATATTAGACCCTTTGATAGGATCATCTCAGGTTCTATGAAGGTGTACTCCGCATTTCCAAATATTCCATATTCCTACGAGTTCTACTGACTAGAGCCTCGCCATCAGATGGTTTAATGTCATATACAAAACACTTCTTAGGGGCGGGTCTTACGCCTCAGCCTGTGATGCAGTCGGCGTACTCTACATTCCCAATCGACCGAGCTAAGAATCTTTCGTGTTAGATTGTAATACATGAAATCATTTATCTGTGTGTAAACAACAACACTACTTAATTGAGTGCGAACAAATTTGCTCTAACCCATTTAAAAATACAATCACCCTCAAACTGTTCACTTACAGTCTTTACATAAGAATAACTTCTTTATTATGAGCAGATAAATTACCAATATCAAACAGAATTGTTAGCGTTGAATAGAAATACTTCAAACCCCTTAACCGTGTGAAAACTGATGAGCTCTGTCTTTGTAAATGTTACCCACAAACTATTCATTTAGAAATTATATATATATATATAGTCATCCACAGACAGACTGTTTCGTTCTATCAGAACTCTTCAGTGTGGCTAGACCCGCAGGACGCTCGAAGCCGGGATCGAAACCCGTCCAACTTTACGATAGACTAAGGTTTCAGACCACACGGCTACAAGCGGACTACGCTGGCTAAAGGAATTTTAAGGTATTTTATTTTTAGCAACAGCAGCAGCAGCCTTTGTTTACATTTTTTAATACCCTATCGGCTACCAGAGTGCTCAATTCTTACGAAGAGCTTTGCATTACGCTAGGGGCGGCCGACAATTCCTTCGCCAGAGTGCTCAAACCCCATGGGGGAGCGTATATGAACTGGATTTGGTAATAAATAACCATTAAGGGTTGATATGCCATAAAACCCAATCAAACAACCAATCAATCAAAATATAGCAGTTACTCTTGTTAGATGATTCCATTTGTTCACGTCAAATAATAAATAGTTATAAATAATAAATGATTACAAATAAAAATGAATAATAAATGATAATAAATTATAAATAATTACAAATAATCTATGTTTTACTTTACAAAAGACCCAAAGAGAAAAATCTATAATCCTCGCAATTTCGATTAGTTAAAGTGAAAATATGAAAATTCTTTACTTAACACGTAAAGAAAAAATGCATAATGAGATCACAAAGCTCTATGATCAGAATCTTCAATGGCATGTCAACCTTTGTGGATTATTTAATGTCAAAGCCGTCCTTTTAGAAGAACAGTGGTGATACTATTTAGCACATTGCTTGGGAAGGAATATGGAGAGTTTAAAACTTTGCAAAGGGTATTAGTTCGAAAATGAACGTAAGAATGGGACTGGAGTTTGAACTTGCTTACTTTGAGATCAAAAGTCAGCACTTTGGCCAATAGGTCAACGAGGACTCAGAGTGAGGCGATAGAAGTGCGCTGCTCGTAAAGGCAAGCATTTGCCAGATATAACCTTTAAAAAGTGATGACAACATAAAATCAAGAGGGAAAATATCGTTTTTTATTATAGTAAAATTAAATTTTGAATGAGATCTATATTGATACATTCCAAGCATTCAGTCGATCCCTTTATATATATATATATATATATATATATATATATATATATATATATATATATATATATATATATATATACAGAGAGAGAAAGAGAGAGAGAGAGATCTTAGTAGTGTGTTCTGAAAATACGATGAAGTAACCAAATAACACTGCTATGATCATAGAGGTGGAATTAAAGATAATTAACAGTAATTTAAGATTAAATTAAACACATTGCATGAAGAGTCAACTGAATCGTATATATATATATATATATATATATATATATATATATATATATATATATATATATATATATATATATATATATATATATATATATATATATGTATACACAGATACATTCGTGGATATAGCTTTAATATTAAACACAATCATCCTCAAAATGTTGCTTTGAAATAGAATGGTTCTTTGTCTTTGTGGCATATCAACATTTGTGGGTTATTTAATGCCGAGGCCATCCTTATAGAATAGCAGTGGTACTATTTAAGCCATAGCTGAGAGGTTGAGGGGGTTAATACCATTCCCAAAAATGAACATAATTGCACAACTGGAGTTTGAACTCAATCACCTAAAGTGAGCGAGTTCAAACACCAGTCGTGCTATTATGCCACAAGCAAACACATCTGACAGCTCTGCCAAGAGGACTCCTCCCCGTCCATAGATGGGACCCTAACAGATTCTTCTACTCTCAGTCAGAGTGAACCTGGGAGTAAAAGCAATGAAGAGGTACTCCACACTCCCCAGAACAAGTGACTCACCATCAGATACAGATTAGAATCATATCTAGGATACCCCGTTTTTTTTTGGGGGGGGGGAGAGAAGTCTTACCCCTTTGCAGGGGATGCAGTCAGCATGTTCCAAGTTCTGCTGAGAGGGCAATTCTCATTATTGTCATTATACCAGATATGCTGATACACTACAAAAGTTTTTATTTTTTGCTTCAAAATAGACAGAATTTGAAACAAAATTAACGAGCCCATTCGGCTGGAGCAGTAGAATACACCGACTGCATAGGAGTAAGACAACCCCAACGAGTGCCCTGTATATTATACTAAACAATCTGATGGTAAGGCTCCAGTCTTAGAGCTTTGGGGGATGTGGTGTACCCCTTCACTGCGATTGATCCCTGCTCTAATCTGAACCGGAGGGTGTGACACCTAATAAGGTCCTATCTATGAGTCAAATAGAAGTGCTTGATATTAAAACTTTGTGCAAATAAATGACTTATGCTAAATTGAATTGTTAGAAATAGAAATGTTTGATCATTTCACTTTGTGCAAACAAATGACCGATGTCTCATTGAATTGTTAGTGACATATAGCAATACTTGAAACTATTTTAATTTTTTGACTTATGCTTAATTGCATAGTTCGAAAAATTGTTTGATCATTTATCTTAGTGTAAAGAATTGACTGATGATAAATTGAATTGTTTGTGATATATAACAATACTTGGAACCATTTAGCTGTGTGCAAACGAATTATTCGTAAATAGAATTGTTTGTATTAGATAAAAACACTTTAAATCATTTAACTGTGTTTAAAAATGAGCTCAGACTCGTTAAATTAACAAAATGCGTTTACAAATCCTATATATATATATATATATATATATATATATATATATCACAAATTCGGGATTTGATAATCGAAAATTGTTGATATGCAATAAAACCCAACCAACCAACCAAAATTAACATAGCATATTATTTTTATCACACACAAACGCGCACGCATACACACACACACACACACACACACACACACACACACACACACACACACACATATATATATATATATTCGAGGTCAATCTGAAAAGTAACAGGTCTGTGCCAACTATGGCCGAAAGAAGGATAAGTGGATTGTGTTGTCATCTAATATGATATCTTATGAATATATAACAGGAATCTTAGCTCTCTGCAACCATTGCGTTTTTCTTCGAATGGTTTCGTTTACACGTCCTGTTTATCTGGTCGTTCAGCTATAAGCACTAAGTAACGAATAAACCTGAAGTTTTTGGTCCTGTGAAGGAAAACTCCGTTACAAGCTCTTGAAATACTTTATCAAGTATATTGAGATCACGGCATGTGTTTGAGTGGCACAAGAGGCTCAAAGAGGGTTACGAGAAGGCGAAAGTTGATTCCAAGAGCGGGAGGTCTTCAACATGCAGGACTTAGGTCAACGTCGAATGGGTAAGGCAAGGTATTTGTGGTGGTCGATAGTTGACTGTTCGAATGATCGCAGATCAGCTGAACATGAAAAGGGACACTTTTTGAAATATTATAGTTCATAGCCGAAAGGAATATTATCATACCAGTGAAACGTCTATATTCATTTGATCTTGCTCCGTGTGACATCCCGGAAGAATCCTTTCCGAAGTATATCAATGCATGACAGAGAAGGGTGGGAAATTGAGTTTGACTCAAGGCGTGGGGGATCAATTTGATGGAAAATCCTGTAGTTTCTTGTTTGGAATTGAAATAAGTTGTCTACGACACGAGTTGCATGAGTTTTCCGACACGTCTCGTATATATATATATATATATATATATATAGGTGGTATTCATTAATCCAGTAAATCCGGACTAGGGAACAATTCCGTCAGAATAATTAAATTCTTCAAAATTCGAATATTTAAATATTCCTGGTAAAGAGCTCAATATAAATAATTTCACAGAGCAAATATTATTTCAAGAAAAAAACAAATAATCGGTCACATTAGGATTATTAATTTATTCCCATCCTGTTAAGAGCATTGATATGAATAAAAAAAATTTCATGTTGGATCTAAAGAAGTCCTGTTAAAAAGTTTTGGGGAGTTTTTGATTCATCTCAATGCTCTTAACAGGATGGAAATAAATTTATAATCCTATTGTGACCGAATATTTGATTTTTTTTTCTCGAAAAAAAAAAATCTGTGTGTGTGTGTGTGGTTAGAGGAAAAATGTTAGATTATTAGATTGAATACAGTTTAACAAATTTCATAAATTTCATTTCTTTAACTTGAGTGAAATGTTTATCAAAAAACACCAAAATGTAGTCCCTTTTTTTTTTGATAAGGAAAAGTAATATTCGTCAAAGCGTTAATATGCATTAATATCGTATTGACAAGAAAGTAGTTCATAATAGTTTTCTTTGTTTCAAATTAGATAATATATTTTTTTAGTGTGAAAGGTTTAAGCATGTGTATGCCACTATGTAGAGAGAAAGTATATTTATGATGCTAATATGTAATA
>OY757925.1:53668268-53785363 GCA_963585895.1 Sepioteuthis lessoniana | reverse complement strand
TAATTGGCTTTGAAGTAGGAAAACTCGGTTGGGACAAATTTTTAGTCGAGTACATTTTCTCTTGACCGGTAAATTACCCTTTTCTGTTTTCCTAAAAGATTATTTTATTTTATTAATTTATTTATTTATTAACGGGGGTGTTATTCAACAATTTAATTTTTTTTTATTAAAAAAATGTCATTCAGCATTAGAAAACATTACTTAATACAGTATGTTGATAGCAATAAAATTTGGTTCTTTTATAAACAATTTTAAATTATCTGTTGTTGCAAATAAGCAGTATAATATTTGTAACACACACACACACACATACACACATATATAATCAATTAAATTTTATATAAACCAAAGTGTCAATTTTTGTGTAAAATAAAGGCTCCCAGAGCCATAAAATTTGAATTAACATTTTCATATATTTTAACCAATCAGTACCTTCAAGTAGAATGACGATAAAATCAAAACAGATTTTGACATCCGTATATTCGAAGTCCTCGTAAAATTTGAACGCTCAAAATCCAAAAAAATTTAAGAATCTTTTCTCACCAAAGGTAAAGATGAAATATAAAAAAATACATTTTATAACTAATTAAAATACTTGATGAATTAATCTATATTTCTATTCAGTTTTCGACCAAAATTATTCTGATAAACCAGCGAGAAAAGTATGTACGGTATGCATCTTTCAATTGTATGTCTTTGAGAGAATTTTGTTACTTTTTATCTTTTGAAATTCCGATTTCTCGGAATTTATTTTAATGCAACATTGTTCAACGAATTTAACGAGAAAATATTATCCTCTTTTGTTCACACTTGTGCGTGAAATATTGGTACTGATATTAAGGCAACAGCCTCTGTTTTGTACATAGGCTCCAAGGGAATTTCTGTTTGCGTAAAAATATTCAAACATCACTTTTCTATTGCATAATAGCATGTATACGGGAAGATCTGTGGGGAATAGAAAAATAAAAAAATTAAATTTGATTAAAAATAATTATTAAAAATATGTAGAAACTCCCAGAAGCCACTGACAGGAAGAGGAGTGGCGCATGCGCAAGGAAAAGGAACCGTCCCGACAAAAGAAAGAATCTCTTTCTCTTTCAGCAATGTTCAACGGAGTGACAACACCAAAATCTTTCTTGCTAGTGGTGGAAGGCGCCATGCGTCCGTCTTTAGACGACACGTTGGCTAATCTTTCTACTAGAAGCAGCCACTTCTTTTATTAACGACCCACAACAAAAAACACTGATTAATGAACTAGTCAGAATTACAATTAAGACACCATACAACGGATATAATGACTACAACTGAAAACACCGGATTTAGACATATCTCATATAAGCGTCTAACACGTTGTTAACGCTTTCAAATCTAAAATTGGACATATATACCCAAGAATGACTAACACATTTTAACACCTTGACAGAGAGATCAACCATTTCATTTGTATTCAGGAAGAATTTCCTCACCCACTGAATGGTTGTTGAAGCCAGAAATAAAGGCAAAATATAAAAGATGTCTTCGTCTTTTACCTGTTGCTATCTTCTTCTTTCAAATAACTACTTTACAGCCTTCATATCCAAGAAGTTAAACCAGCAAGATAACGTGGGGTAAGAAAAAATAACCCAGAATGGAGTCAAACAATATCACAAATTACCTATAAAACCCCATAGATCCTTTAAAATATATTTCTCATGATTATCGAGTTAAAAACAAAATACAAAACAAATATTAACTCATTAACGTATTCGTCTTTTCTCTACAAAAAGAGTCTTTCGTGATTTTTTTTCAGCAAAACGTCTGTTGTAACTTTTGTTTTTTGGCAAATAGTTTTTTTGTAACTTTTTCAGCATATAGCTTTTTGTAACTTTAGTTTTTCAGCAAAGACTCTTTCGTAACTTTTGTTTTTAAGCAAACTAATTCACTCAAGTAAGAAAAAAGAAAAAGAATTTATTAAATTTGTAAAACTGTATAAATCCTTTTTACACATTTTCCTTTCTCTCTCTCTCTCTCTCTATATATATATATATATATAAGTTGGTGACCTTAGTCGAGGGTGACCCGAAGTCTCCCTTTTCAATAGCTACCACACCGAGGTGTCGGGGAGGGCACTACTCCATTCCCTGGATTGCTCCACTTTACCCTTGATCCTTACCTTATAATGCTGAGTATTTAGCAAGGTGGCATCAAGTACTATTTTTTTGCGTCTTTGGTATGACTCGACCTGGGATTGAACTCCGGTATCCCGGACCATTGGCGAATGATCTACCCATTAGGCCAATGGCCCGGTATATATATATATATATATATTTGTGTGTGTGTGTGTGTGTGTGGTTGGTTGATTTGATTGTATTTTACGGATTATCAATCAAACTCTCTGGGTTATTTAGTGCCAAATCCTCTTTATATATATATATATATATGTGTGTGTGTGTGTGTGTGTGTGTGTGTGTGTGTGTATGTGTGTTTCTCTGCGAGTGTGTGTACAAACAAATTAACTCTAACTCATCTGAAAATAGAATTACATACAAATTATTCCCTCACAAATTGTATATATATATATATATATAACCGTGTGCAAACAAACGAGCACTGCTCGTTTAAAATGTTACTTACAAACTTTTTACAAACCATATATTTAATGCACAAATGAACAGGAGTTGGCATTAAATAACCTATAAGGTTTGATATACCCTAAAACCAAACCAATCAACAGATTACTTTTCGTTCACTGGCATATATTATCACCATATATATATATATGTGTGTGTGTGTGTGTGTGTGTGTGTGTGTGTGTGTGTGTGTGTGTGTGTGCTATTTGCTATGTTCATTAATAACGAATGCTCAATATTGGTAATAAAGCACATATCGATCTACGTTTCAAGACCTCTTGATCTGATGATAGCAGACAAACTGATAGTCACCCTGTTCCGTTAAATCTCAGCTATCTTATCTTTTACACACACAAACACACACACACACACACACACACATATATATATATATATATAATGATTTCTAAAATCTTATTCAAAACTTACCCGTGAATGCCATTTGATATTTGTATCATCAATTGTTTTCATCTCAGCGGAATGCTTCTAAAGAACCAGCAATTGTTTACATGCATGATATATTTCGTAAGTTGTACACTTTATAAGCTGGCTTTTGGAATCAGCAATCGATATTCTAATCTAGATAAAAGCCAAAGTCTGGATACCCAATTCCATGACAGGTATAATAATCTTTGCGCTATAGATAAGCAGTTAACCGAACGTTTAGAGACGTAAAGAATGGAATTGGTCAGAAACTTCCAAAATCGACCAGACAGTTTGCGTTTATTTAACTTATATATTTGTACCGTAAATAATTGAAGAGTATAAATTTTAAACTGACTTCGGCATAAGATAACAGCTCACATGCCATAATAACAACCAATCAATCAAAGCCAAAGATACCAGGATCTTATCATTTATAAGTTGTAAGTTGGGCCGACCGTAGTAGAGAGCGAACCGAAGGCTACTTTTTCAATAGCTACTACACCAAGATTTAGGGGAGAGCGCTACTACTTTTCCTAGATTGCTTTACTTTACCCTTGATGAATAATTGATGCAAGGAGGTATCAAGTACCATTTTTTGAGTCTTTGGTATGACTCGACCTGAAATTGAATCTCGGTCTCCCAGGCCATTGGCGAACACGCTACCCACTAAGTAAACGGGCCGGTCGAACGAATCTTGTAATTAACATGTAGTGTAGATTATTTTTAAAAGATACTAGCTATCGGGTGTTAAGATGACCTAATGTAATTGACAGAAAATGGCCCTGTGATTGTATGAGAATTTAGCTAAGATTGGATAATCTAAGTTGCATAATCGAGTGATTATAGAAATTCTACAAGTAACTTTAATCAGTCAGCAAAGAAAGCGAAGTGAGCAGTGTTCTGATTTCCATCCCTGGCTCTACGGTGTTTACGAAACGGGCAATGGTGGCTGAGCAGTCCTTGACCTGGCAACCGACAGTTCAAGTGACTTGTAACACACCGCTTTAGCCCTTATTGGGCAAGAATGGCGGTCGGAGAGGCCCGATCTGATCAATCAGTTGTGTCGAGCCATCGCACCTCTTTGTTTAATCTCAATCTGAAAATGCTACAAAACCCCGACACTTTATTCACCTAGTCTGGTGGGACTGTAGAATATTCCGACCGCACTTCTGCTAAAAGGTAAGACTCCTCTACCCAACGAGTGCCCTCAATATGATACTAAAATATCTGATGATTAGACTTTTGTCCTGGATCTTTGAGGAATATGGAGTACCCCCTCATTGTCATTACTCTCAGGTCCACCCGAAGAATTATTATCAGTTAGTGTCCAAAATATGGGTTAAATAGAAATATCTAATCATTTTCTATACTTGAAACCATTTAACCGTGAGCAAACAAATGATTGTTAAATTAGTAATACATAGCAATACTTAGAACTATTCAACTGTGTGCAAACGAAAGAATAATGTTGAATAGAATTACTTATGTTAAATAGCCATACTTGAAACCATTTACTTGTGTAGCTTGTTTAAAAATTATCACCTTCAGGAAAGCTGCAAGGCTTGACGAGATTCCCCCAGAAGTATGGAAGACCAGACAATTCTACGACATACTGCTCCGACATTGCAACGCAGTCTATAATCAAAATCCGATAGACAGATGGATGAAGGGATGCATCCTCCTCTTCCCTAAAAAGGGTGACCTCGGATTAGCCAAAAACTACCGAGATATAACACTTACATCCATAGAAGCCAAAATTTACAATGCCCTACTACGAAGCTGCATAGAACCCAAAATCGACAACATCCTTAGGAAAAACCAAAATGGCTTCCGAAGAAATAGATCCACGACCTCACAAATATTGACCATCCGTAGAATCCTTGAAGGCGTACTGGCAAAAAACCTACAGGCGACATTACTATTTGTCGACTTTACCAAGGCCTTTGATTCCATTCACAGAGGGGAGATGGAACAAATCCTACTAGCATATGGCCTACCTAAAGAAACCGAAGCAGCAATAACGATTCTCTAGAGAAACACCAAAGTGAAACTACGTTCACCGGATGGAGACACAGAATACTTCGACATTGTAGCAGGAGTACAACAAGGAGACACGCTAGCCCCGTACCTCTTTATCATCTGCCTAGACTACGTGCTTAGAACATCGCTCGATAAAATCAGAGAAAACGGCTTCGACCTGACAAAGAAAAGAAGCAGAAGGTACCCCGCAAAAACAATTATCGACGCCGACTACGCCGATGACATAAGCGATACTGGCAAATACGCCCAAACAAGCCAAAACACTACTGCATAGTTTGGAACGAGCCGCCGCAGGTATTGGCCTCCATGTCAACGCACTCAAAACAGAATATATGTGCTTTAATCAAGCAGGCGACATTTCCACACTAGAGGAAGCCTCTCTGAAACTGGTAGACAAATTCACCTACCTAGGAAGCAGTGTCTCATCAACCGAAAAAGACATCGACACGCGGTTAACAAAGACATGGACAGCTATCGATAAGCTATCGATCATATGGAAATCAAATCTGACCGATAAAATGAAACGCAGTTTCTTCCAGGCATCGGTCGTATCGATACACTACTTGGACGCTAACAAAACGGCAAGAGAAGAAGCTAGACGGCAATTATACAAGAATGTTGCGAGCAATATTGAATAAGTCCAGGCGGCAACACCCCACAAGGCACCAACTATACGGCCACCTGCCTCCCATCACGAAAACTATCCAAGTTAGACGAACCAGACACGCAGGACACTGCTGAAGAAGCAGAGACGAGCTCATAAGTGATGTACTCCTATGGACCCCACATATGGCCGAGCAAAAGCAGGACGACCAGCTCGAACATACATACAGCAACTATGTGAGGATACGGGATGTCGCCCTAAAGGCCTGCCAGTGGCGATGAACGATAGGGAAAAGTGGCGAGAGAGGGTCAGGGATATCCGTGATAGCGGCACGACATCATGATGATGATGATGATGATGATGATGATGATGAATTTATGTATAAAGAGGATTTGGCATTGAATAATTTACAGGAGGTGATATGCCATAAAAGTCAACCAACCAACTGAAACGGAAAATAGATGAAAGTAGTCGTCAGAGTAATAAAGTCTAATGTGTACATAAGAAACCTCGTTGTTATTCATGACAGCAAGAATTTGAAACAGCGAGGACTCGAGATAACAAGATAGCGACGAGAGATGACAAGAAGTAACGACTAGACGAGAGAAAGAGAAACACCCGGCAATAAAAGATGAAAAAGAGGAAAGATGGTGATCATAGAAGAGAGTCGATATAACAATATCATTCATCACCAAAATCTACAGCACTGGAACTGTAACCAAAATTATGGATATATGGCAATCTAAAAGCAAGTACAGAATGTGGTAATAAATAACGTCTAATCATACCCGTGTTGATTGAATAATGTTACACTAAAAACGATAGAATCCTAGTATCTTTGTTTTAGAAGAAAATTTATTTCTTATAAAATTGCTATGGATATACTTCGTTAAGGTGAAACTTTAGTAGGAAATTTCCGACTCGCGATTTAAGTTAATTTTATAATGATAAACTTCTTTATATATATATATATATATATATGTGTGTGTGTGTGTGTGTGTGTGTGTGTGTTAATTTTGCTGTAGGTCCAAAGAGAGAAATATTTATTACAAAATCCCGCTGCCCTGTCGGCTGGGGCTCTAAGATACACCGACTGCATTTCTGCAAAGAGTAAGACACCCTCCCAATGAGTGTCCTTGATACGACATTAAACAATCAGATGGCGAATATCCATTCCCGGAGCTTTGAAGGATGTGGAGTATATCTTCATTGCCATCGCTCCCGGTTCCACTCTCACACGAAGTGGTACCATCTGATTGGGTCCTATCCATGGGTCAAATAGAACTGTTTGACATACAAACTGTGTGAAAACAAATGATTTATGTTAAATTGAATTTTAAGGAGTAGAAATCTGACTATTTGTAAACAAATGACTGTCGAATTGAATTGTTAGTGATACATAGCAATACTTGAAACCATTTAAATGTATGCAAACGAATGAGCAATTGTCTTTAATTGGAATCATTTTGAGATGAGGCTTCTTAATCTGAGAATTAATCTTTTATTTATTGCGGACTATCCGAGGTCGCGGTAAATCACCTGAAGAAGGCCAGAGGTGAAATTTGGCCGAAACGTAGTGAAAGGAGAAACAACACAAAAAAACTACCAAGATGAGGACAAAAAGTCCACTATAAATAAAAATTAATTCTCCGAATGAGTAATGTTGAATAGAATTATTAGTATTAAATATTAATTCTTGAAACTTTTTAACTGTGTGCCTAAATTGAATTATTGGTGCTACATAGCAATACTTGGAACCATTTGACTGTGTGCAAATGAATGAATAATGTTAAATAGAATAATTAGTATTAAATAGCAATACTTCAAACCAATTCACTGTCAGCAAACAAATGATTGATATAGAATTTTTAGTGTTAAATAGTTAGAATCTAAACCATTTAACTGTATGGAAACCATAGCAATATCATTTGAATATGTATAAACTAATGATAAATAGTAAATAGAGTTATTCGTGTTAGAAATATTTGAAACCATTTCACTGTGAACCTAAAAATGAGCACAGGCTCGTTAAAAATGTGATCTACGAAATGTGTTTTCAAATCTTATATACCTAATATATATGTAAAAACAGGATTTAGCATCAAATAACCTACAATGGTTGGTACACCATAAAACCAAACAAAATCCTAGCAAGAATATTAGACCTAGTTTTAATTAACAAAAGAAAAAAAGGATTAGCCATTTAGTGGGTTCTGCTGTTCCAGTGGATCATATAAAAGAAAGCGAAAAGAGAGACAAATACCTGGATCTTGCTAGATAGCAGAAAAAGCTAAGGAAAAAGAAGGTGACAATGATGCCAATTGTAGTTGGAGTCCTTGGAATGGTCTTCAAAGACCTGGTAGAGAGACTCGGAGAACTGAAGACCAAAGAAAGATTCGAGACCATTTAGACTACAGCACTGTTAAAATCAGTTTGAATACATAGATAAGTCCTTACTTCTTGGCATAAAATACTCCCAGACGGTTTGACACACCATTAAAACCAGTCCCGCAAATAGTCCCCGTAGGGGCACAAGTGTCTCCTTAAGCAAATTTCATCCTTACAGCCCCGTCGTATATGTGACTTTAGAACATATAATTTTTTGCTGCTTGATTACTTTATGTTTTGGCTTGGTTTTATGGAATATCAACCATTGTCAGTTATTTAATGCCAAATATGGTTTAAACATATATATTAGATATATATGATTTGTAAACATAAATCAACAAAGTTAGATAGTTTCTGGTATTGCTATGTATCACTAACAATTCAATTAATCATCAGTCATTTATTTATACGCAGTTAGATGATCAATCAGTTCTATTTCTAACCATTCAATTTAGCATAAGTCATTTGTTTGAACTCAGTTTAAATGTCAAACAGTTCTATTTGATCCATAGATAGGACTCTATCAGGTGCTACCGCTCTGAGCCAATGTGGACCTGGGAGCAATGGTAATGAAGGAGTGCTCTGCATTCCCTAAAGCTCCAGCATTACTGGAGCTTCTCCAACAGGTTGTTTCGTAACATATCCAGGAAAATCATCGGGGAGAGGATCCTACCCCTCTGCAGAGATCCAGTCGGTGTATTCTACAGCCCCAGCCGACTGGTCTCTTGTTTTGTGGTTGCCTTTGTTTGATAGCATATCAAACCTAGTGAGTTACATAATGCCAAAGCCATCCTTGTAGAAGAACAATTGTGGTACTATCTAACCCATAGCTGGAAGGGATAAGGGGGTTTAGGCCTTTCCAAAGGATATTAGAGAACGTAATAACGCGGCTGAAGTTTGAACTCGCTTACTACGATGTCGCAGTCCAGCAAGTTAGCCACAACGTCGCTGGGACATCCCCAATATAATTTTCTCTAGAATATTAATATTATGTAGGAAGACTTGAAACCGTACAACTGTGCAAATTATTTGTATTAGATAGGAATACTTGATGTCATATAATTGTGTGCAAAAAAAACTCGTATAAACGTACAATGTATGCGATTCCCTAACCTCTAGGCATAAATTAACCCCGTACAGTTTGAAATGTCATTAAAATCAATCAATTAGTTTATCTAACATCTAATATGATCTTGAACCCCACCCCCATCAGGACATAGAGTGGGCATATTCTAAGCCCAACCGACAAGATTGATATTCCAGTCTAGCTCCCCGTGATGTGGGGTCCAAAAGTTGCCGCTGTTTGGCTAATCGTTATCTTCTGACTTAAAGGGTGAACACATATCGAACAGTCAGCAAAGACTATAAATGGATCATCCATCCAGTTGATGGAACTCTTCGTCTTTCGGTTGATGGTTGCCGGGCTAGGCCGTGTCTTTTTTCGTTCGTATTCGTGACTGGCTAATTGCCTATTAACGTTGCAAACCTTCCGGGTTCCTTCTCAGCATAGGTGCCTTCCCAAGAATCATTATAAACAAATATGACCATGTTTGTTTTTGCTAATTCGGCAATGGAAGAGACACTTTCACGTTGTTCGATTACCTATCTACTCAAACCCCACATCAACAAGCCAATAGTCACGGTGGGAGAATGGTTGAAACAAAAACCGCCAAGAGACGGAGGCTGGGGGGAAATGTCGTTGGGGTGATGAAACTAAATTGGCCTGTGGTGTTTTGTCAGTAGAAGTAGATAATGAGAATTTCCGTTCTGTGACAGGTTGAGCAGCAAGGGGTGATTTATATGAGGTTAGGGCCTGGGAATAATAGATTCTACACACACACGCAAACACACATATACATACACACACATATCTATATATCTAAATATATATATATATATATATATATATATAAGAAGAAGAAGAAGAAGAAGAAGAAGAAGAAGAAGAAGAAGAAGAAGAAGAAGAAGAAAAGTTGGATGAAATGAGTACTCGATGCTATAATAGCTGACCAGGTATAAACCTAAAAATAAGCGAATTATGGACAATATATATATATATATATATATGTGTGTGTGTGTGTGTGTGTGTGTGTGTGTGTGTGTGTGTGTGTGTGTGTGTGTGTGTGTGTGTGTGTTTAAGAAAAATCGATATCATTTCATAATCTAATAACTTGACCAAATTTCGTACAAATAATCTCAAATTTATAACAATATGTATAAAAACAACCCAAATTCTATGTTCAACGTTTTATGCTTTTTTTTATTTCTGATATAGAAATATCATTCACTGGAAAAGAAAAGGCGTTGAAACATTGATCATGGAATTTTGAGTTGTCTCAACATGCTGTTAAGATTTAACTTTGTACAAACGAATGAAGTAATGTTGAATAGAATGATAAGTGTTAAATAGCAATAACTGTAACCACTTCCCTGTCTGCAAACAAATGATCAATATTGAATAGAATTATTAGCACTAAATGGCAATAACTGAAACCATTTCACTGTAGAAACAATAACAATACTAATGTGCAATCAAATAAGTTTTAACTCATTTCAAAATAAAATTACGTGCAGACTATTCTCTTACAAACCGTATGTATATTAATTAAACTGTGTACAAGCAAATGATTAATAGTAAATAGATTTATCCATGTTAAATTGAAATACTTTAATCCATTTAACTGTGTGAACAAGAATTAGCTCAGGCTCGTTTAAAAATGTTATCAACAAAATGTGCTTACAAATACACTTATTCAACATAAATGTATAAAGAGGATTTAGCATTAAATAACCTACAATGGTTGATATGCCATAAAACCAAGCCAAAGCAAATGATTAATACTAAAGAGAATTATGGATTGAAACATTTAACTGTGTGTAAACAATTGCAATATTTATGAGCAAATGAATAAGCTCTAATTCTTTTGAAATTAAGATTACCATAAAACTATTGACTTACAAATCATATAATTTATATTTGTAAAAATCATCTAACTGGGAGCAAAAAAAGAGCTCTGGCTTTTAAAATGTTTTGAACAAACTATTTGCTTATAAGTCTTATATACTTATGCAACACGACAATGAGCATTAATGTAATATATATATATATATATATATATATATATATATATATATATATATATATATATAAAGTCTCTGTGTGTGTTCCTGGATGGGTGGCCAAAGAAGGGATCTTATTCTCGGCATTTTTGTCCGGCGTCAGAGTGTCTAGAGAGACCCCTTTGTCTACTTAGGCGCGGAGACCATACAAAGAGCTGTGCCCCCGAAAACCTGCGAGACCGGAAGAAACGGGCGAAGGACGTTAGTCAGTCAGGAGTGACGATCCGAAGCAGTGATAAAGAAAATCAAGCCCAAGACGTGGGGCGGGTCAGCCGGCTCTAAGACACGGGTCCAGAACAGTCGTTGGGCGGTATGGAATCAAGAACGAAGATACAGAGCAGTGAAGACAATGACCAGATAAGTCAGCATCTTTGGTACCTGTGTAGGATTTTCACTGAATGAGAAAAAGTACCAACTTCACCTTTCTGCGTTTTGCAGTTCTGAATCTGTGTTTGTCTTTTCTTCCTTCCACTTTTTGTTGCTATTTTATTAAATTTTTTTTTGTACAACCTGTGAAACGTTCACACGGCCGGTTGTGAGAATTAACAATGGGGTCCACACCACTAGACGATCAGTGTGTATTTGTTATGTGTGGCTATCACGAGAACTCAGTGAAAATCCTACACAGCTACCAAAAATGCAGACTCATCTGGTCATCGTCTTCACTGCTCTGTGTCTTCGTTCCTGACTTCATACCGCCCTCCGACTGCTCTGGACCCACATCTTACAGCCAAGTGACCCGCCCTGCGTGTTGGGCTTAACTTTCTAATTCTCTGCTTCAGAGTCTCACTCCTGATTGACTAACGTCCTTCGTCCATTTCTTCCAGTTTCGCAGGTTTTCGGGGGCACAGCACTTTATGTGGTCTTCGTGCCTAAATAGACAAAGTGGCTCCTCTAGACACTCTAACTCCGGTCAAAAATGCCGAAGATAAGATCTCTTCTTTGGCCACCTATCCACGAACACACACAGAGACCCACACACATACATTCATATATATATATATATATATATATATATATATATATATATATATATATATATATTGATGCTCATTATCGTTCCACACTCCTCTATTCCTTATCATTATGTTTCATATTTTCTTTGTGATATAATTTACTGTGAATAAATGATAGACATAACTGTTAACATGCAATGTGTTACATTATCCAAGAGGAGCCCTCATCGCTCTTTCAACAAAAGTACATGCAAAGGAGGTTGCTCCACACAGTAATAAGATAAAAAGCAATGTACTGGGATGACGTGTTCCTCCACACCTCGAAATCAATCATAGGGAGGGTTTTTGACCACTCCCAACCGTCTCTCAACTTGCCTTCTACATCTCTTCTTGCGGGTCAGGAGCATTATGGTCTCTGCAGTTAGCCAAATGCTACATCAGGACTTAGCAAATTCAGAGGTTTCAACATATCTGACCCTTATCATCTTGTCTCTCCATTCCATCCCAGTAGACTTTTAAACTTATATATATATATATATATGTGTGTGTGTGTGTGTGTGTGTGTGTGTGTGTGTGTGTGTGTGTGTGTGTGTGGATGATTTGGTATTAAAACCTATCCCTCAATATGCTTTAGAAATTATTATCATTTCATCATCTAATAACCGAACCAATTGATCACATTACTAAATAACGAATGATCTCGTTCCAATGATTACAGATTTTGTCTGCATGTAAAGGAACAACACAAAATTCTATGTTTAATGTTTAAACACCTTTTCTTTTCTAGTGAATAATATCATATAATTGTATGCAAAAATATATGTATAGTTCTGAAGAATATGTGGACAAATGAATATGCTATATCAGCAGTATATATATATATATATATATAACAAATGTGTAAATAATAGGGCAGACTGCGTTATTTAGCATTTCTTAGGCAAATAATCTCGGAGAACGAAAACTCTGAATTCAGACCTGTTAAACTTCGCTTGTATCCCATCCTGCCAGTGCAGAGGGGTTGGTAAATATATATTTGTATATATATATATATATACAAAATTGAACAAATAGTGATCGGAAGAACAGAGACGGTTGATCAGAATCCCAAATAAGCTGGCGGAGTATGTGCACAGTCGGAAAAGGTCGGACACTGGAAGCAGACGTAGAAAAAGTCTGGTTCTTTGGTTGGTTAGTTGGTTGGTTGGGTTTTGTGGCATATCAACTTTTGTAGGTTATTTAACACCAAATCCACTTTTATGTAAATAACCAGTTCTATTTAAAAACAATTCACTTTAGCATGAGTACATAGTTTAATTGTCAAAAACATTTCTATTTCAAACGATTCACTTTATTCAAACAGTTTTATATAACAATTCAGTTTAGTGTAAGTACAGTTTCAATGTCAAAAACAGTTCAATTTCAAACAATTCAGTTTATCATAAGCATGCAGTTTAAATGTAAATACAGTTTAATTGTGAAAAATATTTCTATTTCTAACTATTCAGTTTAGTCAAGCAGTTCTAATTCAGCTAATTCAGTTTAGTATAAGTACAAATTTTGTTTACACACAGTTAAATGTCAAAACAGTTCAATGTTAAACAATTCAGTTTAGTGTAAATACAGTTTCAATGTCAAAAAAAAGTTTTATTTCTAATAAGTCAGTTTAGCATATGCACGCAGTTTAAATGTAAGTACGGTTTAATTGTCAAAAACATTTCTATTTCAAACTATTCAGTTTAATCAAACAATTCAGTTTAGCATAAGTATGCAGTCAGTTCTATTTAACCCATAGATAGGGCCCTATCAGGTGCCACCATGCCGGGCCTTAGTAGACTTTGGAGCTATGGCAATGAAGGGGTGTTCCGTAAAATACGTTGTGATTTGATACCTTCATCACAAACGACCCATATTCTCTTTCTCCTATGATCCTCAAGAAGATGAAAATTAACATCAAGGTTTTTATTTTATGACTATTTGTTGTGGTTGATTTGCTTCTCTCGACTAGCATGCAATAACCTGTAATCTGTTGTGGGTAACGCAGTAGTAACTGGCTATGCTCAAAACTCCGCTTCCCGCCGGATTATCAAATCCTGCTAAGGATCTAGAAGGGCGATCACTTTGTTAGAGCAGGTGCTGTAAGCAGTTTAAATTCTATTTGCCCGACAAATCAAAGCTTATCAAATAATAAGACTAAGAGGATTTTAATAAAATTCCTACCAATAACCAACGATGAGATAAAACTCGCTTGCTAGCAACACTCTTTATACGAAAGGGAGGAATCGCCGATCTCCGTTATCATTGCAATCCTATCCGGGTTATTAAACAAAAGCGAGCGAATTTATTTTTCTTCCTTCACAACATAGTTGAGAAGCCAATATTTGTTCCTGTCCACCGCGACTTGACCATCCGTTGCCAGCGGACTTTCTGAAGCATTGAACAGGTTATCACGTTATTTTATACAATACACAATGTTGTAAGCTTACCTTCATGCCTATTTTGCGGAGGCGCGCTTAGCGTGGTTGCAAATGGAGTCGGGGACTTTAGTTCAAATCCTGGACGAATCTGTTTGTATTTCAATTCGCACTAATGCCATTGAAAAAAGCATAAATCCAGTTACTTTCTTCCTTCTTGCTATGGGTAAATAGAAGTGCAGAGTGGGTTGGGCAACTAGTCTTGGAGAAGAAAAACTTATAATTTAAACCAGCTTAACACTGCAAAAAAATGAGTTTGTGCCACATCCTCCCCGTGACAGAAGGGTTGGCTAAATACATTAATTCTTAAAATATTCACATTGCCGCTAAATATGAAGTATTTCCCTGTTTCAAATTATTGCGAAGACACATTCTGTACCATGTATCATTTAAGATCATAATTTTTAAACAAGAAAAGGCATGAATCCATCTATTTTACTCTGACTATAGTAGATCAGACAGGGCGTTTTGTCAGGTAAACTCTGAATTGAAACCAGCTGTGTCCACTTAACAAATTGACCTTGTGTCACGGTACGTGATACAAAGTCAATTTGGTGCAGTGTTTGGGTAAATACGTACTTCTATACATACTGGCATGTCAAATAATTCCCCACCAACGACAATTTAAGGAAGTCTTCCAAAATATGAAAGTCTCTCACAAACTTTCACATCTTTCGTTGAATTAATCTGTTATGCCATAAAGGAACTTTCTACATACACATATTCACTCTTTTTTATCTCATTTCTTTATGTATCCTCTTATCTACTTAGATTACACCGGCGATGATTTTTTTTAGCTTTACGAATATGTTTTTATATTCGTTACCGCTATTAACAACAACGAAACACTTTTAGTTCACTATAATCTAGCAACATTAACTTATTGAAATAATTTTTCTATTAAATGCTATTCTCGGCTATTGCAGACGGAGGAAACAATATCATTCTCCAACGAATATTAAAACCTCTACAAGACTCTTTGAAAATATTTACAAGAATTTATGTAAGTACCGCAATACATTTCAATAAATTATCTTTTTTATACATATATACATCGGCTCTATTTCAAAATTCAAGAAAAACAGAAAACTATGAATTATGGAATGTTTTATTTAAGAAAAAAGGTAAAACAAAATTTTGAGACAACAAAACAAGCGGATTCGAGACTGCAAAATACATTGACTCTTAAAAAAAAGGTTGATTATAAAAAGTGTATCTTATATACTTTTATGTACTTGATATATTTTATATACTTGATATATCTTATATATTATATGTTGATGGAATATAGAAAAAGTATGAAACACTTGCAACGATGTGGTTGAATTATCGACTCTGCTAACTCTAAAACAAAACAAACAGAACGATAATTTCCCTTGGCTTTGCGTACAAATGACAATGGAGTCGTCTCTGATGAATAGACTGGCTAGAATAGATAGAACAACTTATATAAATTATAGTTTCCGCCATGATTTATCAGTATTATCGGAGATACTGAAAAGTTCCATCCCAAACCAAGATAGGAATTACAATTTTTAATTTCTATTTGAAGAAAAAGTTTGTTTTTTTTTAACTTGAGCTATTATGAGCAAATGATTGATTGATTGATTGATTTTAACAGCATGTTGACCCATCTAGAATTATTCTATGTTTAGAGATTAGAGAATGACGTTCATTGGACGTTGAAATTTACATTTTTTGTGTGCATACTTGTTTCTTAAGGGGTTATTTTTAAGAGATACACGGTCCTATCTAATACGAATACTTTTTAAATAGATCTTTTTGACTGTACCCAAACCTTCGTCAAATTGTGCCTGAGACAGTCAAGTGGGGGTTGGAAGATTGAGGTACTATATGAATAATGGTTGTCGTCGTTAAAAATAGAATTGTCGACCCGAGTTCAAATTCTGCCCCCACCCAATTGGCCGGGGCTGTAGAATACAATACATCTCTGCAGAGGAGTAAGACACCCCCTACCCAATGAGTGTCCTGATATGACATTAAAATGCATCTGATGGTGAGGCTCCACTCCTGAACTTTGGGGAATCTAGAGTGCTCCTTTATTACCATTACTCTCAGTTCCACTGTTTAGGTCCTAACTATGAATCATAAATAAATGTTTAATCGTTTACTAAACTGGAAACTATTTACCTGTGGCAAATAGAACTTATAGTGTTAGATTGCAACACTTGAAACCCTTTTATGTCGAATAGAATTACTATAGTTAAGCAGCAGTAATTGAAACTATTTAATTGTGTACTAAAGAGGATTTCGCATAAAGTAACCCTCAATGGGGGTTATATGCCATAAAACATAACCAACCAATATCAAACCCGGGACGTGACTGTTCGAGATTCACTTTGCATTGATGCCCTCGGGAAGAGTATTGATCCATATGTTCTACCCCACTATCTGTGGTTAAATAGTAGGGGATATTGTTGTTGTTTTTTTTTATTGTTGTTTTTTTTAGGGGGTACCTTGGTTAGGCAACTTGTATAAGAAAAGGAAAACTCTGAATTCAAATCAGCTTTACTCCGCTTAACAAATTGACCTTGTGTCACATTCTGCCCAACCAATCTTAGAAGTCAAGAAAAGTTATCTCATTTAAAAGGTCAGTTGGAACACTAGTAATAATTAGCTTAGTTTGTTACAAGGCCAGAAATTAGAGCACCCGATGTTAATCAAACTCATTAACAATGGTCTCCTAACCGAATTCGCTAACCACTGAACCACACGAGACGCCTCCAAATATAGCTGTGGCTTTAAACTTGGCACAAAGTCGTAAGTATAACACAACCGGAGAAGATCGAACTCATTTATTTAGAACTAATTTATTTACAAGACCTGGTTGTATTCCATTGCCCCAACAAATATCTGCATTTGTTATATAATTTGGTGTTGTCAGTAATAATAATATAGATACAAACACATATACAAATGTAGGCGGACTCTGTCGTTTCAGACACGAACGGGTTTATTAATTTCTGACTTCGGTCCATGGCGACACGAGGAGAGCGATACAATTCTTATAAGTCTTAGCTAACCATACTATGCTGACCCTACCCCAACGTGCGGCGCATCTTGGGATGTTTAAGATCTCAATTCATTTCTGCCCGTCGAGATCTGCACGCCTCAACGGTAGAAAACCCAACTCTGGTCTCAACGGTCGAATACCCAAGTACATCTTACAACGGTCAAAATACAACTCTATGCCTCAACGGTCAAAATCCAAGTCCTGTCTTTTCAAAATCCTCAAATTCTCAGGACCATCTCTTCTGGGCATGACATCATCCACACTCCAGCTCCATTTCCTGTCTGGAGGTTTATGGTGATTATCATGCCCTTTGCGCACGAGCGTAAAACTGCACCAACTGACTATGCACCTGGACTAACATCCGAATAGTTCAAAGCCCTACCAAACTGAATGACAAAATATAATTAACGAAAAAGGATTAACATAAAAAAAATCATTCCTTAATCATATAACACATTTATTTACTAAGCTTACATTTTATGTCATACACGGTCAAAGGCATGGAGCACCCAGTGAATATTGAACTCACTACTAATGATTTCCTTGTATAGCTCACCAAACATAACACCAGACGATATGCTTTTTAAAATTGAAGTGTCTTTGAAATTTGCTTTAAACCCGGAAGTGTGGAGCAGCGGGTGAAGAACGAATTCACTACTCATTAAGTGAGACTAGTTTACTCACTATTATACCACGCTTAGCGTAACGATTAACGTCGTAGGAAATGGAAGCATTGACCCGAGTTCAAATCCTGGATGAGGCTGTTTGCGTTTCCCTTAGCGCGAATCCCTTTTGCGTATGAGTGAATTGTAGGGCAGACTGGGTTCTTTGGCTTTGGTTAGGCAACCAGTCCAAAAAAACTAAAACTCAATAGGTATTCAAACTAGCTTTAATTCACTTTAAAACATTGACCTTATGTTACATCTTGCTGTGGCGGAGGGATTGGGTAAATATATATACCACAACATTGTTCTCCGACCGGAAATCTAGTATAGAAAAATGATTATCTCAATCTTTGGATAGACCCCTAGAAACAAATATACATCAACACAGACTGGATAATGCCGCATATTCCTTTGGAGATAAGTCGTCTTCAAGAGAATTATGGATCTTCTTTGCCACCAATGATTTATTTAAAGGGATTTTTTTAGCTATTGTTTTTCATAACTTCAAGCAAATATCATTAAAAGACTGCTTTTATTTAACCAGCTACTCAACTGTGCAGCGACAAATATTCCCGCCTTTTGTAGTGAACAAACGCAATCATTTTCAAACATTTTCTTTGCGTTTTTATAAAGATTTATGAATCCTCTTGGTGGTTCCTTCGACATTTTGTTAACCGTTTCATGCCAGTTATCTATTCAGTAATACTCATTTGTTTGTTATGCCCCCTTGGTTGGTTGGTTGGTTGGTTGGTTGATTTGTTTTTTACGGCGTTTCAACCCTTTTTCGGGTCATTTAATGCCGAATTAAGTCATTTTCGTTTCGTTGGGTTTAATGGCATATCAACTAGTATTGGTCATTTAATGCCAAATCCATCTTTATACATATACACAGTTCTATTTCAAACAATTCATTTTAACATCAGTACACAGTTTAAATGTCAAAAACAGTTCGATTTCAAACAATTTAGTTTAACAGAAGTACAGTTTTTTGTTTACTCACAGTTAATATAAAAACAGTTCTATTTCTAATGATCCAGCTCAGCATAATTACCTTGTTTAACTCTATTTAATCTACAGAGGACCCTATCAGGTGCTATCACTCCGGACCATGGCCCTTTTTTACTATCTTCTCACAGCAGCCTCTCAAAAAAGAATATTTGCTCAGAATATATGCGCCATTATTATGATATCTTTATTAAGATTAAATTTTGTAAAGTAATTTATCCGATAGTTCCCAAAAATGTCCTCTTAAATTCTTTTTCTTACTATTTTTCTGAAATCATCCAATTTTAATGCAAAAATTTTCAACACTGTTAATGTTTTTAATCTGATAAGGTAATTTTGTTCCCAAAATATCTTGCTCCATTAGCAAAAAAATTTAATTGGTTAGTAGACTTAATTTTTGGAATTTGTTATAACAATAAATTTCTAGTTCGAGGAGAAATATTGAAAAAATGTCTACCATTATTTTGAAAGTTTCAATTAGATCACCTCTGATACTTTTTTTCTAAAAGCAGTTAATCATCATTCTTCCAATTTCTTTCAGTAACTGTAATCTTTTACTCTTTTTATTATTTTTGTCACTCTTCTTGGTACGAACTCCAATCTTAATGAAACACTCCAACTTTCGTGTGTCTGCACAGGAACTTAGACCTGAGTAAAATAATCTAAATGAGGTTTTATTGTTTCTAAAGAAGATCTTATTCAGGTTTTATATATTTTTAAAATAACATACCTGAATCAAGAGACATTCTATGGTTTTATTATTCCATACAAAAAATATACAATATTTAGTTACGTACTAATTGTAGCGTGGAAATTTCTCAAAATGCTGGCATAATAAGCGAATTGAAACTAAAGCTGATCAAGACACCACGTAATTTTGTAGGGTTGTCAATAGAGCTGTCTGAAACATGGCTTCGTACTCACATCTCTGCTGCCTTGGCTAAAAGGCATTATTCACCGCCCTACGTTGCTCACACCTGCAGTCAATGAGTACATTTTTTCCTAGGTAGAGAAATTTAAAGACTCAACTCTGCTTTTGGTATATTTTCATGTCAGACTCCACTTTTCCAGGTTGCTGCTCAGTTGCTATCTGCAATAAGTCAATAAATATTACTTTTGCCGCGAAAGTTTAGCCTCTACCGTCATGCTACCAATACTCGCCTCTGACGTTATGAGTCGACATGAAAGGTACTACTTTTGGATCAACCCTCGAATATGCAACATAAAATAAGTTGAATAAATTGAACGGATAAACTAAACTACTGAAAGGAATATTTCCCTCTGTTAAAGCTTCGTGATTGGGGAATCACTAATGTCGTAGTGGTTTAAGAGCTGGACTGTGACATCGAAGTTAGCAAGTTCAACCCCCACTCGCGCTTTTATGTTCACTTTCAAAATAACACCCTTGTGAAAAGTTGAAACCTTCTTATCCCCGAGCAAGGAGTTAAATAGTATCACTACAGTTCTTCTGGAAGAGTGGCTTTGACATCAAATAACTCACGAAGATTGATGCGCCATTTTACAATAGAAGCAAACCAAATCAAACTTTTTCAAGCCTGCCAAAAAGACTCACAGACTTTACTGAAAATGATGCAATGGATATAACATCAAAGGAAATCTGTACTATTCACATATACAATGAGACAAACATGCATACATACACGAATATATTGGTGAGATCTAATATTAGCATATAATGTAACATTCGAATCAAGTTTTACGACGATGAACACGTGGAAAAACAACGTGGACCGCTTAGTAGGATTGAGAGCAATTGAACTCGAGGTTGATTAAATGGTTTCAGTCAGGTAACCAAAACGCTTCAAGAAGTTTAAAGATTTGGAATAAGTTAGTCGGTTTTGGAAGAACGTTTGAACGGAGCGGTTTTGTTTCACCTGTGCTCTCAAATCTTCGTAAAGGTCACACAAATCAAATCTTTTCTCGTAAGATAAAAATGTGTACATAAGAATGGTACACGTGTTATTTATAATCCCTGCAAAGGTGAACTCAGAGAGTTTAAGGTTATGACAAAGAGAAAAAAAAAACACGAGAGAAGACACGGACACTAACATAAATTGGTTTGGTTGTGTTTTAGGATATTTCAACCATTGTAGGCTATTTAATGCCAAATCCTCTTTATACGTATATACTGACCGGGCTATTGGCCTAATAGTTAGAGTGTTCGCCCATGGTCCGAGAAACCTAGATTCAATCCCAGGTCATACCAAAGACTCAAAAAATGGTACTTGATGCCGCCTTGCTTAACACTCAGCATTATAAGTGTTGTGGCCCCAGAAAGGGTCACTAATGAAAACGCAAACACGGATATTAGATAACAGATTATATTACGCAAGAAAGATAGAGTTACATAGAAAAGGTAAGAAGTCTCGTACTGTTCGGATAACACCGATATTGATCTGCCTCTCTGGCAGCGAAATCTCTCAGTACTAATAACGGTGAGAAGAGTCCATTATGGCGAGATGGGTAAGGCTCCTACAACAATAAGGTACAGGTCAAGGGTAAAGTGAAGCAATCCATGGAAATGAGTAGCGCCTTCCTCTACACTTTGGTGTAGTAGCTATTGAAAAGGGAGCCTTCGAGTCGCCCTCGACTATGGTCGCCAACTTTACTTAAATATATATTAAATATGTAGGATTTAGTTTGGTTGGGATTTATGGAATATCAACCCTTGTAGGTTATTCAAAGCCAAATCTTATTTATACATATTGTATATAAATTGTAAACGTATGATTTGTAGATAACATTTTTAAAGGAACCAGCACTCATTTGATTGAATACTGTCAAACGGGTATACATATCATTTGTAAATCAGTAGTTTGTTTGTAAACTTGTTTTTAAATAAATCGGAGCAAATTTTTTTTCTACTCAAGTATTACTATTGTCTTCACACTGTTAAATGGTTCCAAATATTCTAACATGAATAGTTCTATTTAGTATTGATTATTTATTTGCACTCAGTGAAATGATTCCCAATATTGTTATCTAACATAGTCTTATTTGCACACAGTTAAATGGTTTCAATCATCACTATGTAACACTAACAATTCAATTTAAGCACAGAGTTTCAAGTATTGCTATTCAACACAAACAATTCAATTCAACATTACTCATTTATTTGCTCAATGTTCAATAGTTCCAAGTATCCTTATGCATCACTAACAATTCAATTAAACACCGGTCATTTGTTGGCACACAGTTTAAATATCAAATAGTTCTATAGGACCTATTAGGTTCTGCCACTTCAGGCCAGAGTGGACCTGGGAGCAATCGCAATGAAGGGGTACTGCGCATTTCCCCAAAGCTCCAGCATTACTATCAGATTGTTTAGTGTCATGTACAGGACACTGGTTGATGAGCGTCTTACCCCTTTCTGCAGAGATGAAGTCGATGTATTCTACAGGCCCAGCCGACTGGGACACTCGTTAGAGGAAGTCTTACCCCTGTGCAGAGATGCAGTCGATGTATTTTACATTTTCAGCCGACTGGGTCACTCGTTGGGGGGGAGTCTTACTCCTGTGCTGAGATGCAGTCGATGTATTTTAAATCCTCAGCCGACTGGATCACTCGTTGGTTGGCGTCTTACACCCCAACTTTCTGAAGAGATGCAGTCTATGTATTTTACATCCTCAGCCGATTGGGTCACTCGTTGGTTGGCGTCTTACACCCCAACTTTCTGAAGAGATGCAGTCGATGTATTTTACATCCTCAGCCGAATTGGGTCACTCGTTGGTTGGCGTCTTACACCCCAACTTTGAAGAGATGCAGTCGATGTATTCTACAGCCCCTGCCGACTGGGCTGGACTAACATAGAAGATAAAAGATACAAGAATAAGCAGAGAAAGGCTCAGTAAAAGTAAGAGTAAAAAAGGCTATAGAACATACAGAGTTTATCATTAAAATCAACGTTAATAGCATTTTAATTCGTAAACACTTTACAGTGCTGTGTGCACAAAAATGCACAGCAATATTCCGATCTTTTTTAAGTGCAAAATAAGATGATGATAAAACAGTATAAAAATTCAAAACTTTATTAACGTCGATCTCAGTGTCGTAAATATAGCTTATATTTGGCACTAGGTCTAAGGAATGGGGCACTGGTTGAGGATCAAACTTACCAGACAGAAAAGCTTCCGAAACGCAAGAACATGTTTCCGTTTAGTACATACATACATACATACATACATACATATATATATATATACAGAGAGTGAGAATGAAAGAGAGAGAGAGAGAGAGAGAGAGAGAGATTTCTATACTGAAGAGTTGTGAAACAACGAAAAAGTCTGTCTGTGAATGATAATATATATATTGTCATCCACGGACAGACTGTTTCGTTGTATCACAACCCTTAATTGTGGCTAGACACGTAGGACGCTTGAAGCTGGGATCAAAAACCGCCAAACTTTACGTTAGACTTAGTATCATAACGCTCAGCCAACAAACGAACCACGTCAGCTCCAGAATTATAATATATTACAATATATTACATGGTAGTGTCTGTGACCCTGGGTTTCATGCATTTTGCAATCGTCATTAACTCACCTAGTGAGCTAAAATGAACTATAGACCTATAATATATATATATACATATATATATATATATACACACACACACACACACACACACATATATATATATATATATATATATATTGATACTGTAGTTTGCTCAGTACCATTGACAGAGTGGATAAATTTAAATTTGGATAGCGTACACAGAATTAGCAGAGTTTGAGAACTGTCAGTTTCACGCATACTTGTTCATCTGGCCGGATAAACATTAGATAGATAGATAGATAGATATGGACCGAGTAGAACAGACAGAGTGACAGATAGATAGAAATAAACATATATATATATATATATATATATGCATAGGTGAGAAACTGACAACAGTTGCCAAGCACCGTTGACAATGTGTCTACGCTACCCTAAATTAAATGTTCATACTTTGAAACAGACAATGTTTCTCGTATTTAAACATTTGTCGTTTCTTTGCCCTCATGAACATCAATGTAATGTCGCCTATTTTTGAAGCATTGGCGACCAATTGTATTATCATCTTTTTCACCTGTCACATTTTTCTGTCAAATAGGCGTTGTCAAATTCATTATTAGAAATACAGAGAGAGAGAGAGAGAGAGAGAGAGAGAGAGAGAAAATATACGTGGATGAGAGTATTTGTAATAGCCTCAAATCAAATAAGCCTAAACTGATAGCTACGATGACTAAATTTGCCTGCAAGGAGTGTAATAATCGTCTGACAAACATAAAATGGGTTTTGCTTACTCTGCAAACTCACTTTCAATCAACATAGTCTATTTATCTATCTATCTATCAATATATCTATCTATGAGTGTATCTATTTATCTCAGAATATTTTTTAATGTTTCTATCTGTCAAACTAGCTACCTAGCTTGTTAGCTATCTCTCTTTGCATCTGTCTATCTTTACAAAAAGTATCGTAACTGAAGCTCTTTTTAGTAAGAGAGAAATTAATGATGAATGAAAGGTTAATTTTCTCAAAATAGTCCCCCAGGCATTCGATGCACTTATTCCAGCGCGCTTTTCATTTCTCAAAATGCCCCTGAAACTTCTCATAATTTACTCCATGTACTCAAAGCTTACCATTGAGATTATTTTTACTTTAGGAAGCAAGAAAAAGTTGCACAATGGTAGATCTGATGAGAATGGTGGTTATTGTATTTGCACAATCCTGCATTTCACCACAAAAAAATTTGTCCCAAAAGTATTACTGCTGGATTTATGACTTTTTAAAAAAATTAGCATAGACCTGTGTTGACCCCAGTCGTGACACCATGACATCATTATCTTTTTATATAAATTACTAAACTGTTTACACATTATTTAAATCTTAAAAGTATTTTTTAAATAACGCTTTCATCACAATGCTTTTCATTACACCTCTGACATGAGCAGAGCTAGAGAGAAAGAGAGGGGGGATTAGTGAGGGAAAAAGAGAGAGAAAGAGATACGTATAGTTAGACAATTCACTGATGGTATAAGATAGACAAGTAGGGCACAAGTTAGGAGGTGCCTGTGGTGTAATGGTTATCGTCGCAGGAATTGGACACGGAAACACGAGTTCAAATCCTGGACTGATTGCATTTCACATAGCACTAATACCCTTCTCCCTCCAGCTATGGGTAAATAGTAGGGCAGACTGGTTCTTCAGCCTTGGTGAGGCAACTAGTCCAGGAGAAAGAAAACTCTGAATTCAAACCTGTTAAACTCCACTTAAAAAAATTGACCTTGTGTTGGAGGGGTTGGGTAAATATGATAAGATAGACAAGTAGGGCACCTCGGGTGGTGTAATTGTTAGCAAGCTAGACTAGCAAATCTGTATGAGTGAGTTCGAGTCTCATTGAGTGTCCCATTCATTTGTGCCTCATCTAAACAAAACGCTTAGTAAATTGCTCGAAGATTTCCCGTCAAAAATGCCGAAATCATTTACGTATAAATCATCTCTTTAGTTTCTCGATAGATTCAGGATGTTGGCATTAGTCGTATCGCTAATATGAGAACGCAGGGGAATCGATCGACTAAAATCTTTTCAAGAGAAGGAAGGAATCCGTTGTGGGAAAAGATCATTTTAAAAGAGAGTCAAAACATAAAGTAACTAGAAGGGAAAATACCGAAGAAAAGAAGTGTCATAAATATAATGTAGGCGCTCGGAGCCGAGAGCCTTGTGCCAAACGGAGTACCGATGACCGGCCGGGGAACAGAAGAAGCGAGGTCATGGGGTGCTGGTTCGAAGTACAGAACTGAAAAGTTCATTGACGACAAACGACAAGTCGTCAAAAACAATTATAAGGGGGTGCACTAAAGTGACAAACACACATTAAGTATTGACGAGACACGCCCATGTGATGACTGGAAACAGCTCGGGAGATGACGTCATGAGAAAACTGAAATTTTCCCTCTCTCTCTCTCTCTTTCTCTCTCTCTCTCTCTCTCTCTCTCTCTCTCTCTCTCTCTCTCTCTCTCTCTCTCTCTCACGGCGCTGCTGGCAAACAGACGTATCAATTTCTCTCTTCAGTGTCCACGTTCAAAAGCGAAATAAAATAGGATTTAGTTTATTTTAATGGTATATCAACTTTCGAAGATTATTTAATGCCAAAACCATCCTTGTAGAAGAATAGCAGTGATTCTATTTAACCCATAGCTGGGGGGAAGCAGTTTTTGCGTTTCCAAAGGGTATTAGTTCAAAAGTGAACGTAATAGCGCGACTAGATTTCAAACTCGCTTACTTCGAAGCCGTTGTCGCGCACTTTGGCCACAGCGCCACAAAGTAGCACTGGCTCATGTAAAAATGTTCACTACAAACTATTTTTTTACAATTCATATACATTTAATGTATGGGTAAACAGGATTTGACATTAAAACAGGATTTGACATTAAATAACCTTCAATGATTGGTATGTTGTAAAACACTATCAAGCAAGCAACTACCTATTTTACAGTGTGCAAATAAAACTATTAGTGTTCGATAGCTCTACTTGAAAGCATTTAACTGTTTGCAAGTAAAACTGTCAATGTTAGCAATACTTGAAACCATATAGCTGTGTGGAAATTAATGTGCCCTTGCTCGCGTTGAAATTGTTACCAACAAACTATTTGTGTACAAATCATATATATTAAATATATATGTGTGTGTGTGTGTGTGTGTGTGTGTGTGTGTGTGTGTGTGTGTGTGTGTGTGTGTGTGTGTGAAAGAGAGAGAGAGAGAGATGGGGTGGGTGTAAACAGGATTTGGCATTAGATAACCAACAAAGATTGATATGCCGTAAAACACAATCAAGCAACCAACCAACCATTTAACTGTGTGCCAATAAAACTATTAATGTTAGCTATACTTGAAACCATTCAGCTATGTATAAACAAATGCACGTAGAGTAATTGTAACAACAAACTATTCGTTTACAAATTATATATATTTGATATATATGTATGAACAAGATTGGCATAAAATAACCTATAAGGGTTGATATGCCGTAAAACATAACCAACCAACCAACCAACCTTGAGCATGACTGAAAATCGACTCCCTTGGCTGCAATTACTGTCACGATCAAATAAGTCTCACATAGAATCCCTTTTATGCCAACGCAGAGTTCGAACTCTAACCCCGAGATTGGACTCTTCTTGGTTTTGCTTCGTTCTGACCAAAGACAAGAACATGGCTTAGAAAAGAAAAAGAAATAAAAGATACCATACTTAAATCACTGCACGAAACTGACAAATTATAGATAAGCCATATCACAAGCGACATCTGATTGGCAGAGAAGATAATAATTTTGATGACACAACTTTACGTAATATATACCCTCTTCCCCTTACACACTTACAGAGACAGACATCATGACGTCAAGGTTACCCTCGTATGAAACGAACTAAGCAAGCCGTGTTCAAATTCTGGACGAGACTTTTTGCGTGTCACGTCATACTGATACTCTTAGAAAAGGCATGAATCCATCTATTCCCGACCATTAATTATATGTAAATAATAGGGCTGACAGGTATGTTATCATATTTACCCAACCCCTCCGCTCGGGCAGGATATGACAAAAGGTCAATTTTTTAAGCGGAGTTTAACAGGTTTGAATTCAGAGTTTTCCTTCTCCTAGACTAGTTGCCTCACCAAGGCTGAAGAACCTAGTCTGCCCTACTATTTACCCATAGCTGGAGGTAGAATAACTGGATTCATACCTTTCCCAAGGGTATTAGTGCTATGTGAAATGCAATCAGTCTCGTCCAGGACTTGAACTCGTGTCGCCGTGTCCATTTCCTACGACGATAACCATTACACCACGGGCACCTCCTGACTGGTATGTTATGCCAATCGGCCTAAGTGAGAGAAATTTCTGAATTCAAACTATCTGTAGACCGATTTTAAAAAAATTGACCTTGTGTCGTATCCTGCTTACCGGGAAATGATTGCGTAGATACAGGCAAGAAAAGAGTTTTTATTGAAAAAGAAAGATTTGATAAAGGCATGAACCTGTTCTCCGTCTAGCTATTCAATAAGGCTAAAGAGCCCTTAATTTTTTTCTCATTTTGCTACTTGCTTAGATTGGGCCGGTATGAAAGAGGGAAAACTCTGAATTCAAAGTTGTCGTAAACCTGGAGATGAACGGCTTCCCCATGCTATATCTGCCCAAGATACTCGACATGAGTTGTAACTCTACAACTAAATCAGGTGACGAGACCAGTGAGAGAATGTGCTGTGATAGAAAGAAGTTGTTAAATAAGTTTTGCAGCGAAATAGGCTGAAGCTGTTGAATAAACCGACTGCGTCTCTGCAGAGATGTAAGACCACTCCACTCCCCCACACACCAACGAGTGTCCTAAATATAACAAACAATTTGATAGCGAGGCTCCAGTAATGCTGGAGCTTCGGGGAATGCGGAATGCCATCGCTCCTAGGTCCACTCTGGATCGGAGTGGTAGCACCTGATAGGGTTCTATCTATTGCTCAAATAGAACTGTTTGACATCTAAACTGTGAGTAAACAAATGACTAATGCTAAATTGGATTATAAGAAATAGAACTGTTTGATCATTTAACTGCGTGTATCAGCAAAATATTTTTACAAATCATATATTCATTATATATGTAAAAATAGAATTTGGCATTAATAACCAACAATGGTTGATATGCCATTAAATCGTACCAAACCAAACGAAACCAAACTAAGCTTTGCTCGGTTGTGGCACAAGGCTGACTATATGGGGCACCCATTGAAATTCCCTATTAATTGTTTGTTAGTCTAGCTTCGCAGCAACTACACCAGCCGAGACTACCCAGCTCCTTCTGTGGAGGAGGGCTTGGGTAAATAAACATATGGACAGACAGCCAACTTTAAATGCAGAGAAATTAATATAATTTTCATCAGTTTTAATTATTCAGTTGATAGAGTATTAGACAGAAGAGATAAAGGTCGGCTCAACAACATTAATGGCATTTTGTTAAGATGACGATTTAGTAGAGGATTTCGTGTGAAACCTATTTTTCTTAAATAATGGTTATCATGGCAGCCTCATCAATCATTAAATTCTCCATGCTCAAACTGACCAGTGTGCTTCTCCATCAGAATTTGGTCAACGCCTATATATCAAATGGTCTGCTAATAGATAATTGATAGCGAATCGAGTAATGATTTATTCAGGAATAGTTGACAAAATACGAGAGATGATACACTTTAATTCTACTGGGATAAATACGCTTTAATGAACGACAAACTAATCACTTATATTTAGTAATCTGACGAGAAAGCTTACAACGGTGAAATTCAAATAACGCTATTTAGTACGTTTTTACTAGGGTTTGATTTGGTTTGGTTCTTTGGTTTAATTAGTCAAGTCGGCTGAAGTTGTAGAATAATGCCGACTGCATCTCTGCAGAAGAATAAGACATCCTCTACAACAAGTATCCTGAATATGACACTAGACTGCATCAGATGGTGAGGCTCCAGTCCTGGAGCTTTAGCGAATGTTGAGTACCTCTTCATTGACATTACTGCCAGGTCCTCTCTGAATTTCAGTGGTATTACTTGTTAAAGTTCCATCTTTGGATCGAATAGAAGCAATTACTCATTATTTACTCATTACTAAACATTACTCATTATTTACTCATAACTGAAACATTACTCATATTTAAAACCATTTGTGTGCAAACAAATGATTAATATAAGATGAATTATTAGTACTTGATAGCAATGCTTAAAACTATTTAACTTTGGTAACTTTAGTTTTATTAGTGTTTGGTAGCAATACGTGAACCAATAATCCTTATGCAAACAAATAAGCTCTGGTTCCTCTAAAAATATTACATAGAACTACTCCCTGAAGAAAAGTCGTATAAATATAAATTACCATCAAAGATTGATATGTCATTAAACCAAATGACCCCACCTAATCTTTGTTTAATGGCATATCATCCTTTGTAGGTTATTCAATACCAAAGCCATCTTCGTATAAGAACAGTAGTGGTTCTATTTAACCCATAGCAAAAATATAAGTGGATTTATCATATTTACCAACCCCTCCGCTCGAGCAGGATATGACACAAGGTCAATTTTTAAGAGGAGTTTAACAGGTTTGAATTCAGAGTATTCCTTCTCCTAGACTAGTTGCCTCACAAAGACTGAAGAACCTAGTCTGTCCTACTATTTACCCATAGCTGGAGGGAGGAATATATGGATTCATACCTTTTCCAAGGGTATGAGTGCTATGTGAAATGCAATCAGTCTCGTCCAGGACTTGAACTCGTGTCGCCGAGGCCATTTCCTACGACGATAACTATTACACCACGGGCACCTCCATAAAAGAGAAGTGGATTTATACCTTCCCCAAGATATTAGTCCAAAAGTGAATGTGCAACAATAGTTCGAACTCGCTTACGATGATATCGCAGTCCAGCACATTAGCCACTACGCCACGGACAATTTCTCCCCCTCCCCGAATATTTTTCCATTTATTTATGTCTTTTTTACTGTGACGCATTCCTTTTGTATTCATTTACACTTTTTTTCTTATATTTTTCTTTTCCTCCTGGAGAAATGGATTTCTTTCTTTAAAGTAAGAAAATAAATGAGTATCAAAGAGTTTAGACAACGCTTTTCGACTTATTTTCTGGCTGGAAAACGTGTCCAGCTTATTTACTTAGTTGCATTAAAACTTATAAAAGGAAAAGAAAAAAAACATTGATTTTTCAACTGTCTGGTTTGGGGTTTTTTTTGTTTTCTTTTGTTTTGATTTTTTGTCAAGTTGAATTAGTTTTCTCCATAGAAACAAAACGAATACACACATACACAAACACACACGCACACGCTCACACACACACACACACACACACACATATATATATATATATATATATATATATATATATATATATATATATATATATATATATATATATATATATATATATGCTAGCTGACTTGGCCTGTTTTGTATTGGTGAATATTTGGATTTGAAATGTATAGGCGAGTATTTTTCTGCAAATTATCAGTAAAAAGATTTTAAAAATGTGAGGAAAAACATTAACGAAAACCTTATTTGAATTTAGAATTTACAATAGTTCTTTATCTACAAAAGCGCAGCTAAAATTCAAATTCAAACAGAATATAAGGAATTCATTCGGAAGATATTGGTGTCGGCGTGGCATGTTAAATGAAATTTCGTGTAGTTCCCATTATATACATATATATATATATATATATATATATATATATATATATATATATATATATATATCATAACTATGTGTCAAATATAACTACTATTGCTTTTCTACAATGATGTCATTGGCATTAAATAACTGATGAAAGTTGATATGTCATCAAACAAAGAATATATATATATATATATATATATATATATATATATATATATATATATATATATATATATACATATATACGTGGTGCATTCAATAAGTTTCCAGACTTTTTTGTACAGGCATTTAGAATTGTCATAGACTCTTGAAAATTCAGTATGCTATACATCTTATGAGATGACTGACCAATTTTTATGATTTCAGGTTCAAAGGAACAGCGACAGCAGGAATTGGAATACAACCTGCTAAAGCCTGATTGTTACAGCTGATGAATTTCAAAAATGCAATCTGGACGTGAGGACACTTTAGAAGAACGATATGCAATAAAATTCTGTTTTAAACTTGGAAAAAATGCCACAGAAACGTGTGGAATGCTTCAGACTGCTTTTCGATCATCTTGCATGATTCGAACATCCGTTTTTGAGTGGCGTAAGAGATTCAAGGAAGGCACGGAGTCTGTGAGGTATAATGACAGGTGTGAGAGGAGTAAGGAAGTCAATACACCAGATTTGATTGGCCAGAGGGTCAGGGTTAGGGTTACTATGTTGAGGTTTTACGGAGTTCAGGAAGAGATTCCTTGGAAGAGGCCAGCAGTCTTCAAATCGGGTCAGTGGCATTTCCACAAGGACAATGCACTAGTCACAACTCTATCCTTGTCACAGACTATTTGACCAAGATGGGCATCAAAACAGTTCCGCACCGTCCCTATAGTCCAGACCTTGCTCCCTGTGACTTTTGCTTATTCCCTAAGCTCAGAAACTGTCGTTATGAGACAACTGAGGAGATGAAAGAGGCTGTGACGAAGGTCATTGACACGCTCACACAAGAGGACTTCCATAGTGCCTTCCAGAAGTTGCTGGAACGGTAGAACAAGTACATTGCAGCCAGAGGAGATTACTTCGAAGGGGAGTTGAGTTTCATGTAGGTACTATCAATAAAAGTACCCATACGAAAAAAGTCTCGAAACTTATTTAATGATCCTCGTATATATATATATATATATATATATATATATATATATATATATATATATATATATATATAGTATTCTTTGGTCCAGTTAAACCGTAGTTGGAGTAATTCCATCAGGACAAGAAATTATTCATGAGTGAATATTTAAATTTTCCTGATAAAGAGCTCAATGCAACAATAATACAGAGCATAGTATATATATATATATATATATATATATATATATATATATATATATATATATATATATATATATATATATATATACTTTCTTTAAGAAAAAACAACGAAACCAATCACAAAGGATTATAAATTTATTTCCATCCTGTTACGCATTTTTGAAATTTTCAAAAACACGAAAAAAATTAACAGGACTTCATCAGATCAATTAGATAAAAAAACTAGAGTAGACACATGAGAGTGGGAGGGATAGAAGGGTGGGAGGGGATAGAAGAGGGGTGAAGAGTTATCTGTTCATTAAGCCCACTTCCGTTTTAAATTTAAATTTTCGGTTGGCAATGTAGTAAATTTATTTTAAAACAATTTTTTAAAATTAATTTTACATATAGACTTTAATTACAGATATTTCTAATTAGATTTTAATTAATAATCTCACGTAAAGATGCAGTAATAGATATATTAAAACAAAAACAAATATTTAATTTACTTAAATATTTTAAAAATTTCAAAAATTTCAAAAATATTTAGAAGGCATTAATCAGTTACATTTTTTATGCGTAGTACATATATATTATATGCTTTTTCATAATTTTCTATCTAACAATTTATTATATTTATTCTCAAAATTAACTCTAATTCTCAAATAAATTTATGCTTTATAAAAAATTTTTACTTGTTTAATTATTTATAGTTTAAATTTGATAAATTTGATAAATTTGATAACTCTTCACCCCTCTTCTATCCCCTCCCACCCTTCTATCCCCTCCCACTCTCATGTGTCTACTCTAGTTTTTTTATCTAATTGATCTGATGAAGTCCTGTTAATTTTTTTTCGTGTTTTTGAAAATTTCAAAAATGCGTAACAGGATGGAAATAAATTTATAATCCTTTGTGATTGGTTTCGTTGTTTTTTCTTAAAGAAATTATTGCTCTGTATAATTGGTACATTGAGCTCTTTACCAGGAAGATTTAAATATTCATTCACGAATAATTTCTTGTCCTGATGGAATTACTCCTAACTCCGGTTTAACTGGACTAAGTATTCTATATATATATATATATATATATATATATATATATATATATATATATATATTTGAAATGAATAGTTTCGAAAATGAAATTTCAATGTGGTACTTGAGGGTTTTATTTGACATTAGTATGCTCAACATGTCTTTTGGACTTCATGGTCCTTTTCAAGAGACTAATAATGTGTTTGTTTTGATTGGGTAGTAATCATTCAAATTTTTTTCTTATTGACAAGTACGTAATTTGTGTGCTTGTTTGGTTTGGTTTGGTTTCTTTGTTTCATGGTTTGGTTTGGTTTCTTTGTTTCATGGCATATCTTTTTAGGTTATTTAATGCCAAAGCCATTCTCCTAGAAGAACAGTAGTAGTACTATTTAACCCATAGCTAGGAGGATAAGGGGGTTCATACCTTTCCCAAGGGTATTTGCCCGAAAGTGAACGTAATAGTGCGACTGGAGTACGAACTCGCGTACCACGATTCCGCAGTCCATCGCTTTAACCATTACACCACGAGGACACCCCTCCTTGTGTGCTTGTGTACGTATATATTCGTATACATGTACGAACATCATATTGTTGTTTTTTTCCTTATCTATTCCTCTTTGAGTTAAATGTGTGTGAGAAGATATGTATTAATGCGAATTCAATCTACATCAGGTTATTGTTCTCTCTCTCTCTCTCTCTCTCTCTGAGTCGAATGTGTCATAGATATATTTTTAGATTTTTTGTGTGTATATGTTTGTGTAGTGAGTGTATGTACATAAATATAAATATAGTGGTGGCTCTAGACTACAAAAAGTGGGGAGCCTATTGTTTGGAAAATTACTTATAAGGTTATGATACCAAAACAAGACGAATAACTGAATGTACAAGTAGATTAATTATCATCATCATCATGTCGTGCTGGTAGCACGGATATCCCTGATCCTCTCTCGCCACTTTTCCCTATCGTTCATCGCCTCTGGCAGGTCTTCTGGACAACATCCCGTATCCTCACATAGTTGCTGAATGTATGTTCGTGCTGGTCGTCCTGCTTTTGCACGGCCATGTGTGGGGGTCCATAAGAGTACATCACTTATGAGTTCGTCCCTGCTTCTCCAGCAGTGTCCTGCATGTCTGGTTCGAATAGCAAAATATTAAGTTTTAAAATATATTAAATTAAAAAGACTAAGAAAACTAAATAAAAGTGCATATAAAAAGAGTACAATTATCTTTATTAATTTCTATACGGAATTATACATAGGATTACTTTATGTATGTGTGAATATCTTTCAGTGTTAATTGGGCAAAATAACAAAATAATTTTAAATACTATTTTATATTATTTAGAATTAAATTATAACGTTAAACTTATTTGAAAAAGAGTGTGTAGAATTAAAGAATTGAACGGCTAGCATACGAGCTCTTCTCATCACTCCCGACTAACTAAGTTAGATTATAAAGAATATAATTACAGCTATTTCTTTTTGTTAATGGATTTCTTTAAAGATTTATCGACAGGCTTTTCGTTTATTTATTAAAATAAAAGAAATAATTAGAAATCAATAAGACCAAGTAAATATTTATTAAAATCATGTTTAAGATCAATATGCAAATTAGCCTACCCTGTCATACGCCATTCGGTAGTGTATATGGATACAATTGCATGTTAGAAGTATGTAGACAAGGAAAATAATATAGATAAAATAAAACAACTTTCCTAATAAATGAGATTAAAATAAAATAAAATAATGGAGAATGTGAAGTAAATAACTAAGGGAATTGTAACATCGGTGATGACGAAGTTTCGATTACAGACAGACACATAATCTCCATTTTAATAAGATTTGATATGGTTACTTACTTGCCGGTTGATAAATTGATTTTTATTTAAATATAAAATCCATTTTTCGGGTCCTGTACGTGGCAAAATGATCATTAAAATTGTTGATATCACCAGTGCGTTGCGGATCAAAAAATGTTTTTTCACTTTCATTCAAAAGTTTGTACTCACGAAAAAAATGTAGGTCTCCACGACGTATTTTGTTGTTGATCCTTCAACTTCTCAGAAATACGACCAGAGTAGAACAAATTCAACAGTTTCGGCAACAGATTTATGATTTCCAGTAGATTTGTACAAAAAACAAGCACTTTTTATTGGCAATGTTACGATTTATTATTGACCAGCCACACCCCTTTTCTTCTAAAGTATGGTGATCAAAAGCGTAATAATCTGTATTTTTTTATTGATAAATTCTCGAAAAGGGCTTATCACCTTTAAGGGACGTTTTTAAATTAGTTTTCTTTCGGGCTTTCGTAGAAAAAAATATCATCCAATGAAAAACCACACTTAAAAGAGAAAGGTGTAAGATGTGTTATTAAGCAACCCCAAGTATATAGTAAAAACCCTCCCTTGTGGTCCTGCAAGCTTTTATTTACCCAATCAAAATTTCATTCACCTCCCCTAGTCGTCTATATAGATTACAATTTCGAAGAAAAAGTTTTTAAAGCATGACCTCCCAACCCGATTAACGTCTGGTATTTTTTCTTTTAACTAAAGAAAAATTCGCCATGTCAATTTTTTCTGGATTTTAACGATAAGTTCTTTTGATATCGATTTTAAAAAATGATAGAGCAATATGAACAGAAGTAATATTTGTAAAATAGCAGAAATTGAATGTATAATCAAATGGATAGATATTAAATATATTTAATTATTTATGATTTATAATTTTTTTAAAGTATATTTTCGGTTTATTTTTTATCTGTTCAAACCAAGAGCAATTTTGAAGAACGAAATTTTTATATTTCTAATTACGCTTTTAAAATAAGGTGTTTTTAAAAAATATGGTCATATCCAAAGTCATAAATAAAATAAGAAATTCATAATATAATTTGTTTAGTCTCCATTTGAGCAGGGAATAAAAAATCTCTTCTTTTTCGCAGTAGTTAAAACTGCAGTATGGAATCATCAGTTGGTTCGGTAGCAAAGCCAGAGAAAACTTACTTGACGGAAATGGTGATAAACGTTGGTAATAGGGACCGAATGATGAATGAGAAACTGTACAAAGGCCTCCCAAAAGCTAAAAGAAAGACGAAGAATTGCTTGATACTGTATACACTACCAGGAGGAATAGACTTCCAAATTAGTGTTGTGGCTATCAACTCAGAGGAAAGTGGGGTGTAATCATCGACGACTGCTATGTCGGTGATGCTCAATGGTCTGATGGGGGAGGAGAAACACTAATGTCCTTAAGTGTGAGGGTCTCCATTGCTTTAGTCATCCTGTCCAATTTCTGTAGCCGTTAGAAGTAGATGGAAATGAATAACTGACATAACATGCCGGGTGAGGTGCCCGTGGTGTAATGGTTATCGTCGTAGGAAATGGACACGACGACACGAGTTCAAGTCCTGGACCAGGCTAATTACATTTCACATAGCACTAATACCCTTGGGAAAGGTATGAATCCAATTATTCTCCCTCCAGCTATGGGTAAATAGTAGGGCAGACTAGGTTCTACAGCCTTGGTAAGGCAACTAGTCTAGGAGAAGGAAAACTCTGAATTCAAAACTGTTAAACTCCGCTTAAAATTTGACCTTGTGTCATATCCTGCCCGAGCGGAGGGGTTGGTAAATATGCATAATATGCTGGGTGACTTCGAAGTTCTAGTTTCTGACTTTTTCCGTACCTTTGAAAGGTTCACTCGCTCTTCCTACAGGCAAACACTCGTCTTCTCGTATCCCTGCCACCTAAAAGGAAGGACGAATCGAGAAACCCATCCAATTTTATAGGAGCTTCCGGAACATCCAAATTTCATCTCTGCCTCACGTGGATGGCATCGTCCAGGTAGCACCCGCCACCACTTTGATGGTTGATCGATTCCGGTGGTTTCGACAGTTCCTTGTTAACCGCTGTTTTCTGTCAAGAGTGCTCGTTCAAGCATGTCTTTGTTACACTTAGCCTACCGGACGAGATGCTGAACTTTGTCAACTCATCTTTCTTCCGGCTACTGGCTTTTTTGATAACTTATCTATTCGCGACCTGTTATAATGTGTTTACAATGTTGCAAAAGGGGACAGAGGAAAACAGCTGGTTATCTAGATGGGCTTGTTAGAAACTGCTATATGCTGCTTCGTAGCTTCATTATTGATATGTGTGTGTGTCTGTCTGTCTGTCGCTGAGTGTGTGTGTGTGTGTCATTGGTTAGTTCAACCTCTACTGTCATACCAACATCTACCTCTGATGTCATGGTTTAGTTTGGTTTGGTTTTACGGCATATCAACTATTGTTGGTTATTTAATGTCAAATCCATTTTTATACATAAAAACAGTTCCATTTCAAACAATTTATTTCTGTATAAGTACAGTTTTTGTTTACACAAAGTTAAATGTCAAAACAGTTCTATTTCAAGCAACTCAGTTTAACGTAAGTACACAGTTTAATTTGATTTAACTCATAGAGAGGACCCTATCAGGTGCTACCACTCCGGGCCAGAGTGGAGCTGGGAGCGATGGCAATGAATGGATACTCCGCATTCCCAAAAGATCCAGTATGACTGGAGCCTCACCATCAGATTGTTTAGAGTCATATCTAGGACACTCGTTTGAGGAATCTTACCCCTCTGCAGAGATGCAATCGTTGTATACTTCAGCCCCGGTCGACTGGGCCGGACTTTCGATGGCTTGAATTTGTTGATTGTAGCTTCGTGAATCAAAATTTTCTTAATATGATGAGTTCATTTTTTATTGCATTTCCCAACTAAATTAACGTCAGTCTCTTTTACGTTTTTTCGTTTTTTGTTGTTTGTTTGTTTGTTTGTTTGATTTTGTTTTTTTGGATTTTTTTTCATCTCTACATCATTTGCGCAGAAAATCATCAGATTTTGATAAAGACTGAAAGCAAAGTAAAACAAATGCTTTTTAAGTCACTTTTAATCAAACATCAATTTTCATTTTCGTTCTTCGGTTTTCCACCCAATAACACTGATATAACACCTTCTCTGCTATACTCTCTCTCTCTCTCTTTCTCTCTCATTGTCCTTACGCACACACATATCCATATATATTAGTCTTGTTTTCTCCTTTTCTCTCCCACATACAAACATACACAAAAATACATACGCATGTAGATATTTACAACGCTTAACTGAGATAATCGAGGCTGACTACTGGCAATAGTTGAATAGACAGGCTTCCTAATCACAACACAATAAAAGGCATTCTTACATACATACAAACGTCGTTCTCTTCGTCCCACCGCAGATAGATAGATAGATAGATAGATAGTAATTTCTACAAAATATTTTACATTCAAAACGGATATAATTAGGAATTATTTATTACCAAAACCTACAGCATTGAAACTCTATAATTATAAATAATTATAAATAAAATAGCATAAATAGATATCAGAAATTCGGTTATTTCTTAACAGGTGCACACACACACACACACACACACACACACACACACACACATGTATATATATATATATATATATATATATATATATATATATATATATATATATATATTTAAAAATGTATTCATTATGTAATATTTCAGAAGAAATAATAAAATCCTGTTATTTTTGGTTCAGATAAAAATTTGACTTTTTATTAAAAGAAAACGGTGATTATCTATTTCTCTATCTTTCTATCTATTCATCAATTGATCTATCGATCTATCTCAATTTGCACATTTCTATTTCTATTTATCTCAATATATCGATCTATTTATCAGTCTCAGTCTGTTCAGCTCTCTCTCTCTCTCTCTCTCTCTCTCTCTCTCTATCTATCTATCTATCTATCTATGCCAATTAGTTCACGTTTCGTATTCATTTCAAGCTGTTTATCAGTCTGCCAGTTCGGGTCTTTCACTATCTCTGTTTGTTCCTCTCTCTCTCTCTCTCTCTCTCTATATATATATATACCAATCGGTTCGTGTCTATGTATTTATCTCAATCTATCAACCTCAGTCTGTTCATCTCTTTATCTATCTTTCTCTCTCTCTCTATCTATCTATCTATCTATCTTCATATATATATATATATATATATATATATATCAACTGCATTCTATTATCAATCTTTCCGGCCTTTCTTTAACTTGAAGTAATCATTTGTCTCAGTATAATTTCAGTGACGAAATTAACTACGCCTTTGGCTAATGCACGAAACAAATATTTATTTAGTTTGGTCAGTAATGACAATTTACTTCCCGGGGTCTATATACAACTGATTGGACTTTGCTAATTAATGTTTATTGTTATCGGCTACTAGTTTCTAATTTAAAGCCGGTGTCGATATCTCGATATCTGAAACGACTCGGATGGTAATGAAGTGAATGGTTGCAAAGATTTGATATGGCGTCTGTTTCATCTTAGCATTTGTCGATTTACATAAATGGCACCAAGAAGAAGAAGAAAAAGATGTAATATCACAAAACAGATATCAAAGCATGGAGAGAAAGAAAAAAGGAGGAGGAAGAGATGGGTGAGAGAGGAAAGAGAAAAGTAAATTAGAGAAGAATGAAAGAGTGAAAAAAAGAAAATGGTGAAAAGTGGAAAAAATAAAGGAAGTAAAAGACACAACGAAAAAAACAAAAAAGTGAAGGGGAAAGATGAGGTGTAAAAGAAAGAAAGAAAGAAAGAAAGAAAGAAAGAAAGAAAGAATTAAGCGAAACAAAAAAAGAACTGAGTAAAAGAAAAAAGAGAAGAAAGAAATGGCAAGAAAGGAAAAAATGAAAAGAACGAAGGAAAATATTTTGGGGATTAAAGCAAGAAAATGAGGAGAAAGAAAGAAAAAAAGAAAGAAAGAAAGAAAGAAAGAAAATGAATGACTGGAGAAAAAAGACGATAAAAAAGAAAGAAAAGAGACTGAATTTGAAAGAAAAAAATGTTGCGTAGGTACAACCATTGTAGAAAGAGGAAAATGTGATGTTGTTACCGACAACTGCTATGTCAATAAACTGATCGTCTAGTTGGTGTGGGCAATCACAAAAACACAACTAGTCTCAAATATAGAACCTGTACTGTCTCACCGGAAACGTATGCGTACCAATGACAGATAAACGCCTCACGGCAATTACGACTCTGAAGAAAATTTGATTTTCTACAACAGGTCTATTAGTTACCAAGAAGGTGAAACTTAAAAATGAAAATATAAAAACAAATGACAGCAGGAGATAAGAAGTTACTAATGTAACCGAGATGCCGGAGGCCTAGAAGAATTAAGAGACCTAAGGTTGGTCTAGATAAAAAATGAAGGGAGCAGATAGTTTACAGACATTAAAAATAGGTTCAAAATATAATATATATTATATATCGTATGTATAACAAAGTATATATAGTATGTATATGATATATAACAAAGTATATATAGTATGCATATGATATATAATATAACAAAGTTATTAAGAAAAAGAAAGTCACATTGTTACACCACTAAGAATATCTAAAGGAAAACAAGACTGAATGAGCAACCCGTAGTAGAAAAATGGATTTCGCTGAGAAAATGAAATATAATATGACGTGAATATTCAACTAATTGTCTTTTTACGAGAGTTCATAGCTTGAAAGAAAGAAGTGTGACATCACATACTGGTGATACTATCGATTGGGAAATAACTACGGTTGATGAAGATCGAACAGATGCATCCCCTAAGATCCAGTAAAGTCAACTCTAAATGCCTTCTGGTGTTTTTTTTTAAGGACCAACTAGAAGTAGTTCGCCAGAAAAACGTAAGACACTTCCCTAATAAAGAAAGCTAACTAAACGGAGATAAAGGTTAACGCTGCGAGCAGAACAGGACATTCTGTTGTTTATTCTCTTCGTTTGGTAACTGGGGCTGTGGTAATACATGGAAACGTATATCTTTGTTCTCGTAGGAGCCAGCTCTTTTCGGAACTTTGTGTGGTTCTTTCACTCTCAGCCCACACTATAACTGGGGTTGCAGAATACACCGACTGCATCTCTGCAGAAAAGTAAGACTCCCCAACGAGTGTCCTGGATATGACACTAAACAATTTGATAGTGAGGCTCCTGTAATGCTGGAGCTTTAGGGAAGTAATTCTTTTATTGCCATTACTCCGAGGTCCACTCTGGCTTAGGGTGATAGAACCTGATAGGGTCCTATCTATGGGTCAAACAGAACTAAACTGTATGCTTATGCTAAACTGAATTGTTTGAAATAGAACTGTTTTAATATTTAAAGTGCATACTTCTGCTATACTGAATTGTTTGAAATAGAAATGTTTTTACATTTAACTGTGTGTAAATAAATGACTGTTTAATTGAATAGTTATTTATACATAGCAATACTTGGAAACATTTAACTTTGTTGATTAAACTGAATATCTTGAAATAAAAATGTTTTTGACATTTTAACGGTGTACTGTGCTAAACTGAATTGTTTGAAATAAAACTGTTTATATGTATAATAGATTTGGCTTTAAATAACTGACAATGGTTGATATGCCATAAAAACCAGACCAAACCAAACCAAACCAAACCCCTTTATTGCCAATACTCCTAGTTCCATCCTAAGGAATAGTACCCTCTAGGGTCCTATATATGGGTCAAAAAGATGTTAGAAACGTTTAGAATAATTCTTATAAACATTGACTCTTAAAACATTAATATTGTAACTAATGATGTGTTAAAATGCTTAACGTGGCTGTGAACTACATTTAATTGCTTGCAAATTATTAGTATTTTATTGAAATACCTGAAATCCCGTAATTGTACATGCAGTATTTATATTAGATAGAAATAATTACTCAAAGGCTTGTAAATTGATATTAGAAGTTAATAGTTTATTGATTACATTTGGTTATTCATAATAGTCTATAATATAATGTGTTAGCAAATTTTGATTATACAGGAAAGGTTACTTGAATATACAAATACTTGCAAAAAATTTACTTGACTTGTCATAAAAACAGCCCAATATGCAAGTAGAAATTTCAAATCAAATACGCCTGATAAGATTCTTGATTGTTTTGTTTCTTATTGGCATATCAACTTTTGCAAGTTATTTAATGTCAAATCCAACCTTCTAGAAGAACAGTAATAGTACGATTTAACCCATAGCTAGTTAAAGGGTGTTCATTCCTTTCCCAAGGGTATTTGTCCGAAAGTGAACATAATAGCACGACTAGAGTTCGAACTGCGATTCCCTAATGCGATTCTGCAGTCCAGCGTTTTAACCATTACACCACGAGGACACCCCAAGAGAACCTTCTTTTGAGTGTTATGAACCAGACGTTTAATAGCATCGATTCTTACCAAATCATCAATGGTTCAAAAGACGAAAAGCTCTCAATAACAAATGGACTTATACCAGATAAAGCTAAATAATCTACTTATGTGTAAAACGCAAAGTAACTATTATATATACTTGACTAACAAACAACTTCGTGTAATGAATGACCCCTAACTACGCTAGCCTACAAAAGTAATTGACATCCAATGACTTAAAGTGAATACATTCACTTATTTATACTTCCAAAACTACTGTAACACAATCAAAATTAAAACATTACTGTAAATAAACAATATAGTCTAGACCTTGATGTAGTTTAACGTGTTTACTTGGATATTCTAAACATACTAAAACCCCATCCGAAATACACAATAGCATTGATGATATAATTAGTACATAGGTAATTGGCCAGCTACACTTAAGAGGCATTGTGTTCTAAATTGTAAACAATATTAAATAAAAACTTTATTATCTTAACTTATAGTCTTTATTTAGGTATAGGCTTTACAGAGGCACTTGGGATCGAAGTTAGAACATGCTTAGGCGGAGAAACAAGATAAGCTTCGACATTTCAAAAATATATCTCGTGTACTTGTTTTAGGTGAAAAAATTGGTCTTAAAAAGTCGTTCATTACACGAGTATATGCGGTATATATATATATATATATATATATATATATATATATATATATGTATATATATATATATATATATATATATATATATAAGAGTTAAAACCTTAAAATTATACCCAAATACTTTCTCTGTGTTAATGATAGTTTCATGAGTTTTTTAATCATCTGACGCGAAATGAGAAAGTGTTTCTATTTGAAATCATCTTTTAATTCGTTTCTATCGGTAGGCTGTAGAATACACCGACTGAATCTCTGCAGCGAGTTTAGACCCCTCAATGAGTGTCCTGATTATGACACTAAACAATCTGATAGTGAGATTCTGCTAATGCTGGAGCTTTGGAGAATGTGGAGTACCTCTTCATTATCATCGCTCCCAGATCTTATCTGGCCCGTAGTTGTAACATCTGATAGGGTCCTATCTATGGGTCTAATAGAACTAAACTGCATACTTATTCTAAACTGAATTGTTTGAAATAGTACTGCATTGACATTTAACTGTGTGTAAACAAAATCTATACTTATACTAAACTAATTTATTTGAAATAAAACTGAATAAACTGAATATCTTGAAATAGAAATGTTTTTGACAATTATACAGTGTACTTATGCTAAACGGAATTGTTTGAAATAGAATTGTTTATTTGTATAAAAATGGATTTGGTATTAAATAACTTCCAAAGGTTGATATGCCATAAAACCCAAACAAACAATCGGCGGTTTTAAATCGTGATTTCAAGGTTTTGCGAAAGAAGTGAATTGCTAACAAAGTGTAGACATTAATAAACTTCTGATGTGCCATTTACTACTTAATTTCATATTCATCATCTTCTATTTAGACAGTCTTATTACTATATATATATATATATATATATATATATATATATATATTCTTCAATCCAGTAAATCCGGAGTAGGGAGCAATTCCGTCAGGACAAATAATTAAATTTCGAATATTTTCATATTCCTGGTAGAGAGCTCAATGTAAATAAATTCACTGAGCAAATAATATTATTTCAAGAAAAAAAACAATATTCGGTCACATTAGGATAATAGATTTATTTCCATCCTGTTAAGAGCATTGATAATAATAATTTTTAACAGGACTTCATCAGATTCCTATGTGATCTGATGAAGTCCCGTTAAGAATTATTTTAGAGTCTTTGATTCATATCAATGCTCTGAATAGGATGGAAATAAATTTATTAGCCGAATGTGACCGAATATTGTTTTTTTCTTGAAATATGGCCAAATGAGTAGAGTGTTCGCCAATGGTCCAGGAGACCGGGGTTCAATCCCAGGTCGAGTCATACCAAAGACTCAAAAAATGGTACTTGATGCCACCTTGCTTAACATTCAGCATTATAAGGTAAGGATCAAAGGTAAAGTGGAGCAATCCAGGGAAAAGAGAAGCGCCCTCCCCTACACCGCGGTGTAGTAGCTATTGAAAAGGGAGTCATTGGGCCACTCTCGACTAAAGTCGCCAACTTTACTTCCTATATATATATATATATATATGCGTGTGTGTGTGATTTTTCTCCCACCTCTGAGTGTTACATGTACTTCCATATGAAAACGAAAATTGACACCACTAATAGGGTTGAGTACTTTTTTCTTAAAAAAATCTTTTTCATTTACATTTTCTATTATATATATGTAAATATATTGTAATCCACAGTCAGACTGTTTCGTTGTATCAAAACTCATCAATGTGGCTAGACATGCGAGATGGTTCAAGCTGAAATCGAAATCCGGCTGATTTTACGCACGTAGGATATCTTACCGTAGAGCCATAAGCAACTTCAGCGTAAGCGGAGGATTATCACGGATATGTATTATTTTCCTTTGTTTACATATACCCTTAACGGGTGTCGGAATGGTCAATTCAATTGAAGAGTTTTCCATTACGCGAGTGACAAATGGTAATTCCTCGCGTGAGTGCCCAACCCCCACCTGTTGCATACTGACCTCCGACCCGGCCAAGCTGTCAAAAGAAGAAATGCACCTGTGTAAATAACAGGTGTACCGGTCGAAGATATCAGATCAGGGGTGACCTGACTGTCGAGGGGTTGAATTGAGTACGAAATTGTGACGCTCGCAGGAAGTGGGTGGACATCAAATTATTATATAACCCCGGCGACAGGAAGTTCAAGTTAGTTGGAGAGAAGATGCTGGAATGAGAACCATGTCATAGCCAGAAGAGTTGAGGGGTCAATATGTTGCAGTCTTTGTTCGGTCTCCAACTCCCTCTCACACACAACCCTTTCAATAAAGTGAGAGGTATATTTTTCTAAAGAACTGTGTCCGCTCGTCTTTATTGTGTCGTAGTTATGTTTCTGCATGTATATGTGTATGTATAGTTGCATATGTATTATGTGGCTATACAACACACCCACTCAGAGGGGGATATAAGATTCTTTAGGAAATACTGACTGCTCTTAAGTCTAAATTATATATACGTTTAAAATAGTATCTTCACATTACAGCCAATTATTTTATTAATTCTAGTGGAATATTATACAATTGAAATGGATATTATTAGGTATTGTTTATTACCACGCTTTATAACATTGAAATTCTTTCGCCAAAATAAAATTAACGCTTCAGTAACTCTCTCTCTCTCTCTATATATATATATATATATATATATAAAGTATATACTTATTTCTGGACTGCATCTATTTGGTGACAGATTTTCAAAGTTGTATGATTTGGTAATAGATATTACCTAATGATATCCAATTTGATTGTATACTATTCGTTTGAGGTTCGGTAAATCAATACTTTATTTCTTTCATCTTTTTATACTGCAGTCTATTCCCTTCTCCAAATGACTCTGTTGGTTGGTTGGGTTTTATGGCATATCAACCCTTGTAGGTTATTTAATGCCAAATCCATTTTATACAAATGAGCAGTTCTATTTCAAACAATCCAGTTTAGCGTGAGTACACTGTTTAATTGTCAAAAACATTTCTATTTCAAGCTATTCAATTTTGTCAAACAATTCTAATTCAGTTTAGTATGAGTACAGATTTTCTTACACACGGTTAATTGTCAAAACAGTTCAATATTAAACAATTCAGTTTAGTGCAAGTACAGTTTCAATGACACAGAGTTAAAAGTCAAAACAGTTTTCTTTCAGATAATTCAGTTTAGCATAAGTACGCAGTTTAGATGTCAAAACAGTTTTATTTTAAACAAATCAGTTTAGCTTATATATGCAGTTTAAATGCAAAAAACAGTAAAGTCAAGAAACCACGGTTTACTTCTATTTAACCCATAGATAGGACTCTTATCAGGTGATACCACTCCGGGCCGGAGTAGACCTGGGAGCGATGGCCATGAAGGAGTACTCTGCATTCCCCAAAGCTCCAGCATCACTGAAACCTCACTATCAGATTACTTACTGTCATATCCATGTCACTTATTAGGGGAGTCTTACCCCTCTGCAGAGATGCAGTCGGTGTATTCTACAGCCCCAGCCGACTAGGCAACAGTGACTTTGTGTTTCAGATATTGTTGGGTTTTTTTCTATTAGATTGTTAGTTCGTTTAGCTTCTTTTTGTTTTTGTTTTTGTGTTTGCTTTTTTTTAATGGTGTAGGATGCTCTGTTTTAAAATTATCTTTCCGCTCAACTTATTTTTGCTTCACTTAATTCTTTCTTTTTCAAAAAAAATTTTGGTCGATCGTTCTCGACTTACGAACACGCTTGATTCCACCCTCGTGAATTCATTGAGAAACAAAAAAGCCGTTGGTAAAATAGCAGTAGGTCTTTACTCAACCCTTCTGTCACAATCAAGGTGCGACACACGGTCAATTTTTTTAAGTAGAATAAAACTGTTTAAATTCAGATTCTTTCTTTTTCCTAGACTGGTTGTCATACCAAAGTTAAAGTGCCTAGTCTTCCCTACTATTTACCCATAGCTGGAGGGAGAATAGTTGAATTCGTACCTTTCTTGATGCCATCAGCGCTATGTGAAATGCAACAGGTCAGGATTTGAACTCTGATCACCGTGTCAATTTCTTATAACGATAACCGTCACTGCCCGCGTGCCACAATGTATAAATAGTAGGATAGCCTTGGTTAGGCAATCAGTCTAGGAGAAGGAAAACTCCGAATTCAAATCAGCTTTACTCTGTTTGAAAAATAAATAACCTTGAGTCACATCCTGCACGTGTCGGAGTGGTTGGGTAAATTCAAACATCTATGACAATGCTGTTCGCTGAGTTGGTTGGTTGGTTGGTTAGTTGATTATTTACGGCCTATCCACCCTTTTCGGGTCATTTAATGCCGGATCAAATTTCAAACAATTCAGTTTAGTATAAGTATTATTTTTTTACAGTTAAGTGTCAAAACAGTTCTATTTCAAACAATTCAGTTAAGCTTAAATACACAGTTCAATTCTATTTCAAATAGTTCAGTTTATATAAGTATATAGTTGCAATGTCAAAAACAGTTCTATTTCAAACAATCCAGTTTAGCATAAGTACGCAGTTTAGTTCTGTTGACCCATAGATAGGATCCTATCAGGTGCAAGCACTCCTGAAAGCGATGGCAATGAAGGGATACTCCGCATCTCCCAAAGCTTCATCATTACTGGAACCTCACAATCAGATTGTTTGGTGTCATATCCAGGATACTCGTTGGGGGTATCTTACTCCTCTTCAGAGAAGCAGTCGATGTATTCTACAGTCCCAGCCGACTGCGCAATACTCGTTGAGGTCTGAACCACTAGTAGTTCTAAAACTCAAAATCAGTGACTGTTCCAAGGAACAGTCTTGCCAAAGAACTCGTTCAGTTGGAAAGTTACATTGACACAGAGAGAGTGAAGAGACATCGGAAGCCTAACCTCTAAGGCTGAGCTACTCCCACTAATATAAGGATCATTACAATATTGAATTAATAATAAACTATTGCAATATTTTAACTGTTGTCCTACAGATTGGGCAACACGTCATAAAATTCACAATCCTTTTATGAATGAAGTCGTGCAGTTTAAGCAAATAAACTATTTATGATTTTAAGAAGTGTTAACAAGTCATTAAGTTGTGCCTAATGCGAGATTTATTGAGTCCTCGTTAAATTCAACGTTGATCGAGTTTGAAATGAAATTAGATATTCTGTTTCTGTAAATAAATCCTAACTGCTTAAATTCGATATTAGTGTTGTGTCAAGCAGAAGATCTCCATACGCACTAATAGCAAAATTAGCGAATCACTCTTTTCTTTTGGTTGGTTGGTTCGTTGATTTTGCGGGATGTCAACCCCTGCTTAACACTCAGGGTCTCCACTTATTATTCAACACATTGAATGTATCTTCATTTTAAAACGGGTTAACGATTCATACTTCAATGTTTTAGGTGTCAATGTATTAATAAAGTTCACAACCATTTAAAACAGAGCCCAGTCGGCTGAGGCTGTAGAATATGCCGGCTACATCTCTGCAAAGGGGCAAGACTCCCCCACCCAACGTGTGTTCTGGGTATAACATTAAACCATCTGATGGTGAGAGTTCAGTTCTGGAGCTTTGAGGAAGGAGGAGTACATCTTCATTGCTATTACTCCCAGGTCCACTCAGACCCGAAATGGTTGTACCTGTTAGGGTCCCATCTATGGGTTAAATAGAACCATTGAATCATCTACAAAACCAGAAACCATTTAACTATGTGCAAACAAATGACTAATATCAAATTGAATTAACACTATTTGATAGCAATACTTGAAACCATTTAAGGTGTGCAAATAGAACACTCAGTGTTTAAAATATTTGAAAACATTTGGCTGTGTGCAAATTAATAAGCTCTGATTTGTTTAACAATGTTACTAAATCATACACACACACACACACACACACACACATATATATATATATATGTGTGTGTGTGTGTGTGTGTGTATACATATATATCACAGAATTTAGCTTTAGATAACCCACAAAGGTTGATACGCCATAAAACACAACCAACAACCAACAAGATTTTAAACAGGTAAATACTTCCGCATCTTCATCAAGTTATACTGTTTCCCCCCCAACACACACACCGCTCTCTCTCTCTCTCTCTCTCTCTCGCTCTCTCTCTCTCTCTCTCTCTGCTATGTTTCTTGTTAGGTCCTACAGACTGCGTCCAGCATCCGCCAAGAACTGATATATGCAAGTCTTTTCTAATCGGCCAACACTGGTGTGTCCATCGGTAGGAGTTCACAAGAGAAGTTTGCTAATGAATTGGTCCTTGCCTTTCCAACAGTATGTCTTGTTCGTCTTACTTTGATGGTATGTGAGATGGCAGCTCAGTGGCCTTAAAACTGTTTTTATCTAGAGTGCTGCATCTAGGATTTGTTCGAAACAGTATGCAGCATTTCTATGTAGCCCCAGCATTTTTTTTCTCAAATCACTTCAACCCTAACCCTAACCCCTACACCTCGGTGTAGTAGCTATTAAAAAGGGAGCATTCAGGTCGCCATCGAATTCGGTCGCCAACTTTACTTTATATATATATATATATATATATGAAGGTGCTCGTGCTGTAATGTTTACCGTCGTAGAAAATGGACCCGGTGACTCTAGTTCAAATCCTGGACGAGGATGTTTGCATTTCAGCATATACCTTTGGGAAAGGAATAAATCCAATCCTTCTTCCTCCTGCTATGAGTAAATAGTAGTGCAGGCTCTTGAACTTTGGTATGGCAACCAATCTAGGAAAAGAAAAACTTTGAATTAAAATCTGTTAAACTTTCAAAATTGATCTTGAGTCGTATTCTGCTCATGCAGAGAGGTTGGTTTAGCTGAGTTAAGGTTTATGGCATATCAAACTTTGTAGGTTATTTAATGGCAAATCCTCTTTATACACATATACTACATATGATTTATAAACATTTTATACATAATATTTCTAAACGAGCCTGAGCTCATTTTTTTTTTTTTTACACTCAGTTAAATGGTTTCAAGTATTTCTATCTCACACGAATAATTCTATTTATTATCAATCATTTGTTTGAACAAAGTTTAATGGTGTCAAGTATTGCTATGTAACAGTAACAATTTAACATCAGTCATTTGTTTGCCCACATTTGAATGGGTATACGTATATTATTTGTAAGAGAATAGTTTGTAGGTAATTTCATTTTAAAAATTTTTTTTACACCAATATTGCTATTGTTTCTACACAGTTAAATGGTTTCAATTATTGCTATCTAGCACTACATTTCAATTCAATATTAATCAGTTGTTCGCAAACAGTGAACTTGTTATAACTATTGCTATTCAACTGTTATATAATAGTCGAGGGATTTCGGTTCATGCCTTTGAGTTTAGTTAGGCTGAGAACCTTTCGGCTCAGCAATTGGGTTAGTTAGGTGCAACATTGAGGCAGGTGTTAACGCGGGCACGGGCGGGCGGATGGAGGTGTCACTCAGATGTCATAATAGTCCGAGACGAAACGGGGTGACAAGGTACGGGTGACGTCACGCACCGGAAGCGCGCGGAGGTTAGTGTGAGGATTTGAAGAAAGAGAGTCGGGTACTAGACACCAAACGAGAAGGATCGACTTTTGGAGCTCGCAGACGCGAGGCGAAATTACGCCCTATGAGGGCCGCACGAGATGGGGGCCAAATGAATAAGACAGCATAGAAGATTGTGTCTCTCCTTACGTCGAAACCTTTAACTCAAAGTTAATAAAAAGGTTTCGTACCTGAACAAGAAGTCGTTACATGTTTTCGAATTCCGAGATTCCTATGTTCTTTATATGTTTTATCGTTATGAACATTCGATGTCCATTTCATCCATTTCGCACATGGCCATATTCGTGTATACGGCTATGTAAAACAACACGAATTACTCTATTCAACACTTTTCATTCTTTGGCACACAGTAAAATGGTTCCCGGAATTACTATAACAATTCAATTAAACATCAGTCATTTGTTTACTCGTGCAGAAGGATTGGATAACTACATATACATACAGGGTGACTGAAAAGTAACTCTCTATTTTTAAATTCATATAATTTATTTCTTGACTAAATAAGAAATGAAATTATAGGTATTTTCATAAGAAATGAAATTATAGGTATTTTCGCTATCCAACTCATAATACCAATGGTTTTAACAACTCTTTCCTCAATCTAGTAAATTACTACAGTGCATTTTATATAATCAATTTTTATATTTTACTCAAATATTGAGTTATATAGAATTAATTTTTTTTTATAAGTTTTCGTTATTTTTGACAGCAATGCACCAGATACGCGATTCCCTCAATCGTCTTTTGAGAAAAGATGTACCATGAAACAGCTCGAGTGAATTTCAGCTCGCTTTTTATAGAATTAAATTTTTACTTGGTGTGAATTACTGCTAACCCATTACAATTCATCTATTGATATTATTGTCGTCTTTGATACTTCAAACTGAGAAATAGGATCAGTTATTTCGCTTATTTTTCGTGACGGAAGTGAAAAAGCAATAGCTCATGTATCCAATCCAGATCCTTAATACGTACTGAGGGTAATTATGGCTAAATCGAAAACGAAACCTTAACAATCATGTTTGCCATCAAAAAGTTTCATAAAATGTTACGAGGTGCATACGATAAGTTTCCAGACTTTTTTCGTATGGGCACTTTTATTGATAGTACACACATGAAACTCTACTCCCCTTCGAAGTAATCTCCTCTGGCTGCAATGCACTTTTTCTACCGTTCCAACTACTTCTGGAAGGCCCCATGGAAGTCTTCTTATGTGAGCGTGTCAATGACCTTTGTCACAGCCTCTTTCATCTCCTCAGTTGTCTCATAACGACAGCCTCTGAGCTTAAGGAATAACCAAAAGTCACAGGGAGCAAGGTCTGGACTATTGGAAGGCTGAGGAACTGTCTTGATGCCCATCTTGGTCAAATAGTCTGTGAAAAAGGATGGAGCTGTGGACTGGTGTATTGTCCTTGTGGACATGCCACTGACCCGATTTGAAGAGTGCTGGCCTCTTCCGACGGAATCTCTTTCTGAACTCCCTTAAAACCTCAACATAGTAACCCTAACCCTAACCGTTTGGCCAATCAACTCTGGTGTACTGACTTCCTTACTCCTCCCACACCTCCCATCATCCCTCACAGACACCCTGCCTTCCTTGAATCTCTTATACCACTCAAAAACTGATGCTCGATTCATGCAAGATGGTCGAAAATCATTCTGAAGCATTCCATACGTTTCTGTGGCATTTAAAATTGAATTTTATTGCATATCTTTCTTCTAAAGTGTCAGATTGCATTTTTGAAATTCACCAGCTCTGACAATCAGGCTTTAGTAGGGTGTATTCCAATTCGTGCTGTAGCTGTTCGTTAGAACCTAAAATCATAAAAATTGGTCAATCATCTCATAAGATATATAGCAATAACATAGTGAATTTTCAAGAGTCTACGACAATTTTAAATGCCTGTACAAAAAAAGTCTGGAAACTTATCGTATGCACCTCGTATATGTGTGACATTTCCCTTTTACAACAGATCAAAAGCCTCTTGTTAGTATTTTCGGATCTAAGAAAGACATCCCAGTCTATACAGCTAACCGTTTACAATGCTAGGCCACAATGATTTTGGACTATGATTTCCCCATCAAATACGTGTCGACCAATAAAATCGGCCAAGCAAATATAGAGTCAAGACTCATGGATTCTTATCGCAAACAACCGAAAGACAACGTTGTTGCCGCAGTATCAGTAGGACCGGAAGTCATTACAGTGTAGGAATCCATAGTCAAATCACTGTCAGTTACTACAGCGATTGTACCTGAAGCCACAGCCATTGATCCATAAATACTAAGAATTGTCCATTTCCACCGCATACACTGGCCAATCGACAACTCTTCTACCAACGTCGATCCTCTTTGTCTCAAGTTGACGGTTATGTTCTTTTTGCATTGAAACTGAAATCCAAAATCCTCAAACGATATTATTTTGAATCAGAATAGAATCATCCATATCAAGGCCTTAGCTCACAATGACGTCTACTGGCTGAATACGGAGAAGCACTTAGATTAACTTGTACACACTTATTCCAATTGACTACTAACAGCACAGTTAACCTAGAAGAATAAACTGTGTTCATGGCCTGTTCCAAAATCCCCTTGGTCACAACTTCACTTTGACTTTGCGGTACCTATCAAAATCCAACATTATTTGGTCCTAATTGATAGTAAGTAACCGGAAGTATTCACCTTAAATCTTACTACTTCTGGAGAAACCATAATAAAACTTCAGCCAGGTTTTAGCAGATTTGGTGTACTGAATAGTTTAATTTCAGATAACAGTAGTACATTCACCACAGTAGAATTTTCAACCTTCTGAAAACAAAATGGCATTCCACACATCCGGTTACTGCCATTCCATCAACAATCTAACGGACAAGTATAACGCTGCGTGGACACATTTAAGAGAGCATTCTTAAATTTCAAAGGGGAAGTGACTAAACCGGAAATCATCCAGATATTCTTGAAAAGCTATTGAGCAACTCCAAACTAGAATGTGCCGGACAATGGATTATCTGCCGAAGCATTTATAAACCGGAAGATTTTCCTCCCAGCTGGCGTCATACGCCCAGCTCTATGACATTTTTTTTCGGAGAAATACGATTATCGAAAAACAAATAAACCACAAATATAGCACGGTACAGCCTGTGTTTTTACCTGGACAATCCGTGCTTAGAAAAAAAATATCGCGGTGTGTCGAAAAATGGGCACAAGGTCATATTGTCAATTACACTGGACATGTCACATATGACGTAGATGCTCAGTTTTCTATCTGGGTCCGACATGCAAACCAACTACGCCTTTCACGCCTTAGCCCAGTCGGATGGGGGTGTAGTATACACCAACTGAATATCTGTAAAAGGCTAATACCCCCTTCCAACGAGTATCCTGAGTATAGCACTGAACTGCATTGGGTGGTGAGGCTTCAGTTCTAGAGCTCAGTGGAATGTGGAGTATCTCATCATTACCATTACTCCCAGGTTCACTCTGACCCAGATTGATTGTATCTGTTAGTACACCTTCTATGGGTCAAATAAAAATATTCAATTTTTTCTATACTTGAAACCATTCACGTGCTAACAAACGACTGATATCAAATTGAATTAATTATATTAAATCGCAATATCTGAAACCATTTAACTCAGTGTAAATAAAAGTATTAGTGTTAGAAATCAATATTTGTTGGCGACCGCAGTCGAGGGTGACCCGAAGGCTCTCTTTTCAATAGCTACTACACCAAGGTGTAAGGAAGGGCGCAACTCCTTTCCCTGGATTGCTCTACTTTACCCTTGATACATACCTTATAATGCTGAGTGTTAAGCAAGGAGGCATCAAGTACCATTTTTTAAGTCTTTGGTATGACTCGACCTGGGATTGAACCCAGGTCTCCCGGACCTCTGGTGAACATTCTACCCACTAGGCCAATAAGCCGGTTACTTGAAACCATTTAACGGTGTGCTAGCAGATGAGTTCTGGTTTGTTAGGGGACTGTTGTCAATAATTTCATTTACAAATTATATATATATATATTTAAGATATATGTATGGACAGGATTTGGCATTAAATAACCAACAAGGGTTAATATGTCGTCAAACACGACTAATCAACCATCCTTCCCGCCTTTCAGTGACTGAATTATATGATCCACTCTTTGTGCTCGATATTTCGTTGGATACTTTTGAACTTTCACAGAATTCCAAACGTAACCCGAGTGTGGAAAAAAAGACTAAGAAGTGGGGCAAAAAAACAAATGCAGGTAAAACCACTGCAGATCAACCTGCGCCAATCGTTGTACGAGTACATACCTCAAAGGGGAGATGTTAAGAAGACTACCTCCCAATGAATCTCTTATTTTTACGCCCCTGTTTAGTGTAAACAGGATTATCCCGTTCACCATAAATGCTGAGTGACAAGACCAGCAGAAGAAAGAGAAAATGAAAAGAAAGACCAAACGTCGGACTAGTTTTTGTAAACTCGACGAACAAGGCTAAATAAAATGGACCCTAAGCGAGAACACAAGACCTTTCCTAATTGTTTTTTACCTCATTCAAAAGCATTTTCCTGTCACACAAGGTTGCATGGCAGGCTGACTACTGCCTATGCATCAAGTCTCCCATGCCAATGATTGGAAAAATATGGATAGGGGAGACAAGGGAAAGTTAAGGTTTTGAATTCAGTTTTGATCCTCTACTGAATGACCACTTAGGCTAAAAAGCCCAATTTGTCCGATTATTTTACTCCTAACTGGGGAATCGCCATTTTCATAAATTCTAATGACGACTTATCCACAACAATTTCAGTTGTTTTATTCAATGTTCTTTCTAAAATATTTTTGTTTACTTAGCCTGCACTCCCATCTTTGCTGGGGTGGCACCTATAACATTCCCCAAAATATGTCAACCATTCTCTGTACCAAGGTCGGAGTTCGAACTTCGAACATTTTATTCGTCAATCTATCCCTTGTTTTGTTTTTATTTTGGTTGTTTTTTTAGTTTTGTTTAATAACTTTTTGTTGTTGTTGTTTTTCTTTTTTGGAATGGTCTCTTCAATAGGACCCTCATGTTACATTTCTTTTTTGCATTTAATTTTCGTAAGAGAAAATCACAATTTACATAAATATAAGATCATATCAATATACTTGTTATTTACTAAACTTCGCTTAGTCTAGCACACAAACTATAAATTAGTAAGAGTACCAGCTGAGTAGTTTGTTAATTAGTCACTCATCAAAGTACTAAGCAAGATGATCGTTGCTTAACTTTGCGATCTGACGAAAACCAGTACTCTCAGCATGTCTTGATCGCAACTATCAATATAGTGAAAGATTTTTCTTTGCAACTAAAGAATGCTCATTTTCATTTTTCCTGACATATTAACCTTCGTTGGTTATTTAATGCCAAAGCCACTCTTGTAGAAGAAAAGTTGTTGTACTATTTAACGCATAGCTAGTGGAGGATAAGGAGCTTCAAATCTTTCCCCAAGGGTACTAGTCTGAAAGTAAACATGATAGCACAACTAGAGTCTGAACTCGCTTACTACTTGTATGTTAACCACTACACCACAAGAATTCCTCCGCTCTTCTTTAACAGAAATCCAAAATGCATCAATATTTTCCTATGTATGTATGTCGAAATCTTGAGACAGACAATTAGATTTAAAAACGAAAAATCAAATATTTGTATTTATCTAAAAGATCAAAGACATTTGGATGTCTGGCATAATTCCTTGTATTGCTTCCTACAGAATTTTGACAAACGCAGACATTCAATGCTTAAAATACATCAGAACATTGTTAAGTATTTTCGATACGACATAAAAATTTACTCAGACATATTTAAGAAAATAATATATATATATATATATATATTTATATACTTGGTTGGTTGGTTGGTTAGGTTTTTATGACATATCAATCATTGTAGATTATTCAATGCCAAATACTCTTTATAAATATATATATGATATATATAATTTATAAACACATTAAGTTGATTGCATTTTTAAACGAGTCTGAGCTCATTTTATTTACACATAGTTAAATGGTTTCATGTATTGATATATAATAGTCACAATTTAACATCAGTCTTTTATTTTCTCTCGTTGTTTGTTTGCATACTAGAATTGTTATTATTTCTACTCAGTTAAATGGAGACAATTATTGCTATCTAATACTTATAATTCTATTCAATATTAAGTATTTCTTTGCACACAGTCAAATAGTATTGCAATTCAACTCTAATAATTCTATTTAACATTATATAACACTGATAATTCTATTCAACATTACATAACACTTGTAATTCTATTTAACATTAAATAACACTTATAATTCTATTCAACATTATATAACATTAATAATTCTATCCAACATTATATAACACTTATAATTCTATTCAACATTATATAACAATTATAATTCTATTCAACTTTATATAACACTAATAACATTACTCATTCATTGGCGTACAGTTAAATGGTCCCACGTTTTGCTATGTATCACTAACAATTCAGTTAAACAGTCATTTGTTTACACACAGTTAAATGGTCAAAGAGTTTTTAACAATTCGATTTAACGTAAGTCATTTGTTTGCACTCAGTTTAAATGTCAAACAGTTCTAGTTGACCCATAGATTGGACCCTATCAGATGTTACCACTCTGGGCCAGAGTGGATGTGAGAGCAATGGCAGTAAATGTGTACGCCATATTCCCTCAAGCTCCACAGTTTGGAGCCTCCCTATCAGATGGTTTAATGTTATATCCAGGACACTCAATGGGAGAGAGTCTTACCTCTCTGCAGAGATGCAGTCAATGTATTCTACAGCCTCAGCCAACTGGGCTGTGTGTGTGTGTGTGTGTGTGTGTGTGTGTGTGTGTGTGTGTGTGTGTGTTTAAACACGTATGTATGTATGTATGTATGTATGTATGTATGTATGTATTACTTCTGGCAAAAATAATAAATAATAAAACTAATAAAAGATAAGACACAAAGCATTTTTCTTTAATAGCTGAATATTCTGACTTCATAAAATGTTACTTAAACAAAGTAGATGAAATTATCAAAACTAACAGTATAATTTTTTTTTATAAACCATGCAAGGGAAACATTATAGAATGACCCAATTTTTTTGAGGGCCTTAATTCTTTGATGTAAGAAGCAATATTATTTATTAATGTAGTTCTAACTTTTTCGAATAGCAGTTAATAGATTTTTGAGTGGATGGAGCTTTCTCATGGACTTTATTTTTAATTGTTTTTTTTGTTTTTTTCAATTGGATTCAGATATGGATTGTTTGCTTTTCAGGTCGATGATTTTTCTCTGGCTTTCCTGAAGAAAAGCTTTCATCCCCTTTGCTCAAGACAAGATGCATTATCTTCCAGCAATATGACTTCATTTTTACCAAGCCAATCTTTTATCGATGCATCGAGAAAATTATCTCGGATTTCAATGTACTTATGTGTATCTATTTTTGAGGTAATGATTGCCATATTTCCAGGTCCTTTAGATGACATACAACCCACTATCATGAATGACTTAAAAAATTTACTTGTTTTCTTCCAGTGTTCATCGTTATGTATTTAATTTGAAGTTCCAGTATCATTATCTGTGCCAATGAAGATTCTTGATTCGTCCATGAATATCACTTTCATCCAATTGTCCACACGCCATGAGTGTTTCTCAGTAGCCTTAGTTAACCTTATTTTCAACGGTTTGAGATTTTCTTTGTCGTTTTCTTTTCATTCAGACGAAATCTTACTGATTCCTGTTTTAACCCATTTGTTTTTTCATTTACTCTGTTGTATATTTTCTGTTTTCAAGTTATATATCTTTGGCTTTTCTATCCTGACGTTTTGATACAGAGAACTATAAAAGAAGCCAAATTGAAGTGGAATTGTGAAGAATAAGCCATACAATGTGTGGGAGGAAAATAAATTCAAACATGTAACCTCTCTCAGTAACGAGAAGAGGATACATCGGAAGAAGATGGAGTTGGGAGGTATACTGTACCTTGCAAATACTGTGGAATTAGCATACATAGACAATGTTCGTCGTATTTTTTGTATTTATCAACGTCTAAAATTTCGTGCAAATATAGAAGTAATATGTTGCTTAAGAAAGGAAAATATTCTGGTTGACCACAAAATCTTTTGTGGTCAACCAGAATATTTTCCTTTCTGAGAGAGGTTACATGTTTGAATTTATTTTCCTCCCACGCTTTGTATGGCTTATTCTTCACAATTCCACTTCAATTTGGCTTCTTTTATAGTTCTGTTTTTTTATGTTGGCTTTCAAATATGTCGAAATAATTAGCCTTTAACCTCATTTTCTCCTATTTGTGAGTTCGTGCTGGTTTTTTTCTGCGCCAGTTAAAGAAACAAGACTTGGATCACATTTAACTATTTTACAATCTTTATTGCTAATTTAAAACGTTTACAAATGGGAAATTTGCTTTCAAAAATAAAACAAGGTATTTGTCAATTATCTTCTTTATATATCTTATGAATTTAATATTGTTCTGTGTAGCCCAGTTGCTTGGGGCTGTAGAATACACCGACTGCTTCTCTGCAGAAGGGTAAGACCCTCCCCCAACGAGTGTCCTGGTATATGACACTAAACAATCTGATGGTGAGGTTCCAGTAGTGATGTAGCATTGGAGAATGGGGAGTGCCCATTCATTGCCGTCACTCCCAGTTTCACTCAAGCCCGGAGTGGTAGCACCTGATAAAGTCATAACTATGGGTCAAATAGAACTAACCTGTGTACTTTTGCTAAACTGAATTGCTTAAAATAGAACTGTTTTGACATTCAAACTGCGTACTTATGCTAAACTGAATTGTTTGAAATGGAACTATTTTGTATGCTAAACTGAATTGTTTGAAATAGAAGTGTTCATGTGTATAAAAATGGATTTGGCATTAAATAACCTACAAAGGTTGATATGCTATAAAACACAAACAAGCAAACAAATACTGTTCTGTGAAACGTAGTTTTACAATTATAAAACCTCTGTTTCTAATGTTGTTTAAAGATCCCAGTAAATATTATGCTGGGACCACCATCAGACTTTTTATGGGGGGGGGTCTTTTTTCGTTAAGTATTTACTATCGACGGGACATTCATTTTTACATCTACTAGTCTCATATTTTGCATCAAAACCTAAAGAATTTTTCAAGTGTGGAATCTAAAAGATTGTTGACAAATAGAATCAGGTTCTACGTAGCTATGGGAGAATATTTCTATAGGCAGAAGTTTTTTTTTTCATATTTTTAATGATTAATATTAAAGAGAATTATTAGTGTTAGCAATACTTGAAGAATTATTAGTGTGAGATAACAATACTTTAACTGTATTCAAACAAATTATTCATATTAAACAGAATTAATTATTAGTGTTAAGTATTGCATAATCATGCTTTTTATTAAAAGATATAATTTAATTCAACAGAGTATCTATCAAATGGTTTGTTTGGAATAGAGTTGTCAATTATGTGTATACATATATGTTGACAGACCGTCGTCGAGGGCAAACCGAAGGCTTCGTTTTCAATTGCTGCAACACCGAAGTGTAGGGGGAGCTAGTCTATTCCCTGGATTGCTCCATTTACCTTTGATCTGTACCTTATAATGCTGAGTGTTTAGCAAGGAGACATCAAGTACCATTTTTTGAGTCTTTGGTATGACTCAACCTGGGATTGAATCCTAGTCTACTGGACCTTTGGTAAACACTCTACCTACTAATATATATAAATATATAAGTGTTTAATCATTTTGCAAGAACGTAATGGCTAAAGAACTGAATTGTTGCCTCGAAGTAAACAAGTTCAAACTCCAGTCGCGCTATGACGTTCACTTTTGGTCAAATATCTTTATGAATGGATCCTCTTATCTTCCTAACCATGGAGATATATATATATACATATATATATATATATATATATATATATATATATATATATATATATATATATATATTATGTATGTATGTATGTATGTATGTATGTATAACAAAAACCAAAACCACATATTTCAGTTTTCGTACTCATCAAGGCAATACAAAACTACAATTTTGCCAGTGGGATGAGAGAATGTCATATGGAAAGCACGGAATAGGAACCTAAATTGGATTTATATTACTAAACATTCAAAAAGGAGTCTATAGAACAATAGATCAAGTAAGAATAGCTTCGAAATAATATTTTGCGTAGGTCGTGGTTACAAAAGAATCAAATTTCTCTATTAAATTTCTAAAATTAAATGTTAGTTGTAGTTGTGTTGGTGGGGGAGAGAATTTCCTGTTACTATCATGAGTTACGTGACGAGCATTCACGACAGGTTATCACTTGAACTCTGACGACAAAAAAGAATTAGACAAACCCACATTATTTGGTTCCCACGTTCGATGATGTTTTGATAAATCAGGCCGGCTATCTCTGTCGATTTCCAAACCGTCTATCACAAGGAGGAAAAAAATGTTGGTATCTTCTAAATATTCTGTCGACGTGCCTTTAAAAAGGGGTTTTAATAAAAGAGTTAAAAGAGAAACCCACGTAGGGTAAAAACTAAGGTGCCAAACTGCAGTCTCGAAGTAAGTGAGTTCGAACTCCAGCCGCGCAATTACGTTCACATTGGGCTGATTTCAATCAGCAGAATCCTGTTGATGGGACACACTTCGGCCGGCCGTGGTGTCAGCGGCACGGATTTGGTCGAGTGTGTCTCGTCACTTGACATACCTCGAACCTAAAGGGGCTGTCCCCCTACCCTGGCTTTATCCCTCCTCAGTGGGGTTAGATTTATAGCCTGGCGCCTAAGACGCCCCTTTTTAGGGGAATGCCAACGGGGCCCGAGGCATTTTTGGGAATGCCGGGTGTGTCTAGGCTACGGTCCTGTTCCAGGACCCACCTCAAAAAAGGCTGTGTTCCACACTCGTCCGGATGGTTGGACGGCTGACAAATACCGGTATTACGTTCACATTCGGACTTATATCCTTGAGAAAAGTGTGAACCCCCTTATCCACACAAACTATGGGTTAAATAGTGCCACAGCTATTCTTCTACATCTGTGGCTTTAGCATTAAATAACCTACGATAGTTGATGTGCCATTAAAAAATTAAATCAGATAAAAAAAAGAAAAACTTTAAACAACCAAAATGTCTGCTCTCTTGGACTGTGATAAATTACCAAAATCAAATGGAGGTGCCCGGTGAGTAATTGTTATCGTCGCAGGAATTGGACACGGCGACTCGAGTTCAAATCCTGGACGAGACTGATTGCACTTCACATAGCACTAATACCCTTGGGAAAGGTATGAATCCAATTATTCTCCCTCCAGCTATGGGTAAATAGTAGGACAGACTAGGTTCTTCAGCCTTGGTGAGGCAACTATTCTAGGAGAAGGAAATCTCTGAATTCAAACCTGTCAAACTACGCTTAAAAATTGACCTTGTGTCATATCCTGCCCGAGCGGAGGGGTTGGTAAATTGGACCAAAATCAAAATTCAAACATTCTCAGGTTTGTTTCAGTATGGATGACATTTAACCTGTCCCCGACCTATAAATGCCTTCTCTATATTGCTTAGAAGTTTGTTGGTTTCTTGATTTTTTTTGTTAATGACATATCAACCTTCGTGTGTTATTCAATTCTTTCTTCGTCGTCGTTTTCTTTGCTTTCTTTCCTTTCCCACTTCAGTTCTTTTCATTTTGCTTTAACTTCTGCGTGAATAATCTTCATCACTGTTGGCATTTCCTATGTCATCATCACCATTCTTTAATTCTGTATCCTTTTTGCAATCTGTAAATATTACGTAACGTCACTGCCATATCAATCAATTCATTAAGGCCGGAAACGTGAAGCACTCAGTGAAAATAAGCAATCTCTTGCAAAGGGGTAAGACATCCCCCCAACAAGCATCTGATAGTGACGTTCCAGTTCTGAAGCTCAGATGGGCGTGGTGTACCCCTTTATTGCCATTACTCCCAGGTCCACTCTGATCCGGAGTAGTAGTACCAGTTAGAGTCCTATCTAAGGGTCCAAAAATGTTTGCGTTGGAAATCTGTTTATTTAATAATTATTAGTTTGGTTTGGTTTTGTTACTTAGTTTAATGGCGTATAAACCTTTGTGGGTTATTTAATTCCCAAGCCATCTTTGTAGAAAGACTGTAGCGGTACTATTTAACCCATAACTGGGTTGGAACAAGAAGTTTTAAAGGATGTTAATCTGAAAGTGAATTAATAACGCAAGTGAGGTTTGAACTTGCTTACCACGATTTCGTAGTCCAGCACGTTAGACACTACACCACAGGAACCTCTCCTCACTAATATTGAGTATTCTTTATATATAAATAGTCAAAAACTATATCATGTGTATAGGATGTGACATAAGGTCAATTTTATAAGTAGGGTAAGGTTGGTTTGAATTCAAAGTTTTCCTTCTCTTAGATTGATTGCCAAATCAAGGCTAATGAACCCAGTCAGCACTACTATTTACCCACTGCTAGGAAGAGACAGATAGATTCATGCCTTTCCCAAGGAAACAGAACTCGCGTCACTGACTTCATTTCCAGTGACGTTAACCATTACGCCACGTGCGCCTCTTTCTGTAAGTACGTTTGTAGATATTTGCAAAATGATTTGTGGGCGTGAGTTTTTCAAAGCATGATTTTCTCTTTTCCTTTTCTCTTTTCTTTTCTCTTTCTCTTTTTCTTTTTTTTTTTTTTTCTTTTTCCTCCCCACCGCCATCTTCTCCAACTCAAATCATTATCTCTGCATCTTTACCGAAATATAAATTGATTAGCTGTTCACAAATCATTTAATCAATTTGATTTTTTTTCTTCTTTTTCTTTTTGAGTATCTCTAATTATTTTCCTCTCGATGAAATATTTCCATTCGAATATTCTATGCTTGTACTAGTCTCGAACGTAACCGTGCACATAGAACAAGAAACGACCTCGCAGAGACGTAAATACATACTAAGATTACTTACATTACTTAGTACAAAGCCATCAGAATCAAGCACTCAGTGAGATTCAAACTCACTGCTATTTAACTGCTAGTTTTCCTCGCAAACTATTGTACCATAGCAAGGCACCCAATAGTTATTTACTATGATTCGTTTAGTTGTGACACAAGGCCGGAAACGTGGAGTACCCAGTGAAAATACCCAATCTCTTGCAGTGGAGTAAGACCCCCAAAAAGCATCTGATGGTGAAGTTCCAGTTCTGGGGCTCTGAGGAGTGTGGTGTACCCTTTCATTGCCATTACTCCCAGGTCCACTCTGATCCGGAATTGTAGCACCTGTTAGGGTCCTATTTATGGGTCAAACAGATTTGTTAGAAATTGTTCGTTTTCGATAGGACAGTCTACTAAAAAAATCTTTAGAAACTACACAAAGAATATAAATATGAATGTACAATGTATGCAATTCCTTAACTTCTATACATAAAATAACCCTAGACGTATTGACAGGCCGTTAAAATCAATTAATCTATCAAACAGAAACTCTGTAGCAAAAACTTGAATATCTAGAAGTCCAAAAATAAGTAGACTACTTATCATTGGAATTTTATCTTTAATTATAGAGTTTGGTAATGAATAATACCTAATAATATCCGTTTAGATTTGATAATGTTCAACTAGAAATAATGAAATTTTGGTAGCTTTGGTTCTGGGGAATAACATTGAATAAAAAATGTTGGTTAGTCGCATTTATTTTCAGACGAAATTATTATTGGAATTTCTATCCCGAGTAATTCCAATCATCAGGCCTTTATGCATTTCTCGAAATTAGAGCATTTTTCATACACTAGCAAAACTCACGGTACAAGGTGCCATTTTTGCTGCGTCATACACATAGAAAAATCATACTTTATACTTAATTTTAATTACAGCAATCTTTACAGCCATTAACTTTTATATTTTGGGTGATGTGAAACCATTTTCTTTTTGTAGATATACGAATGTTCGTCATAAGTAATCTAAGCAGATTATAAACTTATATGGTACAACACTCTATCGGGTGAGCGAACCATTGCTTTCGCGTTTTTATAAAACATCATTGAATATTAAGTAGCAAGCCTCTGAAATTAGAAGACCAGTTCCCATACTTCAGCAGCAATATCTCACCTACTGAAAACAATATCAATATACGCTGAGCGAAGACCTGGACTGTTATCGACTGGTTATCGATCATATGGAAATCTGATCTAATAAAATAAAACGTGAATTCTCCCAAGCAGTGGCTGTATTGATGCATCACATTGACTCAAAGGGGTAAAACTCCTCCACCCAACGAGTGTCCTAGATATGACAGTAAGCAATCTCTTGGTGAAGGTCCAGTCCAAGACTTCTGGGGTTTATGGAGTTTCCCTTCATTGCCATTGCTCCCAGGTCTACTCTGACCCTGGATGATAGCACCGGATAGGATCTTATCTATGGGTCAAATAGAACTATATGATATTTTAACTGAGTACAAAAAATGACTTATTGTTATGTCCTCGGAAAGGGCAATAAGACAAACACGTGTTTAGAGAGAAGAATAAAAATTATATATTACAGAAAACAAGTAATACAATGTTACCAGTGTAACTTTTGGTACGACTCCCAGAGTGGATTGCAGTCAAATGTTATATATTTATTGGAAGAGTCCATTGTGTATCGAGAATAGGGATTATACCACACCACTTATCTTAAATTGAATTGTTAGAAATAGTACTTTTTGACCATGTCAAATTGAATTATTAGTAATACAAAGCAAAAGGTGGAACCACTTGAATGTAAGCAACTGAATATGTACTGTTGAATAGAATTATTAGTGTTAAATTGCAATACTTGAAACTCTTTTCATTGAGTACCTAAATTAAATTATTGGTATTACATAACAATACTCGAAACCATTTCACTGTATGCAAATAAATGAATAGTGTTGAATAGAATAATTTGTGTTACATTGCAATACAAGTAACCACTTCAGTGTCTGAAACAAATGATTAAGATTAATTTAAATTATTCATGTTAGATAGCAATAATTGAAGTCATTTAACTGTGTAGAAGCAATAGCAATCCTAGTGTGATTCAAGATTTAGTGAATGGATGTTATTCTTACAGCCTAAATATACATATTTTAAACTCCATGATCCTGCAGCTCATAAATATAACAGCACTTTGGAATACGGACGTGATCTCGTGAAGAGACAAATTACACTCTGTAAGAATAACATCCATTCACTCAATCTTGAATCACAAAAAATACAGTAGTAATATGCTAAAACAAAAGTTACATCACTTTTGTAGTAGATCCTCACCTGATGATGGCCCAAAGTCGGGCAGAAAGTACTAGGGATACATACAACTATGGACAATACATAAATCAATTCCCCCCCCCCCGAATACAATAAAAGTAATACGGGAATTCGAACGGATCCAGAAGAAAATATGTAGACATAAAATGTATATTATGTTTAATGAAATTTGCATTAACGAAGAAATGCTCCATATATATATATATATATATATATATATATATATATATATATATATATATATATATATATATATATATATATATGATGTTTGCACAATTTAAATGGTTTCAAATAATCTTACCTAATACTAATAACATTAATCATTTGTTTGCCCACTGTTAAAAGTTTAAGTATTCCTTTCACTAATAGTTCTAAAAGATTTAAAGTAATGCTATCAAACATCAATATTTTATTCGCGCAAAGTTCAATGGTTTCAAGTATTACAATATAACAATAATTATTTTATTTAATATCAATCATTTGTTTGCGCACAATTTAAGGGTTTCAGATATTGCTATCAAACGCAAATACTTCTATCTAATATTAATAGTTTGTATACAGTGAGATGGTTTCAAGTTTTGCGATTTATTATTTGCACACAGTTAAATTATTTCAAGTATTGCTATTCAAAGTCAATCATTCAAGTTAATATGAATAAATGGCTAAGTGGGAACACTTTGAATTGAAGAACTGGAGCCTCACTATCAGATGATTTTTGTCCATATCTTGGACACTCGGTAGGGGAGGTCTTATTCCTCTACAGAGATGCTCTCAACGTTCTCTATAGCTCCAGCCAATTGGGCTGGCTGGCTGGCTGGCGGGAAGATGATTGCTGATATGGAATGGCTTCGATTTCTATTAAATTTTAAGCTCTTGTGACAATTAGTGTAGATATGCATCGAATTGAATAATGTGTTCTTTGATTTTGACTGATAGTCTAGGTAATAGCAAGTTATTGGCCAAAAGTCAGAGTAGGAATCCAATATTAAATGCTTGGTCATAAATCCATGGAATCTGCTTGGAGTTTTAAAAAAACAATATAAAAAGAAGAGACCTGAAATGAGAAAACAAAGAAAAATAAAAAGAAACTAAGAAGAAAAAAGAGGAAGGCAAAATTGGGAAAAGAAAGAAAGAAAGAAGATTTTTAAAAGTCTCAATAGAAAAAGATAGTAAAAGAAAGTAAAGTGAAAGTAAGGATAAAAAAGAGAGAAAGAATGGTGGCAAAGGAAGGAAAAGAAAAACTAAAAGAAATATACTGAGAGAAAAGATAGAAGTAAAGTTTTAAATAAAATAAAGAAAAAAAAAGAAAAATTAAATCCAAGAAGAAAACGAAGAAAGAAAAATTGAACTAACAAAAAAAAAGCTATAACGGGGACAAAGAAAGAAAGAAAGAAAGAGGGGAAAAAGAAACCTAGTATGATATTAGTTTCGATATCCTAATCAAAACATTAAACCTGTCAACCGCAACAGATAAAAAAAAAAACGTGTGTCACGCGTGCCCGCCATGACTTCCCACCGAATGTCACTGAAAATGATGGTTGACATGTGAAGGTGATAGCTTTTGATTCGCTGCAACGATTTCGATTCTCGTGAGACTGGTCGCGGCAACTAACACCACCAGCAGCTGATAATAATTGTGCGAAAAACATCCACAGCTTCTGGTTTCTACACATTAGAGGAATATTTATAACTCCAACTACAAATATGGCGAGAAAAACACAGATTTTTACGACTTGGAGTCGTAGTTTTGTTTATTCGAATCCTCTTTTTAAAGGTCTCGATATATATCAATTAATGGGGAACGTTTTTTTATTTATCACATATACTCCAGTAACGATCGATTTCGTGTAATGAATGACCCCTAATTTTTAGCTACAAGCAGGTGGTTTTATCATATATTGCGCGTAATAAATGACCCCTTAATTTCCGCTACACAAGCATGCAAAGAATATTTCTCCAAAATACAATAGCATAATGAGAAAACATTCAAACACGTATTTATACTTTCAAAACTAATCTAAGACAATAAAAATTAATACACGACCGCAAATAAACTAAATGGTCGAGACCCTGAAGCAGGCTTTTAGTTGAGATAATTTTTACGTAACTTTCTTTACTATTTATAATATCTGTAAATGTAGAGCTGTCAGTACTACTGTGTGATTGCACCACTTGGACTTTCACGCTTGGAAAAAATGCTGTTGTCAAGTTAACGACTGTATGGAAATCTGACCTCTCTGATAACAAAACGGGATTTCTTCCAGGCTGTAACCGTGCCAGTACTATTGTATAGTTGCACCACCTGTACTTTAACGAAACGCTTAGGTAAAAAGCAAGATGTGAACTACACAAGGGGGGCTGCATGCTGTTCTGAACAAATCCTAAAATCTACAATCTGCAAAACAAAGGTATATGGCCACTTAACTCCTATCTCACAAACAATCTATGTAAGACAAGCAAGATAAGCCGATAAAACAAGAACGAACTTATAAGCGACGTTCTCCTATGGATTACTATGTATGGAAACACATGTGTGGGCCGACCTGCATAAACTTACATTCATCAGCTCTGTGCAGACACTGGATGCCATGTAGAGGACCTGCCAAGAATGATGGCCTTTAGGCACGAATGGCAAGAGAGTGTCAAGAGAACCTGTGCTGTCCGCATAACTTGATAAAGATTAGCTAGACATCCTGCCTTTGCTCGTCCATATAAAGGGGTTCACAGGAGTACATCACTTACGAGCTCGTCCCTACTTCTCCAGCAGTGTCTCGCGTGTCTGGTTCGTCTAATTTTGATAGTTTTCGTGACGGGTGGTAGGTGGCCGTACAGCTTCTGTTTTGTCGGGTGCTATCTCCAGGACTTATTCAATATTGCTCGCAGCATTCTTGTGTAATTACCGTCAAGCTTTTTCTACATACGTTTAGTTAGCGTCCATGTGGTGCAGTATCAACACGAACGCTGCTTGGAAGAAACTGCGTTTCTTTCTTATACATAGTAAACAATGTTAAAAAAAACTTCATTATCAAAACAAATTAACTTTGTTTAGTTATTGGGTCTACAGGAACACTTTGGATCGAAGTTATGGCAAGGTTTGACAAAAAACAAAGGAAACTTCGATGTTTCAAAAACATATTTCTGATAATAAACTACCCCTTGTTTTCCAAATGAAAAACTGCTCTTAACATGTCTTAAGTTGGCTCGTGTATCGGTCCAGCGGAACTGGAGTACTACCGATCGTCATAAAGTTGGCGATCATAGTCGAGGGCAACCCGAAGACTCGCTTTTCAATAGCTACCACTCCAAAGTGTTGGGGAAAACGCTATTCCTTTTCTTGGATTGCTCCACTTTACCGTTGATCAAGTACCCTTTTTTGAGTCTTTGGTATGAACCCCAGTCTCCCAAACCATTGGTGAACACTCTACCGATTAGACCAATAGCCAAACCCTGTCGTGAAGTACTACCAGTAGCCGGTAATAAGCAGCAATAAGAGATATATTTATAGATTTAATTAAATTAATTAAAACACACACACACACACACACACACACACACACATATATATATATATATGTGTGTGTGTGTGTGTGTGTGTGTGTGTGTGTATCTGCGAGTATTTATTTAGCCTCTCCGCACGAGCGGTATACGACACGAAGTTAATTTTTTAAGCAGAGTTTAACAGGTTTGAATTCAGAGTTTTCCTTCTCCAATGTCAGTTGCCATACCATGGTTAAAGAGCCCAGTCTGCTCTACCATTTAGCTATAGTTGGAGGGATAATAGATGTATCTATAGCTTCCCAAAGAATATTAGTGCTATGTGAACTGCAAACAACCTCGTCCAGGATTTGAACTTGAGTCGCCATGTCCATTATCTCCGGCGATAACCATTACTCTACAAGCGCTTCTTATATATATTTTTATAAGCAGTATAAATTAATGTCACTGACCATATCCATTCTCTAAATCATCATCACCATTATAAGTGGAATTTATTTCGCTTTCTTCGAGTCATTCTTTCAAGAGATTTTTCTTTCTTCTTTTCATCCTCTTCCTTTTTATCCTGATTTTCATCGACTTCATCAAATTATTCTTTGGTCTTAGCCAAAGAGCCAAGATGATTATGACCACTTTACAAGTTTTTTTTTTCTCATTTGTAGTAACTGGTGGCTCTCATTGAAATCCATATAAGATCACCTCAGCTCTCCAGAATACGGGATAAGAACTAGTGGGGTAGCGGCTAACGTGCTAGACTGTCACCTCGAAGTAAGCGAGTTCGAACTCCAGTCAGGCTATTACATTCGCTATCTGACTAATATCTTTAGGAAAGGTATGAACCCTATATCTCACCAGCTATGCGTTAAATAGTTCCACTGTTATTCTTAAATGAGGGTGGCACGGCATTAAATGTCCCACGAAGGTTGATATGCTATTAAACAAAAAAAAATCGCTAACCTAATCAGAAATGAAATAGCTACAGAGTTAGAGTTGCATCTTTTATCAGAGGAGCCAGTTTGTTATGGAAGTTACCTTTACCAATCTAGTCATTAACTTTTGCCATCCACTTATTGTACAATATAACGATCTGAGTGTTGTGATTAAAAGAAAAATTAAATTATATATATATATATATATATATATATATGAAAAGATTATTATTGTCAGCTGCATGCTGGCAAATAACCGCAGCATGAACCTTGGAAGAAGTATAAGGGTCGCCAAAAAACACCCTTGTAAGTATAAAAATAGATCCTGACAACTGGGAAAACTGGCATTGAGGAGGACTGGATGGAAAATTTTGTTTGAGCTCTGTAGCTGATTTTTCGAACACCGAGGCCAGGGCTCCTACCTCAGCAGGACGCGCCCCTTTTTTACCCGCGCGAAGATGTGGGTCATGGTTATCTTTCGATGGCTGTTTTATTCTCTTCTATAGAAGCCACTCTTATAGAAGAGCAGCAGTAGTTCCCCGATCGAACTAGCGATCCTGAGCGTAAAGTCGTCAAACTCACGTCCAGGACCCGTTTAGGTATTGAGTTTGGTCGTACATGGGATTATTCAAAATACCTTTACGTACATCATGCTGCTTCCCATGTGTACGCAAAAAAAAAAAAAAAAAAAAAAAGGGGGGTAATTTTGGTTTAAGTTTTCTTAAGTTTTAACTTAGTTAAAGTCCAAGATTAAGGTACTTTCACTGGTACTGACTTGTGCTTTTTTTTTGCTGTATTGGGACTTTTCCTAGGTTTTTTTCTTTTTTTTTTTTTTTTCTTTTACTACAGTTGGGAACCTAGCAGGCTTCAGGAATTATAGAGCTTAAATAAAATTTTCTCTTTCCCTTGGTGGGGGGGGCCTGTGGTAGCGTTAGGTGTTTTAGGCTTTTTCTTCTAAACTACTGTTAGGGCTTTCTTTACGAATTTTTAAATTATTCGATAGAAGACATTCAAAAACATTCTGCCTTGTTCGCTGACATTGGAAATCAAAACTACTAAAATGCAAGCAAACACTACAAATAGCCACATTTAACGTTAGAACCCTAAATAGAATAGGACAACTCCCAGAGCTAATCGCATCGGCCGAAGAACATAAGATAGACATAATATGCATACAAGAACACAGATACACGCACTCCGAAGATATCAAATATCACGAAACTGGCAATGGCTGGTCGCTCGCCACTGTATCCGCATGGAAAAACTCTGTCAACGCCGCAGTAGGAGGGGTAGGATTACTTATAGGGCCTAGAGCATTAAAAACGCTTAATAGCGTTGAGAAAATACAGCCTAGAATGATGGCAGCTACATTCAACGGAAACCCCAGAGCAACAATCATCTCATGCTACAGCCCCACCAATGTTAGTGAAGAAAACAAACTAGTCGCCTTCTACGATGAGTTATCCTCATTAGTGCGTAGCATCCCGAAACACAACATGTTAGTCATTGGTGGAGACATGAATGCCCAAATCGGGAAAAACAGAAACAACAAATACAGTCTCCACAACATGTCAAATAGGAATGGGCAACATCTAACAGATTTCATGATAGAAAATAGATTAGCATGCCTCAATACAAACTACCAAAAAAGAGAGGGCAAACTATGGATATACACGTACGCAAACAATACTAAAGCTCAGATAGACTACGTCCTTATAAACAAGAAATGGAAAAATAGTGCATTGAATTGCGAGGCATACTCCTCTTTTGAGGGTGTGTCCACCGACCACCGAATAGTCACGGCGAAAATACGGTTAAGCCTACGAAAGAACGCCAAACGAACAGCGACCACCAAACACTATGACTGGGCCCTATTAAACAACAAAGATATAAGAGATAAATACGTATTAGAATTAAGAAACAGATTCGAAACACTACAAGAAAAGACGGAAACAAGTACACCAAACGACGAATATGAAAACTTCGTCAATGCACACCTCGAGGCAGCAGCAAAATACATTCCAACAAAACTTAAAACTAAATATAGAGTCCCATGGGAAACTTTAGCTGTGAGAGAAAAACGTGCACTAGTGAAAACAGCCTCCAAAAATTATCGAAAAAACCCAACAAACACAAATGCCTTAAAACTAAAAACAGCACAATATCAATTAGCAGTCATATATATAAAGGAACAGACAGAATACATTCAAAATCAGATAGATAAGATCAGAGACTCGGTGGAAGATAGGCAATCTAGGATAGCATGGCAAACAATAAACGAAGTGAGCAGAAGAAAGAACACAGCCAAAGCAAAACTTAAAGCAGCAAACCAACAAGAAAGAATAAAACTGTGGAAACAGCACTTCGAAAACTTACTTGGAAACCCACCAAAAATAACGCATGAACCAATCACCAGAATAATTAGTAAACAATTAGACATTAAACTAGGACCGTTCACACAAGAAGAACTCGACTCGGTTCTCAGAAAAATTAAAAATAGGAAAGCTGCAGGGCTGGACGAAATTCCACCGGAAGTATGGAAGACCAGACAATTCGACGACATACTGCTTCGCCACTGCAACGCAGTATACAATCAAAATCCGATAGATAGATGGATGAAGGGATGCATACTCCTCTTCCCTAAAAAGGGGGACCTCGGATTAGCCAAAAACTACCGAGGCATAACACTTACATCCATAGCTGCCAAAATCTACAATGCCCTACTACGAAACCGAATAGAACCCAAAATCGACATTATACTTAGAAAAAACCAAAATGGCTTCCGAAGAAATAGATCCACGACCTCACAAATATTAACCATCCGCAGAATCCTTGAAGGTGTACGGGCAAAGAACCTACAAGCGACATTAATATTTGTCGACTTTACCAAGGCTTTCGACTCCATTCACAGAGGAAAGATGGAACAAATCCTACTAGCGTACGGCATACCTAAAGAAACCGTAGCGGCAATAACAATTCTCTATAGAAACACTAAAGTAAAAGTACGATCACCGGATGGAGACACAGAATACTTTGACATTGTAGCAGGAGTACTACAAGGGGACACGCTGGCCCCGTACCTCTTTATCATTTGTCTAGACTACGTACTTAGAACATCGATTGACAAAATCAAAGAGAATGGCTTCGAACTGACGAAGAAAAGAAGCAGAAGATACCCCGCAACAACAATTACCGACGCCGACTACGCCGATGACATAGCGATACTGGCAAATACACCTGACCAAGCCGAAACACTTCTGCATAGTTTGGAACGAGCAGCAGCAAGCATAGGCCTCTATGTTAATGCACACAAAACGGAATATATGTGCTATAACCAAACGGGGGACATCTCCACTCTAGAAGGAACCCCACTTAAACTAGTAGACAAATTCACGTACCTCGGAAGCAGCGTCGAATCAACCGAAAAGGACATCGAATCGAGGCTAACGAAAGCATGGACAGCTATCAATAGGCTATCGATTATATGGAAATCAGACATAACCGATAAAATGAAACGCAGCTTCTTCCAGGCAGCGGTCACATTGATACTGCTATATGGATGCACTACATGGACTCTAACAAAACGGCTGGAGAAGAAACTGGATGACAATTACACAAGAATGCTGCGTGCAATCCTGAACAAGTCCTGGCAGCAACACCCCACAAGACACCAACTGTACGGCCACCTGCCCCCTATCACGAAAACTATTCAAGTTAGACGAACCAGACATGCAGGACACTGCTGGAGAAGCAGAGATGAACTCATAAGAGATGTACTCTTATGGATCCCCACACATGGCCGCGCAAAAGCAGAACGACCAGCTCGAACGTACATTCAGCAGCTATGTGAGGATACAGGCTGTTGTCCTGAAGACCTACCTAGGGCGATGAACGATAAGGAGGAGTGGCGAGAGAGGGTCAGGGATATCCGTGCTACCAGCACGAGATGATGATGATGATGATGATGGATGGAAAATTCAGTTAGATGACGGCTGCACCAGTTTTGTCAGGAAACCCATTGGGCAAAAACCCCAAATGTCAACTTTGTAAGGAAAAAGCTTGCATTGTTGGTGTGAATGTGGATGGCTGGAGACGTCAAATATAAGGTCGGATTTTCTCTGTACGGTTGTATGTGTCAATCATCGGAAGTCCCATGAAATATAACCTGTGCACACGGGTTTCTCACCAGAAACAGACAATGAGTCTTGCACAATGTGTAATAAAGTTTCTAAGTCGGTGTTTGATCTCAAAAGATATATTGGGGTGCACAAGCAACAAATTCCGCAAGGTAATCCAATCAAACTAGTTAGGAAGGCGTCCTTTCTTTGTCAGATTTACTTCAGACTTTGTGGATCTGTTGCAGGTTTGATATGCCACTTGAGGGGACATGAGCGAGAAGGTACTGACTGTGAGGGTATTAGATTATAAGGGACAGCAGTGATCTATCAGAGATTATGCATTTGTCATATATATATATATATATATATATATATTTATATGCGTGTGTGTGGTGTGTTGTTGTTGTTGTTGTGAGCATATTTTATTAAAGATCACAAAGATTTAGAGTTGAGTTTTTTATTGTTTTATTTTTCATGTTCACGGGCGAGATGTCACAACAGAGGATGAATGCAATATAATATTTGTCCAAAATCAAAGAAACCAAACCAATCTCCAAGAGTCTTCTTAATATTCTATCCGATCTCAGAAGTGCAAACGGTCTCAGTTCTTCTTCTAATCTCCAGTTATCCTAAACTCGCTTCCAGCTTCTTGAGGATTTTTCTGAAGGCTCCAACTATGATTAATATCACTGTTATTTTCATGTCTCTCTAACTCACTGGCACGGTCCAGATATTTCTTCAGTTTTTATCTATTTCTGCTCTTCTGGAACCGTGAATTTCACTAGCTGAGCATTCCATTTCATCTTGTTAAGACTAAGTCTGGTCTTCAAACTGGAATTTAGGGACCCGTTTGTATCTCAAAATCACACAGAACTTTGTGCCAAGGACATATTCATTTTTTGTCGTATATCCTCAATCTGAAGACTGAGTAACAGCAAGTATTCTCATGTCTAAAGGACTCTTGTATATATTCGTGATGATCTCAGCAGTCTGTGGTATAGACAGTTCCAATTCTTTCTCTAATCTCCAGTTCCTCCAATCTCTTTTCCAGATTCTTAGGGAAATTCTTATTCCAAGGGTTTCAACCTATACCTCCGGATTCCACAGGATTTTTAGCTCTCAGGCGAGATCAATGTATCTTGCCAATTTTCTTTCTCTTTTTCTGAAAAGGCCAAGTTGACAAATTATTTTCTTTTATCAACTAAAACTAGATCTGGTCTTCTAGCCGAGATTGAGCAATATAGTTTTGTCTCGAAATATAATGAAATATCTGTGGGTCTTATTTTCCAAGACAAATTCTGGTCTGTGAATAGATCATTTTATTGTATATTCAAAATTTAGTCATTTCCACATTTCCCAGGGCATTGGCTACCCCACTCAAAAGTATCCGCTCTTATATTCCTTCTACGATACTCACATACACACACACAGACACACACACTCTCTCTCTCTCTATATATATATATATATATATATATCTTATTCTTGTTTTTCTCTCGAGTCTTATCTATTTTTTGCCCAGTCGGCTGGGCCTGTACAATACATCAACGGCACCTCTACAGAGGGGTAAGACTCCTCCCAACGAGTGTCCTGGATATGACACTAAACAATCTGATGGTGAGTAGCGCTGGAACTTTGGGGAATGCGGAGTGCCCATTCATCACCATCGCTCCCAGGTCCACTCTGGCCCGGAGTGGTAGTACCTGATAGAGTCCTATCCATAGGTTAAATAGAACTAAAATGTGTACTAATGCTAAACTGAATTGCTTGAAATAGAACTATTTTTGACATTGAAACTGTACTTACGCTAAATTGATGAGGAAATTTCTGCATATGCTACTATAAAAATTAATAATCGTAATAAGACTTGATGTGGAGGAAGATGTGAAAATCCAGCTGTTTACCGTTAAATCAGACATCAAATAGATTTAAAAAGAACTGTTTTGACATTTAACTGTGTGAAAACAAAAACTATACTTATACTAAACTGAAATGTTTGAATGAAAACTGTTTGACTAAATTGAACAGCTTGAAATTGAAATATTTTTTACTATAAACTGTGTACTTATTGTTTGAAATAGAACTGTTTATTTGTATAAAAATGGTTGATATGACATAAAATTCAAATAAACAAACAAAAAAACAATCTTATCTATTTTAAATTTTGTAACTTTTCGCTTTCCTTTAGTCTTACACTATGACCTGCAGGAACATCAAAGTTTACTCGCTGATAAGTTAATTTTTGTTTGTTTAATGACAACGCACTCCGAGGATATCAATCTTTAGAATATTGAGACCTTCTGATTCTGGATTTTGCAATTCCTTTTAAATCGTTTACATCATATCACGTATCAATAGGTGATTTTGATATTCTTCTCAACTGTTTTATTGAATCGAGGTTACAAAACTAGTTTGCTGGATGGTCAGTTGGTTGGTTGGTTGGTTGGTTGGTTCATACTTCATACTTGGTTATAATATCAATGTTTTAAGATCAAATGTATTAATTAATTTCACAATCATTTTGAATTCGTAAACACTTCATACTTAGTTGCAATATCAATGTTTTAAAAGTCAGAGTATCAATAAATTTTAAACTTCACAATCATTTTAAGCTGGTTAAAACTACAAATTTAGTTATAATATCAATGTTTTACATGCCGATGAAGAAAGTTAAGAATCATCTTAAACAAATAAACGTTTCGTACTTTGTGGCTGCATAAATATTTTAAGAACAAAGATAATTCAAAATCATTTTAAAGATTATCTCAAAAAAATCTATTTGCCCTATGGATCGGACCCTAATAGGTACTATTATTCCGAATTCGAGTGAACCTGGGTGCAATGGCAACAAAAAGAGAGACTTCACTCTCCCAAAAACTCCAGAATATGAGCCTCACCACCGGATGCCGTTTGTGTCCAACCTAGAACACAAACTCTCTAGTCAGTGTCATGACATCACTCCATTCAATAGCGAACAAGTGCTCATCACTCTGTTCGGTGGGTTGGTGGGTTAGGTTATATTTTATGGCATATCAAACCTTGTGGGTTATTTAGTGCCAAACCCCGTTATATATATATATATAGTTTTTAAGTGAATAGTTTGATGGTAACTTTATCCTTAAACGATTCGTTACAGCTTATTTGTTTGCACATAGTTAAATAGTTTCAAATATTACTATTTAATATTAGTAATTCTATTTATCAAGTATTTCTATGTAATATAAATAATTTGCATACCGCTGTATGGTTTCAAATTACTAATAATGATAATCTTTTTTAAATGATTGAACAGTTCTATTGGACCCATTGATGGCACCCTAAGAGGTACTACCAATCCGGGCCAGAGTGGAAATTGGAGTAATGACAATGAAGGGGTACTCCACATTGCCCAAAGTTTCAGGGCTGGAGCCTCACCCCCGGATGCAGTTTATGTTCTACCCAGGACACAAACTGATTGAGCGGTGGCATGACGTCATTTCATATAATTACGAATATCTACTCACGACTCAGTTCGGAAAAAAATGAAGTCGTTTTTTACCGATAACAAAAGAATCTGGGTTTTTTTAGCGGTCAGTCGGTCTCTAGTTATTTTGCTGACACAACGCAATGTTTTGACGATAAAAAGAAAATGAATTCAATGTGATTTCTGCAGGCCGTGAAGATAGCAAATTTGCCAATTCTATGGAAAAAAAAGACACTCGTTATCTTAAACCCGACCCGACCGGTTTCCTCTTCGTCTCACTATTTCCTTCATTCAAGATAATCATCTTGTAATTCACCAATTAGACTGTCAGCGGTGGGAATTGTTCAAGATGGCACTTCTCAGCTTTCTTGATGCCCCACTAAGGAATTTTTGAATTGGAACTGAAATGGGGAAAATGGCTTGTCTAACATGGAAAGCTGAAATGCTGTGGCAGAATAAAATGACAAGGAAATTAGTCCCAATGAACCAACGTATAATATAATATCACCTTCTATAAAATATCTAGAGAGTCAGGAATATTATGATAAAAAATAACGAAAACCAGAAATTAGTCCCCAAGAACTAAGATATAATATTAAAGCATCTTATCTGAAAAGATTTTGTAGGACGAAAATATTGTGATAAAACAAAAATGGAAAATACGAGGAAATTAATCTGAATGGATCAAAATCTAATATTATGTTATTTCATCTAAAATATTTCGAGAAGCAGAGGAATATTAAGATAAAAAGGACAAGGATAATAATCCGAATATAAGTAAAGTTAGCGACCTTAGTCGAGGGTGACCCGAAGGCTCCCTTTTAAATAGCTACTGCACCAAGGTGTAGGGAAGGGTGCTACTCCACTCCCAGCATTGCTCCACTCTACCCTTGATCCTTACCTTATAATGCTGAATGTTAAGCAAGGCGGCATCACGTACCATTTTTTAATCTTTGGTATTACTCGACCTGGAATTGAATTCCGGTCTCCCGGACCATTTGTGAACACTCCAATCCGAATATACTAAGATATAATATTGTATCATTCTTTACAACATTTAGAAAAGCTGAGGAATATTGGGGAAAAAACAAATAAGACAAGGCAGTTTGTCTGAATGGACCAAGATATATTATCTCTAAAAAAAATTTTTTTATTACTATTTTTGAATTTTTCTTTTTCAACGCTATGCCGAACTCTGTGTGTCTGTGTGTGTGTGTGTGTGTGTGTGTGTGTGTGTGTGTGCGTGTGTGTGTGTGTGTGTGTGTGTGTGTATTTTTCCGGCCAAAAGGAAAAAATCCAACGTAGCTGGCTTTTTGCATAGATATTGACTCGTCTTCAGAATCCAACAGACGATTTGATGCTGACGCTAAAGTCATTCCAGAGGTCATCAGACAGCAAAATCTGCTATTTCTGGCCAACCCGAGTGAGACAGAGATTTAGATATAAAATAACCAAAATGTTTTTTGACCTATTAAAGGATTGACCGAACGAGATCGTATCAAGATTTTTTACTCGACCCGCTATATTTTGTCAGCTAATGTGTTTAGTAATAAAAAAAAAAAAAAAAGAATTCTTCGTATCAATAAAAGATTGAAGAACAAGAAATATTGGGTAAAAAAGATAGAGACTCTCAAAGAATCAGATTTTTTTTTTCTTCAGGCTTAAAACTCTTTTGAGTATTTAAGTCATGATCATTGTTTTGTACTTTTAGAATTTCGATCATATATATATATATATATATATAACCAGAATTCATGAAAACATTTTCCGATCTGTCACCGGGGTTCAGAATACGCTGATTGTAAAGGAGTAAAAAAAACCACCCCGAAAAAGAGTGTCCTAGGTCTGACCCTAAACCGCATCTGATGGTAAGGCTCCAGTTCTAAAGAGTGTGGAGCACTCCTTCATTGCCATTACTCCCACAGCTACTTTGTCCTGGAGTGGTTGTATGTGTTGTGTTTCCCGAGGGTGTTAGTCAGAAAGTGAACGTAATAGTGCGACCTGGAGTTCAAACTCGCTTACAGTCCATCACGTAGCCACTACGCCACGGCGACTCCCACCTCTATTTGTATTAGATGGGAATAGTTAATAGCAAATAACTATGCAAACTATTCATATTAGGTAGGGATACTTGAAACTAAACAACTGTATGTAAATTATTTGTATTAGATAAGAATACTCGGTACCATTTAACTGTAAATTATTTGTATCAAGTATCGTTGCTTGAAAAAGTAATTAATTTCTCAGGATAATTATGAGTTATTTGAAATCATGTGTATCCAAACAAATGACTGTTATCATTATATTACTCCTTGTGAGTAGCTGATGGTCTTTCGCAGGAGTCTGACCAACAGCAAGTCTCCTCGGGTCTCCAGGACTCTTCTCGGTATTCTGGCCAATCGTAATAAAGATGTAGTGTGGACGATCTCTTCTTGTCCTCTGGTCTTTAAGTCTTCTAGTCCCATTATCAATTTTTTGAGGATTGTTCCAAGAGCTCCAATTACAATTGGTATCACCGTCACCTTCTTGTTCCATAGTCTTTTTAGTTCTCTAGCAATGTCTAAATATTTATCTCTCTTTTCACTTTCTTTTAATTTTACTCTGTGGTCTGTCAGGACGGCAAAGTCCACTATTCGGCTGGTTCTCTTTTTTTCTTTTTTTTTTCTTTCTTTTTTTTTTTTTTTTTTTTTGTTGACTATCACTAGGTCTTGTCGTTAAGTCAAGATTAGGTTATCTGTTTGTATCGCAAAATCTCAGAGAAGTTTGAGTCTCATTCTCTAAGATGGATCCCGTTTTGTACTTATACCACTTGTTTATATGGTCAAATTTAACTTTCTTTCACAGTTCCCAGTGGATCCCCTTCCCCTCCCTGTCGTGTCTAGTCTTATACTCTTTTTGCTCAAATATACTGTCTTCACTTATTTTTTATTTGTATTATTCTGTGGAGTCATTAGTTACGAGGATCATTAAATAAGTTTCCAGACTTTTTTCGTATGGGCACTTTTATTGATAGGACACACATGAAACTCTACTCCCCTTCGAAGGAATCTCCTCCGGCTGCAATGCACTTGTTCTACCGTTCCAACAACTTCTGCAAGGCCCCATGGAAGTCCTCTTGTATGAACGTGCCTATGTCCTTCGTCACAGCCTCTTTCATATCCTCAATTGTCTCGTAACAACAGCCTCTGAGCTGAGGGAATAAGCAAAAGTCACAGGGAGCAAGGTCTCGACTATAGGGAGGCTGAGGAACTGTCTTGATGCCCATCTTGGTCAAAGTGTCTATGACAAGGATGGAGTTGTGGACTGGCGCATTGACCTGGTGAAAATACCACTGACTCGATTTGAAGAGTGCTGGCCTCTTCCGATGGAATCTCTTCCTGAACTCCCTTAAAACCACAACATAGTAACCCTAATCCTAACCCTTTGGCCTATCAACTCTAGTGTACTGACTTCCTTACTCCTCCCACACTTCTCATCATCCCTCACAGACTCCGTGCCTTCCTTGAATCTCTTATGCCATCCAAAAGCAGTCTGAAGCATTCTATACGTTTCTGTGGCATTTTTTGTGAGTTTAAAATTGAATTTTATAGCATATCTTTCTTCTAAAGTGTCCGCACGTCCATATTGCATTTTTGAAATTCACCAGTTGTGACAATTAGGCTTTAGTAGGGTGTATTCCAATTGCTGCTGAACCTAAAATCATAAAAATTGGTCAGTCATCTCAGAAAATGTATAGCAATAACATAGTGAATTTTGAAGAGTCTACGACAATAAGTTTACAGACATTTTTTGTACAGGCATTTAAGCCTGTACAAAAAATGTCTGTAAACTTATTGAATGCATACGAATTTAGTGGCTTAGTAGAAATTTTTTAATGACTACATTTGGATTTAAGTTATATATATTCTAAATGGAAACTATCTTCTTGAGGTAAGGAAACTTACTTCGCAGGCCTTTTCAAACTGAGTAGTAACTTTGAACCTCACTAGGTGTCCTTGTGTCAAATCTAAGTTCTATTAGTTTTTTAGATGCACCTCGTGTGGTGTAATGGTTAGACAACTACTTTTGCAGCTCATTGCTATAAAGGCTGATTCTTACATGATGCCTCGTACTTCTGACCTTGTGCCAAACTAAGAAAAATTGCATTCTAAAGGGAGACGAATTAACGAAATCCTAATAGGAGGAATGATATTCTTTCATTGTTTGCTGGAGGTTTTTTTTTATCTATTTGAAGTTTGATTGAACGGTAAACAGTTGGATTTTCATATCTTCCTCCTCATCTAGTCTTATTACGATTATTAATTTTTATAGTAGCATATGCAGAAATTTCCTCATTAGTTGGAAAAGGGAGAATTACTTTGATTGCCTCTTCCGATAACGGTAGAGATTATTCTTTTATGCTGCGTTAGAATTTTGAAAGTGTCACACTTTTATGGGCTACTTCAAAAGTGGAACCTCAAGTTAGACCAATAAAGTGATATATATATATATATATATATATATATATATATACACACACACACACACACACACATATATATATATATATATATATATATATATATATATATATATATATATATATATATCATAGCATTTAAATCTGCTAATCTCCCAAGAATATTAAATGGGTCTACGTTTATTATAATGCTGCAAAAAAAATGATCTACTTCTCTGGGGCAGATTTTATCTAAAGTCACTTCACGTTTCCAGGACTCTTCTCGGTATTCTGGCCGATCCTAGTAATGCTTTAGTCTGGGTTGTTTCTACTTGTCCTCTGATTTCTAAGTCGTCTCGTCCCATTATCAATCATTTGGGAATGGTTCCAAGTACACCAATTACAATTGGTATCACTGTCACCTTCATATTCCATAGGGTTTTTTTTTAGTTTTCTAGGAAGGTCTGGACCCTTATTTCTTTTTTCGATTTCTTTCAATCTTACTCTGTGATCTGCTGGGACGGCAAAATCCACTATTCGACAGGTTCTCTTTTTTCTTTTTTTCCTTTTTTTTTTTTTTTGTAGACTCTCGCTAGGTCTGGTCGTCTGGCCGAGATTTGGTGATCCGTTTATATCTTAAGTGAAAGCATCAAATTAGCGCAAAGGGTACAAGACAAGACACGACTGGGCGAGGAAGGTGATCCTCCGGGAATTGTGCAAGAAACGGAAATTTGACCATATGAACACGTGATATACTATGTACAACCCGGAGTTCGTCTTAGAGAATAAGATGCACAAACACCAAATTATTATGTCAAAATCTTCTCCTTGTGATTTTTTCACGCCATCGTTAGCTGTTGGTATTTTACTAGATTCTGTGTGACAACAAGTCTCCTCGGGTCTCCAGGACTCTTCTGAGTATTGTCATTATTATTATTATTATTAAGTTTGAAATTGGATTGAAAATTTCTTTGCCAGTGTCAGAGCAATTGCATAAACAAATTTGTGTAATTATTTCAATCTTTATGAGTTTTTCACTGGAGTCTGAGTGACAGCAAGTCTCCTCAGGTCTCCAGGACTCTTCAAAGTATTCTTGTCAATCATAAAAAGGCTGCAGTCTAGATAGTCTCGATTCGTTCTTCAATTGGCAACTCTTCAAGTCCCCTTTCCAAGCCTTTGAGCGCTGTTACAAGTTTGCAAATTATCATTGGTCTTACCGACACCCACATGTCCCACAGCTTTCTTAGTTCTCTCGCAAGATATAAGTATTTGTCTCTTTTTATTTTCTTTTATTTTCTTTCTGTGGTCCACGAGTTCTCCTTTTAAGATACAAACAGATCACCCAATCCCGGTCAGAAGACCAGACCTAATCACCTAATCCCAGCCAGAAGATCTGACTTAATCACTTAATCCCGAGCAAAAGACCAGACCTTCTCACCTAATCCCGTCCAGTATATTATTATTATTAAGCAGAAAATACTCCGCACAAACATTTACGGACGCGGACTACACCGATGACATAGCACTTCAGGCAAATACACCCGCCCAAGTCAAAACCCTGCTACATAGTCTGGAACGAGCTGCTGCAGGCATAGGCCTCCATGTCAACACAGATAAGACGGAATACATGTGCTTTAATCAAAGAGGTGACATCTCCACACAAAACAGTAGTTCTCTGAAACTAGTAGACAAGTTTACCTACCAAGGAAGCAGCGTCTCATCAACTGAGACTGATATCAACACGCGACTAGCAAAGGTATGAACAGCTATCGATAGACTATCGGTCATATGGAAGTCAGATCTGGCTGATAAAATGAAACGTAGTTTTTTTTCAAGCAGTGGTCATGTCGATACTGCTGTATGGATGCACTACATGGACACTAACTAAACGTAAGCATAAAAAGCTTGAGGGCAACTACACAAGAATGCTGCGAGCAATATTGAATAAGTCCTGGGGACAGTACCCCACAAAGCAGCTGCTGTACGGCCACTTACCATCCATCACGAAAACTATCAAAGTTAAAAGAACCAGACATGTGGGACATTGCTGGAGAAGTAGAGATGAACTCATAAGTGACGTACTCCTGTGGACCCCCTCACATGGACGAGCAAAGGCAGGACGTCCAGCAAGGACCTACATACAACAGCTCTGTGCCGATACAGGATGTAGCCTTGAAGACCTACCGAAAGCGATGGACGATAGAGAGGGGTGGCGGGAGAGGGTCAGTGAAATCCGTGCAGATAGTGTAACATAATGATGATGATGATAATTTACTCCTTGGGAGTTTTTCACTTCAGTTTCAGCTGATGGTCCGTCGAGTTTGAGTGACAGCAAATCTCCTCAAGTCTCCAGGACTCTTCTCAGTATTCTGGCCGTTCTGAATAATGTAGTTTGGATGGTCTCCACTCGTCCACCTACCTCCAAGTCCTCCACTCCCTTTAATAATCCTTTGGTGACTGTACTAAAAGCACCAATCACGATTGGTATAATTGTCACCTTTATGTTCCTTAGTTTTTTTTTTTTTTGGGGGGGGGGTTCAATTCCCTAGCGAGGTCGAGGTACTTATCTTTCTTTTCACTTTCCTTCAGTTTTATTCTGTCTTCCGCTGGGACATCAAAGTCCACAATTTGCAAGTTCTCTTCTTTTCTTTTCTTTTCTTTTTTTATTATTATAAGTTCTGGTCTTCTGGCCGAAATTAGGTTTTTGTGTCAAAGTCCTATAGGAGTTTATGTACGTCATTCTCTCGGACAGATGCCGCGTTGTGCATATACTATTTGATCGTATGGTCAAATTTAGATTTCTTGCACATCTCCCAGTGGATTACCTTGCCCACCCAGCCGGGTCTAGTCTTATATTCCTTCTGTGCTAATTTGCCGCATTCGCTTATGATTTCGTCTCTATCCCCACATAACTTACATTTGCTATTTTGTTGCGTCTTATCTATTCTTACTTTGATATGATTGGTTCTTATGGTGTTGTTTTGTGCTGCTATTTGGAGAAATTCAGTTTCTCTCTTAAGGTTTTCTTTTCTTAGCCACGTTCAGGTTTTCTCGTGTAAGATGTTATTAGTCGTTTAAAACGCCAATAGAGTTGTTTTTCTTCCCATTTTTGTTTTCTAGTTATTGTCATTCTGTTGGTCTTCGTGTTGTCCGTATTGATTCTGGTGGCTGTAATCAGTCTTCCTTCGTGCTTTTCTATGTAGTCCTCGAGTCGTATCGATGCGTCAACGCTGTCTTCAATGCTAGCAAATCCTCTTCCTCCCTCCTTTCTTGATACATATAGTCTGTTTACGTCATCTCTGGGATGTTATGCCTTATTCATGGTCATTAGTTTTCTTGTTATTTGGTCCATTTGCTTAAGTTCATCTCTGGTACGGGTCCCGAATATCTAACGAGGGTTACAGCCCAGGTATTTATTCCTTTGATAAGGTTTCCGCTTGATAGTTTTGTCTCGAGTAGCTTTCTGGTTCTCCTAAGATATTCTTTCTTAATTTTTTCTTTCAACTCCGTTTGGTTGATGGTGTCAGCTTCCGAGATGCCCAAGTATTTGTATGTTTCCTTTTATCCGAGCATTCTAATCTTGTCTTGATTTCGTAATTCCATTCCGTCCATCTAGTGTCGTTTGCTGCTTTTCATTACTAGCATAGCACATTTTTTTTCTATACCAAATTCCATCCCTATGTCCTGACTTAATATATTGGTGATTGATTTTTTCTTGCGATTTACAAAGTTTGTATCCGGCTGAGCATTATTATTATTATTATTATTGAATAAAAATGGAAATAGGAATTGTTGCTTGAAACCATATAACTGCTTGCAAAAGAAAAACTGACTTCGTCACTAAACCCAACAAGGATTGACATGCCATAAACCAACTGACCAACCAAATTTGTCCTTATTTTTTCCCTTTTTTCCCTTTCTTTATACCGATATTCCCCACTAATAAATTCAGCACAAAACAATTCCACTGTCACATGCCTATTAAAACCATCTGCCAACAGCATTGTTGTGACACGCTACCAGCTGGAAAATTAATAAAATAGGAATATTTTTTTCGCATAAAACAATTAAAATGACGACCATTGTGGAATTTCCCATAATTCTTTGCGAATTTTCTTCCATATTATTTTCGCTTTTATTGATTTGCCTCCCTTGGTGTCTTGGGTTCATTTTCTAAATTTTTTCATAATTTATTTTGTATCTTAATTTTATTCAATCTTGTAGGATTGTTCCTCTTTCTTTCTTTTTTTTTTCTTTCTTTTTTCTTTCTTTTCTTCTTTTATTCATTTATACACTTCTTTCTCTTTCTAATTCTTTCTTCCTTTTCGTCCCCTTTTATTCTTTTAGACGCTATCTTTTCTTTTCTTTTCTTTTCTTTTCTTTTATTCATTTACACACTCCTTTCTTTTTTTTTCTTTTTCTTTACCTCTTTCTTGTTTTTCGATTTTTCCTTCATTTACACACGTCTTCTTTCTCTTTTTTTTTTACTTCTTTCTTTCCTTCTTTTTTTCGTTCGCACACACCCTTCCCTTTCTGTTTTTATTTCTTTTCTTCTTTTATTCATTTATACACTTCTTCTTTTCTTTGTTTTTACTTACTTTTTTATTTCCTTCCTTTTATTCATTTCTAGAGTTTTCTCTTAATCGTTCTTTTTCTTTGTCTATTTTCATATTTCTTTCTTCTTTTTATTTCTTTTTAGCTTTTTCTCGTTAATATCCTTTTTCTGCATTTTTTTTTTCATTGCAGTCATCTTTTTTATTATTTCTGATATCATTCGTCCTTTCTTTTTCTTTTTATTCCTCTCTTTCTTTCTTTAGCTCTTTTTAGGTTTTCTTTTTCATTCTCTTGATGTTTTCTTTTGTTTCCTTCCAATGTACATTATTTTCTTTCTTTCTTTCTTTCTTTCTTTAGTCAATCTCCTTATTCTTTAAACCAAAACAATAATTTGCTTCCTTAATTTCATTTTTTTTTTTTTCTTTTCTTGCTTTTTTCTCTCCAACCCTCCTGATTTTAATCACTTTCCTTTTTTGTTTTGTTGATTGTTGAATTCTTTTTTCGTTCCTTTTCCTTTCTTTCTTTCTTTCTTTCTTTCTTTCCTTCCTTTTTTCTCTCTTCTCTCTCTATCTTCTCATTATTTCTTATTCCTATAGTATCGACCTTGTCTTTCTTTTTTCAAAACATATCGACTTCATTCTTTTTTTTTCTTTCTTTCTTTCTACTCTATCAACCTTCACCTTCTATCTATCTTCCTTACTTTCTTCTCGATCGACTATTTCCTTATTTATTTATTTCTTTTTTTTTTTTTCTTTCTTTCTTTCCTTTTTCTTTCTTTCTTTCTTTCTACTCTATTAATCTTCTTCTTTTACTCAATTCATTTTTCTTTATTCCCACCAATTTCATTTTCTTTCTCTTTCCTTTCTCTTTTTCTATCTTTCTTTAATTTCATTTACTCTATTAAACAACAACCATGCATGATTTTTCATGTACCAGCAACATCAATATTCTTTATTCTTATCATTTTAACAGCTGCCTACTGATTACTTTAATTAAAAAGCTATAATCAGACATTATCAACCCAGTCCTTTCTTTTCGATAAAGCCGGATCATTTTTTTTAAATAATGCTTAGAAACAAAACACATTGAACTCAAAACCATGATCTTAATCGTTTTGCTAGTTTGACATTTCGAGAGGGCTAAGCGTCTATTATTACGAAAAATCTTGGTTCTTTCAATGGCCTTACAAGTTCAAAAATAAATGAGCCTATTTATTTAGTGACAATACCCATTGCTTCGTCTATTATATTAACAATAATAACTTATAGAAATGTTAGGGGAAGAAGTTTCCTTTCTTACAGTGATTGTCCGGTTCTTTCTTTCTTTTCAACAAAACTCATCAGCATTGACTAAAACTTTTTCACTTTTCTTTCTTTGATTTTCATTAGTCACTTTATAAAAAAAAAGAGAATAGATAGATAGATTGATGGGGAAAATAAATTCATGGACTTTTATAAAAGTGTTTCAACTTGAGATTGACATTAAGAAGTAGGTGTAATAAACTAAATAAAAATAGAACTATATACAAAACTAGAAACTAAATACAAAGTTAAAAACTAAACACAAAACAAAATAAATTCAAAACTAGGAACTAAATAGAAAACAAAAAAAACTAAATAAAAAACGGGACGAAATACAAAACTAGGAACTAAATGCAAAACTAGAAACTAGATAGAAAACGAAAAACTAAATAAAAAATAAAAATAAATACAAAACTAGGAACTAACTACAAAACAAGACACTAAATAGAAAATTAAAAACTAAATAAAAAAAAAGAACTCAATAAAAAAACTAAAAACTAAACACAAATGCAGAAACTAAACACAAAACTAGAAAATGAATGCAAAACGAAAACCTAAGTAAAAAATATAGTTTCTATAGAAAGTAAATATAAAGAAACTGAATACAAAACTAGAAACTAAATAGAAAACGAAAAACTAAATAAAAAAAAAATAGATACTAAATACTAAATGAGAAATTAAACATAAAGAAACTAAATACAAAAAAGGAAGACACTAAATAAAAAATAAGTTACTAAATATAAAGAAACTAAGTACAAAACTAGAAACTTAATACAAAACGAGAAAATGAATATAAAGAAACTAAATAAAAAACGAGAAACTAATTCAAAGAAACTAATACAAAACTAGAAACTAATACAAAACTAGAAACTAAAAACAAAACTTGGAATTAAATGCAAAGCGAAATACGAAATACAAACATAGAATCTAAATATAAAGAATCTAAATGCAGAACCAAAAACTAAATATAAAGAAACTAAATACGATACTAGAAACTATATAGAAACGAGAAACTAAATTCAGAACCAGAAGCTAAATATAAAGGAAAAAACCAAATAAAAAACTAGAAACTAAATATGACAAACTTGATACAAAACTAGACACAAAATGTAAAAGAACTAGATAAAAAAAAAACTCCCAACTAAATGTAAAGAAACTAAAGACAAAATTAGAAACGAAATATTATTGTTTCTTTAGAAGTGTATTTTTGTCTCATTGTTTTGATTTAAATATTCAAGAAAATGCCCCAAATGCCCCAAAGAGAATCTTGATATTTACTTGGCCAAGGTAATTCTAGCACAAGGCTGTAAGGAAAAAATCGATATTTGGATTATTTCGAGCGCCAAACTTTCAAATGAAGTGATATACAAAACATGAAATTTGCACCTTACTAAACTGCAATCTGTTAAAATTTGCACCTTACTAAACTGCAATCAGTTAAAATCCTAAATATCAGCAGTCTAGCCGGTAGAGCCAAGAATAAGCAGACTGCATCCCTTACATTGAGATAAGACCTTCACACGTCAAAATAAAAAAGAAACGGTGTGTTTGATATAAAACTAAGCTATATCAGGTGGTGAGGCTTCAGTTCTAGATCTTTTGGAAGTGTGGAGTCATTCTCTTAACGAGTGATAATACCCTTTGGGATTCCATTAATAGATCAAATAGATATGTCTGAGATAATGTTTAAAATGATTTAGAACTATGTTTCCTTTTAAAACATTGATATTGCAAATAAGCTTAAAATTTTTACTTTTTTTCAAAGGACTGTGAAAATACATCTTTCTATCGCATATAATGAGAGAATATCATTGTTAAACTGACTTTGCCATAACGTAATACTCACCAACCGATTTCAAAATCAAAGTACAAAATACTGGGGGGGTCACATGGTCATAAACATTGGTTCATGACACCGACGAAGTATAAGCAACTATCTCTGTCTCGGTAGAGACCCTTATGACGGAAATCTGTTTACTGTATATACTCGACTATAGGTCGAATTTTAAATAGATTAGGACATCCTTTTCAAAGTTTTTAAAAATCGACAATTTTGTTTTATTTGAGAAGAGTTGTTTTTTTTGTTTTTGTCTTTTTGTTTTTCACCTTTAAAAAAGTCAGTGTACGTGATTTGATTTTTTTTTTCTATCTGAATTTGAATTTATCTTTTGAACAACGTCTGTATTTTGGAACTGTCACCATGATTCTATTTTGGGGAATGTAAAGGAAATTAAGACAATTTTACCGCTCGTTGCTAAGGCTGCATTAAGAATGGTGGATGTTTTTCTCTTTAAATAGTTTCCTGGTTTTGCTTTCTCAATTTCTTCTATTTTACATTTTTCTACCTTCGATTTTTTTTATCCTTTCTCTTTGTTTTCTTTTTCTCCAATTTCTCTTCAATGACACCGGCTTATATATATATATATGTGTGTGTGTGTGTGTGTGTGTGTGTGTGTGTGTGTGTGTGTGTGTGTGTGTGTGTGTATAAAAGTCAATGTATTATTTAAAGAAAATAATAAAACTTGCAGTTTAACAGTTAACCTCATGCATACACATCATCGTGAACAGCAGCAGCAGCAGCAGTAGCAACAGCAGCAGTAATAACAATAGTCAAAACTGGACAGACGGTCGTTCAAAAAGTTCAAAGCCTCACCCTGAAAGAAGAACCATAGCTGTATATTTTTTGTTATGGCAAAATACTACCACTTTATGTAAAACTAGAAAAACTAATTCAGACTTCTGTCTTAATCTCTGTGCTGGTGATGCCCATACGAGGCTTCAACTGATACTGTTTTCAAAAGGTGCGTCATAAGCTGTTTCATATTCTCACCAGTTCCCAAAATGGCGACTACGGGGCAGGGTTTTGATTTGGGGGAGCAGGACATAAATGAAGAGTGTACAGGAATATCCTTTTGGAGCCAAAAGTTGGTCCCAGTATGCGTGTCTAGAGAGTATTCGAGATCGATTATTTGGGTCAAGAAAGTAATAAAACAGGGTTTTTTTTTCAGGGTGATAACCCGGATTAAAAATCATCTGAACAATCTTAATTCATTACCCAACATTCTCAACGTTAAACGTCGACCCGATTTGATGATAATAACGTTTTAAATAAATGATAGAGAGGTGCGAACAGTTTAGATAAGTCATTAAATCATTAGATAAATAAAACAGCCGGAATACGAAAAAAACTAAGATCAACATCTCGTTCGTTAGGTTAGGTTTAATAAGATATGCGAGGGGCATACGATAAGTTTCCAGACTTTTTTCGTATGGGCATTGAAAATTATCGTAGACTCTTCAAAATTCACTATGTTATTGCTGTACATCTTATGAGATGACAGACCAATTTTTAGGATTTCAGCTTCAAATGAACAGCTACAGCAACAATTGGAATACACCCTACTAAAGCCTAATTGTCACAACTGGTGAATTTCAAAAATCCAATCTGACACTTTAGAAGAACAATACGCTATAAAATTCTGTTTTAAACTAGGAAAAAATGCCACAGAAACATATGGAATGCTTCAGACTGCTTTTCGACCATCTTGCATGAATCGAGCATCAGTTTTTGAGTGGCATAAGAGATTCAAGGAAGGCATGAAGTCTGTGAGGGATGATGAGAGGTGTGGGAGGAGTAAGAAAGTCAATACACCAGAGTTGATAGGCCAGAGGGTTAGGGTTACGGTTACTACGTTGAGGTTTTAAGGTAGTTCAGGAAGAGATTCTGTCGGAAGAGGCCAGCACTCTTCAAATCGGGTCAGTGGCATTTCCACCAGGACAATACACCAGTCCACAACTCCATCCTTGTCACAGACTATTTGAGCAAGATAGACATCAAGACAGTTCCTCATCCTCCCTATGGTCGAGACCTTGCTCCCTTTGACTCTTGCTTATTCCCGAAGCTCAGAGGTTATCGTTATGAGACAATTGAGGAGATGAAAGAGGCTGTGAGGAAGGTCATTTACACGCTCACACAAGAGGACTTCCATGGGGCCTTGCAGAAGTTTTTAGAATGGTACAACAAGTGCATTGCAGCCGGAGGAGATTCCTTCGAAGGGGACTAGAGTTTCATGTGTGTACTATCAATAAAAGTGCCCATACGCAAAAAGTCTGGAAACTTATCGTATGCACCTCGTACTTAATCTAGCTCCCCAGACTGAAAACGGTAGTTAACCAGTTCTTGACAGTCAACAGAACACCCACCAGCTCAGCCATCTTATTGGTGGTGTGAGTTAGCCGGACGATGCTGCCCACGCGAGGCGAAATTGGGGAGAGGGCTGTTCTGTGAAATCTGGATGTCTTGATTCTCTCTCTCTCTCTCTCTCTCTCTCTCTCTCTCTCTCTCTCTCTCTCTCTCTCTCTCTCTCTCTCTTAGTGGCTGGGGTACAAGGAGAACGAGGAACAAATTAAAAATACAAGAAGAATCAGTTTCAACTTGAACGAAAAAACTACCCCACACGATGTGTCCGTTATTCATTTTCATCGGCTTTCACACCCACCCCCAGAGAATGAACGGAGAGAGTGTGAAGACCCTGTGGTATAATGGTTAACGTACTGGACTGCGACATCGTAGGAAGCGAGTTCGAACTCCAGTCGAGCTATTGAGTCTACTTTCGGACTAATACGCTTGGGAAATATATGAATCAATTCATTTCCCCCGGCAAGGGTGGCTTTGGCATTAAATAACTCACGAAAAAGGGTTGGTGTGTTTTACGGCATAACAACCCTTGGAGGTTATTTAATGCCAAATTTTATCTAAACATATATATCAATTACATATCATAAATAGTTTGTGGGTAAGAATTTTTATAAGAGCCAGAGCTCATTTCCTTATACACAGTTAAATGGTTTCAATTATTGCTATCGAACACTAATAGTTTTATTTGCTCACAATTAACTCTAATAATTCAATTTAACATCAGTCATTTGGTTAAACTCAATGGCCTGACTCCAACCATCATGAATTATTATCTTAACTCATTAAATTTCATAGCTTTATTTTGTTTTCATACCTTAAAATGTTTATCTAGGTATTAATATTGCTAAGACTAATAGTTTTATTTGCACTCATTTAAATGGTTTCAAGTATTGCAATTTAAAGCTAGTAATTCGATTCCACATCATTCATTCGTTTGCGTAAAGTTAATTGGTTCCAAGTATTGTTATGTAACACTAACAGTTCAATTTAATATTAATCATTTGTTTACACAGTTTCAAGTATAATAAATGACTGAATAGTTCTATTTGACCCATAAATAGGACCCTCGCACTTACTACAATTCAGGTTAGAGTGGACTTGGGAGTAAAGGCAATGAAGGGGTACTCCTTATTTCTTAAATTTCCAGCACTGGAGCCTCACCATCAGATGATTTTGTGACATATCAGGACACTCATTGTGGGTTGTGCCTTACCACTCTGCAGAGACGCATTTGGCGTATTCTACAGACCTAACCGATAGGGTTAATTTTAAAAGCTTTATTTTATTTTTATGCCTTAAAATGTACATTTAGATAAATTTGGCTAACAGTGTTTATGTAACTCGACAACACCAAATAGACGCTTGCACCACCACAATTCTCAGCAGACCCTTGCAACGCTACGGCACTACATCGACATTTGTACCACCAGGGTTCTAATGAGTCTATGAGTGTAGCAGTACGCCTTAAGTTCCAGTTGGATCCTGTTGTAACCTCGCCATGAGAAAAAGTGACGAACATTCAAAACCCCGTCTTGTTTCGCAAGTCCACATGAGTCCACTGCTTTAGTTAGACAGAGAGAAATAAACCGTCTCAGGGCGAGAAAGACAGGAAAAGACCTTGATATCCACTCCTCCACTTGCAGTTCATATTCTGTTGTAGTTCTCGCAAGTGCCTGTTCGGGGTCTTGTCTTTAAATCATTGCATCTCGTCCCCAACTCTTCTTTTTCTTCTTTTCTATCTCGCGTCCACTTTCACGGCTCCTCCGCTTGAGCTTCTATCAGCCATTCACAGCCAGCGGCCGATTTGCTACCGATACATTTCTATTATCAACTTGGGCATCTGCTGCTATCCTGACCTAGACTTGGGAAACCTCTAAGTCTAGCAAGGAAACAACTTACAACTAAAACTATTAACCGTAGTCCCTAATTATATTATATTTATAATAAGATTACACGAAAAATAAAATATGGTTACTAATTATTCCGGGCCCCATGAAAATTAGTCTTAAAAAACAAAGGAAAACCTTCAAATTGTAACGGGATATAGTAGGTCCAAGAACGACAAGCTAATTTCTGGGGAAGAAGAGAGAGAGAGAGAAGAAGAAAAAACAAAAGACGAAAAAGCAAGAATTGAGACTACGGGAAAGGCCAGCTGACCTTTGAGTGACCTAGGCTAAAGTATTGGTTGAATGTCAGCCAGTCACGGGTAAATGTCTACGGTAATTAAAAACAACTAGAAAAAAACTGGAGGTCACAAATCATATACGGTAAAATTTAACCAAACACAATTGTAATAATCCAAGATTACTCAGCTGAACGTGTATTGTGAGAGGCAAGACATGAACTGAATATTTTCGCTCGTATGTTAAACGCCAACAATGATCATCTGCTTTTCAGCCAGGGTTGCCAACCGGAGAAATAAAAATAAAAAATCTGTCTCGTTATTTTTTTCCAGAACGACCTCGTGTTTTCCTTTTTCATCCAAAGTTATCGCTTATCTTTCTCTGCGTATTCTGCTTTCTCGTTTTCTTTCCATCTTTATTTCATCTGTATTGATTTTCTAGTTTCTTCCTTTTTCACTCGCCTTAATTTGCGATTGTGTCAACAAAACGCCACACGCGACAATCGGACAATGTTTCACAACCAGAAACAAATAAACACATTAATAACAGAAAAAGAAGCACAAACAGTTCACCGAGCGATAATATCGTTAAAAAAATAAATAAATGAAAAGATCCCGTTCAAAGGAACGTTACTTGATTGGCTAGTTTGGGCAAGTCTCGTTTATTTATCAGTAATCATTAATCAGAGGCGCTCCCTTTTGAATTACGCCAAGAACGACAACTCCTTCTGTCTTAATGTTTATCATTAACCAATTACACAGGAACTACTCCCAGCAAAATCGAGCGGACTAATGACAACGTTTCATTATGCTATTTTCTCACAAATAGCTTTCATCATCATCATCATCATCTAATTTTTTTTTCTTTCTACGGTCGACAACTTTACTTTTACTTTACTGATTTTTCCCCTTGCGAGTTTTTCACACCATTTTTAACTGGAAGTTTTTCAAATGAGCCAAAGAGACAGCAAGTCTCCTCAAAACTTCAAGACTCTTCAAAGTATTCTAGCTGATCTTGAAAGTGCTGTAGTCTGAATGGTCTCGATTATTCCTTGATTTTCCAGTTCACCCAGTCTATTTCCCAGGTTTTAGGGCTCCAAATACGATTGGCATCGCCGTCACTTTCATATAACACAATTTTTTCAGCTCTCTCTAGAAAGCTCCAGATATTTGTCAAGTTTTTGGCTATCTTTTATTCTTTTTTTCTTTTTTCTCTGTGGCCCGCTGGAAAGGTAAAATCCACAAGATGACAAGTTCTTTTCTTTTAGTCAATGAACACTCATTCTAGTCTTCTAGTCGAGATTATCATCATTATTATTATATTCCTTACGAGTTTTTCACATCAGCTCTGGTATGTTCTGTAGTCTTCTGGACAGGGTGCATCTCATTTTCTTGCACGGATTCTGGTTTGTGCAAATGCCATGTTTCTGCTTGACTTCATCTTAATCTGAGTTGTCTAAATTTCTGAGACGAAGCTTGATGATTTTTATCATTAAGGGTTTTCGGACTACTGTCTTCATCTTTATTGTTATTTTAACAAGCTTTCGGTCGATATGCCCTCTGGCTTACTTCAGGTGTTACGCTATGTGTCCAGTAGGACACATAGCGTAACGGTTATAGGTATTGGTTCCCTAAGCTTCTAAGGAGACAATTGTCTGGAGGTTGCAGGTTCAATCCTGACTGCAGGCGAGTAACAGTATAGGAATACTTAATTCTTGTACCCGGTTATGGCTAACGGAATCAGAACAGGCGACCCCTATGGATTCAATAAAGGACGTAGTTCGAAGTTCCGTGAAGGTTCCCGAGTTCGACAAACACCTGAAGAAAGCCGGAGGACATATCGGCCGAAACGTTGTGGAAATAACAATGAAGATGAAGACAATAGTCCGAAAACCCTTAATGATAAAAATTCATCTTAATCTCTCGCATAATTCCCAGTGGATCACTTTTCTCGCCCAGTTTGGCCGATTCAGTGATCATGGGGCTTTGTGTATGCTTGCGGGTCACTGTTCTAATGTAAAGTTTAACACTCTCTCAATAACATTCCATTTGTGACAGTTTGTTGCATTTTATTATTTCTTAACTGTTTCATCACTGTCCCTATATAACCTACATTTGCTATTCTTTTGCATGTTATCAATTTTTAATTTGACGTAATTCGTTCTAATAGCATTATTCTGTGCTGAGATTAAAAGAGATTCAGCTTCTCTCAAGAGTTTTCCCCTTCTTAGCCATGCCCAAATAATCTTATGTGTAACTCCCAAGTTGGTCGCTTGAAGTATCCATGCAGTTGTTTATTCTTCCCATGTATGTTTTCTAGATTTTGTTGTTTTACTGTGTGTCCTTAAGCGATTTATGTTGATATTGCAGTTAGCCGCTATAATTAATCTTTCTTTGCTGTTTTTCTCCGCAATTCTCAATACTCTTCCTCTTTCTTTTCTCGACACATAGAGTCTGTGTCATCCTTCAAGCGTAATACCTTGTTCATCGTCATTATTTTCCATGTTTTATGGTCCATCCGCCTGTGTCTATTGTGTATTTTGGAATGATCCAAAGGGGAACTGTCCGGGATTTTATTCTTTGGATGAGATTTCTGCTGTAGAGTTTAGTTTCAAGAAGTTTTCTAGTTCTTCTGATGTACGTCTTTCTTTTTCTTTCATCTTAGTTTGATTGTTTCGGCTTCTAATATTCCTAGATATTCGTAGTTTGTTTCTCTTTCCTCGTTAGGCAGTTATTATTTTTATTTTATAACTCCTTACGAGTTTTTCACTCCAGCTGATGGTCTTTCCTTGGAGTCCGAGTGACAGCAAGTCTCCTCTATTCTTCAGGACTCTTCTCAGTATTCTGGCCGATCTTTAAAATGCTGTTGTTTAAATGATCTCTTCTCGTCCTCTGATTTTCAACTCTTCCAGTCCTCTAACTAAGTCTTTGGGGATTGTTACAAGTGCACCAATTACGATTGGTATCACCGTCACCTCCATGCTCCATAGCTTTTAAAGTTCTCTGGTAAGTTGATGCTGTTCTTTTTAGTACTTGTCTCTCTTTTCGCTTTCTTTGATTTTTACAGTATTCGGCAGGTTTTGATTTTCTTATTAAGTATTACTAGGTCTAGTCTTCTGGCTGGGATTAGACGATCTGTTTGTATCTCAAAATCCCATTATTATCATATCATGAATTATTATTATTATTATTATTATTTTACTCATTTGAGAGTTTTTCACACTAGCGTTAGCGGATGGTTTTTTGCTGGAGTTTAAGTGACAGCAAGTCTCCTCAAGTCTCCAGGACTCCTCTCAGTATTCTAGCCGATCTTAACAATGGTGTAGTTTGGATGGTCTTCACTTGTCCTAATATCTCCATGTCTTTCAGTTCCTGTACCAATCCTTTGATGACTGTACCGAGCGCGCTAATTTCAGTTGCTATCATGTTCGATAGTTTGTTCAGTTCTCTAGCAAGGTCTAGATATTTATCTCTCTTTTCACTTTCTTTCAGTTTTACTCTGTAGTCAGCCGGAACAGCAAAGTCGAGTCTTTTGTGAGATAGCAGCGCAAAAAATATTTATTAAACACCTTCAATATTTTACGTTGTTTTTTTTTTACCAATTATTTATTAATATAGTTAGGTGGGGCATTACTGACGTCCAAGTTGATAATATGACATGGTTAATTGCCAATTTCGACGCCGCCAATAATAGGGATGGAAATGGTTCACTTACATAAATGAAATGTCTATATGGGTAAATAGTAGGGCAGACTAGGTTCTTCAGCCTTGGTTAGGCAACTAGTCTAGGAGAAGGAAAACTCTGAATTGAAACCTGTTAAACTCCGCTTAAAAAATTGACCTTGTGTCATATCCTGCCCGAGCGGCGGGGTTGGGTAAATATGATAAATGAAATGTCTATATATATATATCTTTAAGAAAAAACCAAAGACCGGTTAATTTAGGATTATAAATTTATTTCCATCCTGTTTTTCAGTTTCTGGTGTAAACCAAAAACACGAAGAAAAATATAACAGGACTTCTTCAGATCCAATGGATAAATAAAACAGACTAGACACGTGGGGTGGAGTGGGAGGGGGGGGAGAGATTAAGGAGTTACCTCCTCGTTTTATTGAATTACCTATATATATATATATTAAACGGGCTACCCGGCATTGTCTGGTGGAGGAAATATTCATCATAAAAGAATTGATCCAAAATTTTCTTCAATTCAGAATTTAGCACACTTATTCCTGGGAGTTTTCTGTTAATCGAAGCTGTATAAATTCCTCTTTTAATAAGTAAATCTTTTACACTTTAGATCAATTTTGACTTGAGGGAACGAAAAAAATACTGCATAAAATTAGGTTTAGCAAGGATGTCAAATGTACAGCCAGAGGGATCAATCAGTCCTGGAGGTTTGATCCGACCCAAAGGTTTAATCAGACCTGCTGTTTAATCTTATCTTTAAAGTTTGTTGGGGGTTTTTTTTGGGGGGGGGTCAAATTTTAAGATATTCTGTCATAATCAATCACTATATATATTAATAGAGGTCATTAATCAGTTTATTTTTAACCATAAACTTTTATGGCTTAAAGATACATTTGGACAATTCCTATTTCCATGCACTCAAAACTTTCATAAAGGAAATATATATATATATATATATATATATATATATATATATATATATATATATATATATATATATATTGTCATCCACAGACAGACTGTTTTGTTGTCTCACAACTCCTCGGTAAGGCTAGATACGTAGAACGCTTGAAGCAGGGATCGAAACCCACCCAACTTTACGTTAGACTTTGTGTATGTGTATGTGTGTGTGTGTGTGTGTGCGTGCGTGTGTGGTTGTGCAGCAGCTCTTCATTCAAGTATTTTTGATTAAATAATAAAGACACATTTTGTCGATATAATTTTATAAGGATCCTTTGAAGTTTTCTGACAAGTGTTTTGCTTTTAAGTTTGTGTTATTTTTTTCTTAATTGTCGTTAATTTGTCTTTTTACAAGACTACACCGATACTTTCGTGTGTCAGTATCGTCGTGAGCAGCAGGGTCATGTATTTTTAAAATATGTGCAGTTGAGCAGCAGTTCTTCATTCAAGCATGTTTGATTACATAATAGACACATTCTGTCTATATAATTTTTTTAGGATACTTTCAAGTTCCCTGACAAGTGTTTTGGTTTTAAGTTTGACTTATTTTTTCTTTATGTGTATATTATTATTATGCATAAAGTGAGAATGATTTTCACATAAAGTCTGAACACACGCCGTGTTAACACTGAGGCGCTCGTTGTGTAGTGGTTATCGTCGCAAGAACTGGGCACTGCTGAGTTCAAACCCTATACGAGGCTGTTTACATTTTACATAATGCTAATACCATTTGGAAACAATTCTCACTCTCCCAGCTAAGGGTAAATAGTAGAGTAAACAGGACTATTTGACCTTGGTATGGCAACCAGTCTAGAAGAAGAAAAACTCTGAATTCAAACCTGTTAAACTTCGCTTAAAAAACTGACCTTCTGTAGCGTACTGCTTGTTAAGAGGGATTGGTATACACACTCACAGACACACACACACACGCGCGTGCGCGCGCATATATATATATATATATATATATATATAATTACATTTTTAGTAGTAGACTGTTTTTACTAATTACTTTCCTCTCTGTAAAAAATATCAGTAAATATTAACTATGCACAGTCATTGAGGGAAAATAGAAAATCGATATTTCTATAGGTCGAAAATTCTATCCGAAACATCATCATTCTGATGTAAAGTGAAATGTGTACGAAAAGCTCTCAATGGCAATTACAGATTCACCAGTCTTAAAAGAACGTTTCCCAGGCAAACACGCCGTGAGCACCGGACGAGCTATGATTGTAACTGATCACCACTGAAAAAAAATTATAAGACATTAGCTAGACGGAGCAACGATTGCTACTTGCCTACTTTCACTAGCACCAGACGGGTGACAGTTTGAAATATGGTAGGTATTTCTGTTGCACTCTGTACCAACACGCAATATTTATTTGGGTGGGGATTGTTTTAGTTTTTGTTTTTTGTTTTTTGCTTTATGATTTTTCTTTCTCGTTTTGTCTTTTGTGTCCAACAGAATATTACATTTCAAATATTTCTTAGGGCAAAAATGTCCAGGCACTCCTCTGACATGCAAACTTTAAAAACAGTTCCCTAACAGACAATGAAATACGATTAAATAAATCATATAACTAATTTGCACGACTGAATTACAAAAACCGAAAAAAAGTATAAAGCCGGTTTGTTGATTCTTTTGTTTACGCTGTTAAATGTTAGATTATCCAGTCCACCCGATTGGTTGGTTGGGTTTTATGGCATATTAAACCTTGTAGGTCATTTAATGCCACATTCTGTTTATATATATATATATATATATATATATATATATATATATATATATATATATCATGAGAGTGTTGGTCCTCAGTAAATCACTATGTGGTTATGTGTCGAACCAAGTGCAATACAATATGGAGAGTGCTCAATATCTATGATAGAGCTATTATAATAATAACGATAATAAATAAATATATGTTATATATATTTAATCCATGGAAAATATTGTTCTGCAACCTAAGGTTTCTTGAAGTATATAACAACATTCGTCAGGCAGTTAAGAAGATGGAATGAAATTGAAAATCAAAAATGGGACAAAATACAGACAAAATCGAAAATTCGACAAAATACAGACAAAAAGTCGTTAAGATTTCGTTTATGTGTGGTTGTATGTGTGTGTATATGGGTGTGGGTGTATGTGTGAGCGTATGGATGCATGTTTTTAAGTTAAGTCAGGCCAAGAACTTAAAGCGTGGGTTATAGCAGGAATGGGTAACGAATGTGTATACATTTGTTTCGTTGACAGTGGGACAAAATATCATCGCTGCAAGTTGTAAGGAATGAGAGAGAATCTGATTTGTAAACGTGTATGGTGGGCAAGAGTCACAATGGGTATAAGTAAGGTTATATTGTGTCGTAAATATGTTGGTGTAATATATACGGAGGAGGGGGGATTGTATAATAATAATAATAATAATAACTAAATGGGATTTAGTTATCAATTTCTTTAATTTTTAATGACGACATCCTACCTCTAAATTATAATCATCTTCGTACGCATATACATCATTTATTATTTAAACCCTTTCATTTCATTTTATTTTATTTCATTACACACACACCCACCACCTATAAGACCCACAATATATAATATTTATGCAATATTTCATTCATTTATTATTAGCATTACAACAATTTATTACGCACATATTTATTATTTAACCCCCTTAATATTATTTACCCCTTTCTATTTTATTGCATACATATCACCTATATGATCCATAGTATACAATTCTTACGCTATATCTCATTTAGTTATTATTATTATTATTATTATACAAGTCGTTTCCACTTAGTTAAAAGATTCCAGAAATTGCTTTGTATCACTAAAAATTCAATTAAACATCAGTCATTTGTTTACAGACAATTAAATGATCAAGCGGTGCTATTTCTAACAATTCAATTTAGCATAAGTCATTTTCTCGCACACAGTTTAAACGGTCAAACAGTTCTATTTGACCCAAAAATAGGACCCTATCAGTTGCTACCACTCCAGTTCAGAGTAGACCCGGGGGCAATGGCAATGAAGGGGTACTCCACATTCTCAAAATCTCCAAGTTTCAGCATCAGATTGTTTAGTGTTATATCAAGGACACTCGTTAGAGGGCGGGTCTTACCCCTCTGCAATGATGCAGTCAGTGCATTCTACAGCACCAGTCGACTAGGCTGGTGATTGATTAAAAAATAACTTAAGATATATTATCGATATCTTTTTAACTCACCTCCTACTTTATCCATTTCATTTTGTAGGCTTTTGTCGTTTATCATCTTAAAGATTGTCACTGATAGAAGGAATTCGGAATGACGACATAATATTTTGTGTTCAGGACACGTGGTATGATGAAGGTAAACTTTTTGAAAATTATTTTGGGTGTTCTATCCTTTGGTTCCTCTTTCTCTGTCTCTCCATTTTTTTCTGATTTCTTCCGTCTCATATTCCAGGACTCAAGAAGCTTGATTGATTTTATTGCCTCTGTGTCTTCTCAATCTGTCTCCTTCATAAAATTACAGACCTGCAAACACACACACATACACACACACACATACACACACACACACATATATATATATATATATATATATATATATATATATATATATATATATACGCGTGTATGTGTATAATTTTTCTATTTTATTTAATTTACCATGACAAATTTTACGTTCCATACAATTAATCAATAAATACAGGGTGACCCCAAAAAAAATAGAACCCATATATTTTTGACTGAAATTCATAAACTTAATTCAAACCTTTTCTTTTTTTTCAGGATATGAAGTAGATTCTGTGCATGAAAAATTGGAACCATAGTATTCACCAACATGTCCTGGTCTACCAAGGAAAACAATTAGAATTATTTTTCTTTATTTTTGTAGAATTAATAAAAAAGTTTATGGGTTCTGTTTTTTTTGGGGGGGGTCACCCTGTAAAAAATAAATAAGAGTTGAATAATTGCATTGAACATGCAACAGCTGCTATGGACTATTAAGTGAAATACATTCACAATAACTAACTAGTTCATTGAAATAATTCTTTGAAATATTAAATAGAAATTTCTGTGAAAAATGTCGTCCTTCATGAACGAAAATTTTAATATAATCCAATGAATTCGTTTTTGTATGATTTTTGCATAAAAATGTTCTCATGCAAATAACAAGGTTACACGTTGTGAAACACAAATATCTCCATATTTTGGGTATGACACAGAGCTGCATCTGGTGGTGGGACTCCAGTTCTTGAGGTCTGCGGAGTGTGGAGCACCCCTTTATTGTCATTACTCCCAGGTTCACGCTACTCCGGATTTTTAGTACCTATTAGGGCCCCATTCAGGGGTCAAATAGAACAGTTTAAAAATTATTTACTATGATTAGAATACTTTATATCATATAAATGTAAATTATTGGTATTGAAAATAGTTACTTAAAGGTGTAATTGCTTACTAAGATATATTATAAGTTACTTGAAACCATATAACAGTGTTGAAACAAATGAATATCATTAAATAGAAATAGAAATAATCACTTAAAGTCATATAATTATTAGTATTAGATAGGACCACCCAGTCGGTTAGAGCTGTAGAATACACCGACTGCACCTCTGCAGAGAAGTAAGACCCCCAACAACGCGTGTCCTGGATATTAGACTAAACAGTCTGATGGCGAGGTTCCACTAATGCTGGAGCTTTGGGGAATGCGGAATACTCCTTCATTACCATCTCTCCTAGGCTCACTCTGGCCCAGAGTGGTAGTACCTGATAGGGTCCTATCTGTGGGTCAAATAGACCTAAACTCTGTACTTATGCTAAACTGAATTGCTTGAAATAGAACTGTTTTGACATTTAAACTGCGTACTTATGCGAAACGGAATTGTTTGAAATGGAACTGTTTTTGTATGCTAAACTAAATTGTTTGAAATAGAACTGTTCTTGATATTGAAACTGTACTTATGCTAAACTGTATTTTTTGGATTAGAACTGTTTGACTAAACTGAATAGCTAAAAGTAGAAATGTTTTTGATAATTAAACTGTGTACCTATGATAAACTAAATTGTTTGAAATAGAACTGTTTTTTGTATAAAATGGATTTAACATTAAGTAACATACAAAGGTTCATTTGCCATAAAACCCAAACAAACAAACAAATATTTGATAGGAATGATTGAAATCATACAACTGTGTGCAAATTATTTGTATTAGATATGAATACTTGATATCATAAAACAATGTACAAAAAATGCTACCCAAAAAAATGTAAATATACATGCAAAATGAACGCGATTCCTTAATCTCTCGGAAAAAAATAATCCCAGACATGCTGCAAAAATTAATCGATCAATAAATATTTCAATAACTCTAGACGTTGACCTGGAATGACTGATGTCAACTTCACATATCTTATGTGGAGGTCTAGTTAGTTTTAATGCCAATAGGCGTTTTCAATTTTGAGTTGGGGGGGTGTTCTCGTGGTGTAATGGTTAAAGCGATGGACTGCGGAATCGTAGTAAGCGAGTTCGTACTTCAGTCGCGCTATTACGTTCACTTTCGGGCAAATACGCTTGAGAAAGGTATGAACCCCCTTATCCTCCCAGCTATGGGTTAAATAGTACCACTACTGTTTTTCTAGGAGAATGGCTTTGGCATTAAATAACCTACAAAGGCTGATATGCTATTAAACAAAGAAATCAAACCAAACCATTTTCGAGTTTAAGTGGCACAAACAAGCACAAAAACTGGAAGCTCATTTATTTGCAAATATATTTATTCAACTTTTCCACACGAGCAAGATGCCACACAAGGTGAATTTTTGAGTGGAAATTAACAGGTTTCAATTCAGAGTATTCCTTTTCCTAGACTGGTAGCCATACCAAGATTAAAGAGCACAGTCTGCCCTACTATTCACCCATAGCTGTAAAGAGAATAATTGGATTCATACTTTTCTTAAGGATATTAGCGTTTTGTGAAATTTACGATTTGAACTCGAGTCTCTCAATCCATTTCCTACATTATTCATTACACCACGAACACCTCTCATTTATTTGTTTTGATAAGCAACTTGACACAGAAATCAAAGCTGCATATTGCTGGTTATAGTCTAACATTTTCTCGGACAACAGGCAATGCCCCAATAATAGCAACATTATATTTTATATATAATTAGATTATGATTTCTTGTGAGGTTACGAATTCTTTTATCAAATCCTGTGGTGGGTGGTATTTGCATCAATCGACCTCGGTAAACGCAGACAATTGTTCGTACTTAGATGAGGTAATATCAATGAGAAAAATCACACGGAAAATTCATACCATGAAACCGTTAATAAGTAATAATAGATAATTACTGTAATTAAATCATTGTCGATTAACAATTTTTCTTTGTATCCGATTCACCTTTCGATTATTATTATATTACAGACAGCAAGTAGACATCCGTTTTATTAATACAAATCGATATTTGTGTCTCTTGTTAAAATGAGATGTTGTTAGAATTTACAGGCTTTCAAAGATGGCGTAGATGCTACCAAAATGGCTGCACCAAAATTGACATTTCAGCTTTGAGTGTCTTGTTAAAAAAAAAAAAACACTTTTAGTTTCAAAATAAAAAGAAAGGAATCTCTAAGACTAATTACGCGTTATTTTTTGTAAGATTTCTTTTTTTTAAATTCTTTTAAGATTATTTTCTTACCCTCAGAGGTGACTGAATTGACAGTAGGACAGCTAAAATGTGGAACCCTTCCAGGAATCAAGACTTACATGTAGGTAATGGGAAAAAACTAAGCGTAGTTTAGTTTAATATAAGGCCACAAATATGGGGCATTTAGCGAGAATCGAACTCACTTTTCAATATTATTTGGTTTGGTTTCTTTGTTTAATGGTATATCGACCTTCTTAGATTATTTAACTAGAAGAACAGTGGTGGTACTATTTAATCCAATTGCTGAGAGAATAAGGAGGATTCATACCTTTCCCAAGGGTATTTGTCCGAAAGTGAAGTTCGAACTCGCTTCCTATGATTCCGCATCCCAGTTCTTCAACCATTACACCACGAGGAGACCTTGTGTATGGCCTGGTCGGCAAAACTACTTTAATAAACATTACACGATGACAATGTGCTCTTTTTAGAATTAGCATAGCTAAGATTTGTTACAAGATTGTAAGTATGGAGCACTTAGTGCGAATCGAATTCACTACTCAGTAGTCATTGGTCTGTGTGACTAGCTTGCAAACCATTACAGCACATAATGTCACAAGTGGAGGTTTTGTTAGTTTTTTCCGCCAAAATTTATATCAATAGACCTTATCATTTTCGAGTAAAAATAGCAAAGGCTGACACACATTCCTAGTAAGTCGCGTCTTATAAAACTAATATGCTCAACGAACAGTCAAGATCTAAAGCCAATTGAACATTTTTTAAAATATGATCAATGAGAAGAATATTTTCAACCAAAGAAAATCTATTAACTGCCTTTAAGGAGAGCTGGAGCCACTTTAAGTATATTGCTTTGATTGAGTAAAATCCATGCCTTATTATCATAGTAATTTACTAAGCTTTTTTGCTTACTTGATTCAAGGCCGTATAAACGTAGCACCCAATGAGACTCGAACTCTCTTGTGAACTAGTAATTTACAAAGCTTTATACTTAGATGTGGCACAAGGCCGCATGAATGGAGCACCCAATGAGACCCTTACATCACGTGAGGCGGCCCAAAATGTGCAAAAATTAGTAATTTACAAAGCTTTTTGCTTAAATGTGGCACAAGGCCGCATGAATGGAGCACCCAAAGAGACTCGAACTCACTCTTTAAGATTTTCTAGTCTAGCAAACCTTTAAAACTAGGCACCTAGGATATCAAAGAGTAGTAATTTACAAAGCTTTTTGCTTAGATATAGCACAAAGCCGTATGAATGAGGCACCTAATGAACTCACTAGTAAAGGTTTGTTAGTCTAGCTTGCTAGCCATTACACCAACGGAGGCGTCAAATACCTGACTGTCATAAAAACTCCTTGAGGAGCAACAAAGTATTGATTTTTTTGTCAATGAATTCCATTATTTTCTCTCCTCATCATTTACTTATTCCGTAATATTTTACTCTACATGACCCGGAAAAAAATTATACCATTAATTTGTTTAATGTATATTTTACAAAGCCAGAATATTCAGCAATTAAATGTCTTACGTTTCATCTATTATCAATTTATATACAGCTAAATAAAAAAAAAAGCTATATTCCAAGTATGCTAATTCCACAAAGGAAACAACAGCATTTACTCACGGAAATTATTCTTATACAAATGGAAGTCCCTATAAATCGGCATCCCAGACCTTATCACATGGAGGCCAATTTTCCTCTCCAACTAATATCAAAGCTTCACCCCGAAGCTTTTAATGAATTTTTAAAGATATAGAGTTTTCTCGCAGCTGATATTTGATTGCAATAGTTACGAATTTTCCACCTGTGTTCGAACAAAAAAAACAAGTCCTCTCTAATTGAAATAGGAGAGTTCCGTAACGTCGTAGCTAAAATGTGCTGGACTATAACATCATGATAAGAGAGTTCGCAATGATGTTCACTTTTGAACTAATACTCTTAAGAAAGGTGTGAGACCCCTTATCCCTCAAGTTATGAGTTAAATATTATGACTAATGTTATTCTTGGCCCTGTCGGTTGGGGTTGCAGAATACACCGACTGCATCTCTGCAGAGAAGTTGGTTGGTTGGTTTTGGGTTTATGGCATATCAACCTTTGTGGGTTATTTAATGTCAAATCCATTTTTTATGCAAATAGTCAGTTCTATTTCAAACAATTCAGTTTAGTATGAGTACACAGTTTAATTGTCAAAAACATTTCTATTTCTAGTTATTCACTTTATTCAAACAGTTCTAATTCAGCTAATTCAGTTTATAAGTACAGATTTTGTTTACGCACAGTTAAATGTCAAAACAGTTCTATATATAACAATTCAGTTGAGTGTAAGTACAGTTTCAATGTCAAAAACAGTTCCATTTCAAACAATTCAGTTTATCATAAACACACAGTTTAAATGTAAGTACAGTTTAATTGTCAAAATCATTTCTATTTCAAGCTATTCAGTTTAGTCAAACAGTTTTAATTCAAGCAATTCAGTTTAGCATAAGTGTACAGTTTAGTTCTATTTCTTCCATAGATAGAGCCCTATCAGGTGCTACCATTCCGGCCCAGAGTGGACCTGGGAGCACTGGCAATGAAGGGGTGCTTCGCATTCCCCAAAGCCCTAGCATCACGGGAACCTCACCATCAGACTGTTTAGTGTCATATCCAGGACACTCATGGAGGGGTCTTACCCCTCTGCAGAGGTGAAGTCGGTGTATTCTACAGTCCCAGTCGACTAGGCAACAGAGAAGCAAGACTCCCTCAACGATTGTCCTGGATATGATACTAAACAATCTGATGGTGAGGCTCCTGTAATGCTAGAATTTTGTGGAATGCGGAGTACCCCTTCATTTCCATCGCTCCCAGGTCCACTCTGGCTCGGAGTGGTAGCACTTGATCGGGTCCTATCAATGGGTCAAATAGAACTAGACTGTGTACTTAGGCTTAACTAAATTGCTTGAAATAGAACTGTTTATATGTATAAAAATAGATTTGGCATTAAATAACCTACAATGGTTGATATGTCATAAAGCCAAACCAAACCTAATGTTATTCTACACGGAAGCTTTGGCATTAAATACCCCATGAAAGTTGATATGCCATTAAAAGCAAATAAAACAAAACTAATGAAAATATTGGCATAAGCTTACTACTCCAGTTTTCTCCCCGACACAATTTGGTCTTTTGATAAAAAGCTGAGTCTATTTTCTTCCCACAAATCGTTACTCTCTTGTAATTTCTCTTTATGTTATACTAAGCAAAATAGAAGTAGTTCTATATTCTTCCAATTTGCAGCTTTCCTTTTTCTCTAAGTTCGTTATCCTCTACATAAATTTGAACTTAGAATCAAGGGAAAATGTCTACACTGAAATTAAGTCTTATTCGTCGTCATATTATTTGCTTCCTAGATAAATAAAAGTAATCTTCAAATGTATCTTATTTACTTGGTACCCTACTAAATATTTCTTCAAGTACATCTTTATTTTTTTATTTTTTTCAATTTAGTTAGTTCTTTCTCGTATTACTGTTCTTAATGGAAGAAAACATGGCGGCTTCTTTTCTTAATCTGAAAAAAAATTGCCGTTTTGTCTGGAAGCCAGATCAACGCTAAAGCTGTCATACATTCATGTTACTCATAAGAAATTCCTAGTCAAGGCCTGCGTATTTCAATCATAAAGGCTTTCTGGATTTTTTTAATTTAAAAATCGGAGCGGATATTTTCCATGTTATCGTCTGGTTCATACAAAGCATAAATGAACTAATAAAAGAAACAAATTCTAATTTCTTTGGTGTCTTCCTTTCATCCTTTTATTTATTTCTTGTCTAACTTCATCTTATTCTTTTAATGTAAGTAGCCTAAGGCCTATGTGCCAGACAAAGCAAAGATTAGAAAATAAGAAGGAAAAATTGAGTAGCATTAGGGATAGGGAGCTGAGCTAGTAGACCATAGAGAATTCGATACTGATTCCGTTTCCACTACACTTCTGGTCTTAACTTGAGCTAACCAGAATAGAAATAGAAGTAACACAACAAAGGAGACCGGACGTGTTGAGATATAAAAAAAGAAAGATTTTATCCCCGTTTTTGATCGGTTGATGGACAGAGATTCGTTCGGGATGTCGTTCATTTGTTCGTTCGGGAGTATGTCACATACCAGAGTTGTATGTATTTACCTAACCCCTCCGCATTAACAAGATGCGACACAAGGTCATTTAAAGCAAAGTTTAACAAATTTAGATTCAGAGTTTTCCTTCTCCTAGACTGGTTGCAATAGCAATGTTAAGGGGCCCAGTCTGCCATACTACTAACCCATAGCTGGAGGAATAATACCTGGACATCATTCCCAATGATATTAGCACTATGTGAAATGCAATCAGCCTGGTCCAGGTTTTGAACTCGGATCGTCGTGTCCGTTTCCGATGACAATAGCCATTACACAACCGTTGCCACTTGTGTATATGTTTAATATGTACAATACAACAGCTGGATATGAAAAAAAGTCAGTTTTTAAACAAAGTTCGACAGGTGTGAATTCAAAGTTTTCTTTCTTCTAGACTAGTTACCATACCAAGTTTGAATAGCCTGGCTTGTCCAACTATTTACCCAAACCAGAGTTTTGGCTGAGAAGAACTGTATAGGAAATCCACGTGTGGGGATGTATTGCATGTATGAGTAGCTAAGAAGGATCAAATAAGTAAATCCACGCGTGGGGATGTATTGCATGTATGAGTAGCTAAGAAGGATCGAATAAGCAAATCCACGTGTGGGGATGTATTGCATGTATGAGTAGTTAAGAAGGATCAAATAAGCAAATCACTGTGTGGGGATGTATTGCATGTATGAGTAGCTAAGAAGGATCAAATAAGCAAATCCATGTGTGGGGATGTATTGCATGTATGAGTAGCTAAGAAGGATCAAATAAGCAAATCCATGTGTGGGGATGTATTGCATGTATGAGTAGCTAAGAAGGATCAAATAAGCAAATCCACGTGTGGGGATGTATTGCATGTATGAGGAGTTAAGAAGGATCAAATAAGCAAATCCACGTGTGGGGATGTATTGCATGTATGAGTAGCTAAAGAGGATCAAATAAGCAAATCCACGTGTGGGGATGTATTGCATGTATGAGTAGCGAAGAAGGATCGAATAAGCAAATCCATGTGTGGGGATGTATTGCATGTATGAGTAGCTAAGAAGGATCAAATAAGCAAATCCACGTTTTGTGATGTATTGCATGTTTGAGTAGTTAAGAAGGATCAAATAAGCAAATCCACGTTTTGGGATGTATTGCATGTATGAGTAGTTAAGAAGGATCAAATGAGCAAATCCCCGTGTGGGGATGTATTGCATGTTTGAGTAGTTAAGAAGGATCAAATGAGCAAATCCACGTTTTGGGATATATTGCATGTTTGAGTAGTTACAAAGGATCAAATGAGCAAATCCACGTGTGGGGATGTATTGCATGTATGAGTAGTTAAGAAGGATCAAATGAGCAAATCCACGTGTGGGTATGTATTGCATGTTTGAGTAGTTAAGAAAGATCACATGAGCAAATCCACGTTTTGGGATGTATTGCATGTTTGAGTAGTTAAGAAGGATCAAATAAGCAAATCCACGTGTGGGGATGTATTGCATATATGAGTAGTTAAGAAGGATCAAATGAGCAAATCCACGTGTGGGGATGTATTGCATATATGAGTAGTTAAGAAGGATCAAATAAGCAAATCCACGTGTGGGGATGTACTGCAAAATTGAGTGAATGACAAATTTTTCGGCCCTCTTTAAAGAATACAATAATAAGATGAAAAAAAAACAAGTTGCAATAAAATGTGTTTCGAATGTCACCAAAATTCTTCTCCTCTTCCTGTCTGATAATTGCGATCATTTGTGCCAGATAAATTTTTAAGTAACACTAAAAAAACTAGGTGGTCAGACAGTGATTTTTAACTTTGGTACGACAAACTCTCTGCAAAAAGGAACACACTGAATTTAAACCAGCTGTACACAACTTAGAAATTGACCTTGTGTCACACCCTCTAAGACCTACCCCAACGAGTGACCTGGGTATGACACTAAACTTTATCTGATGGTAAGGCTCCAGTCCTGGAGCTTTGAGGAATATGGAATATCTCTTCATAGCCATTACTCCTAAGTCCACTCAGGAGGTGCCTGTGTTGTAATGGTTATAATCGTAGGGAATGGACACGGCGACACGAGTTCAAATCCTGGACGAGACTGATTGCATTCCACATAGCACTAATACCCTTGGGAAAGGTATGAATCCAAATATTCTCCCTCCAGCTATGGGTAAATAGTACGACAGACTGGATTCTTCAGCATTGCTGAGGCAACTAGTCTAGGAGAAGGAAAACTCTGAATTCAAACCTGTTAAACTCCGCTTAAAAAATTGACCTCGTGTCATATCCTACCCGAGCGGAAGGGTTGGTAAATATATATGTCCACTCAGACCCGGATTTGTTAAGGCCTCATCAATGGGACGATTCGAACGATTCAGTCATTCACAAAAAATTATCATTATTACTTATTTGAACCTATACAGCTGTGTGCTAATTATTTATATTTGATAGGAAAAACTTGATAAATAGAATTACAACTGTTAAATAACAATATTTGAAACCATTTAACTGTGTGTAAACGAATGATCTCTGACAACTCGTTTAAAAATAGTTGCCAACAACTTGTTTGCTTACAAATCGTATATAAAAAAAGGATTTGGAATTAAATAACCCACACATGCCATAAAACATCAACCAACGAACTTGTGTCGCATACTGAACGTGGCCGAGGGCTTCATTAAATCTATACAGTGTTTTACCAACTAGTCAGCCGAAAATTTCCGATTAAATTATTGTTCTAATCATTTAGATAATCATACATGCATTTCATCAGATCTTCAGTTATACTCATGTAAATTACTTAGTTTAGTTGATGGTAAGAAGTACGGAGGCACTCAGTGAGAATCGAACTCATTACTCAGTAACGATGAATCTTCGAGACTAGCTTGCTAACCATTACACCACGATGAGGTGCCTAAGTTATATAAATAGTTGTCATTTACTGAACTTAGTTTAACAAATGGCCATAGGTATGAGGCACCCAGTGAGAATCAAACTCGTCGCTCAGTAGCAATTTTGCGAAAATCATTTGTATAAGACATGAATATTAAGACCTGCCTGAGGCGATGAACGATAGAGAAAAGTGGCGAGAGAGGGTCAGGGATATCCGTGCTACCAGCACGACATGATGATGATGATGATGATGATAGCTATGTGCAAACAAGTGTTTATTATTTGTGACTAATGAAAAAAATATGATTACATAAATGATTGCAGTAGGACATTGAAATCATTGATAGCTGATTTTAATCAAACATTTAGAAAGGAAACAAATTTCGGCATTAAGTAACCCACAAGAGATTGATATGTCATTAAATAAACCTAGCCAAAGAAATCAACGAGGGAAAAGGTTTTAACTTGCAAGACAAAGCGAAAACTGTTCAATATCAAGAGATGGAACAACAATATAAATAAAATCAGTCATTTTTAGAAAGAATACGAACTGTCATTCGGACATGTTTCACGCCAATTATAGTAATCTTTCAGGCGATGGTAAAAGTATTGAGGAACAAAATAATTGACTCACACCGGAACAGAACGCATTTAGGTAATTACTCCCACTAGACTTCAGTTACATAGAAAACAAAATCTGTCATGATCTTCGCCAAGCGAATCTAGCGGCAAATGGCACAAGAGAAATCCTTATTCACAAGGGCACACAGAAAAAACTTCCGATTTTCCATTGAACAGCTCATCCAGTTTGGATAAAGCTACCATGGATTATCTCCCCGTCCACGCAAAATACTTTAGTTGCTATCAACAATCAGCCTTAATAATCGATGGATGATTCTTCAAAACATTTATGATAATAGAATAAGGCATGGACACATGTGCGTGGCATAGTGGCTAATCTGTCGGACTGCGACATCATGGCAAACGAATTCGAACCTAGTTGCGCTATTGTGTTCACTTTCGGTCTAATACCCTTATCCTCCCCACCCGGCTGTGGGTTAAATAGTACCACTACGGTTCTTCTACAAGGATGGCTTTTGAATTAAATAACCCACGAAGGTTGATATACCATCAAACCAAAAAACCAAACCCCGGTAGTAGTATCTCATCAAATGAAAGAGATGTCAACATATGCATATAAAAGGAAGGAAAGAAAAAAAGACAGGAATAAAGAGAAGAGGGTTGGTTGGTTGGTTGGTTGGTATTTTATGGTATATCAACCCTTGTGGTAACTTACAGTCAAATCCTGTTTACTCTTATATATATATATATATATATATATATATATATATATATATATATATATATATATATATATGATTTGTTTGTGAATACTTCAGAGGGAACTTAATTTTTAAACGAGTTGTTAGAGCTCATTTGTTTGCTCACAATTAAACGGTTTCAAGTATTGCTATCCTATCCCAATAATTCTATTTAACATTAATGATTTGTTTGCACACTGTTAAACGGTTTCAAGTGTTTCTATAAGTGTTGCGAAGGGGTACGCGTTCCACAGAGCTCAAGAACTGGAGCCTCACCATCAGATGGAGTTTAGTATCATAAGCAGGACACCCAAAGGCTTCTTTTTTAAAGTTCAACCACTGCCTTCTCACACCTTTACGATAAAAAAAGTGTTAAGTGTTTGTTAGACACAAGAGCAACATACTGAATACAGCAAAATACTGTCGGACCAATCATATAGGTGCTTGGGTTTGACATGACCAGCTAAATGATCGGACCGGGCCTCTTCAACTGTCCATCTAGCCCAGTAAAGGCCCAATGATGTGTTACAGGTCATGTGACTACTTTAGCTGCCGGGTCACAGACAACTTAGTCACCAGGATTTCATCCTCAAACATTACTGTTTGCCACCAACACCCAACAGGTAACCTCGTTGATCTTATCCCTCTGCAAAGGTGCAGTCGGCGTATATTACAGCCAGAGCAGGCAGGGTAGGTGAAGAGAGTGAAGAAAAAGAAAGCGACAATGCTATCCATCAGAAGCTTATTTTCTGCTTTAATGAGTTGAAATGGAGGGAGGAAGAATGAGAGAAAGAAACGGAAGAGATAATTCGATAGAAAGAGGAATAGAAAAAAAGAAATGAAGAACGATTGTTTGGGGAATTTATTTTGGAAATTAATTCTTTTAATGAAACAATAAAAAGTTTACGAAGGTCAACAAATCAATGTTTTAATATAATTTTCGATACTTAACAATTATGAATAGATTCACTTGGCATCATAAACCATCTAGGGTTATTTCATGCTTAAAGCTTAGAGAATTACGTTCATTATACGTTCATATTTAGATTTATTGTGATGTTTTCCCAGATGTTTTGTTTGTTTGTTTGTTTGTTTGTTTGTTTTCTCATGGTTATATGATATCAAGTATTCCTATCCAATACAAATAACTTGCACATAGTTATATGTCTTTAAGTAATGATAATCTTTAGTAAATTTTCAAACAGATTTATTTGACCCATAGATGGGACCTTAACAGGTGCTATCACTCCGGTTCAGAGAGGACCTGGCAATGAAGAGGTACTCCCCACTTTCTAGATCACAAGGACTGAAGCCTCAATATCGAATGCAATTTAGTTGGTTTGGTTTGGTTTGGTTTTATGGCATATCAACCATTTGTTGTATACCCATAATGAAGGAAGAAGGACCACAACGCTTTTTTATAAGAACGTATCTCTCACACTTTATTCTCGAAAGGGGTTGAAGCTTCTGTGGTGTATGAGAGACGAACGGGGACAGGGACAGACTAAGACAGATTGCCATATTAGCCGATAACTTCTCATGACCATAACATGCTGTGTTATCTTCAAGAACCAACTCAGCACTTCTTCCACATCTCTGCCGGGGTTGTCCAACCGGAGGCCTGGTATGGACCACAGGCCCCAGATGGGCACTCTCAGTGACTGCAAGCTAGCTCTGACTCGGCCCTCACTGACTCTAACTCATTCAACTGTCGCAGGCATATGCATATATTATTTCATAACGCCCACTTACTTCCGATTAGATCACGTCATCATCTTCTGCTTATTTACACAGGTGTGTCTCTGATTGACGGCTCTGTCAAGGGTCAATATGTAACACTTAATGTCAAATCCAGTTTTTACATGTATATTAAATAAATGATTCGCAAACATATTTTGTAGATACACTCAGTTAAATGATCAAACTTTCTATTTCTAACATTTCAATTTAGCACTAGTCATTTATTTGCACAGTTTAAATGTCAACCAATTCTATTTGACCCATCGATAGGACCCTATTCGGTGCTACCACTCCGGGACAGAATGGACCTGGGAGCGATGGTAATGAAGGGATACTCTGCATTCCCCAAAACTTCAGAATTACTGGAGCCTCACCTTCTGATTATCTATGTCAAAATCAGGACACTCATTGAGGTGGGGGGGGTTCTTACCCCTCTGCAGAGAAGCAAGTGGTGTATTCAATAGCCCCAGCTAACTGGACCATGTTTTAACTTGGACCTCTTGTTAAGAATAGTTGTAAATTTATGTATGTTAAC
>OY757925.1:53008268-53030768 GCA_963585895.1 Sepioteuthis lessoniana | reverse complement strand
ATTGATTGAAAAAAAAAAACAACAACACTGAAACAAAAATTCAATAAAGAAAAACAAAAGTCAGCAAGATAACTACAAATCAATAATCCTCATTTGGTGACGTTTTTACTTAATTGGAACTCTGACATAACAAGACGTGGCCAGAGAGCTGAAAAAATCGTGGAAATCGAATGTGACGGTCATACAAATGGTAGTTGGAGCCTTTGAAAAAATCCCTAAGAACCTGTTGAAGAAATAGGGTGAACTGGAGATCACAGGAAGAATCAAGACTATGTTGATTACAACACTGCTAAAATCGGCTTGAATACTTAGAAGACCTCTGAAGATCTGAGAAAACTCAGACTTCAATGAAAAACCAAGAGTTAGGATGGTCTGAAAAACACTTAATGAATAACAATAATAATTCTCTGGAATTATGGGATACAAACAGATCACCTAATCCCGGACTAATCCCGGCCATAGAGTCAATTAAAAAAAGAAAATCTTGCCATCTAGTAGATCTGTATCAAAGAAAATATGTAGCAAATTCAAATTGCGGTAAGTATATATATATATATATATATATATAAGAAAGATATAATCTCACAATATTTTCAACTATAGAAAGAATAATTATAAAAACGAGATAAAAGCTTACGACTCTAAGTTTCATATAGGAATAAAAACTGATATACATACACACACATACACACACACACACATATATATATATATATATATATAACATAGTGCCGGATATCTACATATGAGTCATCACTTTTGCTAAAGAAGTGTAGCATTTGTGCGGTCTGCTTTATCATAGTGGATTCAGTTTTAATATATATATATATATATATATATATATATATATATATATATATATATATATATATATATATCTCATTGACACCAGAAGTTTGTTACTTTAAGTTTCATGCGGTTTGCACTAGCATCAGACGGAAATGTAAAAATAGATGATAGCACAAACCACACAAAACTTATAAATTAACGGACTCCTGGTGTGCATAATTTTAATATTTCTAGGTTTTATACCTTCTTTGCCATGACATCGAGCACTTATATATATATATATATATATGACTGGCAAATTTTTCTTTTCAAAATGGGAATTGACAGGCAAAATGAGCCACTTAATCTCGGTCTGTATTCCTGACCTTTCTTTCAAACCGACAATCTTCGTAGAGCACTTGTCACTAAAATGTCTGTCAGTCATGTTACAGTAGCCTTGTGACTATAACCACATAGAAATACGTCCAAAAATAATAACATGAGATTATTATTATTATTATTATTATTTAGCCCTTTTAAGTAGAAATATGTTAAATGTCTGAGTGATTCACATTATGCATACACTCTCGACTATTGTTACTTTTTCGGGAAATTTGTTGCGCTAGCCAAATATTTCTTGTGGGCATTGAATAGGTATGTTTGTTTATCGGGGTTTTAATTTTTCCTTGAGGCCTAGTCTTTTTCTCCGGCCACGATCAGTATTTGAACTCTGCCTAAGAACCCACGGTTTCGAATGCAACATTTGGATTCGTAATCCCATCGTACTTGGTCCATTTATAAGATTTACACTCCTATATTTTTAAACAGTCGGCGAAGTGTACATGGAGTGGAAAATTCTGGAAAAATATGATCCAAAATTCACTTGTTCCCGTAATAAAAATTGTTTGGCGCAAAAATAAAATAAGTAGTTTCAGAAACCTTATTGGACAGAGTAGTCACATATATGTGTCTTTAACTACGTCCCTTTGTTGGACCCCGGAGAAATTTATCCCACGCAAAAGTAAATCTTGCGTTTGGAGCTAGCCAGGTGTCTATTGACATATATTTCACGCTTTTAACAGTCTCTTTCTTTCATTCTCCGCTACAGCTTTCGCTCTCACTCAGTGAGTGAACCATCGCTCCAGACAACTTGACAGCTTCAGACAAAAGGCAACATTAGAGAACTTTCAGCTATAGAAAGCACGTTAGTCATAACGAAATCAGCATGCTTACCATTATTCAAACTACTCAATTTTTCATGGACTTCGATATCGCCTTACTCATACAGACACACACATTTTAGTCCTCGCGCATATATATATATATATGTACACACACATACATTAGTATGACTATGACTTTTTCTCTTCTTCTGTCTTAACGATGAACACACGTACACACAGATATGTTCGAACAACGCACACTTACGTTAGCATAATAGTTGTATTATACACACCCACACGCACAAATACCAAACAAACATATTCGCACAGTTGCTACTTTGTATTAACTTTTCCTAGTTTCTTTTAAGTTATAAAAGAATACCTGTCTTAACCCTCTCGTCATTAGAGAGAGAGAGAGAGAGAGATTGTTTTCCTAATGAAGTAATATATATAGAGAGAGAGAGAAAGGGGGAAAAAGAAAGGGAGAGAGAGAGGAGGGAAGCTGATATTCTAGGTTACTTAAATAAATTGAAATAAGAAAAACTTCTATTTCTAGTACATCCTTGGAAGAGTTCACTCTCTGTCGGCAGGTCTAGAACGCCGTGACTATATTTGCTGTGGAGGGATAAGTCTCTCAAAAAAAAAAAGAGAGGGAGAGGAGGTCCTGGATATGACTCTAAACTGCACCTGATAGTGAGTTTCGAATTCTGGCAATTTTGGTAGAGTGATATACTCTTTCATTACTCCCGGGTCTACTATGAACCGAAGTGGTTGTTCCTGTTAGGGTCCAATTTATGAGTCAAATATGTCTATTTAAAAACTAGTTGTTTTTGATAAGACTGTGTGAAAAAAATTATTCAACCACAAAAACATATAAATATGAACGTACAATGAATGCGATTCCCGAAACTCCTGGCCTAAAATAATCCAAGATGGGTTGATATGTCGTTAAAATCAGTCTTTTTTCAACATTTAACCTACATTTAAGTACATTAACCTTAATAAATATTGATCACTATACTGATTATTCATACTTGTACATCGCACACCCACACACACATAGATAGATCATGTTTTTCCAATAAAGTAATATCTATCTATATATATATATATATATATATATAGAGAGAGAGAGAGAGAAAGAAAGAGAAAAGAGGGAGTGATAGATGTTTTAGTTTACTTAATCTGATGGAAATATTTCATAAGGCATGAATAGATTGAAATTACAGAAAATTTCATTTTTCTACGTCCCCAACATGTTTCACTACATTGATATAGGTAATTTGCTAGTCAGTCAAATATCTCCATTTTTATCTTATTTACATTATATTTTATTAATTTTTCATCTAATTCGTTTACTTTTAATCGTGTGCTTTTCACAAAATAATCTTTTTACTGATGTTCACTAATGAATCAAAGTGTCTGGAGAATAAACTTACCAAAAATGTACCTTAAACTCTGCAATGTAGAATCAATCAAATTCATTAATTGACTCCGACCGAACTGTATGCGAGATAATATATTCTGATCCGAATTCTTACAGGAATCTAATTTTTGCGCATTTTGGGGCGCCGCAAATGGTATAATAGTTAGTAAGCTAGACTAGCAAACCATTAAGAAACGGCTCGAATCTCATTGAGTGCCCCATTCCAACGGCCTTGAGCCACATCAAAGCAAAACTCTTAGTAAATTACTATTATTTTTTTTCATATTTGGGCGCCTCGAGTGGTATAATGGTTAGCAAACTAGACTAACAAAGCTTCACAGAAGGGTTCGAGTCGCATTGGATGCCCCATTCATACGGCCTTGTACCACATTAAAGAAAAAAAGCTTAGTAAATTACTAATTATTGCACATTTTTCGTGTGGGCTATATGAGATTAAAGAAAATATTAGATTTACAAAAAACAAAACAAAAAAAAAAACGTGTTTGATACCAATGTCCCAAATGCAGCCGTGAACCCATAATAGGATCTATCAAGCCGATGCCATACTTAAAAAAAACTCAGTAGTGTCAATTGAATTTTATGGTGCATTTTTGACTCACATTAGCGTCAATATTGCGCCAATTCGGGTCAATGATAATCCATCAGCACCTCCCTATCTTTGTGACTCACAGGAAAAGAGGTTAATCAAGAAATCCATATTAAAAAGGGTTGAAAAAGAAAGAAAAAAGGATTAACATTTTATCAAGATGACTGATGGGGTTTTACTTGACTGACCTTAAGATTAAAAGGCAATACGTTTCTTCTTTTATAATGATGTGAAATCAAGGATTCTTGGTTGATTTATTTATTGATTAATGAATTGATTCATTTATGTCAATCCATCGAGGGTAAGACCGGTTTGGAGTGCAAGATCAAGCATATCTTGATACACCAAGCACATTGAATAAGCTTTTGAACCCTGTCAACTCGTCCTTATTCCGGCTGCGTGCTTTTTTCGCAAAAACACACATCTTTTTAAAATAAAAAATCGCATTCTTTCGGTAAAACGCCATTTTCTAATATTTTCTCTATTTAAAGTTTTATTTTTGCTGGAGATCGTGGCCTACGCTAATTCTACCATAGAATGAATTAACTGTCCTGGTATTTATGAAGTCTGTGTACAATCTGTCATGATCAGAGGTGGGTGTTTCTCTGCTGATGGTTGGAAAAGGATTAGATTTTCTGTCATCAAAAGGAAAATCAACACCGTAGATCCTCAGAAAGAAGCAAAAAAGACAATTTGGATACAAGAAGTCAATAATGATATGCGGGAAAGTTTTGCAGAACAAGTCCCTTCCAAAGTCAAAATGGAGATCAAAAACAAATACTTTCCTTGTAAATAAAATTGTTTCGAATAAGTTTATATATTTCTTTTTTTTTTTAAATTTATTGTACAGATAAAAGAATGAAATATATTTAATGTACAAGTATCTTCCGTTAATTTGGGACAGGATTTACAAACTTCTTCTCGATAGATAAATAGATTAAAAAGACTAAAACTAATAGACAGATAGATTTAAGACGAAAAGTGATGAAACATTTGGGGATTTGGAGCAAAAAGTACACTTTTTTTACAAAAAAATCATATCTTAGCCTCAAAACATCATTTCATATATTTTCTGTTTAATGTTCTATTTTTTGGTTATGAGTGAACAATGTTGCGTTTTTATATTAAAATTTGTCAATTTAATTCGATATTGGTCAGAAGTTGAAGAATAATTGTCATTTTTTTTTTACCTAAAAGCACACATTTTTAAAATGTCCTTTTCGATTATTTTCATTTCTTAATCGCCTATATTATTTGTAATAAAAGATCATTTTAATCTGACATAGTTTTAAAGATATGCGTCTACGTAACTAGAAAAGGATACTAGGCTGACACCGTATTCGTGGAGCACAGTCTACCTAGGCATACTTCAGTACTGAACGGTTTTTTCTGCTTACGCTAATTTTACTATTGACTGAAGTAGACAGTCTGAGTATTTAAGAAGTCTGTATTATATAAGTCGTATTGATAGATATCTACTAAGTTTAATAAATGGAATTTTCCTTGTATTATGTCGTCTTTTGAATGTCAGTATCTTAAATTGGGATGTTGACATTGGAGGTATTTGTTTTACTAGACTTAAAGAGTTTACTTTTAACCAAAAAATAAATATGCAAAACTTTCATAAAAGGTGTGTACTTATTTTTGGACTACTACATGTCTATATTGTTAGTTACAAAGTTTTAATACCGTTAGGTTTGGGACTTAATAGTACCTAATAATATCCCTTCAGATTGTATAATGTTCCGGCAGAAATGATAAAATCCTTGTGTCTTTGGTTTCGAAGAAAATTAACTTCTTTTAGATTAAAAAAAAGAAGTTAGAACGTGTATTTATTTATTTGCGGTACTCTAGCTAGCGAGCTAACTATCTGTCTCGTTCTGTTCAGATCTATTCATCAATCTATCTATCTGTGTGACTTTGTGCTAAGTTACACTTAGTTTTTAAGAATACTTCATCGGGATATAATGCTTGTCTTGTAGAACAATTACTTCTCAATAGTAAGTTCGGTCCTATTTAGATGCCCCATATAGCATTGTGCTAAATCTAAGCAATGGTTATTTATTTATTTATTTTGAAAGAAAAGGATGTCTTATGTGATGTAATGGCTAATGAGGTAAGTTAGCAGATCCTAATTCATAGTAAATTTGATTCTCACTGGCTGTTGCATATTTCTAGACAATTGTTAACCTAGATAAATCTATCTTTCCTGGTATTAATCTAAATATAAGTGAAGTATTATGAGAGAGATCTCAGAGACATATCCCCTAATATGGTTTGGTCGTGGGAGTGTAGCGTGTCTTGGACACGAAGAGACTGGGGAGCCCATCCTTCTCCAGTTGTTTGAATTCAGAGTTTTCCTTTTTCTACACGGGTTAGCATACCAATGTTAAAAAGCCCGGCCTGTCCAACCCATGGCTAGAGGAAGAATAGCTGGATTTATACCTTTCCCATGGGTATTAGCTCAATTTGAAAAGTAAGTTTGGTTTGGTTTCTTTGTTTAATGGCATATCAACCTTTGTAGGTTATTTAACGCCAAAGCCATTCTCCAAGAAGAACAGTAGTGTTACTATTTAACCCATAGCTGGGAGGATAAGGGGGTTCATACCTTTCCAAAGTGAACGTAATAGCGCGACTGGAATTCGAACTCGCTTACTACGATTCCGCAGTCCATCGCTTTAACCATTACACCACGAGGACAACCCCTTGAAATGTAAGCAGCCTCGTTCGGGTACTAAACTCGGGTAGCCGACTCCATTTTCAATGTTGATAACCGTTACGCTACAAGAGTCTCCAAAGTTTATTATATGTTATGATCAGAAATTCCTCATATGTAAAAGGAATAAATTAAAATTATCTCTTGTTTCATGAATTTGCCACCGCGTTCGATCTCCCCTCCTTAACAACACGAAAGGTATGAAGCCCTGACAACCACCTAAAGAGAATGATTGCCAGCGTTTTTCACTCTTCCTTTTGTTGTATTCGTGAACAAGAATCTGCATTATTCTTTGGTTCTGACAAATCGGAAGAGAGGCTGGCAGAAACCGAATTAGTGCATAAACACAATTCCAGTCTTGTGGATAAGGCGTAAGGGGCTGGCGTGTGTGGCTCAGTTTTGACTGAGGCTCAAGAGGATATTTATTGAATTTAGGATTGTGCCAGTAAAGTCATGATGAGTAAGAAGAGGTTGGTCAACGGTGAAGGAAGAAACGAACGAAGATTTACTGAAAGAAATGAGAATACTTAACGATATCAGCTTGGGGTTATTTTTCTTATCAATTTCAGGTTTCTTTAATTTTCTTTCATTATTTTTCCTTCTTTCTTTCTTTACTTTTCTTACATTTCGATTTTCTTTCTATATTTTTCTTTCAGTTTTCATTATTGAGTTCTTTCTTTTTTTATTTTAAATTTATCAATTATCAATTTAAGTTTCTTTATTTATTATTATTATTATTATTATTATTATTATTATTATTGTTATTTACTCCTTGTGAGTTTTTCACACCACTTTTACCAAGTTATATTTCACTGGAATTTGAGTGACAGCAAATCTCTGATCTTCAGGACTGTTATCTGAATGATCTCAATTCTTTGTCTGATCTTGAGTTCACACAGTCTCGTTTCCAGGTTTTGTGGACTATTCCAACAACGTTTAGTACCTCCGTCACCTTCAGGGTTCACGACTTTTTCAATTGTCTTGTTATGTTTACATACTATTCCACTTTTTTTTGCTAATATCTCCACACGAGGAGGATGTGACACAGTGTCAATTTTTTTAGCGAAATTTAACAGGTTTGAATTTAGAGTTTTCCTTCTCCTAGACTGGCTACCATAATAAGGTTAAAGAGCCTAGTCTGATCTACTATTTATCAATAACTGGATAGAGAAGTATAGGATTCATACCTTTCCAAAGGCTATTAGCGCTATGGAAAATGCAAGCAGCCTAGTCGAGGATTTGAACACGGCCCGCCGTGTATATTTCCAACGACGATAACCATTACACCACGAACACCTATTTATCCATTTTTTCGTTTTCTTTTATTTTGACTCTGTGGTCTGATGGAAGAGCAAAATCCACTAGATGACCAATTCTTTTCTTCTTGTGAATTAAACCAAATCTTTTTGTCTGTATTGGATGATCTGTTTGTATCTCAGTCCCAGAGAATTTTATGAGCCTCACCTTTCGGGACGGATTCTGACTTGTGCATATACCATTTGTCAGCAAGGCCAGATCTTAATCGCTTGCCAAATTCCCAAGAGATCACCTTTCCCGTCGAATCGTGTCTAGTCTAGGATTCCTTTTGTGCCAGTGAATCAACATTTTCACCCAGTCATGTCTGCTTTTGTGGTCCTTCTGAGCCATGTAGGTGCATTAACTTATAAGTTGGTTGTTTAGAACATATCAGTCCCAAGGGTACACCCCGTTTATCCAAGGCCAGAGGATATATAGAATATATCGCTCAGCTTCAGTTTCAACTCCCTCCATGCTTCGCCTCAGCCTATTGCTCTAAAAGGAAAAGAGTCAAATGCCTGAGAGTCCTAAAATGAAGATCTAGATGATTGGTTTCGATTCGATTTCTTTGTTTAATGATATATCATCCTTCGTGGGTTATTTAATGCCAAATCTATCCTTGTAAAACAGTAATGGTACTATTTCTCCCTTAGCTGGAGGATAAGCCCAAGTAAATAACAGACACAGCTGTTATTTTTCCTGGTTTCAAGCTAGGGTCCAAGTGTCAATATGGATTCAGCGAATGCAAATAAGGGAGTGGGACAGATAAGAAAGAAAGAAATAGGAAGGAGAGAGATGGTAGGGAGGGAGATGAGTAAAACGAACTAATGAGACATGTCGGAGACTAATTAAAAGCTGCCCACCGCCACTACCTACAACTACAACAACTTCGTTACACACCCTCCCCTACCTTTGTTATTGATTGTCAGAAAAATTGGACATTTCTTCAATTATATCCTCTCTCTCTCTCTCTCTCTCTCTCTCTCTCTCTCTCTCTCTCTCAGCTTGTTTCTTTTCCTTTTACTTTTACTTTTCCTGCACTTCTTTTTTCGTTTCTCATTGAAAGCAGGGAGAGTGGAGAATGGAAACGAGACGTTCTGACGTGTCACGTAAAATATTAAAACTGATTATTACATTTTTGCGGAAAATAAGCCATACTGTCACAATTAAATGATTTTAAGTGCAATCTTAAACGAAAAGTATCAAATTATTTTGATATTCCTCAGCCATGGAATTATGAGTACATAATCGTGTACAGGTCGAATTCTGAAGACCAAATGTTTAGAGAAGAAAAAATGGCGTCGACCTAAATATGAGTAATAAATTTGTAAGATTGAAACAATTAGTTTAATTTCTTGGTTAAATAGCATATCAACCTTCGTGGGTTATTCAATGCCTAATCCATCCTTATAGAACAACAGTAATAATATCTAACCCACAGCTAGGGGTATAATGGTGTTCACACCTTTCCCAAGAGAATTACTCCGAAAGTGAACCTAGCAGCACGATTGGAGTTGGAACTCGCTTACTTCGAGGTCGCAGTCCAGCACTTAAACGTTTCGCCACGAAGTCTCCCCGAAACAAAACTAGAAAGATCAGGTTGGCTGGCTGATGTTTTATGGTATGTCAACCCTTGAAGGTTATTTGATACTAAATCCAGTTTATATATATATATATTTGTTGGTAACTTTATTGTAAAATGAGTTAGAGTTCCTTTGTTTGAACACTGTTAAATGGTTTCAAGTTTTGAGAAGAATTTGGAACCACCCTAGTTTCAAAAATGATTTCCGGGAATTAATGATTTCCTGAGTATGAATCTTGAATCAACTTATACACGAAATCGACTTATACACGAGTATATACCTTAACTCTAGGGTTACATTTCAATTCTTTGTGTATCGTTTATGGTTGCCACTGTATGGTTGCATCATTTGGACACACAAAGCGTTGGCTGACCAGTAAAAACTTACATTCATCAGCTCTGTGCAGAAACTGGGTGCCGCCTTGAAGACTTACCAAGTGTGATAGGCGGTAGGGACAGATGTTAAGAGGGAGTCAAAAGAATCTGTGCTGTCGGTACGCCTTGATATCGATAAAGTTCAAGTACCGGTTGTCTACGGCATCTCGATAAATAGTATCCTTTTAAATTTCTCAACGTCCTTTAAGGAGTCTTTGTAGGGCAATGGTTAGAGTGCTAAACTGCAGCCTCGAAGAAAGAGTTCGAATTCCAGTCGTTCTGTTGCGTTCACTTTTAGGTTTTTACATTTGGGTTAAGTATGAACTCCCTTATCCCTCCACCCTGCTATGGGTTAAATAGTACCACCGCTATTCTTCGACAAAGATAGCTTTGACATTTAAAAACCCACGGAGGTTAATATGCCATTACACAAAGAAAACAAACAATCAATTTCTCATATAAGAGTTGGAGGGATCTCTTTAAACATTTTTACTAGAATCCTATATGCTATTTAATATGGTATTTATATCTGAATTCATAAGACTTTCTATTATTATTACACATTGTGTAATGAAAAACGAACGGGTTAATAGATTGACTTGAAGCTCTATTGAAAAATAACAACAGATTTTTTTTTTTTAAATATATAGGTGACTGACCCAGGGGGAAATGATTGCGGTTGACTTTACCACACACTGATTCATTGGTCCAGTTTTATCATTGTCCATTTCGGGCCTTTCAACCATTTTTTCATCCTTATAATTCCAATCACTCTTTTGTCATTCTGTACCTTTCAAGCAAGAAAATAGGCGAAGTTAGTGTCTAATGCGCAAGTGTGAGATTTCCATAAATCTTTATTGATTGCATAACAAACGAAATTAAAAGACCCAGCTTTTTTTCTGATAAAATTAGACGAATACGTTATGAATTAAGAGAAAAAAAAAGAATTTTTTGCATTGTTTCTCAATTACAATTTTCTTTCTTTTTATTGTTGATTGCTCGACCCTCTTTTTCATTTCCCGATAGAACCAAAGGATTTCTCGCGAGCTTATTTGTACCCTCATCCCCCCACACCCCATCCACATAAATCTTCTCCTTGTGTCCTTCCTTACCCACCGCACTCATCTGTTTACGCCTAGTCTCTTTTTCCAGCGCTTTAACACTATTTTTTCCATTTCACCCTTGTATTGTTCTCGTTTTCTTTAAATTTTACCCAATGCACATCAGTCATTATATGATTTTATTTTTAACGAAAAGAATTATTAACATTCGTTCTCATTCCATTGTATCGACCGACAATTCCAGTTAAACATTATAATTACAACTTGAGTGTTATTGGTTTATTTGACAAAGTCCATTCGAAAGGAATTTGTGTTGGGAACTTTTTCATATAACCGTCGGCGAAAATGAGTTCCCTACGAGCGCACAAATAGTTCCTTTTTAATTAGAAAAGTATCTTCTTATATATATATATATATATATATATATATATATATATATATATATATATATATATATATATCTTTTATGCTTCGTCAGTCCACAAGATTTCATTTTACTGGTTGATCAAACTCCAACTCGGTTTTATAATCTAGAAGAGTTTTTGAATTCAGAGACATCTAGCGGGCAACAGATAGTCTGTTGTTCGTCCAGGCGGAGCGTTTTAATGAAAATAATATCCGTAAGGAATTTACTGTTAACATTATATCTTTTTGTGTGAAAAAAAAATCACATTTTGATGAAGAATCCAATGTAATAATGATCTGTTCAGGAACATTTCATGCAACATTGGCGTTTGAAATGCAAAAGTTATTTGGCGCTAATGATAAATTTATCACAAGTTGAAAATAAGCAGCAGCAAGAAAACAAAAGCACTCACAATTCACGGTTTTGTGTGGCTGCTTGAAGGTTTAATTTACCCTTTTTATTCTCTATCTATATATGTCTCTATCAAGTATTAACCAAAACACAAAATGACTGAAATAGAAGGGATGAAATGGTTCAAATACAAGATACAAAATTGCTTCTTCAAAAGAAGAAAAATTGGTAAAAAATCAAATTTGTTATTTTACTAGTGCAGTGATTTCAGTCAGGCTCAGAAGCTAAAGCGAGAACATCTGAAATTTCTATATACAAAGTTTGCAAATTTATAGGCTATCTACTCAATGAAACAAGAAAAAAACTTCATTTTCACCTGACTCATAGCGTTCAGGTCATTCATTTCTAGAAGAATAAAAGGAAGGATTTTTTAGAAGATGGGGCCCTGACGGTGGGACTTAGAATACGCTGACTGTATCTCCTACAGAAGAGTAAAAAAAAACCTACTCCCCAAAAAGTGGTGTTCTGGGTATGACACTAAACTGCTTCTGAAGCTGAGGCTCCAGTTATGGAAATCTGAGGAGTGTGGAGTCCTTCATTTATTACTTTTGCTCTCATGTTCACTCTGATTTGGAGTGGTAGTACCTGTTAAGGTCCCATCTATTTGAAAATTATTTGTATTTTATAAGAATACTTGATACAATATAACTGTAAATTATTTGTATTAAGAATAGTTACTTGATGTTGTAATTGTTAACTAAGGATTGTTACTAGTTACTTGAACTGTTTGCAAGCAAATCTGACTATTATTACACAGAAATAATTAATTGAAACTATATGATTATTAGTACAACAACTTGAAACCATACAAGCGTGTGCAAATTATTTTTATTGGACAGAAATACGTGATATCATAACTGTGGTTAAAAAAAAAAAAAAATGTAAATATAAATGCATAACGAACACGATTCCAGAACCTCTAGGCATAAAATAACCCTAAGCAGATTGACATGCTGTTAAAATCAGTCAATCTGATCCCATATTTTGAAGAAGGTATGAAAGAAGAAATAAGATTAAAAGACAACTGAATTAATGTAAAATTTATTAGGTAAAAACTATAAACAAGTATTTCTTAACTGGGGTTCGCATAGAATTTTTTAGGGTTCACGCAAGCAAAATAGTAAATTGCAGTCCACGATTGTATGATCTGCACCATGATGGGCTTGCATGCTGAACATTTGAAAAATTTGCATGAAGATATACAAGCTTGGTTTAACGACATTCTCAAGCTAAGTATACTATGTTAGATGACACTTTCCTTTCGAAGTTAATGTCGTTGATGTAGATATCTGCTTGCGGGAGAATTTCATTGCAGAGGAATGAAATATTTCAAGCAAGTTTTAAAGATGAGAAACAAAATTTTTGTAAAAGTTATGACATTGATAAAAAAATATCCACTTCTTTAGGAGAAAGCGCTGTTGTATGTTTTTACTTTTTCCTTTGTTTTAACTTGTTGAATCTGGTTTCAGCTTTGTCTTTAGCTTACGATCAGAAGCTTGTAATCGACCCAACATTGTACAAAGAGATGATTTTCGATTATTAAAGCCAAAATTGGAGCCGAATATCGTAAAACTAGCTGAGCAGTATCAACCCCCAAGGCATGTATTGAATAAAGTAGCACTAAAATAGTATTTTTTTAAAATAAATATGTCCTTGTATATTTATAACTTACACTTGTGAACATTCATTCTCCATAGAATTTATTAAAGGATTCATTCATTCATGTTTACATTTTTGTGCAGTATCTTAAGATTTTTTCTCTCACGGTCCTATCGAATACAACTAATTTTTAAACAGATCTATTTAACTCATAGATGTGACCCTAACAAGTGCACCTGTCTGGTGCACCTGGGAGTAATGATAATGAAGGGATACTTGATACTCCCCAGAACTCCAAAACTGGAGCCTCGCTATCAGATGCAGTTTGCTGTCGTATCCTTTGGTTGTGGGAAGGGTCTTACCCCTCTACAGGGGATATAATCAGCGTATTCTAAGCCCCACCAAGAGATAGAGTTTGTATGTAATAAATTAGTTACTCTTAAACGATACACTAAAATATCTTTAAAATTTTTATACAATTCCTATTAATGCCCAGTCGGCTGGAGCTGTAGAATACATCGACTGCTTCTCTGCTGAGGGGTAAGACCACCCACCTTGTGTCCTGGATATGACACAAAACAATCTGATGGTGAGGCTCCAATAATGCTGGAGCATTGGGGAATGTAAAAAAAAAACATTTATTGTCATCGCTTCCAGGTCCACTCTGGCCTGAAGTGGTTGCACCTGATAGGGTCCTATCTATGGGTCAAATAGAACTAAATTGTGTACTTATGCTAAACTGAATTGTTTGAAATAGAACTGTTTTGACATTTAACAGTATCTAAACAAAAACCATACTTGTACTAAAATGAATTGTTTGAATTAGAATTGTTTATTTGTATAAAAATGGATTTGGCATTAATTAACCAACAAAGGTTGATATGCCGTAAAACCCAAACAAACAAACAAACAATTCCTAATTATATCTAATTACAAAAATACAGTAGAATTTTTTAAACATCGTATGGCTAAGAGGTCTACCAGAGTAAATTTGGAATCAAAGGCGTCTATAGGTTGAAAAAAAACGTAGGTAACCACTTTTATAAACGAACAATGAAATTATGTTTTCGATTTGAAGATGGTCTGACCCAGAACTGTGCTCAGGATTGCAACTCTCTTATTATAAGGTTTTCCAATGGAATTAGTCTGGACAAGGATTGCTCCTTATTACTGGTACCATGTAACCCGGTACAATCTGTCGAGTGTTATTGAAAAGGAGATAGGCATCCCTAAGCAACCTTCATTGACATGAGACATGGTTTTGAAGGGGAATTACTCGACATGACATGTCGATTGACTAATTGATTATTGGATACATCCCCCTAATAGAGCTGTTCTATTTCATTTTATAATTTACTAAAAAAAAATGGAGAAACATTTGAAAAAAAGAAATACAGAAAGAAAGAAAAATATTAACAAAGAAAGAAAGAAATTATTACGAAAGAAAGAAAATAACCAAAGAACAATAAAAAATTAGAGAAGAAAGAAAGAAAGAAAGTTATTAAGCTAGAAAACATCAATTAGAAAAGAATATTAAAGAAAGAAAAAAGAAAAAATGTTACAGTAAAAAGAAAAATATGAAAAAGCAAAGGAAGACCGAATGAAAAAGAGAAAAGAAAAAGAAAAGCATGAAAGCACGAAGAAAAAAATGAGTAAAAATTGGTTCTTCAAATGATTTCCGGGATTATTTTTTACAATAGGCATTTTTCTAAAATAAGGAACAATACCCCTTGCTTGAGCAGATTCCAATGTAAGGTCGTCATGGTGATTGACGTTTGTGAGTCACATATTGTGGAATGAACGCTCTTGTTTTCATTGAGAAAATCACCAAAGAAGCGGGAATCATTTTTATGAATGATTACACTTTATTATAGATTCATTCACTATGTTACTCATGGGCAGCGGCGAATAGTAATTTTTTACTCGCTTTGTCTCGAATGTTGTAAAGCTCTTTATTTCTTCTCGTTATTTTTATAAATAGCACATTTTTGCCTCATTTAACCAACCCTTTAAGTCCAGTTTTTCCCTAAACAATGCTGCTCTAGTGGCAGGACTAAGAATACGCTGACTGTATCGCCTGCTAGGAGGTAGGATCCATACTCAATTTTTTTTCACAGTGGGTATCCTCGGTATGACACTAAACTGCATCTGAGGTCGAGACTCCAGTTTAGGAGATATGAGGAGTGTAGAGTACCCCCTCATTGCCATTACTCCCAGATCCACTCTGACCTGAAATGGTAGTACTTGCGAAAGTCCCATCTATAGGTTAAATAGGTTTCTTTAAAAATTAGTCGTATTTGATCGGGATAGTTGATACCTGTAATGTTTTTGTATTAAGAATACTTACTTGAAACCATATAATTATTGACTAATTGATTTTAACGGCATGTAAATACTTCAAGGGGCTAGGGAATCGCATTATTGTACGTTCGTATTTACGCTCTTTTGTGAAGTTGTTCGGATTTTTCTTTTTGTTTATACACGGTCCTATCGAATACGGCTAATTTTTAATCAAATCTATTTGACTCATAGATAGGACCCTAACTACCACTCCGGGTCAGAAAGGATCTGGGAGTAATGTCAATCAAGGGATACTCTACACCCACCCCCCAGATCACTAGAACTAGATCCTCACTATCAAATACAGTTTAGTGTCAGACGCAGGACACTCCTTTTGGGGGAGGTCTTACGACTCTGCAAGGAATACAGTTTGTGTATTCTTAGCCCTATCGCCTGGGCGATCAGAAGTTGTACCAAGATGAATTCCCCAACACTGTAATATTGAATACAGTTGAATTCTCTTACATTGTTTGGTTTAGTTGGGTTTTATGACATATCAACCATTGTAGGTTATTTAATGCAAATTCTATTTATACATATATATTAAATATATATGATTTCGAAACACATTTTCTTGATAACATTTTTAAATGAGCATGATCCCTTTTTTTGCAAGCAGTTAAATGGTTTCAAGTATTCTATCCAATACAAGTTATTACCTTTACTATTAATCATTGTTTCTACACAGTTAAATGGTTTCGATTATTGCTATCTAGCTCTAATGATTCTATTCAATATCAATTATTTGTTTGCACACAGTTAAGTGGATACAAGTATTGGTATTTAACACTAATTATTCAATTCAACATAACTCATTCGTTTGCACACAGTTAAATGGTTCCAAGTATTACTATGTATCACTAACAATTCAATTAAACATTAGTCATTTCTTTTCACACACTTAAATGATACAACAGTTCTATTTTTAACAATTCAGTTTAGCATAAGTCATTTGCTTGCTCACGGTTTAAATGTCGTACAGTTCTGTTTGACTCATAGAGAGGGCTCAATCAGGTGCTACTACTCCAGGACAGACACAACTTGAGATCAGTGACAATGAAGGGGTACTCCACATTTCCCGAAGTTTCAGTATTACTGGAGATTCACCATCAGATTGTTTAATGTCATTATCAGGACCCTCGTTGGTGGGGTACCCCTCTGCAGAGATGCAGTCGGTGTATTCTACAGCCCCAGCCGACTGGGCTCTTCTTACACTGTAACGTTAAATACAGCCTCATGGACTATTAAATTAGGTAATGACTGCTGAAATAGTCATTACACGGAGAGAGAATAATTATATTTATACCTTTCCCATGGGTATTTGCATGATGTTAAATGTAAATAGTCGCGTCAAAGATTTGAATTCGGGTTGTTGTGTCCATTTCCAAAGACGATAACCATTACACCGCGAACGCTATCATATCATAAACTATACATACTGGGGTTCACAGAACATTCTCACTTCTGCCTCGGGTGAGTGACTCTTTAAATGGTGATGTCTGCAAGACCGGCCGGCGAAAGATAGATCAAGCGTATCATGTTACAGCTAACCCCGATACCATTTGCTTACAATGCTGCAGAAAGTGAAAGAGATAAATTGGAAAGAAAAGAAAGGAAGATAGAAATAGAAAGAAAGAATAAGAGAGAGAGGGATGTATTCTTAGATATTCCTTCGGATGAGGAAAAATAGATAGTTAACGATTTTATCTGTATGAACACTTGCGCAAATACGTCTAAAAATTCATGAAAATAGAACATCCCACATGAAGCGATGCTAGTGTTATGTATTCGAGTCTTTGTTATGTTAGTGATTGATGTTAGATATGCCAGTAATTATATTTATAGCAATATGGCGACCCCAAGTTTAGCAAACACGAATGAATGTAGATATTTACTCAGATTAGTCTGGTTAAAAAAGACATATTCATGCGTCACCCAGTGAGAATTGAATCCATCTATATTAGCGAATTCTGCCTTGTCGGTGGGGCTTAGAATACGCTGACTTTATCTTTTACAGAAGGGTAAGGCACCCTCCATTCAAAAAGTGGTGTTTTGGGTATAACACTAAACTGCATCTGATGGTGAGGCTCCAGTTCTGGAGATCTGAGGAGTGTGGAGCCTTTCATTTATTGCCATTACTCCCAGTTCCACTCTGATTCGGAGTGGTAGAACCTGTTAGGGTCCCATCTATGGTACAAATAGATCTGTTTAAGAATTAATCGCTTTCGGTTCATAAGAAACAATTATATAAAAAAAATGTAATTATGAACATACAATGAACGCGATTCCTTAAATCTCAACATCAGTCATTTCTCTGCACATAGTTAACTGAATATACATATGATTTGTATGTGAAAAATTTGTAGGTAATTTCATTTTTAAAAAGTTAGAGTAATTTGTTTGCACACGAGTGAGTATTTCTATTGTTTGCACACTGTGAAATTATTTTAAGTATTGTTATCAAACACGAATAATTCTATTAAATATTTATCGTTTGTTTGAACACAGTGAAGTGGTTACAAGTATTGCTATTTAACAACAATAATAATATTCAAAACTATTCATTCATTTAAACACAATCAAATGGTTCCAATTATTGCTATATAATACTAATAATTTAATTTTTGCACACAGTTTACGGGTTTCAAGTATTGCTATTCAACACTAATAATTCTATTCAACATTACTCAGACGTTTGCACACAGTATTGCTATGTAACACTAACAATTCCATTAAACATCAGTCATTTGTTTGCAGTTAAATGATCAAACAGTTCTCTTGGACCCATTGACCCTATCAGGTACTACCATTCTGGTTCAGAGTGGAACTGAGAGTAATGGCAATGAAGGGGTACTCCACATTCCCCAAAGCTTAAGGACTGAAGTCTCAGTATCAGATGGTTTTGTGTCGTATCAGGACACTCGTCAGAGGGATATTATCTCGATAAAGAAATGCAGTCAGCGTATTCTACAGCCCCATGGTAGAGAGGTTTCTTTAGAACTTATCTGAGATGGAAATCGACGTTGGTTCAACCCAAACATGTTGAGTGACTACTGATGGCTCCAACAACAGATGTTAAAGTAATTATCAAATATATCTGAAATTATCAGAAATAAAGTATTTTGTATTCATTCAGTTCCCGACATCATCTAAATTCCCTTTTAATATAAAAATAATATTTACTAATACACGATGTGCTCTGAACATAAATCTATGTACAGTATCGATATAATACGTACATGAAAGATATTGTCAACTAATATACTGTTAATACAGTCGTGTGTCGTATAATGACCTTTCGAAAAAAATCGTTCGATTATACGTCCGTTGTTAATGGCAATAAAAATGAAATTCCAATACCGGCGCGCAACGAATTTAAACGATCTCTAAACAATATACAACCACATGATTGTATCTTAAGTGTTGTATTTATGCTTCAGGAGGCGCTCGCAGCAAAACAGTTGTCGTAGAAAGTGAACTTAGTTACCCGAATTCAAATTCCAAACGAGGCTGTTTACATGTCACAAAGTGCTATAATAACCTTGGAAAAGACATGAATCCAACTATTCTCTCTCCAGCAGTGGATAAATAGTAGGGCAAACTGAGCACTTTAACCTTGGTATGGCAACCGGTCTAGGGGAAGGAAAACTCTAAATTTAAATGCAAAACTAGGAAGGAGGGAGTCCCCGTGGTGTAATGGCTAAAGTGCAGGACTGCGAAGTCCAGTCGCGTTATTATGTTCCCTTTCGGACTAATACCCTTAGGAAAGGTATGAACCCCTTCATCCCTACAGCTATAGATTAAATAGTATCACTGCTGTTCTTCTACAAGAATGGCTCTGGTATTAAATAACCCATGAAGGTTAATATGCCATTAAACAAAAAACCAAATGACCTGGAGAACGATGGACTCCACCTGGCTAAACATGCTACATGAGTAGCACCCCAAAAGCAAAAACAGGTCACGGGATAAGTTTTTAAAATTGAATATTTTTTATTCATTATATGTCCTGCTATCAGGTTTGTTTGATTTTTCTTTAAACCTTTTTAATCTTGTTTTAAGACTTTTAAAAGGAGTGGGGGGGTCTTTTTTCGCACAGCAAGCAAATCGTATAACGTCCCTTTTTCCAAGAACAAATCTCAGATTTTGTTTTGTTGGTTTCTTTCTTTCATAAAACATTTCATCCTTCGTGGGTTATTTAACGCTAAAGCCATCCTTGTAGAACAACTGTAGAAATAAAATTTAGCTCGAAACTAGGAGGTTCATACCTTTCCCATGGGTGTTAGATTTGGTTTCATAGAAGAACAGTAGTGGTGTTATTTAAGCCATAACTGATGGGGCTTAGGAGATGGGTTTATACATTTCCCAAAGATATTAATAAAAAAAGTGAATGTGATTGCGCGACTGGAGTTCGAACTCGCTTTCTTCAATGTCATAGGCAAGCACGTTAACCACTACGCCACTTGGGACTACCCCTCGGATGTTATGTAACTCATGACTGTATATAATTTTCTGTGTATCTAAAAATATATATATGATCTGAGATAAGACTTCTTCATCTTAATTAGCATTCTCGATACCATCAAGAACAGCATCACTTGACTGAGTAGAACAGAAAAAAGGTTATTTTTGTCACCCATTGTTATCAAACTATGACAAGGCTAAAATTATTTTAGCACAAGCATATGACAACCGTTGAAGTTATTTACTAAGCTTAAGTTAGTCTGGCACAAGGTAACTTTAGAGACTTTCATAATGAAGCTTCAACTGATTGCATTACCAAACCAATCTATAGCAGGCTCCTGATTATGAATCAAAGTTTATTTAATTATTTACTAAGCTTTGCTTTGTTGGAGCACAAGGCCGCATGTATGGATCACTCAGTGAGACTCAAACTCACAAGTACTAGCTTGCTAGTTTAGCTTCTTAGCCATTACACTACACAAGGCGCCCTGAATCAGTTTATCTCTTTACAAGGCTTACCTTAGGCTAGAAGCGCGCTTAGCATGTGGATTATTGTCGTAGGAAAAGAAACCGGCGACCCACGTTCAAACCTTGGATGAAGCTGTTTGCGTTTCACTTTTCTCTAATGTCTTTGGAAAAGGCATGAATCCATCTCTTCTCTCTCTAAGCTTTCGGTAAACAGTAGGACAGTTTGGGTTCTTAAGTCTTACTCAGGCTACAAGTCTAGAAGAAAAACTCTGAATTCAAACCAGCTTTACTCCGCTTAAAAATTAATCTTGTTATATCCTGCCCATGACAGAGGGTTTGAGTAAATAAATTCCTTAGTCTGGCTAAAGGCCAACTTAGACCGGTTTTTGCGAGGTTCTAATTCACTTCACTTGCTTCCAAGCCAATATTCTGCTGCAGGAGTCTGATTGTAAAACTGTTCTTACTCGCATGATTCCGTAAAAAATGTTGATATTATTTACGTATGAATAGATATTTTGTCTATGATCAGAGTGTAATATCAGTATACTCCCGCCAATGATTAAAGCATATCGCCATCAATGTTTCGGTTGTGATCAGAGGGTAATTTATGTTCCAATTCTTGAGAATATATATTGAGAGATAATAGTTACAGGAAGAGATTAGGGAAATTAGGATTAACTACTTTACTAGAGAGAAGAATGAGAGAATTGGTACTTTCAAAATAATTAACGGACTTTCTTAAATAATGGTAAGAAAAAGAATTTGAGGACATTTTTGGGAACTATCAGATGAATTACTTAACAGAATTTGATCTGTATATAGATATTCTATTAATAGTGTATATGTTCTGGGTAAAGATTTTTTAAATCTTGATGTGAGGAGATATTAAAAAGGGGAAATGCCCAATTTAGCATAACAAACAAACCATCAAATTAATACAACAAACGCAAAAAGCAGATGAATATTGAAATAAGATTAGTTCAATTTTTGTATTTATTATATTATTATTAATCTTTCATCCAAATTCTGTCAATTTTGAAGCTAAAAATAAAACCTTTTATAATGAATTAAAAACCTCTTCTGTTACTATTGAGTAAAGAGAAACTTTGTTGTTATGGTTGCTCACCTGAAGATTGATCCCATAATCAACAGGGGTGTCCTCGTGGTGAAATGGTTAAAGCGATGGACTGCGGGATCGTAGTACGCGAGTTCGTACTCCAGTCGCGCTATTACGTTCACTTTCGGGCAAATACCCTTGGGAAAGGTATGAACCCCCTTATCCTCCCAGCTATGGGTTAAATAGTACCACTACTGTTCTTCAAGGAGAATATCTTTGGCATTAAATAACCTACAAAGGTTGATATGCCATTAAACAGAGAAACCAAACCAAACCAAACCATTATCAACAGGTATTTCGCTGGAGAGAGCTCCACTAAAATCATCTCTAAACCATCATGAAGAGATTGAATCAAACCCACAATTTTGGGGGGACAGCCCAACTTTAACAAAATCTTCAAGAGAGTCGATTTGTTCACGGTATCAAATGCTTTCGACAAGTCAATGAAACAGTGATATAATGGAAGGTTTTGTTCTCTGCATTTTTCCTGCTGTTGCTGAGCATTGAAAATCATGTCTACTGTTCCACAATTGGCGGGAAAGCCGCACTTCAATTCATGAAGTATGTTATTGACAATCACACCAATTCTATCCATTCAAAATAATTCCCGAAAAGACTTTTCCCACAATGGACAGTAAAGATATACCTCTAAAGTTCCCGCTATCCGATTTTGATCCCTTTTTATGTAGCAACACAAGTAT
>OY757925.1:52963268-53000768 GCA_963585895.1 Sepioteuthis lessoniana | reverse complement strand
CTTTCATTCGTCATTGAAACCAGTAGGACAACTTTTCTCAATTTGTTCCAAACTGACGTCAAACGAAATGCCCGAGGGTTACATAAGAGATTCTTAACTGAATATTATCTATCGTTCTTAAAAAAACATTTTAAGCACCCCCCACAACCATTTTCGGTTCTCAATATGTCGGCTTTACAATGCAATTAACTCGGGCATTTAGTCAGAGGTTAAAAGCAGACAAGAATCGTTTATGAATATCAGTCGAGGAATGAAGATCGGAATTACATAGTTGTTGTTTTGCTTCTTTTTTTCTTCTTCTTTGTTTTTCCAGAAATTCCTGATTATTGGTTCACTGATTAAAATTTATTGGCCTTTCTTCAAAATTGAGTTCATATTGCACGTATAGATCGTGTAATTTTTTGGAAAAAAATTAAATTTCCGTGTTTGTATTTGGTTACCATGAAAAATGTTAGAAAAAAGGAAAATATACCAGTGAGAAAATTTAGCGAAGAAAAAGGAAATAAAAGAATTAACGAAGAAAGAAATAAATAAAAAAAAAAAAGATATTTCTGAAGAAAGAAAGAAAGAAAGAAAGAAAGAAAGAAAGAAAATGACTTTAGCAAAGAAAGAAATTAAAAAGATTTTAACGAATGATTTAGAAAGTACAGAAGGAAGAAGAAATATTTTAAAGAAGAAACCAAAAAAAAGAAGAAAGGAAGGAAGGAAATATTCTAGAGAACAATTAAGAAAAAAGAAGGAAAAAGATTTTAGCAAAGAAAGAAAAAAAGAAAAATAATTTATCGTGGAAAAAGAAGAGAAAATAGAATTTGGTGAAGAATAATGGCCCAGCCCCATGTAATCCAAGAAAAAATGGCATTGCTTTTATCAATATGTTTCAGCCCTCCTCCAATTCTGCCTCCAAAACATGGAGACGTAAAGTGGTATATTTTTGAGTCAATCAAGGAGTGATCCTATTGTTCCATAAATCGTAAGTGGAGTTGGGGGCAGTTTCTAAATAACTCCGAAATTTAAATTCCTTACTTGTCCTCTACCGGTGACGAACTAATTTCCTAAACTTCTTTTAAATCCCGAATCCACACGTAACCGTTTTCTCGCACCTACTGCGAGAGTTCTCGTGATTGAACCCTTGTTATTAGTTACCATGTTCACAAGTAATAATCCACGAGTCATAATGTCACAACGAGCCGCATCTGTACAGTGAGATGAATTAGCCGTTTACTGGACTTTTCCATTGAATATTGCAAATTTAAAAAAGGATATCATAAACCATACAATGTGCACGTGTTTATTGGCCGGAATTTCACCAGGAATCATTTATGACCTCTAAATAGGTTTATGTTGGAAAGAAATTAATATTTATTAGACTTTTGACCCTCACATATTAAAACACAAAAATAACATCTAAAACCAGACTTGGTGGAGTATTAATGGCATATGGCAGTATCAAAATAAATGAAAAGAAACTACACAGTTTGACTTGGATTTTTTGCTTCTAATAATGGAATTTTACATGTCATATACCTGATATTTATACAAGAAATAAACTTTGGCAATTAAATATCAACAATCTAAAGAAAATGTTTTAAAATAACCGAGACGGAACTGAATAGAATTACTTTAAAACATAGCATATAAGTTCTTGTTTAGAATATATATGTATATACAGTGTATCACAAAAGTGAGTACACCCCTCACATTTCTGCAGATATTTAAGTATATCTCTTCATGGGACAACACTGACAAATTGACTCTTTGACACAATGAAAAGTAGTCTGTGTGCAGCTTATATAACAGAGTTAATTCATTTTCCTCTCAAAATAACTCAAAATATAACCATTAAAAGCTAAACCCCTGACAACAAAAGTGAGTACACCCCTAAGAAACTACATCCTTAATGTCCAAATTGAGTACTGTTTGTCATTTTCCCTCCAAAATGTCATGTGTCTCATTAGTGTTATTAGGCCCATGTGCATAGGGAGCAGGTGTATTCAAATTTGTAGTGCAGCTCTCATACTCTCTCATACTGATCAATGAAAGTTCCAACATGGCACCACATGGCAAAGAACTCTCTGAGGATCTTAAAAGACGTGTTGTTGCACTACATGAAGATGGCCAAGGCTACAAGAAGATAGCCAACACTCTGAAACTGAGCTGCAGCACAGTGGCTAAGATCACCCAGCGTTTTAAAAGAGCGGGGTCCACTCAGAATAGGCCTCGGGTAGGTCATCGAAAGAAGCTGAGCGCACGTTCTGAGCGTCACATCCAAATGCTTTCTTTGAAAGATCGGCATAGGAATGCTGTCAGCCTTGCAGCAGAGATTGAAGAGGTGGAGGGTCAGCCTGTTAGTGCACAGACCATACGCCGCACTCTACATCAAATTGGTGTGCATGGCTGTCACCCCAGGAGGTATCCTCTTCTGAAGACGATCCACAAGAAAGCCTCCAAACAGTTAGCTGAAGACATGTCAACAAAGCACATGGATTACTGGAACCATGTCCTATGGTCTGATAAGATGAAGATTAATTTGTTTGGTTCTGATGGCTTCAAGCATGTGTAGCGGCGACCAGGTGAGAAGTACAAAGATAAGTATGTCATGCCTACAGTCAAGCATAGTAGTGGGAATGTCATGGTCTAAGGCTGCATGAGTGCTGCAGGTGCTGGAGAGTTATATTTCATTGAGGGAAACATGAACTCCAACATGTACTGTGAAATACTGGAGCAGAGCATGATCCCCTCCCTCCAGAAACTGGGTCGTAGGGCAGTGTTCCAGCATGACAATGACTCCAAACACACCTCCAAGACGACCATTGCTTTACTGAAGAGGCTGAGGGTAAAGCTGGCCAAGCATGTCTCCTGACTTGAACCCAATAGAACATCTTTTGGGAATCCTCAAGCGGAAGGTGGAGGTGTGAAAAGTCTCAAATATCTGCCATGGAGGAGTGGAAGAGCATTCCACTGGCTACCTGTGAAGCTCTGGCAAACTCCATGTCCAGGAGAGTAAAGGCAGTTCTGGATAATGATGGTGGCCACACAAAATATTGACAGTTGACATGGTGTATGTTAATATTGACAACTTTCCCAAAGGGTTGTACTCACTTTTGTTGTCAGGGGTTTAGCTTTTAATGGCAATATTTTGAGGGGAAAATAAATTAACTCTGTTATATAAGCTGCACACAGACTACTTTTCATTGTGTCAAAGAGTCCATTTGTCAGTGTTGTCCCATGAAGAGATATACTTAAATATCTGCAGAAATGTGAGGGGTGTACTCACTTTTGTGATACACTGTATATGGGTAACACGAAGGCTCCCTTTTCAATAGCTACTACAGTGAGGTGTAGGTGAGGGCGCTACTCCTTTCCCTGAATTGCTCCACTTTACCCTTGATGCGTACCTTATAATACTGAGTGTTAAGCAAGGCGGCATCAAGTACTATTTTTTTAGTCTTTGGTATGACTCGACTTGGGATTGAACCCCGGTCTCCCAGACCTTTGGTGAACACTCTACTCAATAGGCCAATAGTACCTTCTACCGCAGCGTTTTTATGATATTTTCATATGCACTGAAAATATTTCAGTGTTTTTCCCTTAAAATAAAAATCTGGTTATCAAAAGTAAAATCTTAATCATAAAAAACATATTACATTAATGTTTCGATAAAACTGTCAGCTACAAAACACCATAACTTTTCAACAAAAAACGATGGAAATAAAATTTAGAAAAAAAAGTGTGTTTAATCAAAAAAATAAGATTCAGAATATGCGCATGTTCTATTAAACTAAAAAAGATAGCAAAAATAGCCAATGTCTGGCACAAGGCCCACTGTATCGCACTACAAACTATATACATCTTTCTTGTCGCAATCCTCGTGGTAGAAGGCAAAACATTGTGTAGTATAGTGGTGACAGCAGGTGACTGAGACAATGAACATCTGTCAGAAACAGGGAAGTTTTTTTGGGGTTTTTTTTGTCTTTTTTTTTCACTATTCATTATTTGCCTAAAAGGAATAGACTGACATTTGGAGGCGCCTGCTACAGAGCGATGGTTAAACAGCGAAGTACAAGCAATAAAGGTACAGAAAATTTCAGAGTTACGACTGAATCCTGTTCTGACTACTTTGTCGTAAGTCGATTCCGTATACATCCAGTAGGGATAGAATTTCTAATCTTAAAAAGTCGGTCGATTTGAGAATTACCAGTAAAATAGATTGAATCCGGTTACCTGTCCATTTCGACCCATTCGATCATCTGAGTAACCTGCTGAATAATTCCTTTTCATATTATTTCTCATGGCAATGCGAACTGCTTGGTTAGATAGGTTTGAGTTTGTTTGGTTTCTTTGTTTAATGACATACCAAACTTCGTGGGTTATTTAATGCCAAAGCCATCCTTGTAAAAGAACAATTGTGCTACTATTTAACTCATAGCGGGGGTGCGAATAAGGAGGTTCATACCTTTCCCAAGATTAATAATTCAAAAGTGAACGTAATAGTATGACTATATGCAAGATAGAGAGAAATCACACACACACGTACAAAAATCAAAGATGGATACTAGAAACGAAAAAATGAAACACGGATACTCGGCAAAATAACAATAAACCATAAGCCTCAGTATATGATATTTTTACAATATTCGACCCCCGAAAATTACTAAATTTGATCACTCTAAGTATTAAACTTTACTAAATGGAATATGTAACATATTCAAATTACGGCAATTATATATATATATGTGTGTGTGTGTGTGTGTGTGTGTGTGTAAGAACAGCATATGGTTGTCACTATCTCACTTGATAGGTTTGTGGCAGACTAAATGCTGTATAATTTAGAGAGTGCTCAATATCTATGATAGAGCTATTATATAATAATAAAAAATATCTATTTGTTTTTATATATATCTAATAGCATAGATGCTTATCTGCAACCACAGGTTTCATGCGGTCTTTATACGCCAATCATCTGGCAGAGAAAGAAAGATTTGGGAGAAATCGAAAAATAGAGTACAAAAATGGAGTATTATGCAATACTAGTATTTGTATGTTTAAATATGTTCTGTGTTAAATTGCAGTCATAATTTGTATTAGCTGTCAATGTTTGAGTTAATGTTATATTACGTATACTTTATTGTAATCAATGATGGTATGTATGTAAGGAATATGGTAAATGTAAAGTAAAAAGTAAAGTTAGCGACCATAGTCGAGGGTGACCCGAAGGCTCCCTTTTCGATAGCTACTACACCAAGGTGTAGGGGAGGGCGCTACTCCATTCCCAGGATTGCTCCACTTTACCCTTGAACCGTACCTTATAATGCTGAGTGTTAAGCAAGGTGGTATCAAGTTCCATTTTTAAAGTCTTTGGTATGACTCGACCTGGGATTGAACCCAGGTCTCCCGGGCCATTGGCGAACACTCTAACCGCTGGGCCAATGTCCCGGTTAAAATGGTAAATGTGTAGTGTTCATCAATGGTCCGGAAGACCGAGGTTCCATCCCAGGTCGAGTCATACCAAAGACTCAAAAAATGGTACTTGATGCTGCCTTGCTTAACACTCGACATTATAAGGTAAGGATCAAGGGTAGTGGAGCAATCTAGGAAATGGAGTAGCGCCCTACAATACACTTTGGTGTTGTAGCTATTGAAAAGGGAGCCTTCTGGTCACCCTTGACTAAAGTCACCAATTTTACTAACTGTATTAAGACGTACGTCTAACAATCATGAAATTATGGCTAACTTTATATCAACAAGTAGTGAGGGTGTTTTTGGAGATGGATATAAAGGTTCAATGGAGCTCAACCGGTGGAAGAACACCAAAGTCGTCACTGACTGGTTCACTGCCATAACTAACAAAAATAATGCAACCTTTATCCAATTCGACATCCCGGACTACTACCCCTCCATCACCGAATACACACTTGACAGAGCTCTAGAATTGACAGCCCAGCACGTGCGCATCTCATGAGGGGATATCAGGATAATCAAGTACTGCTATAAATCATTCCTCTTCCATAACAACAAACCATGGATAAAAAAAAAGAACTTAACAACCAAGGAAGATTTGATGTAACCATGGGTAGCTTTAACGGGCGAAGGTGTGCGAGCTGGTTGGTACCCTGATACTTTATATCCATCTCCAAACACTTTCTCAACCTCTTGATGCAATGTTAGCTAAAATTTCATGATTGTTAGAAGTACTTCTTGATACAGTATATTTACCATATTCCTTACGTACATACCATCATAGATTATAATAACGTATACGTAACATAACATTAACAAAATGTAGGCAGCTAATATAAATTATTTCAACTTACATATTGCAATTTAACACACACAAAAAAAAAGGAGTAAACATTCTTTTGACTGTACTTTTCGGTTTCTTCGATTTCTCCAAACTCTTTCTTTCTCTGCCTGATGATTGTTGTATAAAGACGGCATGAAACCTGTGTTCCCAGATAAGCATCAATGCTATAAAAAATATATAAAAACTAATATATATATATATCTCACTCAATGATTATGTCTATCACTCAGCTCCACTCCTGAATTACTTCGCTTCTAATGTGCTCGCACAAGGGATTCCTTACATGCAACATTTAACAGTGTGTTATAACCACATATATATATATATATATATATATATATATATATATATATATATATATATATAGCCACTCCGCCACAGGGATTTCCTCAGGAACTTAATTAATAAACCAGACCACTCTACACAAGCAGTATTATTTATTCCCAGTAAACAAACAAGTTTTGGTCTCATCTTACCGTAAAAGAGTTCCTATACTCACTCTTATGTTCTTGATGGCTTCTAGCATATGCTAATCGGCTTTTTAAGCGAGAGAATCTTCCTTGGATAAACTCGAAGACCTACTTGATGAACGCATCTTCTGACTTTTTTTGTCAGTGCATTTAACATCTTGGACAATGATCTCTGCCGTCTACCTTTAATCCTAACCTTGGGACCTTTTATTTTTACGGTTTCGTTTCGTTTTCTTGGCTTTAATGGCATATCAAATTTCGTGGGTTATTTAATGTCAAGGCCATCTTAGTTGAACAGTTGTGATATTATTTAACCCATAGCTAGCGCGGATAAATGGGTTTCATGCCTTTCCCGAGAGCATTAGTACGAAAGTGAACGACTGTATTTCGACTTCACTTACTACAGTGTCATTGTCTAGCACATTAGCTACTATGTTAATTTACTAAGCTTTTTGTTTAGATGTGGCACAAGGCCATATGAAAAGGGTACCCAACTATGCCACGTAGACTCTTCCGACTCCACCCACTCTTTCATTTACAAAACCGAAAAAAAGGGGGCACGTTTCTCTCGCTTGTCACGTGTAGATTTCTGGAGAAACTATCCGATTTCAAAATATGTCAATTTAATTGTCCGTATTACCTTCATTCTCTGATATGTACTGAGACAGAGAAGTGAAAAGGGAGAGAAAGAGAGAGAGAGTTGGGGGACTCCAGGGATAATATGACATTTTTTTCATTTTCATTACCATATTGGATGTGTGCAAATTTTCCAGCAAAAAAACTGTTTACAAATGTACAGACGGTCTCAAATTTTCAAAAAGGAACGCTGGGCATTTTTGCCCACGTCTAATACATAAATGAAAAATAATATACGATTTTCGCCTGAAGTCCTGTGTAATACCATTGTCAATGTTTGACGTCATACTAGTGAAATATCTCGCCAGCAACTCCAAGATAATCATTAATTTAATTATGTTAATCTCCACCAAAAAATTATCTTGGATATCCATTTGATCCACAGTTACGATATTTTTTAAATAAAAAGAATATATAAGACATTTCGTTATTAATTGTATTTACCTAACCCCTCTGCACGAGCATGATGCGACACAAAGTCATTTTAAACGAAGTAGAACTGGTTTGAAATCAAAGTTTTCCTTCCCCTAGCCCGGTTGTCATCCATGGTTAAAGAACCTAGTTTACCCTACTATTTGCTCATAGCTGGAAGAAGTGAATAGTTAGATTAATAGCTTTCACAAGGGTATTAGTACTATGTGAAATGCAAACAGCCTCGTCCAGGATTTGAACTCGAGTCACCAGGCACCTTGTTGGCGAGGCTTAGAATACACTGACTATATCTCTTTCTGAAGAGTGAGACACCCCGGCTCCTCTCCAAAAGGCGGTGTTCTTAGTATGGCGATAAACTGCATTTGATGGTGAGGTTTCAGTTCTGGAGATCTGGGAAGTGTGAAGCACCCTTTCATTGTCATTACTCCTATGTCTACTCTGACCTTGAAGTTGTAGTACCTGTTAGGGACCCATCTATGGGTCAAATAGAACTGTTTATTAATTGTTCGTATTGGATAAGAATACGTGAAACCATATAACTGTGTGCAAACAAATGATTATTATAAAACAAGATTACTAATGTCAGGAAAACTTTAAACTGAGGGATTATTATTATTATTATTTATTTATTTATTTATTACTTGTAACCATATAATGGCTTTCAAATTATTAGTATTAGATGGGAATACAACTCTGCAAATTTTCGTATTAGGTAGGAATTCTCAATACCATATAACTGCATAAAAAAAACTCTTAAAAACAACAACACATAAAATGAAAATATAAATATACAATATAACAGATTCCTTAACCTCTGGTCATAAAATACGGCTAGACTGGTTGACATGGCGTTAAAATCAATCAATTGGGTCGCTAGCTCCAACTACGATACCGTTGCACCACGAGTGTCTCCGTCTTTCTTCATCCCTGCTGCCATTTCAAAACACTAGGATGTTGTTAACTAGACGTTATCGAAATTTGGTTAGCATTAGACAAAAATATTGCCATCTTGTGAAAATATGCAAAACTAGTATTTGTTACCAAGGCGGAAAAAGTTAAACGGCTCTATTTTCAATACAGCACAAAACTAGTCAGTGTGTAACATAAAATCCACGACAAATCTCGTCAACCGCTTTCGAGCAAAGACATTTCTCACATTGTTTCAAGTGGTTAAATATCTTTTATAATCACAACTGATAACGATCAACATGCAAAGGTATTTTCAGGCCTAAAATCTTAGACGAGAAATCAGGGAAGTTTGTCAGAATTCTATTGCGAATATTGCACCCAAAGAATCAAATAATGGATATTCTTGCGGAGTAAAGAAGCCACTACATTCTCTGGCGGGAAAAATTCTAACTGATGACAGGCCTAAGCCTCTTTTTGTAAAAAGGGGTCATGTGAGAGGTTAATATGCCTTGTGGTTAATCGCTAAGATGATTTTAGTTGTTAGGATTACATGGATAACGATTTTATTACCCTGTAGTACTCTCTCTCTCTCTCTCTCTCTCTCTCTCTCTCTCTCTCTCTCTCTCTCTCTCTCTCTAACATGATTCTCTCTCCCACCTCTTTCTATCGTTATCAAACTTTTTCTCATTCTGTTTATGTCTGTCTCTATCTCTGAGTGACCCTTCATATCAACTTCACTGCCTCTCTTCATATCAATCTGTCTCAAGCTTTTCAATATATATATATAGAGAGAGAGAAAGAGAGAGAGTGATTAAAAGTAACTCCTATTTTTACATTCTTTTAATTCATTTCTTAACTACAATTTGTACTACGTATTTTGAATTAGGAAATTACTTTTCATGTTGGTTGGCTTATAAACCCTTGTAGGTTATTTATCGCCAAATTCTGTTTATGCATATATATTAGATATATGATTTGTAAGCGAATAGTTTGTTGATAACATAATTTTTTAATGAACCAGAGCACATTTTTTGCACACTGTCAAATGGTTTCAAGTATTGCTATTTAATAGTAGTTATTCAATTCAACATTATGCGGTTATCTTTTCGCAGTTAAATAGTTCCAAGTATAGAAAACGATTAAATATTTCTATTTAACCCATAGATAGGACCCTAACGAGTACTACCACTCCAGGTCGGAGTGCACCTGGAAGTAATGGCAATAAATGAGTATTTCACCTTCCCCAAAGCTCAAGATCTGGAGCCTCACAATCAGATGCAGTTTAGTGTCATATCTGAGACACTCGTTTAGGGAGTCTTACCCCTCTGCAGAGATTCCGTCGACGTATTCTACAACTTCAGCCGATTGGGCTGGAATTAGCTTTCCATCGCTCTGTATATATATATATATATATATATATATATATATATATATATATATATATATATATAGTTTGCTTATATTTCGAACATATATATTGGTGGCTGCGTCTCACTTTTGGAATCATCAGACCAATTTGCTAGGATTACATGGTCTAACTTGATTTGATGATCACAGAGTTGAAAAATTATCTTCCTGCTCCGTAATTCTTTTTCTCAATATCAAATTATTCCATAATATTTTCCTCTGTATTGCTTGGAAAAAATGTAACAAATAAATAATTTAATCTAATTTGTGTGAGGAATATTTTATAAAGTCAAAGTGTTCAGCAATTAAAGAAAAAATGTTTGGGGTTTTATCTATTTCAAGTTTGTTGTCTTTATTTATTTAGCAGTAAATAAATTGAACATCCTCCCAGTGTACTAATTCCATAATTTTTACCACGGTAGCACAATTACCAAGAATCTTGACCCTCGCTAAGTACTCGGTATTTATAACTTTGTTCCATACTAACCTAAGCGTTGTCAATGCCATTACAACTGTAGTAAGTTCGTACCTTACTACGTACTCCACACTTTTGGCCTTGTGCCAAACAAAGATGTATTTACTGAACCCCACAATCATGGGTAGAATGCAACACAAGGTCAGTTTTTCAGCGGAGTATTGCTGGTTAGTTTGTTTTTTTTTCCTACTCCTTGACCGGTTGCTGTTGGAAGAGCTCTTGGTTCTTATCGTTGTAGGAGGTGAACTCGACTACCCAATTTCTAACCCTGAACGAGGCTGTTTGCATTTCATTATAGCACGAATATTTTTGGAAAAGGTATGAATCCAAATATTCCCCAATCAGTTATCGGTGAATAATTGGGTAGACTGGTTTCTTTATCTCTGGTAAGCCAACAGATCAATAGGGTACTATTTAGGGGTTAAATAAAACTGTTTGACATTTAAATTAAGTGCAAACAAATGACATGCTAAATTGAATTGTTTGAAATAGGATCGTTTGATTATTTAACAGTGAGTAAACAAACGACTGATGTTTAATTGAATTGTTAGTGATAAGAAAAAAGTGAAATCAAACCAGGTGAAGGATGGGCTCCGCCTAGCTATTCGTACCCAAGACACTACATGGGCAGCGCCCATACTATTAAACCAGGTTATAGAATGTCTTTTAATTTTTTAAACCAGGTGCTGTAATCAATCAGAGCAACTAATTACGTCTTATGTGTCAATAGATATTGTTTTGTTTAATGATGACGGAATAACTGATAACTAGATAAATAAGAATTAAATAAAAGGTTGGATGTGAATAGAGATCGATGGATGTGAATAGAGATCGATAGATACATAGATGTGAATAGACAAAGATAAATAGATAGATGTGGAAAGAGATCGATAGATACATAGATGTGAATAGATAAAGGTAAATAGATAGATGTGAATAGAGATCGATGGATGTGAATAGATATCGATAGATACATAGATGTGAATAGACAAAGGTAAATAGATAGATGTGAATAGAGATCGATGGATGTGAATAGAGATCGATAGATACATAGATGTGAATAGACAAAGATAAATAGATAGATGTGAATAGAGATCGATAGATACATAGATGTGAATAGATAAAGGTAAATATATAGATGTGAATAGAGATCGATGGATGTGAATAGAGATCGATAGATACATAGATGTGAATAGACAAAGAAAAATAGATAGATGTGAATAGAGATCGATAGATACATAGATGTGAATAGACAAAGATAAATAGATAGATGTGAAAAGAGATCGATAGATACATAGATGTAAATAGATAAAGGTAAATAGATAGATGTGAATAGAGATCGATGGATGTGAATAGAGATCGATAGATACATAGATGTGAATAGACAAAGATAAATAGATAGATGTGAAAAGAGATCGATAGATACATAGATGTGAATAGATAAAGGTAAATATATAGATGTGAATAGAGATCGATGGATGTGAATAGAGATCGATAGATACATAGATGTGAATAGACAAAGATAAATAGATAAATGTGAATAGAGATCGATGGATGTGAATAGAGATCGATAGATACATAGATGTGAATAGACAAAGATAAATAGATAGATGTGAAAAGAGATCGATAGATACATAGATGTGAATAGATAAAGGTAAATAGATAGATGTGAATAGAGATCGATGGATGTGAATAGAGATCGATAGATACATAGATGTGAATAGACAAAGATAAATAGATAGATGTGAAAAGAGATCGATAGATACATAGATGTGAATAGATAAAGGTAAATAGATAGATGTGAATAGAGATCGATGGATGTGAATAGAGATCGATACATACATAGATGTGAATAGACAAAGATAAATAGATAGATGTGAATAGAGATCGATGGATGTGAATAGAGATCGATAGATACATAGATGTGAATAGAGATCGATGGATGTGAATAGAGATCGATAGATACATAGATGTGAATAGAGATCGATGGATGTGAATAGAGATCGATAGATACATAGATGTGAATAGACAAAGATAAATAGATATATGTGAATAGAGATCGATGGATGTGAATAGAGATCGATAGATACATAGATGTGAATAGACAAAGATAGATAGATAGATGTGAATAGAGATCGATAGATACATAGATGTGAATAGACAAAGATAGATAGATAGATGTGAATAGAGATCGATAGATACATAGATGTGAATAGACAAAGATAGATAGATAGATGTGAATAGAGATCGATAGATACATAGATGTGAATAGACAAAGGTAAATAGATGTGAATAGAGATCGATGGATGGGAATAGAGATTGATAGAAAGATGGATGGGAATAGAAATAGACATATATAAAGAGATATATAGATATGAATTGACTTGACAGATGTGAATAGAGATAGATGGATGGATACGGATATGGATAGATGGATAGATTGATCTGAAGAGACTGAGATAAATAGATGTAAATAAACTGAGTGAGATAGATTTAAATATAGATAGATCGAAGATAGATGTAAATAAATTTAGAGAGAACTATTAATCTCATGAACCGAAAAATACGTTATCACTGAGTTATAAGAAAAATTAAAAAGAAAAGCAAGGAAAAATATTTTCGTTGAGCTGATGTAATTGATAAAAAAAAACAGTGCACTAAAAAGATGATTCCAGGAATTCGAAATATTGCGTGTATTCTTCAGAGACAAATAGTAGCATGTGTTACACAGGAGCAAGTTGGAATCGGTGTGTTTGCTAGAAAAGCTACATTTGGTTTAGCTCATTTGGGTGGGTATCGATTTTTGTGTATGAGCGTAAATGTTGAGGACATTTTACACTTTAAGGGTCGGAAGAGATGAATTCAATGAAAGAAAAGAGAAAAATTGCAGAATGAATGAAATGGAATACCTTGAAAAGAGGGAGAAAAAATATAACAAAATAATTTTTTTTTAAAGAAAGAAAGAAGTAGAACGAGAAAGCGTAGAAACATGATAGATATCTATCTATGAATAGATGTGTACAGACGGATATATATATATATATATATATATATATATATATATATATATATATATATATATATATATATTTATATAAAGATGGATAAGAATAGACTTAGATAGATAGATATGACCAGACATATATAGAAAGAGATATAAACAGACAGACAGATGGATGAGAATAGACTAAGATAGATATATCGTCTATAAATTATAAATAACAGCAAAAAACTTTCCAGTTTTTTATATTCTAGCTGTACTCGAGGTAATTCCTCAGAATATATGCATATTATTTGCACAAATTTGGACTATAACATTTGTTTTCAATATCTTTTTTTTTTTCAATTTTTTGAATAAATATCAACAAATATATCTTTTAAAAAAATGAAATATCCCCTTACAATAACAAAAAAATCAACAAAACACTTTGTGCTTTGTGAATTAAATTGCTCACTTTTGTAAGTAAAATATATTTATTTTATGAAGCGGATTTATGAATGTACTGCTCTGTCAGCGGGGCTAAGAATACGCGGATTTTATCCCCTGCAGAGGAGTTAGACCTCTGAAAAGAGGATGTCTTAGGCATGACAGTAAATTGCACCTGATGGTGAGGCTCCAGTTCTGGAGATCTAGAGAGTGCAAAATAAGATTTCATTGTCATTATTCCCAGCTCCATTCTTACCTTGAGTATCTGTTAGATTCCATAGGCGAGACACTGACTGTCACCAAGCACTGATAATTCTGTTAGATTTCCATCTATGAGTCAGTGAAAAATGATTCGTATGCGATAGGAACACTTGATTCTATATAACAGCTAATTATAGTTACTTGAAGCAAAATATTATAATTGTTAGTTACTTGAAATCATATATCTGTGTACAAACAAATGACAATTAATGAACAGAAATAATTACTTGAAACCATATAATTATTAATATTAAATAGGAGTACTTGAAACCACACAACTGCGAGCAAGTTATTTGTATTTGATAGGAATACTTGATAAATTACTGTGCAAAAATCTCAAGAATCATTTGCATTCGATAGGACCGTGTACTAAAAAATACTTTTAATAAACAGCTACACAAAAAATGTAAATTTGAAAGTAGAATAAACGCGATTCTCCAACATCTAGGCATAAAATAACCTTAGACAAGTTGAAATGCCATTAAAATCAGTCAGCTAATTCATAATACTGGAATATTGAATGTAAATATGCTATAAAATACGGTAAAATATTCCACTGCCGCAACTATTGGAATATTTCAGGACTTTAATTATACTTGCTTCTTCTAACAAAGCGCACATAGACACACCATTATTGACCGACTAACAGAATCTTACATTTATCAGCTCCGTACTGACACTGGTTGCCATTTGGTGGACTTACCAATAGCGAGAGAGTCAACAGAATCTGTGCAGTTGATACCCCTTGATATGATGATGATGGTGAATATAAAGTATATTTGCAATTCTAACCATCTGACCAATACATATTATATTATATTTCTCTGCCTGTCTTAGAAAATATTCTTTACATTTTCATAAAGCAATTATGCAGGCAAGCATACGTTTAAATCATGGTGTGCTTCGACCCTTAGGCAAGTAAGTAATAATGATATGTGACAGTTCGATCCAACGTCTCCCAGAAGCCAATTAAGAGACTGGGGAGGGTCAATGTGTTGCGGTTAAGAAAAATATGTAAATGAGAATGAGAGAGGGTGGAAAAAAGGAAAGAGAAAAAGATAATGAGATAGAAAGAAAGGAAAAGAGAAAAGAACTTAGAGGTGAAGAAAGAATAAGAAATAGAGAGAGAGAGAAAAAAGATAAAAGAAGTGAAAGGCGAAAATGAAAGCACCAGGGAGAGAGAGGACGAAAGAACTAAAAAGAGAAAACGAAAGAAAAAAGAAAAGAAAATGAATAAAGAAAATAAAAGAAGAAAAAAGAAATTGAATGTAGAGAGAAAAAAGAAAAGAAAGAAAAGTCAGAATAAAAAAGAGTGGAAAAAAAACAAAAAGTGAGAATAAAAAAAACAGTGAAAGAAGAAAGGAAAAGGAAGAAAATATTAAAAGAGAAAAGAAAGGGAAGAGAGAGGAGAAAAGAAAAGAAGAGAGAAAATAAGAGAGATAGAGAAAGATGGGACGAAAAAAGAAAAAGAGGATGAGTGGGAAAAGAAGAGAAAGGGAAACGATAAAAAAGAACAGAATAGAGAAAAATAAAAGAAGAACGAAATAAGAAAAAAAGAGAAAAAACAAAAAGAACAGAATGGAAAGAAGAAGAGGAAGAAAGACAGAAAATAAAGGGAGATGAAGTAAGAGAAGAGAGAAAAGAGGAATGAAGGGGGAAGAGAGAGATAGAGAGAGAAGTAAAAGTAAACTGAGAATAGAAAATTTGGACAAAAAGGAAATCAAATTCTTCAGTCTGTAATTAAATTCATTTTTGTCTCGTTCTTTTCAATATTTTCTATGAGAAGAAAAAGATCAAGTCTAACACTTCCCTCACCCTCCTGGCACAGTGTTGTGTGTGAGTGCCATTACCAGCACCCTCGTCATCATTATACCATCGTTACTGCCATTGTCAATATCATCGACAATACCATGCCACTTCTTCCCTTGTCTTCATCACCATCTTTAGCCTCTAAAAACATTACGGATAGCACTGTCAATATCGACATAGCTAAAAGGTTGATTACCGCCTTCACTTAGTGTGCACTCTTGAGAGAACACCAAATAATTCCTTATTTATTGATGAATTAGTGACAGTTACTTTCTGACAGTATTTTATTGGGTGTTTCAAAAAATTCAATATCTGTTGAGATGTAGTGGATATTTCAGAAAATTTGTACCATTTCGCATTCTTATAACTTGGCCAATTCTTATTCAAATCACATCAAATTTTAACAGCATGTTTAAAAACATTTCCAAATTCTATATTCAATGTTTTAAAAGTTTTTTCTTTCTTTGTGAATTGCATTTCTATACCTAAAAAGAAAATATATAAAATATGCTGGAGAAGTAGGGACGAGCTCATTAGTGATGTACTCCTATGGACCTCTACACATGGCCGAGCAAAAGCAGGGTGACCAGCTCGAACCTACTTACAGCAGCTCTGTGAGGATACGGGGTGTAGCCCTTAGGACCTGCCGAAAGCTATGAACGATTGGGAGGGGTGGCGGGAGAGGGTCAGGGATATCCGTGCTGATGGCACAAGATTATGATGATGAAACAGATTTTGAGTTATTTCTATGTATGATGTTAAAATTTATGATCATTTGAACGAGAATTGGTCAAGCAATTAGATAACAAAACCATATCAATTTTTCTTAAATGCTCTGTATAGTTCGTTTGCTTTGGTTTATTTGTTTGTCAGCATATCAACTCCTTGTGTGTTATCTAATACCGAAATTAGATTCATTTGATCATTATCAACGATATTTTCAATGTTTCATTGCACTTATTTAAGTTCGGTTGGATTTCTTTATTCAAGGACACATCAACTTTCATGGGTTATTTAATGCTAAAGCCATCCTTGTAGAATGGCAGTGGTATTCTTTAACTTGTATTTGGGGAGGGAATAAGGAGGTTAATAACTTTCCCAAGGATATTAGTCTTAAGGTGAATGCAATAGCGTGGCTGGAATTCGAACGCGCTTACTATGATGTCACAGTCCAGCACTTTAGCAACTACATCACGAGAACACTCCCCACATTTATTTGTCTATAATCACTTGTTTGCACACAGTTATATATCTTTTTGGTTATTCTCTCTCTCTCTCTCTCTCTCTCTCTCTCTCTCTCTCTCTCTCTCTCTCTCTAAACCTATTTTTCCTCTTTCCTGAATCTGTTCCCAATCTCACCTCCTACTTGTACCCGTTCCTTAAAAAATTGTTCGCAAAATCGAACGCCAGAAATTGATAGAATGTTTTTAAATTATTCATGAAGAATAATTTATTGACTTTGAAAGTGGGGTAGAAAAAAATAGCCGTGGGGGAGATTTTCAAATTATTTAAGGTATTTCACAGCAACCTCTGAAATATTCCAGAAAAATAACTTTACTTAAATTTCTCGCGCATTCGTCATCTAAGCTTCTCGAAAATAATCAGTCAGAATTTTTACTTTCTTAACATGCTAATAATCTCTTCCTGGGTCTCTGTCTCTGTCTCTGTCCCTCTTTAATTAAAAGATTTCCATCCTTTAATTAACAAAAATAACCTTTACATTAAACTGATAAATCTATATCTGTTCATTTGCAGAATGTAAAGTCTCCACCTTTTGATTCAAAGAAATTTAGTTTCAAGATAAATCATAGAAAATGGTATTTCATCTTTAATGTCAACACATGTAGCTTTCTTTTTTTTTTTCTTTCATCGTAAATTATTATCAGACATAAAGCCAAAATGATTTTTCAAAGTATTTTATTTTTAATCTTAATTACAGCAAAAGGGAAAAGCTAAACCGCAAACTTAAATATGATGTCACTTAAAGCCAAAGATTCTGCGATGTTTGTCTTACAAAATGACTCATAATCTAAATTCATATAACGCTCTGTTGGCACGGCTTAAGATACGCTGACTGTGAGAATGATAACACATTTTTTTAGTTTTTTTTTTTTTTTTATTGTGAGCTCAAATGGATTGACCCCCTTAGTATGATTCAAACTTAAAACAAGTTTTTAAAATCCTTTTATCTGATTTATATATAAACAAGTTCAAAATGCCTCATATCATTTTGTCCAATACTTAACGTCTCCTAAACCTACACGAGTGAATTAGAGTCTGATTGGGTACCCCATTCAAACGGCCTTGTGCCACGTCTAAGTAAAAATACTTCGTAAATGACAACTTTAACGTCCCATAGATTTTTTTCGTTACATAATTATCTATGTTTCGTATTCTTATATAGTAAAATTATTTTACTGTCCCCGTGTTACATTACCGTCCAAGTCCACGATACGGCCGAGATATGAATACGTGAAATAGACATATTCATACCGGTACGCAAAACGTTCATAATGTCCATAACGCACATACATAGATAACATAGGAATCCTGAAACACGAAAAACACGCACGACTTCTTAGTTCAGGTACGAAACATTTTTTATTACCTTTGAGTTAAAAGGTTTTTCGACATAAGGAGAGAGATACACCTGACTTTTCCATCTGCTCCAAACCACGTGCGCACCCGACACAAGGCCACGACGAGCCCGCAAAAGTCAACCGTCTTCTCCCGAGGCAGAACTCAACTAACTGACTTTTTTCAAAATCCCCAAGATCCTCCGCGCGCACTTCCGGTGCATGACGTCATTCACATCCCCTGGTCAACCTTTCTATCTGGGATTTTTATTTTGACATCTGTGAACGACACATCCTCCCCGCGCGTGCGTCAACACCTGCACTAAAGTTTGCACCTAACTAACCCATGCACTGAGCCGAAAGGTTCTCAGCCTAACTAAACTCAAAGGCAGGATATATAAAACGAAATCCCTCGGCCATTATATTACACCCGGAGCTTAAAATATGCTGACTCTATACCCTGCAAAGGGGTAAGCACCCCCCAAAATGGGGTCCTGGGTATGACTCTAACTGCATCTGATGATAAAACTCCAGTTCTAAAGATGAAGAGGATCCACTCTGACACGGAGTGGTAGTATCTGTTAGGGTCACATCTATGGATCAAATAGATCTGTTTGAAAATTATTCGTATTCAACAAGACCTCATTCAAAGAAAAAACTACACAAAAAATGTAAATATGAACGTACAGTGAATGCGATTTCCTAACCTCTAGGCATCAAATAACCCTAGATAGCTTGGCATGCCATTAAAATCAATCATCTCATAGGATTGCTAACAAGATTTTTTTACATATGTATTGATGTTTTTATTTGTCTTTAAGTTTTAAGTGAGTGACGTGAGTCGTGTTAGCGGAGTCGGAACTCCAAAGAAACAGTTGTATGAAATTCTTCTATACTATTTGACTAAACGTAAGACAGAAAAAAGAAATTGGTTGGTTGTTGGTTGGGTTTTATGGCATATTGACCTTTGTAGGTTATTTAACGTCAAATCCATTTTTATAAAAATAATCAGTTCTATTTCAAACTATTCAGTTTAGCATGAATACACAGTTAAATTGTCAAAAACCTTTAATTTCAAGCTATTCAGTTTAGTCAAACAGTTCTAATTCAGCTAATTCAGTTTAGTATCAGTATAGTTTTTGTCCACACACAGTTAAATGTAAAATAGTTCTATTTCAAGTAATTCAGTTTAGCATAAGTATGCAGTTTAGTTCTATTTGACCCGTAGATAGGACCCTATCAGGTGCTACCACTCCGGGCTAGAGTAGACCTGGGAGCGATGGCAATGAAGGGATACTCCACATTCCCCAAAGCTCCAGCATTATTGGAACCTCACCATCAGATTGTTTAGTACACTTAGGACACTCATTGGGGGAGGGGGTTTTACCCCTCTGCAGAGGTGCAGTCGGTATATTCTGCAGCCCCAGCTGACTTGGAAAAAAAAGAAAGAGCGAAAGAAGAAACGTGGTAAGAAAAGCGAAGAGAAAATTAACGGGAAGGAATGAGAAACCCATAGATATGATCCTAGCAAGTATTACCACTCCGAGTCAAAGTGGACAAAGGAGCAGTGGTAATGAAATGATGACTCCACACTCCCCAAAGCCCGAGAACTGTTGCCTCAGAAAATAGTAAGTTTGAGCTATGTAGAGAGAGAGAGGGGGGAGCAATAAATCCTATGATAAATGAATACAGCAAATTGGCACAAAAGGAGTATAGATGTGGGCTCGTCTGGGTGTAAAAAGTGATCGATTGAGAATTGTGCAAATGAATAAAATTTGACCAAACACACAAATTATATATGCAGAACAGAATCTATGGGAAGGGTTCCTATAGCGTAATGGTTAACGTGCTGAACTGTGACATCGTAGTGATTGAGTGAGTTCGAATTCCAGCTTCACCATTAAGTTCACTTTCGGATTAATACCCTTGGGAAAGTTATGAACTCTCTTATCCCCCCAGCAATAGGTTGAATAGTACCACTACTATTCTTCTGCGAGGATGGCTTTGGCATCAAATAACCCATGAAGTCTGATATGACATTAAAAAAGAAATCAAACGAAACCAGAATCTCTGCTGGAGAACGCAAACACATCACTCAGTAGGTCCCGGTCCGGACATATAGATAGCACTACTAATGAAGAAATCCATATGACTTTTATAAAGTACTAACCTTCAAATGGCACCTGTCAACATTTGTGCTCAATCAGATTATTAGTTTACAAATTACAGTAATTTAAGTCAAGCTACTGTGGCACATTTTTAAAACAAAAAAATCTGAATTACGTGTGTTGATAAAGCATTGCTTTCTGATAGGAAAAAATACTGTTCAAGCAAAGCAATGGCTTGATAAGTGTTATTCGGGCTCTGCTCCATCGGAAGCAACGGCTAAGAGGTGGCATGCTGACTTTAAACGTGGTCGTAGAGAGGCAAATGATGCTGAACGCTCAGGTAACCCAAATTCGGCAGATGTCCCAGAAAACACAAAAAAAACTCGTTTTGGCCGATTGTAAATTGAAGTTGCGTGAGATAGTAGAGGAGTCGAAGATATCAGAAGGCGGTGTATTCACCATTTTGCATGAACATTTGTCAATGAGAAAGCTGTGTTCAAAATGGGTGCAGCATATGCTCAGAGTCGATCATAAACAACATCATGTTGACGATTCAGAGCGTTGTTTGTAATTGTTTCAACGCAACAAAAAGGAGTTTTTGCGTAAATATGTGACAATAAATGAAACAAGGATCCATCACTTCACTCTGGAGTCAAATCGGTAGTCAGCTGAGTGGACAGCAGCAGATGAAAGCCGTCCAAAGCGACCAAAGATGCAAACATCAGCAGCCAAAGTTTTGGCCTTTGTATTTTGTGATGCGCAAGTTATTTTGTTCATCGATTACCTTGAGAAAGGAAGAAGTGTCAATGGCGAATATTATATAGCATTATTGGTGCGTTTGAAAGAAGAAATCGCCCAAAAAATGGTTACAAATGAAGAAGAAAAAAGTGCTCTTTCACCAAAACAATGCTCATGTCACAAGTCGGTCACAACGATGGCAAAACTACATAAATTGCACTTCGAACTGCTTCCGTACCCACCCTATTCTCCAGATCTGGCCTCCAGCAACTACTGGCTGTTTGCAGAATGCTACAGGGAAAGAGATTTGACTCCAATGAAGAAGTGATATTGGAAACTGAGGTGCCTTTTGAGGCCATAGACAAATCGTTCTACAAAAAAGGTATCGAATTGTTAGAGAAGCATTGGAATCAATGTATCACCCTAGAAAGAGATTATGTTGAAGAATAAAGTCGAATTTTACCTAAAAGTTGTTTTATTAGTTAGGCCCGGGACTTATTGAGTGATGTGTTAAGTCCTCCTGCAAAAATATATTTGTCGACTAAGACCTCTAATATATTTATCTTAATTTTGGATGCGGGATTCGTGAAATTATGTATGGATACACTCACAAGCTAAACAGAATTAAGGCACTCGTTTTGTAACGGTTATTGTCGTTGGAAATAGACACGACAGCTTGAGTTTAAATCCTAGGCGAGGCAGTTTGTTCACAATGCGCTAGTACTCTTGAGAAAGGCACGAATCCAGCAGTTGTCTTTACAGTTATGGATAAATAGTAGGGCAAACTGTTCTCTTGAATCTTTGTATGGTAACCAATCCTAAAAAAGGTAAAGTGAATTCCAACCAAAGGAGCTTCTTTCTGGTTAATTAAACTCCTCATCCTACTCCTCTGAGTCAAAAGATGGCGTCTCCACTAAACAACTCGTATTTAATAGGGCCGTGTGAAAAAAAGAGTTAAGAAACAAATACACAAAAAAATGTAAATATGAACATACAATGAATGCCATTCCCTAAATGTTAAGCAAAAAAATAACCCTTGATAGGATGACATGCCGTTAAAATCAATCAATCACAAATAGGCTATTTAGATGCTGAAAACGACATTAATTTGTACGAATTTATGGGCTTTATAACTAGGTGATCCTGAAAGAGAACGCTGAAGAAAGTCTATGAGGTCCTCAGGAGAGTAATTTGAAGTGGACTAAAGTATCATTGTTCGAAGTAGGCTTCTTATTCGTTTTTTTTTTGTTTGTTTTTTTTTTTTTTTTCGTTAATATTAAATAGCAAGATACTTCCCAGTATCCATACTGAAAAATTTAAGCATGCTATCGTTGTAGGAAAAAGAATCGGCGACACGAATTCAAATCCTATCCGAGGTTGTTTACGTTTTCCTTCTCGCTCATGCCTCTTGGGAAAGACATTAATCCATCTTTTCTCTCCTCCTATTCACCCTTTACATTTGTCTCCCCGTTTCATCGTTCATTGTTTCTTATTGCGTTTTTATTTACTTTTATTCTGGCTTAAAGCCACTGAGTAAATATCATGCGAAGCTCTCAATTTATTGACCAATCTCTCTTTTGGTAGAAAATAGATGTAACAGATGTTACTACAGCTTAGACTTTATTTGTCTCCGCCTCCCACTAGATAGGACTTGACACAAGGTCAATGACCTGAAGGTCGATTATAGTGGGCGTTTAAGGGAGGGAAAGATCTTGTCTATGCTGGTCATCGGCTCCCTTAGTTCAAAGTGGGCCTGATGATCCTAACTGGACATAGACCCAAATCTTGGTCCATACACGGATGCCTGATTATAGCTTAAACTGGACAGCAAGGTTCAGTACTGTACAAGGGTGACAAAAGTGTCAATAATGCAGCTCTCCCACTCGAATGTGGCCCAGACGAAGCCAGAGGCCTTTCGGCCTCAAGTCTACCTTTGCTGGACAATGCCCGCTAGAGTCAAAGCCAACAACAAATTAATGCCGTCGGCCTCGTTACTACAGCCTGGGCTGTAGGATAGTTATCATAGAGTGGTTTACTCAACTACTCATTCAACTCACCTCTTCTCTGTTAACCACAATGGCATGTTGGAACAAGATTATTTTAATCGAAAGATTTTGTGATAGGATTCATCTCAAGGAGAAGTGTATAATAGTAGTAGTGGAAGAAAAATATGAAGACCCAAGTTTCAATGGCTTGAGCTCTATTTCAAAGTTCAAATTTGTAAATAAAACCAACTAGTCCGGATTAAAAGGGTTGGTGACGATTAAAAAAAAAACAGAAATGGAATCTGAGAAATCAACTTGTTGTTTACCAAAATTTTTCTCGTTCTCCAATTATACCTGCATCGGAAAAATAAACTCTAAAAAGTTTAGTTTCGGCTTAGCCTTACTGCACTTTTAACCTGGATTAGTTTAGTTTGGTTTCTTTGTTTAAGGGTACATTAATCTTTGTGAGTTATCTAATGCCAAAGCCACCTTTGTAGAACAGTGGTGGTACTATTTAACAAATAGCTTGGAGGATAATGGAGTTCATACCTTTCTTAAGGGTACTAGTTCGAAAGTGAACGTAATTGCGCAAATGGAGTTAGAACTCGCTTACTATGATGTTGCAGTCCATCACATTAACCACTATGCCACGGGGACTCCCTGCACGTAGACTAAAGAGAATAATTGGTATAAATGCGTGTTTGGGATGTCAAAGATTGTTTCGACAGAGCATTTATATTGTAAACAAGACCCTCACTCTAAAATCATATAAAATCAATATTTTTTCAAAACTGACGCCGCTCAGTCGGCTGGGGCTGTAGAATAACATTAACTCTTCTTCTCTGCTTCAACGAGGCTACCTGTTGGCCGTGGGTGGTGACTCGAGATGCATGAGGTCCGGTTCTTGGTAGCTGAGCAGTCCTTGACCCAGCAACCAAAGTGGTTAAGTTACTTGCAACACTCCATTTTGGCCCTTACTGGGGTTAGACGGGCGGTGAGAGAAGCCCGATCTAATCAGTTGGTTGGTAATGTCAAACCCTAACACCTATGTGATTGTCCCGACCGTATTCTTCAAATTGCTCTTGTGGCAAATAAGTACCCAAAACTATTTTTTCCTAAAGATTCTGTGTGCCAACAAATGAGGTCTTACTAATTTAAAAATAAAGTTCCGTACAAACTATTCATTCACAAATCATACATATAATGCATAGACAAGTGATGACATTAAATAACCCAGAAGGGTTGAAATGCTATCAAACAAAATGATCAAACTAAACCAAACCAAATAAAAACTGATAAATTTTCTGGGATGAGGTTGGTTTTCTGTATGCTAAACAAAACTTTTTTTGAAAAACCATTTTTCTGTTGTTGTTTTTTTTTTTTGTTTTTTTTTTTCCTGATTGAACCCAAGTTGTTCAGATGTCTCGATAACCGTAATTACTGACATGCCTTAACAAGCCTAATATTCAAATGATCTAATTAGGCCTCCTATGATTAGTACCAAGCTGCAGTTGTTTTTAAGGGGGTCCAGCCATGTACGGAGTACACGACCCCGTATTAGGGACACTCTCAATAACCGCAATGTATTTCTATGAATTGTATACTTAAAAATCTATTGGTAGAAATATGGCTTGTATGCTTTTACATGTATTTACCCAACCCCTCTGTATGAACAGGATGTGGCACAAGATCAGATTTTAAGCTGAGTTTAGTTGGTTTGAATGATTTTATATCAGCTCTTAGTGTAACTGCTTCGTCGTCCGAAATTGAATCGGTGACCCGAGTTCAAATCTTGGACATGGCGGCTTTAGTTTCACTTCATGTTAATGACCTTGGAAAAATTATGAATCCATCTGTTCTCCTTTCCCAGCAATGGGGTAAATTTTAGGCCAGACTGGATTAGGCAACCAGTTTAAGAGAAGGATAACTATGAATTCAAACCAACCGTTGTGGAGGGATTGTGTAAATATCTGCGAAAATCTTTTTTTTAAGTAGAGGAATTACAGTATAAATTGAATTACCATAACCAGAAAATGTTCATGATAATTCAATTTACAATGCAAAAATCTATTTGAGTTCCTTTTTTCATTTCTTTTAGACAGTCTAGTGGCCTCTCTGGTCACTCTTTAAAAAAGAAAAAAATTGTGTGTTCTTATATCATCAGAATGGACATTAAATTATCCTGAATAAAATAACTGTAATTGTTGTAAGGAAATGAAAAATAAGTTTATTAAAGGAAGACGTATACTCATTTATTAAGATTAGCACATCTTCAGAAATATAGAGTCGGTTTTTCTCCACAGCTATAGAAAAAATAGTCGGACATATTGGGTTCTTTAGCTTTGAGATGGCAACCAGTCGTTAAGGAAAACTCTCAAGTCAAACCAGCTGTACTCCGTTTAGAAATTGTGTCTTATCAATCCCCTGGCGGAGAGAACGGGTAAATGTATATTGTAGCTAAAACATTAAGCGGAGAACTAAAACAGGAGTTTAAATTTAGAATCAATTTTGAATTTGGAAAAAAATGGAGCGAATTTAAAGTACAAAACAAATCTAAACTCAAGTCATGTGTCCAAGTTCCCAGTAATTTTCCACCCAATATTGATTTAAACTAGAAATGGACTGTAATCTTTTTTGGTGGACAGTAGACATCATGTGACATTTCTCATCGTAAATTGGGCCATCAAAAAAAATTGGTATTTAGGACAAAGTACACTAAAATAAACTAATTTTATTCATTTTATTATTTTTTTTAAAGCTTTTGATATATTTGGCTGGCTGGCTGGTTTTGCGGCATGTTAACTCTTGTTAACTCTTTAATGCCGATGTCAGCTTTTTTTTCGTCATTTTTGTTTTTCCTTTTGCAAGTAATTTTATGGTTTAGTAACTTATAACAAAATTCATTTGCGAAAGAAAATCATAGGTTCAAGTTTTTTTTTAAAATACGAATGATACAATACAAATAAATAATACACGGCTTTATGGTTTTAAGTATTCCCATCTAAAACTATTAATTTTCAAACTGGTCTATTTAACCCATAGATGGACCCTAAAAGATACTACCACTACAGATGAAAGTGGACTCGGGAGTATTGGCAATAAAGAGGTGATACCATACTTTCCAGAAAAAGAGCTTCGCTGTATGCAATTTAGTATCATACGTAGGACACTTCACTGATAGACTGACTGATTTTGATGGTATGTCAACCTGTCTAGGGTTATTTTATGCTTAAAGGTTAAGGAATCGCGTCCTCTATACATTCTCATTTACACTTTTTTGCGTATTGTTGTTTCTTAAGAGTGTTTTTTTTTTTGCTCACGGTCCTAACGAATACCAATATTTTTTAAACCAATCTATTTGATCCATAGATGTGACTCTAATAGGCACAATCACTCCTAGTCAGAGTGGACCTGAGAGTAATATCAATGAAGGAGTACTCCACACTCCCATGATCTCAAGGACTCGAGCCTCACCATCAGGTGGAGTTTAGTATCATACCCAGGATCCCCTTTTGCAGGGATGTCTTATGACTCTACAGAGAGTATAGTAATTGTATTTTAACAACCATTGACACAACGTAAGAATAATGCAATACAAATAACCAATAGACGGTCATACGGTTTCAAGTATTCCTATCTAATATTAATAATTTTCAAACAGGTCTATTTGATCTATAGATGGACTCTAACAGAAGCAACAACTCCAGGTTTGAGCGGATCAGATGTAATTGCAACGAAGAGGTGACTTCATATTTCCAACGGCTCCAAAAAAGAGTCTCATCATAGGGTGCAGTTTAGTGTCTTGAAATCGTACGACTTGCAAACTATCTTTGAGGTGATAAACTCGTCACAATTCTACCAACCAATGTTGCGCATGTGCAAATGTTGCTGGCTTCTCAGAATTGTCGAGATAAATAGTTTATACTAATTGGTGAACAAAGAAATTAAACATTTTGAATTTTCAAATTCAAATCAGTAATTTTCATTGGTTAATAATTCGGGGAGTCGTCCCGCTACATCAAATTGAGAGAAAGCGAAGGAATAGAAACAAATAAAATCTTAACTTTTTTTTTAAATTCTCGTCTAAACATCTGAAATATAGAGTTAAAATGTTGCAGAATGTTTTTGTCTGGTTTAAATAATAAAAAAACTAAGGGATTCTCTGCGTGGATTTTATATTGATTTCTCGAAGGAATTCGATTTCATTTGTGAAGGAGGAACGCTAATTTCGTCAACTTTTTCCAGTTGGAGAACACGAGAAACAAATCTCGCGGTTTTGTTACGATATCATTTGACTTTTTTTCTTTTTGTTAAATCTTCAACGTTAATCACTGTTCCCTTCAGTGAAAATTGAAAACAGATAAATCAAAGATATTTATTAAACTTGGTTTAATTTGATAAGACGCAGAATATTGGAGTGTTGAATTGTTTATGTGGTTAACTTTTTCAACTGGCACTTCGGCGAGGTGTCACTAGGCTAACAAATTTGTCTGGGAGACGAACATGCTAATGAGTTCCAGACAGCCGATGCCCATAACTACCCAACTTATTTATATGTGTGATAATTATAACGAAGGCATGTCAGAAAACTGACAATTATGGAGAAAGGAGACAGCCAGAACCGGCGTCGAAGCAACAAGAAGACGTTGTTAGCTTTGTCGTTAGCAGAAGAGACATGTGCCCAATCATTCCTTCTCTAATCTCGAGAGGTACGTAAAGTGATTGAAAAAGGAAATGATATGAAACAGTCGTGTCACAGATGGTACAAGTGGGCTGGAATAAAAGGCGCCAATCTGATCACGAGTCGTTCTCCTGAGTCACTGGTATTAAAAAAAAAAGACAAAGCCTTAAAAAGCGGAAAGGAAATTAATTTTCAACGATAAAGCAGACTTCAAATGATTTATAAATAGTAAAACCAATTTGACGTTTACAGTGTTGTTGTGAAACATGGGCAACTCACGAGGTACAATAATTTTCAAGCTAGATTAGCAGACCATTGCTAAGTTCGAATATCCTCGAGTGCTCCATTCTTGTGACCTTGTCTCACAAATAAACTAAGCTTAGTAAATAACTGTGTTCTCAAATGGACACTTTATGTGGTGTAATAGTTAGCAGATCATAGGTAATAAGTTCGATGCTGACAAGGCACCACATACTTTTGGCCTTGTACCACGTCTAAGCTAAGTTTGAAAAATAACTATATGATTACTTGCTTATGAGTTCGATTAAACATATGCATATGTAAAAAAAATAACTGCTATTGACAGGTTATCGACCATATAAAAATCTGATCTCTCTGATAAAATGATACGGGAATTCTTTCAAACTATAGCCGTGTCTGTTCTGTTGTATGGTTGCACCACTAGGACTCTAACGAAACGCTTAGAGAAAAAACCTAGACGTGAACGACACATGGATGCAATGTGTTATTTTGAACAAATCCTGGAAGCAGCACTTTGTAAAACAACACTTATGCGGTCACTTGCCTCCCATCTCGCAAACTATACAAGAATAACGAGCAAGACATGCTGGGCACTGTTGGAGAAGTAAGAACGAACTCATAAGCGACATTTTTCAGTGGACTCCAACGCATGAACACACCCGTATGGGCTTACCACAAAACCTTATATTCATCACCTCAATGCAGACTCTAGATGCCGTCTAGAGGACTCAACAAATGCGATGATTGGTAGGGAATTATGGCGAGAGTCAAAAGAATCCGTGCTGTTGACACGCCATGATAATGATGATTGTTTTTGTAAGAATATGTGTGTATGAATTTTTCTTACTGGTATAAACATTATGATACTATATTATGAATAATCATCATCATCATCATCATCATCATGTCGTGCTGGTAACACGGATATCCCTGACCCTCTCTCGCCACTTTTCTCTATCGTTCATCGCCTCAGGCAGGTCTTCGGGACAACATCTTGTATCCTCACATAGTTGCTGAATGTATGTTCGTGCTGGTCGTCCTGCTTTTGCACGGCCATGTGTGGGGGTCCATAAGAGTTTATCACTTATGAGTTCGTCCCTGCTTCTCCAGCAGTGTCCTGCATGTCTGGTTCGTCTAACTTGAATAGTTTTCGTGATAGGAGGCAGGTGGCCGTACAGTTAGTGTCTTGTGGGGTGTTGCGCCAGGACTTGTTCAATATTGCTCGCAGCATTCTTGTGTAATTGCCGTCTAGCTTCTTCTCCAGCCGTTTTCTTAGAGTCCATGTAGTGCATCCATATAGCAGTATCGATGTGACCGCTGCCTGGAAGAAATTGCGTTTCATTTTATCGGTTAGGTCTGATTTCCATATAATCGATAGCCTATTGATAGCTGTCCATGCTTTCGTTAACCTCGTGTCGATGTCCTTTTCGGTTGATGCGACGTTGCTTCCTAGGTAAGTGAATTTGTCTACTAGTTTAAGAGGGGTTCCGTCTAGAGTGGAGATGTCCCCCGTTTGATTATAGCACATATATTCCGTTTTGTGTGCATTGACATAGAGGCCTATGCCTGCGGCTGCTCGTTCCAAACTATGTAGTAGTGTTTCTGCTTGGTCGGGTGTATTTGCCAGTATCGCTATGTCATCGCCGTAGTCGGCGTCGGTAATTGTTTTTGCGGGGTACCTTCTGCTTCTTTTCTTTTTAGCTCGAAGCCGTTCTCTCTGATTTTGTCAATCGATGTTCTAAGTACGTAGTCTAGACAAATGATAAAGAGGTATGGAGCTAGCGTGTCCCCTTGTAGTACTCCTGCTACAATGTCGTAGTATTCTGTGTCTCCATCTGGTGATCGTACTTTTACTTTGGTGTTTCTATAGAGAATCGTTATTGCTGCTACGGTTTCTTTAGGTATGCCGTACGCTAGTAGGATTTGTTCCATCTTTCCTCTGTGAATGGAATCGAAGGCCTTGGTAAAGTCGACAAATATTAATGTCGCTTGTAGGTTTTTTGCCCGTACACCTTCAAGGATTCTACGGATGGTTAATATTTGTGAGGTCGTGGATCTATTTCTTCGGAAGCCATTTTGGTTTTTCCTAAGTATGTTGTCGATTTTGGGTTCTATGCGGTTTCGTAGTAGGGCATTGTAGATTTTGGCTGCTATGGATGTAAGTGTTATGCCTCGGTAGTTTTTGGCTAATCCGAGGTCCCCCTTTTTAGGGAAGGGGAGTATGCATCCCTTCATCCATCTTATCTATCGGATTTTGATTATATACTGCGTTGCAGTGTCGGAGCAGTATGTCGTCGAATTGTCTGGTCTTCCATACTTCTGGGGGAATCTCGTCCAGCCCTGCATTCTGTCATTCAACAAGAATGTAAACGATACGAGATGTAGTTAATGTTCCAATTTTTGGTTATAAAATTTAGCCGATGCAAGAGTTTACCAATCATAAACACCCCCATGTGCGTCCGATTGGCCTAGGTAGATACTAAAACGGTGATAATATCTATGAATTATATTTAGATACATCCATATTCAAATAGATAGAGTGAGAGAAAGAATACGATACTGGAAATATTCGATTTTCTATGGCCTCTATAATGAACTTATAAACAATAAATAAACATGACTTTCGTTCAGATGGCTTCCGTTCGACAAAATATATATGTTTGATTTCGTATCGGTACAGATGATTTGATTAACAAACTTTCATGTTGGGGCTTGTTAAGAAGAAAATGGCGCTGGATTGACAGTAGTTTTCATTTTCAATTCCCCTTCTCTCCGTTTTTTATCCTTTTACAACTCCCTTTTTTTATTGCCTTTTTTATTCATCTCAACTGAAGCAGATACCATGATAAGAAGACACCACCTTATTTTTTTTAAACGAAAGTGTTGAGATGCGTGCATAAAAATCTGACCTGATTGAAAAAAAAACATTCACAATAGTGGAAAGATAAAACGTTAGATTAGAGCCCAATATTGACTAATCGATACTTTTTATTGCGATTCATCAGTAAATTGAATTAGTTCGAATTCTGATAGTGTTCAGATATGTTTATGGCAACTCTAAACTGAAACGTTTTTCTTTTCTTTTTTGTTTTTTTAATATTATTATATTTTTGTTCGTATTTAAAAACAATATTTGCTTGTTTTTCTTTCGTCTCTTTTATTTCCACCATTTTTTTCTTTTTTTTTTCTTCCTGTCCGTCCCAAATATTTTTCTAATTTTTCTATACTTTCCGCATTTCATAAACTTCTAACAGTCAACAAACTTCATTTTTTCTAATCATTATTCTACACTCTTCTTCTTTCTTATAGTCTTTATTTTCTCTCTCTCTCTCTCTCTCTCTCTCTCTCTATATATATATATATATATATATATATATATATATATATATATGTATGTGTGTGTGTGTGTGTGTACCTCTCTCTTTTCTCAATTCCTTCTTTTTTTACAACCTTTCTTCCTCTTCATTATTGACTACCTTTTTTTCGTTCTTTCCAAAAATGAGTGCATACAAAATAAATAAATAAATAAAACAATGAATGGGTTTTCATGCTTGAGTCGCGTTGCAGGCAACGAAACGTGACGGACCAATAAAACGCCGAGATAAGATTTGGTGCAATCATTCTTCTTAGTCACTTGTACTTTAGCGTGAAAGTGTCAATGAAAATTCTAAGTGAAAAAGAAAGATGAAAATGAGAAATATAGAGTGTTGTTTTGAAAGAAAGAAAGAAAGAAAGAAAGAATAGAAGAAAGAAAAAAGAAAAAGAAAAAGAAAATGAGGTGAAAATGGGAAATAAAGAACGATTGTGTTAAAAAAGGAACGAGAAAGAAAGAAAGAAAGAAAGAAAGAAAGAAAGAAAGAAAGAAAGAAAGAAAAATTAACAATATACAATGATCGTGTTGGAAGAAAGAAAGTAAAAAAAAAGACTAAAGAAATGAAGATTAGAAAGAAAGAAAGAAAGAATGATTGTGCAAAAAGCAAGTGAGAGAGATGATCCCATTGTTCTCTTTCCATTTCACTCTGGTTCAAAGAGATATTGCTTATTATGTGTGAAAAACATTTCTATTTCAAGCTATTCAATTTAGTCAAGCAGTTCTAATTCGGCTAATTCAGTTTAGTATAAGTACATATTTACTTTACACACAGTCAAATGTCAAAACAGTTCTATATTAAATGATTCAGTTTAATGTAAGGACAGTTCAATGTCAAAAAACAGTTCCATTTCAAAGAATTCACTTTAGCATAAATACGCAGTTTAAATGTAAGTACGGTTTAATTGTCAAAAATATTTCTATTTCAAGCTATTCAGTTTAGTCAAACAGTTCTAATTCAAATAATTTACTTTAACATAAGTTTGCAGTTAATTCTATTTAACCCATACATAGGGCTCTACCAGGTGATACCATTCCGGACCAGAGTGGACTAGGGAGCAATGGCAATGAAGGGGTACTCCGCATTCCCTAAAGCTCCGGCATCACTGGAACCTCACCATCAGATTGTTTAGTGTCATATCCAGGACACTCGTCGGGGGGGGGGTCTTACCCCTCTACAGTAGTGCAGTCGGTATATTCTACAGCCCCAGCCGACTTGGCAAGCTTATTATATTTATTGTAATGTTTTGATTGTTTTTGTAATTACTAATTTTATATCAGTATTTTATGAAAAAATTTTTTTATTACGATTTATTCGAAGTCAAATCAACCTACTCAGTCGATATATTTAATCCACATGGGTAAATTGTTCTAATTCCATTAACCATAAGCGAGTACAGGTGTTAAGTTCTAGTAAGTATTCTTTGTTATTTACCTGTAATCAGGATTGAAAAGTTTCGTGTTGACTTTCGAGTGCGACATGAAACACCTGAAGAAAGCCGAAGGATGCATAACAATAAAAATGAAGACAATAATCCGAATACTCTAAATGATAAAAATTATCAAGCTTCATCTTAGAAATTTAGACAATTAAATAGAACTGTTCAATCATTTACGAAGGATTATTATTAGTAGTACCAGGCCATTGGCCTAATGAGTGTTTGTTAATGGGCCGGGAGACCGGGGTTCAATCCTAGATCGAGTCATACCAAAGACTCAAAAAATGCTACTTGATGCCGCCTTGCTTAATACCCTGCATTATAAGGTAAGGATCAAGGGTAAAGTGAAGCAATCCAGGGAAGGAGTAGCGCCCTCCCCTACACATCGGTGTCGCAGCTATTGAAAAGAGAGCCTTCAGGTCACCCTCGACTATGGTCGCCAACTTCACTTTTATTATTATCAGTGATTTGAAACCATACAGCAGTTTTCAAAATGATTTTCATTAAATAGAAATAGCTATTTGAAACCATATAATTGTGTATAAATTATTAGTATTAGATAGGAATACGTGTAACCATACAAATTTATTTTTATTGGATAAGAATACTTTTGTAAACAAGTGATTATAGACTAATTTTAAAAAAGTGCAATAACAATTAATGCAATGGAACGTTGAAAATATAGTTACTATTACAATCAAACATTAACATATGAATCAGATTTCGGGCGAAATTAAGCCATCAGGAGATGATATGCCGTTAAACAAATAAACTAAAGCAAATCTATAAATAGTTATGATTATAATTAAAACATTTACCAATGAATCAGATTATAACTTATAAGTAATTAATATGCCGTTAAACAAATAAAGCAAACTATAATTCTTTTCTTTTTTTTTTTAACTCTCTCTGCGACCAATCTATCTGGCCAGGTTAGTTGATTAGTTGTGTTAATGGTCCGGGAGACCTGGGATCAATCCAAGGTCGAGTCATACCAAAGACTTACCAAAAATTGTACTTGATACCTCCTTGCTTAATTATATTATGATTATAAGGTACGTATCAAAGGTAAAGTGGAGCAATTCAGGGAAAGGAGTAGCGCCCTCTCCTACACCCCGGTGTAGTAGCTATTGAAAAGGGAGCCTTCAGGTTGCCCTCGACCACAGTCGCCAACTTTACATATATATATATATATATATATATATATATATATATATATATATATATATATATATATACCCCTCTGCACAAACAGGATGCGACACAAGCGGAGTTTAACAGGTTTGAATTCAGAGTTTTCCTTCTCCTAGACTGGTTGCCGTACTAAGGTTAAAGAGGCCTGTCTGCCCCACTATTTACCCATTGCTGGATAGAGAAAAACTGGATTCATGCCTTTCCCAAAAGTATTAGCACTGTGAATTGCAAACAGATTCGTCGAGGATTTGAACTCGGTTTGTCAGGTTCATTTCCTGCGATAGTATCCATTACGTTACGAACGCCTCCTAAATTGTTGCCTACGGATTAGTTTGGAGATAAGAATTTTTAAACAAGCCGGGGTTCAGTAAAAAGGTTTCAAGGTTTGCTATATAATACTAATAATTCAATATAACATCAGTTCTTTGTTTGCATATCGTTAAAATGTTTTCGAGCTTAGAAAAGGATTTCTTATTCTTATTTGACCCATTGATAGGACCCTAACAGGTACTACCACTCCGTGTCAGAGTGGGCCTAGGAGTAATTGGAATGAAGGGATACTCCTCATTTCCCAGATCTCCAAAATAGGAGCTTCACCATCAGATGCAGTTTAGCGTCATATCACTGGAACTCTGCAGAGGGATAAGACCACCTAAGGAGTGTCCTGTATGCTCCAGTCCTAGACCTTTAAGGAATGCGGAATACCCCTCCATTGCCATTACATCAAGGTCCACTCTAACCCATATTGGTAGTACTCGTTAGGATCCCATCTACGTGTCAGATAGAACTGTTTATTGGTGTTAAATTGAATTATTCGTGCTTGATAGCAATACTTGAAACCGTGTAAATGTGTGCAAAGAAAAAAGATTTGACTCGTTTAAAAAATGTTATCTAAAAAATCAAATATGTAAACAGGATTTGGCATTGAATAACCATCAAGGGTTGATATGCCTTTAAACCAAATAATCTACCTTAACCTCGCTATCTGTTTAACTCTCGATCTATATTCTTTCCGTTTCTTTTTTCTTCTCTCTCTCTCTCTCTCTCTCTCTCTCTCTCTCTCTCATATTACCTCTTTCTTCTTTTCCGTTTCTTTTTCTATCTCTTTTCCCTCCTCCCTTAATTACACCTGATACTTCGCATCTAGATTTTTGTATGCTTCTTTTTCCCCTCTCTCTATCTCTTCCACTCAGTCCTTTTTTATTCGCATAAACCGCCTCTTTTCATTTCTGTTTCGAGACACGCCTACTTTCTCTCCGTTCTTTGATAATATTTACATTTCTCTGCATTAATTTCTTGTAATGTTACACCAAATTTATTTTAGGAATGAAAACGAAGCTGCTTTGACATATCCGAACGCTGTTTTTTGGGAGTTTTTTTTTGGGGGGGGGCATTTTTTGGAAAGAAAAGTTTCAAACTTCGTTTCGGTTCGAATTGGATGAACACAATTTTTTTTTATCATAATTAAAGAATTTCCGCTCTTTTAACAAGAGTTTTTTGGGGTTTTTTTTTCGTTTGAGGTGGTAGCAATATCAGCATCGTTATTACAATATTTCATAGCTGCATGGTTACATTAAGGATTTTATTTCATTTGTATTTGAAGGGTTTTGTAATTAAGGATAAAAACGAAAGAGTTAGGAAAAATGTTGCGTATTTAAGAAAGAAAGAAAGCAAGAAAATTATTGTACCAGAAAAAGTACTGCCAATAAAGAAAATAGGGAAGATAAGAGTTTTGTTTCATCCGCACGGCTAGTTCTCTCCCTGAAACATCCAACCCCAACACCATGATTTTCTTAAAGGTTGTTCTCGGAAGGGTTCGACTGTCGAGCAAGTGAAACAAAACGACGTGTCACTTTTCGGTTAAAATCGAACGAAACATAATCCCACACGGGAAAAATTAGCGTAAATTTATGCGACAATTTCGTGTTGAGGAAGGGGTCGATTTAATTGTAATTGAAGTGAATCGGAAGGAGCTTGAGGCATTCAACAAACGCAAACACATGTGCGAGCATGCGCAAAAACATAAGCGTTCAAACATACAAGCTATGATGCACACTTGGATATGCTGAGCGCATCATTTACACAATCTACAAAAAACGCATTAACATCTGTGTACATAAAAACTACTTGCATACGCACAACTCTTCCAGGTACACACAAAAACTCTTTCTAGCACATACGCAAACATGTATATATGTACAAAACGTATATTTGTGGAGTCATTCTGGTTATATATATATATATATATATATATATATATATATATATATATATATATATATATATAGAGAGAGAGAGAGAGAGAGAGAGAGAGAGAGAGAAATGGTAGATTTTGGTAAAGACAAGATGATAAAAATATGCGGAAAAGTGGATAAAACAACATTGACAACTAATTAAGCTATGATATTTCCTTCTTTATTCAAAAAGAAGTTCATCATTTATTCTTTTTTGAATAAAGAACGAAATATTGCTGAATCTGTTGTTAGTGTTGGTTTACCCACTTTTCCACTAAATTTTATCATATATATATGGCTCATTGGCCTAGTGGGTAGAGTGTTCGCCAATGGTCTGTGAGACCTGGGTTCAATCCCAGGTTGGGTCATACCAAAGACTTTCAAAATGGTACTTGATACCTCCTTGTTTAACACTCAGCAGTATAAGGTACGTATCAAGGGTAAAGTGGAGCAATCTAGGGAAAGGAGTAGCGCCTTCCCTACAACTTGGTGTAGTAGCTATAGAAAAGGGAGCTTTCGGGTCGCCAACTTTACTTATAATATAATATATATATATATATATATATATATATATATATATAGGGCATAATTAAAAGGATAATCTAGTCTGAGACATTCTGGGAAAGGGCTCTCGTTGATACAGGGTAGTTATCTATGTGACTATATATGTTATTTCTGTCATTTTATAATTTATTTACTCTATTATGTTTAATATTATGTTTGTGTGTTTTTTATATTTTACTCTCTATGAGTTTTTCTCATCAGCGTCACTGGGGGGGGGGTCCTC
>OY757925.1:52930299-52957799 GCA_963585895.1 Sepioteuthis lessoniana | reverse complement strand
TCAAGAAAGGTTGGCATCCCTGCTGAAATCTACTAGGCAGGGGACTCCGATGCCCTTGTGGCCTTCCCCGATGTCCTGCTTACAGTCTAGGAGGAGGAGATGATGCCAGACGACTTCTGCGACGCCCTGATCATCTCCCTCTATAAGGAAAAGGAAAGTAAGTCGGACAGCGGGAACTACTGGAGTATTTCCCTCCTCTCAGTTGCAGGAAAGATCTTTGCGCGAGTCATCCTTAACAGACTCATCACAGTCTCCGAACAGACCCTCCCTGAGGCACAGTGCAGCTTCAGGCCGGGCAGGAGCACTGTAGACATGTTATTCACTGTGAAACAACTTCAAGAGAAGTGCATCGAACAGAACAAGCCCTGCTACTTAGTATTTATTGACCTGACTAAAGCTTTTGACACCGTCAACAAGGAGGCACTTTGGACAGTTTTTGAACGCATCAGGTGTCCTCCAAAGTTGGTGTCGATGATCAGGCTCTTCTATGACGGCATGACTGGCCAGGTCCTCTCTAATGGCAATGTGACGGATGCTTTCGTGATCAGCAACGGCGTGAAGGAGGGCTGCGTACAAGCCACGGTCCTCTTCAACGACTTTTTCACCTGTATGCTGTCCCATGCTGTCCAAGATCTGGAGAAGGGGGTCTACATTTGTTACCTTTTGGACAGCTCCCTCTTTGACCTGCGTCAACTCACAGCAAAGATGAAGAGCCTGCAAACTCTCCTCCAAGAGGTTCTCTTTGCCGACGACTGTGCACTAGTGGCCCACGCAGAATGAGACCTACAGCGGATGCTGGACCACTTCTCCGAGGCATCCAAGCTCTTCGGCCTGACAATCAGTCTCGGAAAGACAAAGGTGCTCCACCAACCTGCACCATACTCCCACCCCCTCCCCCACCATCACCAATGACAACAAACCACTTGCCAATGTAGAACATTTCAAATATCTGGGGAGCACCATATCTTGTGATAGCTCCTTGGACAGAGAAATTGACATCAGAATCAGCAAGGCAAGTCAGGCGCTGGGCAGTCTCTGCAAATGAGTGCTCAGTGAACACAATACCCGCCTATCTACGAAACTAAAGGTCTACTATACCATGGTTCTTCCCTCCCTCCTCTATGGTTGTGAGATGTGGACACTGTATCGCAGGCATATCAAGAAACTGGAGCTCTTCCACATGCGAGCTCTCCGCTCCGTCCTGGGAATCAGGTGGGAGGACACATCACCAATCTGGAGGTCCTCGATCAAGCTAAGTCCACCAGCATAGAAGCCACCATCATCAAGGCCCAATTTTGATGGGTTGGACACATAATTCAAATAGAGGAGTGTCAGATGCCGAGACGCCTGATGTATAGGGAACTTTAGGCCGGCAAAAGAAATCAAGGTAGACTAAAACTGCAGTATAAAGACACGGTCAAAGCCAATCTCCAGTGGTGCCACATCAATCCGAGAGACCTGTTTGGACTTAATTCTTGAAATCTTGTATGGAGACCTGTTTGGACTTAATTCTTGAAATCATGTATGGAGGAAAGATGGCGATGCCTTCAAACCAAAGAACACAGTTCTAACTGTGAAATTTAGAGGGGGCAGCATTATGGTTTGAAGATGTTTTTCTGTAAAAGATACCCTATTTACCAACCCCTCAGCTCGGGCAGGATATGACACAAAGTCAATTTTTAAGCGGAGTTTAACAGGTTTTAATTCAGAGTTTTCCTTCTTCTAGACTAGTTGCCTAACCAAGGCTGAAGAACCTAGTCTGTCCTACTATTTACCCATAGCTGGAAGGAGATAATTGGATTCATACCTTTCCTAAGGGTATTAGTGCTATGTGAAATGCAATCAGTCTCATCCAGGATTTGAACTCGTGTCGCCGTGTTCATTTCCTACGACGATAACAATTACACTTTCTGTAAAAGATACAGGCAACATATCAGTAATAGATGGTAGAATGAATGGCGCAGTATATCAAAATATTTTGGAAGCAGATTTAATGATTTTGGTTAAAAATCTTGAACTTTCTCCTGATTGAATCTTCTAACAAAATAATGATCCTAAGCACATTGCAAAATCTACAAAGAAATATCCTGAAATGGCCAAGTCAATCCCCAAGTTTAAACCCAATCGAGAATCCGTGGCATTATTTGAAAATTCTAATCTAGTTGAGAACTCAAACAAACATCCCTGATCTGAACCCCATATGCGAAGAAGAATGGAAAAAAATATCAACTAAAATTTGCAAATCGTTAATTGAGAACTACAAGAAGAGGTTGGTTGCTGGAGATGGGAATAATGGCTATTCTACACAGTATTAAATGAAGATTATGTATTCTTTTTTGTATTGTACAAATCCTTTTTTCACTCATTAAAATAGATAAATGGGATTTATTTCTATTAAATCAATTTTTTCTGTTTTCTATACATATTTAGTCATTTTTAGTCATTATACATCTGTGTATAGTTAATTATATGAAAAGTATGTTTATTCACTTGTTGGAAATACAACAAATTAAAAAAATTTATGTGTATGATTATTTGTTTCCCGCCTATATATATATATATATATATATATATATATATATATAAGGACAGTTTTTGTTATAAATGTTTGAATCATTTATGCCTACATGAGCACTTCAGCTCATCTGTTGATGATATCAGTTGTGTTGTTGAGTTGAGAACATAGGAGCATTAGTCAACTGAAAAATGCTTTCAAATTGCATAAATAAGCAGAAAGAAAATGTGCAGAGATTAAATTGAAAGGAAAGGAAGATTGAAAAAGGAAGAGATAAAGGAGAAGAAATATATAATCAGAAATGAAGAAAGAAAAAAAGGAAGAATCAAAAGAAGTGAAGAAAATAAATTGAAAAAAAAGGAAGATTAAAAAAGAGAGAAAGGAGAAAACTGAAGTACAAAGTTATAATCAGAAAGGAAAAAGAGATGAAAGAGACTGATAAAGTACTATTGTCTAACAAATAATTTTCTGTGAAAAAAATGCAGGATATATCTGCATTTCTACGAGATGAGGGTTTTCTTTTGTTGTTTTTTTTTTAGCAACTGTATACCTTAATGATGGAATGTAGCATGACCAATAAATAGTCCCATTGTATCTCATATAAAAGTAAATTATATCAACAATTCATCTACAAAAAAGATATTTTTTTAAAAAAGAAAATAAGTCTAAATGAATTAAAATTCATTAAAATCAGTAAACATTAGAATTATTGGCTATAAAGTAAAGTTGGCAGCCTTAGTCATGGGTGACCCAAAGGCTCCCTTTTCAATAGCTACTACACCGAGGTGTAGGAAAGGGCGCTATTCAATTCCCTGGATTGCTCCCCTTTACCCTTGATCCTTACCTTATAATACTGAGTATTAAGCAAGGTGGCATTAAGTACCATTTTTTTGAGTCTTTGGTATGACTTGACCTGGGATTGAACCCCAGTCTCCTAGACCATTGGCGAACACTCTACTCATGAGGCCAATAATGGAAAATTGGTTTCAGTTCCAGTTCTGCTCTGTTAGCAGGGGTTAGAATACATCAACGAAATACCCTGTAAAGGGGTAAGGCACCCCTACCAAAAAAAGGGGGTGTCCTGGGTATGACATTAACTGCACCAGGTGGAGAGACTCTTTTTGGAAGATTTGGGAAATGTGAAGTACCCATCATTGTCATTACTATGTCCACTCTGACCCAGAGTGGTAGTACTATCTATGGGTCAAATAGATGTTTAATAATTATTTTTATTCGATTGGACAATGTGCATAGAAAAAAACTCTTAAGGAACAACTAAACAAAAACTGTAAATATGAACATACAATGAATGCGATTCTCTAACCTCTCAGCGTAGAATAATCCTAGACAGGGTGACATGCTGTTAAAACTAATCAATCAATCACTTACTAACTTAGCTGTCCTGCAAAAAAGCTGTTACTTCCATTATCAACCTTGAGATACATTGTATTTTGTTTCTCTTTTTATGTTTGTCAGAGATTTGATATGACCAATATGATCTAATCATGTTTTCTTACATAAAAATCTGATCTTCCTTGAGAAAACTTGATATAGATTGTCTTTGCTTGTCAGTCTTGAATAGTTCAGTGTTTACTGTCCTCCCTTGAGGTGTCTTGGTGCGTAAAATTTAAGATACCCTTGCTCCTCTTCCTCTATTTCAGTGTCCTTTTATATATTTAAATTGTTACAGCACTAGTTTTACTCCAGTTTTTTTTTTTTTTTTCTGGCTAAATAACATTAATTCAAGGTGGCAGACATTTTGATTGTAATTTTGCTAAAATCAGAAAACTAATTCTATTTTCATCATTATGAAATGGCTATATGATTGCTCCACTACTTAGGAATAGAATAGGTTCCTGGAGTTTGTTTGTACTACAAGAGCTTCCTTAATCATGAACAAAATAGATTCACGAAGCCTAGATATGCAAATTGGTCTTAAGCTAAAAAAGTTCTTACAGACGTCAATAAAGGGTTAGGCATACCTAATAGAAAGATTAGATTATTTGGTTTAATAGCATATCAACCCTTGGTGGTTATTTAATGTCAAACCCTGTTTACACACATATATATATAATATCTATGATTTAAGTAAATAGTTTGTAAGTAACTTCATTTTTAAATGAGTTAGAGGTCATTTGTTTGCACACTGTTAAATGGTTTCTAATATTACTAATACTAATAATTCTATTTGTTATTAATCATTTCTTTGCACACAGCTAAATGGTTTCAAATATTGCTATTTAACATTAGTAATTCTATTTATCAAGTATTCTTATCTACTATGAACAATTTGCAAACAACTGTATGGTTTCCAATAACTAATAATGATAATAATAATAATAATAATCCTTAGTAAATGATTGAACAATTCTATTTGACCCATAGATAGAACCTAACAGGTACTACTACTCCAGGTGATAGTGGACCAGAGAGTAATGGCAATGATGAGGTACTTCACATTCCCCAGATTTTCAGAACTGGAGCCTCACTATCAGATGTAGTTTAGTATCATACCCAGGACACCTCTTTTTGGTTGGGTCTTAGCCCTCCGTAGGAGATACAATCAGTGTATTCTAAATCCTGCCGACAGGGTACAGCTATTGAGAAAGAAAACATTAATTCTATATGATCTGTATTTGACAGCCACACTCGATGAAATGGAAAAGTCGTTGACTTTCAAATAACTTTGGTGTAATCACGCGTTTTAGTATGGGCTGATCCAAAAGTTTTCACCCTCTCTCTCTCTCTCTCTCTATCTCTCTCTCTCTCTCTATATATATATATATATATATATATATATGTTACATTTAAAAGAAAACAGTACTGAGAAATAATTGGATTTACACAGAATTAGTAACATAGATGTATATAACATTAAAAAAGAAAATAGCATATGCAGTGGTTGAGACCAAATGAAGGGGGTGGTTTACTGAGAATGGAGAGAAAGTAACTCAGAATGGGACTTCCATCTGTGCAAGAAATTTCTGGAAATATAATATCTAATATATGAATATGCTTGTTCTGTGTTCTTGTAAGAATGGGCAGATGGATCTAAAGTCATCGTATTACTAATATATAAAACCATATGTTAAAAATTAATGTCATGTGCACATACACATAATCATACTATTGGTGTGAGCAATAATTTTCAGTGTTTTTTCATTAAAGATTTTTCTTACGTTTTAGTCAGTCTGATTAAAAACAAAGAAAAAGAGAGTGCTGGAAATTTTTTCACATAACTAATATCTATATCCATGAGCAGGCACTTATGGTGTAATTGTTATTGTTTAACGAAATGAATATGGTGACCGGAGTTCAAATCCTAGATGAAGCTGTTTGTATTTCACATAACACTAATACCCTCAGGTAAAGTATATATTCAATTATCCTCCCTCCAGATATGGGTAAATTTTACATTTCAACAAGTCTAGGAGAAGGAAAACTGAATTCAAACCTGTTAAACTGCTTAAAAATCATTGTGTCACATCCTGTTTGTGTGGAGGGGTTTGTAAATACAAATATCTATATCCATTTGTGGGTGTGAATGTGTGTGTGTATGATGTTTGTATATATGTGTGTGTGTATATATATATATATATATATATATACAGAGGTATGTGAATATATGAATGCAGGTCGATATATATATATATATTTATATATATACTCATATGAAGTATTAAAAGGATTGGTTTACTGATTGGTTTTAATGGCATGTCAACTTGTCTAGGTTTATTTTATGCCTAGAGGTTAAGGAAACATATTCATTATACTATGATATTTACACTTTTTGTATAGTTGTTTTTTAAAAGTTTTTTTTGGATGCGATTCTATCAAATATGAATAATTTTAAACAGATCTATTTGACCTATAGATAGGAGTGTCTGTCCTATGCAGTGAAGAAGTCATGCTAACTCCTCATCTTCTGTGGGGAAGGAGGGGGCTCCCAAAACCTTTTGTAGTAAAATTAATCAGAAGGGTCTCATTTGTACAAAAAGCAAATAAAATTGCTATTCACAGGCACAGAAGTCTAAATTAATCCAGGAAACACATTTTTTAAAAGTTTAATTCAAACTGGAAACAAATTAATAATAACCAAAGATCAAGTTGCCTTGCACCTGACTGCACACACTAAATTCTTAATTGCTTTTTATATCATCAAAAATGGATAAAAAGTTTCAATGATGGATCAATACCTCAGAGAACCTTGTCATCATACTTGATAAGATAAAATACAATATTTTAATTTGTCTATCAGATTTTTATTCAAACTTCTAAAGAATACAGCCTAAATACTTGATGAATTCAACATTTCTAATTTGTTTTATTTGTAATAATTTTAGTTAACTTTCTTCTAGAAATACAATTTCAAAATCAAAATTCCTCTCAAATAAATGTGCATATTTGAGGAGAAACTGTTGAAGTTGCCATGTCTTAAGATAAAGATATGTAGAGCGAAATTAGACAAAGGAAAGTAAAACATGTGTGCTTCTTGAAAAGGAGAATAGAAGATTGATTTTATTTTACAGAAAGGAGAGTTACACAAAATAACTGCTTGATTTATCTAACTTGGAATAGATAATGTCAGTACAAATTTCTACTCAGCTGTGTCAGATTAGATTCAAATAAATAATTATTTACATACCCATCTCAAACAATTTATAGCAGACTATAGAATAGTTGAGTTGATTGTCTTTATGGTATGTCAACACTTATTGGGTTATTCTATGCCAAAGTCAATTTAACAGATAAACACTTTATACTTAGTTGTAATATCAGTATTCTAAGTGCTATTGTGTTAATGTAGTTCAAATCATTTTAAACATTATCTCACTGACTTATTTGACATATAGATGGTACCCTAACAGGTCCAGGTCAGAACTGATGCCTCACTCCCAAATGTAGTTCACTCTCATTCCAAGGACACTTGTCTTTCTTTATGTGCCTAGGGTCAAATATGCTTTTGTATTTCTTCATATATATATGGGAAAATATTTTTTATGTATACATATTTATATATCATGTTTATGTATCTGTGGCTAATATATATATGTGTGTGTGTGTCCCATCAAATTATTGCTGCCAGCCTAGCTCTCATCTCTAGACACTTGTTATGCCTTAAGGAACAAAATTCTCTACAATACTACTGAATCTCACCTGTTCAAAGTATATCAAACTGCCAATGAGTTATTGACTTCATATAACCTTGACTCAGCAGACAATGCTACAGTTCAACAGATGTGTAGCTTAGTTTAACACCTGAATAGAGGTAGAGGATAACCAGTGTGAATCTACTCACCTAGCTCAAAAACCAATTCACCATCAGCCCAGTCAGCTGGGCTGTAGAATACACTGACTGCATCTCTGCAGAGGAGTAAGACTCCTCAGATGAGTGTCCTGAATATGACAATAAACAATTTGATTGTGAAGCTACAAAAATGCTGGAGCTTTGCGGAATGTGGAGTACTCCTTCATTGCTCAGAGTGGTAGCATCTGATAGGGTCCTATCTATGAGTCAAATAGAGCTGTTTGACATTTAAACTGAGTACAAACAAATGACTTATGCTAAATTGAATTGTTTGAAATAGAACTATTTCATGATTTAACAGTGTGTAAACAAATGATTGATGTTTAATTGAATTGTTAGTTATACAAAACAATATTTGAAAACGTTTAACTGTGTGCAAACAAATGATTAATACTAAATAGAATTATTCATATGAGATAGCTGTACTTGAAACCATTTAACTGTGCAAAAATGAGCTCAAGCTTGTTTAAAAATCATACATATTTAATATATATGTATAAACAGGATTTGGCATTAAATAATGTACAATGGTTGATATACCATAAAACCCAACCAAACCAAACCTGTTAACTAATATAGTTATTCCCTGTAGTGAATTAAATAAAAAAAAAGGGAGGCAACAATACAGCAAGTAATTTAAAGTTCTTCCTCCTTGCAGTGAAAACAATTAAGGTCCAGAGCATAATTTACCGTTCTTCCTCCTAGACTTTGAAAACTTGGGTCGGACCTTCGCACATCTAAATACTCCTATGTCTTTGAATGGCAAATGCACATAAAATATCACCGTGAGAACAATAAACCACACATCCACTACCCTATAGACTTGAATGGCCAAACAAGAAAATATATGGTGAATGACTACTCACGTGAAAACCAGTGCAGCAGGAGCAAAAATGTGTTTTCAGTTCGGCGACTTCTACATCCCGAGATTACCACGACTCCCTATTCTCTGTCTCTGTGTCTTCTCATCTTTACCTCTCAAACCAAAAATGGAAAAAAACAGCACCCTGGGAAGGCTCGTTGCGCATGCATCACAAGACTCTCGCACCATCACATTTTCTGGCGAGATTCACTCTCAGCATAAACACATTCCCCCTTCAAAACTTAATGGACTGTTCCTAACAGCAACAGCAGCAAGAGAATGGACACTATTTAAACAGATATTATTTGTCCCTGAGTCATTCACCTAGCACATTGTGCCTATTTTGACTGATATGTTCAACCACTGGTTTGCCCAGGGATTACAGGCCCATAACTCTACTTAACACAGAGTTAAAGATTTTGGCCCGGATCTTTGGGAACCGTTTGCAGCTTATCATTAGTGATTTGATTGGACCTGAGCAGAACCACACTGTGAAGAGAAGATCAATCTAAGACAACCTGCACTTGGTGTCCTAGAGGGGTTAAAAGATGGCACTGAAGCTGTGCTGATTGAAGGACACAGTGTTGAGGCGAAAGGCAATCAATACTTTTCCTCACCTTAAGTCAGACCCCAAAGCCGAAGGTCAACGTAGGCCGAGTGGTGAAGCACTATTTGTCTACAAATGCCATGAGGGCCTTCACAACCTTCTTTAGTCCAGTGACCTTTCTCAGCCTCAAAAAGAAATGTATCGGGATTTAGTAGTGGGCTCTGCTTCAGATCTTCTCATGGATTGGCTCAACTAGTTGATGGAGGAGGTTTGCTCGCATTGGAATTGGGTGCCAGGTTTGGGCTCCTTGAACAACTCTGATTTCTTGCTCACCTGGCAGTTTGCATGGAATGCATTGCCCCTTTTTTGGCTTGAATTTCAAAGTGGGCCTGGTAGACATGCCCGATTGTCCTTGCTGCAACAGTGGCTTAGAGGAAATGGCTGAGCATGCCTTCTACTACTGTGAGCGAGGTCATCTATTTTGGGATCACGTCAGAAAGTAGACATCCCACATTGAACTCAAGCAGCTTGTGCTGCTCAACATTGGTTATGTTGTAGACAATGTTTTGTCTCAGTTTCAAGGTGAGAAGTGCGTAGTGTTTCTCACAATCCTAGCTGTAGTTAGAATGGTGATTTGGACTACGCGAAAGAAGGGATTGTATAACGGTGCAAACTTTTCTCTTTGTGATCTGATTTTGTTCTTTAGGCTTCAACTTAGGGTCAAAATTAGATGCAATAGAAAATGCTTGGACCGCATAACATTCAACAGAAGGTGGGCGCATGCATCCTTCCCTCCTCTTCCTGTGCATGGCGACTACGGACAGGGTCTTTCGGGATCCCACCCTTAGTAAGTAGGATTGCTTGTCTCCTTTTTTTCCTAGTTAGCAGCATGTTGTGGGTCATTTTCCTCTTCATCTAGTTGTTAGTCTCCAAGATCTTCTCCACCCCCATTCTTTGTGGTTCTCTAACCCTTGATTCAGTCTCACTTTTTTCTGAAGATCTTGGATTTTCATTGCCATAATTTCATCCCTGTAACCTACACAAGTCTCCCGCATCATACCCCACCTTGCATTTCTTTTGCCTCTTTAATCTAGTTCCCTACCCTATTAGGGGAGGTCCAGCTTGTTTTCGGTCCCCTTGGAGACTGGAAAACAGTAGGCTTCCATTTTACAGACAGGGGATGGGAGGGTAACTAAACAGGTTTTTCTTTTGTTCCATTTTACTTTTTCTTTCGGGTTTTTCTCATGTCTCATTATATCCATCAATTGTATATAGATCATTACTTGTAAATAAAATTCGTACATTTTTCATCTGGGGTTTTAAGCGTGCAATATATTGTATGAATGGGTCAGCGAATGTGGCTAGCTAGGGACCCTTAGTTCATAGTCTAGCATGACCACTCCTCTTCCCCTCCCCCACAAAAAACTTGGGGATTCATGTTCTCCTTTGTAAATTTTGTTTAAAATTTTTACAAAGGAAATAAAGTCATTTACCTAGCACTTGACTGGAGACACTCTACCAGACCTTTTCAACTATCACCACCCAAAATGCTCATTACATATTTTTGATTATGTAATGATTTAGTTTTATTTGTACATTTCATTTATTTCCTAATCCAAACTTGAATTTCAATTTGATCAAAACTTTTTGGTGTTCCCCAAGTCATTTTTTTGGCTGCTTGTGTGTAGTGTTTTTTTTTTTATTTGTTTTTTTTTCTCTTTGTGGTTTGCTAAAGGAGTTGCTATTTCCCAACTGGTACCAGGAATTGGTATCTAAGCTTTGATGAAAGACAGGATTTTGAATAATAAATTTAGAAGATTGGCCCTACACAATCTTCTTACCCCCAGCAGTCAGTACACCTGTCAGTGGGGTTTAGAATATACTGACTGTATCCTTTCAAAAAAGAGTGTCCTAGATATAACACTAAACTGTGTCTGATAATGAGGCTCCAGTTCTGGATCTCTGGGGAGTGTGAAATGTCATTAAAATCTATCAATCAATAAGTTTGATTGAAAGAAAATGATTGCAATGGTAAGTTGAAAATATAAATGTTTATGGTTTTAATCAAACATTTGGACTACGCGATGAATTAAATCTTACCATTGAATAACCCATAAAATGTTGATATGCTGCTGTTAAACAAATAAACTAAACCTCTCTACATCAGTCTCTTTCTCTACCTCCCTTTGCCTTTGTCTGTTAATATCCTCTTTATCTCTGTCTATTCACATTATATTTACCACAGTTTGTCTTGTTCAGTTCTGTTTATATCTTCTCTACCTCAGTCTCTTTACTATCTCAGAAAGGTTGGTATGCCATTAAACAAAGAAACCATACCAAACCTATTCTTATCTCAGTTTATTTGCCTACCTCTACTGCAGTCTGTCCACATCCTCTTTTCCTTGCTCTATTTCCATCTTTTATAATCCAGTTTGCTTACTTGCTTTTTATCTTGGTCTCTTCTCATCCTAATTTGGTTTATTATGCCCTCTCAACTTCAGTTTGTTTGCATTTTTCTTAACTTTATTATCCATTCAGATCTATTTTTCCTTTGGGCTATTACTCATAATCTTTGAATATCCAAATGTCAGACAGTCAAAATAAAAAATAAAAAAAACACAATATACAGCAATTTTTTTTCTTTTTCGACTCAAAACAGCTGCCAAACTTGTTCTGCTTATTTTCTTTTGCCATTCATCCACTTTTTTGTGAAATCAGTTGTAAATTAAAACTGGATTCCATTTTGGAAAATTCTGGACCAGTAAACTTTTCTTATAAAAACAAACATATTTATTCATGTTTGTTAATATTTTTTCTTTTTCTTTTTTTAGAACCGTTTCCGCATTTGATTGAATTAAATTGTTTACTTTTAAAGTGAACTTAACAGCACAAATAGATGAAATAAGCTGCAATTCTATTTATTATTAGATACTAACCAAAGGTTTGTTTCAAGAGGATATATAGCTTATTTATCTCAGAATGTTTCCTTCCCTTTTTTCTTTCTTTTTTTTTCTCTTACTAACATGTTTTTATTGCTTCTTTCTTTTTCTATTCTTTTTCTTTTCCTCTTTTTTCTTTTTATCTTTTTATTTTCCCTTTATTTTTTATTTTTCTTTTACTTTCTTTTTCCTTTTTGTACTTTTCTCTTGTTTTTCTTTTTCTATCTTTCTTCTTTATCTTTTCTTTTTTCCCTTTTTCTTATTTCTCTTTTCTTTCTGTTTTCTGTTTTTTTCTTTTTCTCTGTTTCTTCATTCTTTCTGTTTTCTCTTATTTTCTTTTCTTTTTCTCTTTTTCTTTCTCTTTTCATTATCTCTATTTTCATTCATTTTACTCTTCATTTTCGTCTTTTCTTTTTTTTCTATTTCTTTCTTTTTGCTTTTTTCACTTTTTCTTTCTTTTCTATTTCTATTTTTCCTTTTTTTTCAATTTTCCCTTAATTTTACTTAATCTTTTTCTCTTTCATTTTCTTTTCTTTCTATGACTTTCTAAATTTGTTATAATGCTCTTTACTTCACACTAAGGCACCTAATTTTATTTATTCACCTTAACTTTGTCTGGCACAAAGTCACAATAATGAATACTCTTTATGGATCTTACAATATTAACTAATGAAGAAATTTTAAAATGGCAGTATAAACAATGTAGAAAGTGAGATAATAATTACAGTACATGGTACAATATAGAGATTGTACATATATTTATTACAGTAAATAATGAAGTAGTTTAATAAATATATTTTATGTATTTTGATTTTATAAAAAAGTATGATGTTCAAGTTTTACTCCAGCTTATTCATAAACTAAATAGCACACAATTATTTTGTAGTAAGATATCACAGCCAGTTCAGAGTAAGGTCACACACTGCTAGTTTGTAGTAAAGTAACACATAACCATTTTGTGGTAAGTTAGCACACAATTAGTTCATAGTAAGGCAACACACAACTACTTTGTAGTAAGCTAGCATGTAACTATTTTGTAGGAAGATAGTGCATAGCTTGTTCGGGGTTAGGTCACACACTGCTAGTTTGTAGTAAAATAACACATAGCCAGTTTGAAGTAAAGTAGCACATATTTAGTTTATAGTAAAGTAAAACATACCCAGTTCATAGTAAGGTTACACACAGCTAGTTTTTATTAAGGTTGCATACTATTTCTTTGTAATAAAGTAGTATGTAGCCAGTTGGAAGTAAGATGCCACACAATGAATTTGGAATAAGATGAGTTGCATTTAACTTTGCTCAGCCGATTCATCTCTTATCAAAAATATCTTCTACTTCTTACCCAGTAGAAGAAGAATTAAAGAGGATGAATATTCTATACATTCAGTTGAATAAATCCTTTTTGTTTGAAATTTTGCATTATATAAAAAAAGTAGCGTGTGTGTGTGTGTGTGTTAGTGTGTGTACTTTAAAATGAATACGTCCACAAGAGAATTAGCTTTTAGGTTATTTATTTTTCTTCAACACATTTCTGATGTTTTAAGTTGTCTTCAGGATGTAAATGGTTTTAATGTTTCCTTTGGCTTTTATAGTGGCAACTGTTTTGATAGTGTTATAATTTTTTTAATTGCAGGATTTGTGTCTATGAATGTCCAGTTCGAGTTAACTGAGCATGACTAACTTTTGTTTTTACAGATGTTATTTCTCTTTTTACGAGAGTGTTTTTGGTGTGTTTGTGTGGGTATTTGTCCCCGTGTATATTTATATACTTTCAGGGGGTGGTTCTCCTTTATTACTCTTCTCTCTCTAAATAATCTATGATAGTTGATATGTCATAAAGTTCAACTGACTTAACTTCCAAACCAAATTTAAAAACATTTAAAAAATTAAATTAATGTAAACAGATTGTGAGACTATGCTTATTTTTAATTCAGTTAAAAAAATTATTTTTGATACCCTTACTGTACCAATCCCCACATCACATACCATTGACTAGTTCATTGTATTAACAGTGTAAATTTTAACTACTGTTCATAATCTAAGTATGTAACAATAGAAGATGATCAACCAGTCTTGATTCAGTTTTGCATCTTCTATTATGTTCCTGTTTTGTTACTGCTTCATCCTAAACCAAATGTTATATATCGACCAAGCCATCGATCAAGAGATGCACCTGTGTAAATAAGCAGAGGATCAGCAGAAGCAGGTGGGCGTTAAACAAAAATATAACCAGGCATACAGACGGTCTAAGTCAGTTAGAGACAAGATGCCAAATTGAGAGCCAGCAGCAGACAGAGGGCTTTGGGCCCTCAGTGACCCATGGTTGAACAACCCAGCCAAGATGAGAAAGAAGTGCTGCTATGGTCAGAAGAATTTGGGTCAATATATAGCAGTCTGTCTCCATCTCCAACTCACCTCTCACACACAACCAACATCAACCCTTTCGAGAATAAAGTGTGAGAGATATATTTTATAAAGAAGTTTGTTCATTCGTTCATTGAAGTTCGTATATTATATTTGATTATGTTTCCACTTATATTTGTATATGTATGGGGCTATACAACACAAATAGCACACAGCTAGTTTAGTGTAAGATAAATTGCACTTGGCTTTGCTCGGCCAATTTGTCCCTCATGAAAATCTCATTCTTACTCAGTAGGTATTTTTATCATCCTATACTAACATCATGTCTTGTGATGAACAACTGAGTAATGGATGATAACCCAACATTGTAAGAGAAATATGAGGGTCATTCAAAAAGTCCTAAGACTCACGTAGATTTTAAATTTGTTGCACACCTCTCACCTTTGTATGGGCCTCACTTGCACAATAATTAATACAAATCTGAATTAGTTTTTCTCGTTTTATAAGAAGTGGAAGTATGTTGCTATGGCTCTTATTTCTGGATGAGGTTTTGAACTTTTAATGACCCTCATATTAGATGATGTGTCAATGTATTTAGTAATGTCAATATTTAAACTCTTTATATAATTGCCCAGTTGGCTGGGGCTGTAGAATACACTGACTGCTTCTCTGCAGAGTTGTAAGACCCTCCAACAAGTGTCCTGGATATGACACTAAACAATCTGATGGTAAGGTTTCAGTAATGCTGGAGCTGTGGGGAAGGCAGAGTACCCCTTCATTGCCATCCCTCCCAGGTCCACTCTAGCCTGGTGTGATAGTACCTGATAGGGTCCTATCTATGGGTCATATAGAACTAAATTGTATACTTATACTAAATTGAATTGTTTGAAATAGAACTGTTTTTGATATTGAAACTATGTACTTATGCTAAACTGAATTATTTGAAATAGAACTGTTTTTGTATGCTAAACTGAATTGTTAGAAATAGAACTGGTTTTGACATTGAAACTGTGTACTTATGCTAAACTGAATTGTTAGAAATAGAACTATTTATATGTATAAAAATGGATTTGGCATTAATAACCTACAATGGTTGATATGCCATAAAACCAACCAAACAAACAAGACTTTCATTAACTCAAATGATTGTGTATATAAGTAGTGCAGTAAAAGAAAGAAAAAATAAAACAAGCAATAATAATGGTTGTATTTTAGAACTGCCTGCATTTTAACTTGATATAGAGAAGGAAAATTTTGATTTTCCTTATCATTGCTGACTCTATCCCTATTGCACCAATCCCCACATCACTTTTGTAGTTTTAGTTTCATCTTCATCAGGGCATTTTGGTGGCTCAGATTCATTTGACTCTCCCTCACCATCTATCTCTATCAGCCATTGCTTATAGTGAATCCTCATGCTGGCACCCAACATCCACACTGAGCTGATAAGTTTAAGTTTTTGTTGATTGGTCAATCAATAGTTGTGTCCATGTATAGGAGTCTGTTGGAGAATGTCATTTATAAGTTTGTCCTTGTTTCACCAGTAGTGCCCAGCATGTCTTGCTTGGATGGTTTGTGAGATAGAAGTGGTCATACGACTGCTATTTTGTAGGTTGTTACTTCTAGGATTTGTTTACAATACCAAGCACCCTTGTGTAGTTTTTATCTAGCTTTTTCTACCTGTGTTTTATAAGAGTCCAAGTGGTGCAACTACATAATAGTATTGACATGGCTACATCTTAGAAGAATTCCCATTTCATTTAATCAGAAAATTCAAATTTCCATATGATCATTAACCTGTCAATAGCAATCCATACTTTATCTATATGTATGTTGACATTACTTTCAGTAGATGAGATATTGCTACTGAATTGTACAAACTGGTCTAGCAATTTCAAAGGCTTGTCATTTAATGAGAAGATGGCACCATTTTGGTTCATACACATGAACTCTGTTTTATCTGAGTTTTTATAGAAACAAATGTCTCTAGATTAACAACTGAATTTTATAGTTTTTAATGTAAAATTTATTTTAGGAAATTTCTCATATTCAGTTGTATGTTGATCTTGTGGATGGAATATGAGGAAGAATAGTATTGTTAGCAGTCAGAAATTAAAGAATTACTGATTGAATATGTTATGTGCATAAGTAAAGGCATTTTATTTAATCAAAAAAATCAAATTTCTATACAGTCATCAACATATCAATGACAATTCATGCTTTATTTATGAATGTATTTACCAACCCTCCCCATGGGCATGATGTGACACAAAGTCAATTTTTTATGCAGAGTTTAACAGATTTGAATTAAGAGTTTTCCTTCTTCTAGACTGGTTGCCATAACAAGGTTAAAAAACCCAGCCTGCCCTACTATTGATCCATAGCTGCAGGGAGAATAATTGGATTCATACCTTTCCCGAGGGTATTAGTGATATGTGAAATGCAATCAGTCTCATCCAGGATTTGAACTTATGCTGCTCTGTGTTATATGAGCGTATGGTTGCAAGTAAAGAACAAAATACAGTTGCAAACAAAGAACACAAAGGTACATAAAAATTTTTACAATTGTATTGAAAACAAAAAAGTAAAAAGTTCAGATAACTGGGTTTGTATAAATGTATTGATATGGAATTAAAACAAGTAAAAAATGTTCTATGTTAATAGTGGTAGGATTGTTAAACTTACATGCACACGATCAATCAGATGTTATGAGTGCAGAGAGGAGAGGAGTGTTTGGTGATTTATGACTTAGTTGCTTCCTTCAAAGGAAGTGGGTGATGCGTGGTTTCAAGTTTCGCATATCTCTTTCTCTCTCTCAGAGCTGGAGTTCTGGTCTGCAGGTGTTGTTTGCCTTCTTTTGATCTCTTCACTGTCAAGAAATTTGTCTTTTATACCGTTTTTGTCTTCTGATTGGATCAAACTGGGTTTTCTTCGTTTTTTTTACCGCGAAGGTCATGGATTGGTCAAAAAATTACTTTTAGTTATTTTTATTTTTTGACAAATTTCATTGACATTTTGCTATGTGCTGATCCTATGCGCAGAAGCCCTTTTTTCCATTTTGAAGAAAGTTTCAGCATTGATAACATCCAATGAATGGTCTCATGGACACTAGTTGGAATCATTATTTTGTGTGTATGATAAATCAGAAGAGATCTCTTTTGGTTGTATAACATCTGTCCATTACCTACAACAATAACCATTATACTATGAGCACCTGCTTTATTTATGAATATGTTGACATTGCTTTCAATAGATAAGATATTGCTATTAAGGTATACAAACTTGTCTAGCAATTTCAGAGGCTTGCCATTAATAAGAAAATGGCACCATTTTGATTAAAACCCATAAACTCTGTTTTATCTGTGTCTACATAAAGATCAATTCTTCTTGTTGCCTGCTATGCAGCAAAGATTTATCTCAAGAAGATGTATTTGCAAGGAGCAATGGATCCTTTGCATTGTCTGTGTCAACAATAATTTCTGTGGGATCCTACATAAGGTTAGAAAAATCCTAAACAATACAGAACCTGTATTTGTAAGAATTGCATTAAAAAGCAAAAATTTACTTGTTTAAGTGTGTTACTACTGAAAATATTACTGAGGCATTCTTTGTAAATGGTTCCCCCAAATCAATGTCAGATAATAGTCATTATCAATTATTATTGAGAAAATTACTTGCAATTACGTTTCAGCAATCTGCTTATCATATTTACCAACCCCTCTGCTCGGGCAGGATATGACACGAGGTCAATTTTAAGCGAAGTTTAACAGGTTTGATTTCAGAGTTTTCCTAGTCTTCCCTACTATTTACCCATAGCTGGAGGGAGAATAATTGGATTCATACCTTTCCCAAGGGTATTAGTGCTATGTGAAATGCAATCAGTCTCGTCCAGGATTTGAACTCGTATCGTCTTGTCCATTTCCTATGACGATAACCATTACACCACGGGCATCTCAGCAATCCGCTTATAACTAAGTGTATAATTTATTTATTTATTCATTTTTATAGGCGTGCTACATTATCAGTTTCCTAATACAAGGGAAACAACTCTGAAATAATTTGATCAAGGGAAGTAACTCCCAGTAACCAGGAAAATTTTAGATTTTTCTTCAGGACTTGATAAAAATTCAAATGACTGATTGAATGATTTGGCCTTTTAACCTGCTTAGGTTTATTTTATGCCCAGTGATTAGCGGACGTTCACATTTATATTTTTTGTGTAGTAGTTTCTGAAGAGGGTTATTTTTTTTGCACTCTGTCCTATCTAATACTAATTAATTTTAAACAGATCTATTTGACCCATAGATGGGACCCTAATTTGCAATATCACTCCAGATCAGAGTGGACCTGAGAGTAATGGTAATAAAGGGGTGCTTTACATTTCTCTGATCTCCAGAACTGGAACCTGAGCATCAGATGCAGTTTATTGTCATACTCAGATGATTCAATCTCTGACAACATTTAATAGAAACTTATTTCAATTTATGTTCATTCCATTAACATCAGCTTTTTAATCAGTTTAGTTTGTAGTTTCTGTTTTTTAAAAAAACCTTGTTGATACAAATAGTTTAGAATAAAAAATGATTAAAAGAAATTACTATTTTAGTGAAAAAAAATTCAGTAACTCATGCATTTTAGATTTTTTATTTATTACTTTAAAAAATCCTTTTTCTTTTTTTGATATAAAAAAATCCTGTTCAGTACAACACCTATATAATGGGGAGTTCCAATGACATAGTGGCTAATGTGCTGGACTGCAATGTTGGTGTAAAAGTGTTTAAATTCTAGTCAGGCTATTACATTCACTTTCAGATGAATACCCTTGGGAAAGGTATGAACCCCTTTTATCTCCCTGCCTAGCTGTGGGTTAATGGTACCACTACTATTTTTCTACAAAGATGGCTTTGGCATTAAATAACCCACAAAGGTTGATATGCCATTAAACAAAGAAGTCAAACAAAATCTACATAATTAACAGTGTTCCTGCTATGAGAATTACTCACCATTCCAAGTAAGAAACTGAAGATTGGAGAAGGGTGGTAGTAATTTAAAGAGGAAGAGGAAAGTGAGGTGCATTATGGATGGGAGTTGTGAGATAAAAGTCACGCTAGAAAAAGTTGACACCATTTTTTTTATTTGTTCTTTCTGACTGGAAGAAGGTCCATCTGAGCAAGAAAGGGTAGAATGTGTTTGAATTAGCATTTTCTACAGATTTTTTGCTGTCATGAAAAGGAGTGAGAGATGCTATTTCTTTTTAAGTTATTTCTTTAAGTATTGTTCTAATTCTACGGATCAATGCCTCTTTTCATTTACCTTTTTAACCATAATTATTTTCTTTCCTTTTTTCTTTGTTTACCTATCTATAACTCCTGTTTAGATGATACTCTTAGGATCATAGTGTTACTCTTCTCTAAGAAAAATTTATAACTAGGACTAAACATTGGTTATTTTTGAAAATTGTTAAATCAACAGGACATATGCGTATTCTTGATTTTGAATTTTCAGGCAAACACACGTTTTTAAAATTTTGTTTCAATCATCTTTTGTTGAAAAGTTATGGTCTTTTGAAGTTAACAGTTTTATTGAAAAATTAATGGTAAAATTTGTGCATGCAACAAGCTCAGTTATAAGCTAATTTAAGACAAAATATCCCTATCCTTTCCTGAAATGCTCTGATTTTTTTTAACCAAAAGGTTTAGTAATATATTTTTTAGCCTATTTCAGTAAAATTTAACATTTTATAACTAGATCTTAAGGTAATGCCCCTTAAAAATGCCTATTTTGGTGGGTAAAAAATACTGAAAAAATTTCTGTATATCTGGAAATATCATGAAGACACTGAAGTAGAATATATTATTCATGTATATATATTGTAAAACAAGGACCTATATGCTATCTCTTTAACTCAGTTTTATGTCGGTTCTTTGGAAAACATCCATGATCAAAATTTTCTTGAAGTTGCTAATATTTTGTGGCCAAAGTTGATTTCCAGTATAAATATCAGGTGTATAATATGTATGATTTTATTATTAGAAGTAAAAATCCATGTCCAATTGTTTATTTATTTCATTTAGTTTGATACTGCCATGTAGTTTTAATATTCTATCAAAGTCTACTTCTAGATATAATTTTTTATTTTTTTACGAGTGTGTCAAAAGTCTAATAAATGTTAAAGCCTTCCTAACATAAGGCTATTTAGAGGTCATGAATGGATTCCTGGTGAAATTCTGGCCCATAAACATGTGTCTATTGTATGTTTTATCATATTTTGGGACTAATTTGCAATGTTCAATCCAAATGTCAATGAAAGGGCTATTTTAGCCCTCTGTGTATTGGTGAGTATTGGTTATGGTACAAGAAGATGAAATTTATTCACAAAGTTATGAATGAATGAAAATAGCTGTTGGGAGACAACAGATTTTTATCTCTCTTAAAGAATGAGCTTGTCTGTGGGGTGTCACATGACAGTCTGAGAAAACCATTCTCAACCTCTTCTGACTCTGTTTTTTTAACAGTAGAGATGTTGTCGTAGCTATGACTCTTTTATTGTACATATCAAGTAAGACTTTTTCCTTTTTGTATCTCTCCCAAATACTGCTTGTTCATAGAACAATATATGCATATTTCTAGCTGTTGTGATTCATGTGTGTATTCTTTCCAATACTTCTTGTATGTATATTGTGTATGTATTAAATGGTTTTGTATGTGTACATAAGCCTATCTTGTCTTTCCTTACATTTATTCAGTGTTAGAATATCATAGATATATTAATGCTAATATTGGTCCTTGGTGGGTGGGGACTTGACTGAATATCTTCCCTACCTTTAAGCAACCCAATATGTCTTTCCTTCTATTTATTCAGTGTTAGTATATCATGGATATATTAATACTAATATTGATCTTTTGTGAGTAGAGACTCAACTAAATATCTTCCCTACCTCAAGCAACCTAATATAGTCATAGTAACATAAAGGATTGAAATTTTTTTTGAATATTCAATCACTGAGGTTTACTATAATTTTTTTTATTCTTCATTTTTTGCCTAAATATTCTTTGTGGAAATTTGAACTCTCAATTTATATGTTGTACATTGAAAAAGAAAAGACAAAGAAAGGCATTGTCAGAAGTCAGTAAGTGTAACTTACTAGTGTTATGTCAGACAATATTTATAATTCAAACAGTATTTATGTACAAATCTTGACATCACACCATATACAGCCTATGAGCCTCATATGACCTGTGAGAGCTTTTAAAATATAATAAAAATTTCCGTGCTCCATAGAATAAATTCATTGACTGATATCATGCAAAAGATTAAATTTTTGGAGAAGTATGACTTTTGTTAACCAATGTTGAAGGTATTGATTCCTGCCAGATCACTGAAGTTAAGGACCAGTGAGACTGTTCACTATTTAAATGAGTGACCATTTAGTAACAACAAGTACTGTAAGAAACCTGCAGCCTGTCACAGAATTAGTTAAGTTTAGCAAATAAGAACTATTTTTTGCGCTTTAATTCATTTTAACTCTTAAAAGAATCAAAAGAAAACATTTTTGACTTGTGCTGGTCATATCTGTACTAATGTTATGAAATGATAGATTCTTTGAAATAATCATCAAAGATATATTTGTTCCAAGAAATCTGTGAGGTTTATTTCACAATCTAGCAAAGAGAATAGGGTCATTTTCAAAGAAAAGAGATTAGTTTACATGAGACTCACATGAAATTCTGTAATGTAGAGAGACAATAAATGTCTTCTTTGGAGAATCGACCTGTTCATTAGGTGGCCTGTGGAGTGTTAGATGACAGCCTCAGAAATCCATTCTCGTTCTCTTTTGCCTTTGTTCTTTGAACAGTAGAGACATTGTCTTCTCTTCCATCTACAGCCAATTTACTCCCCATCATCAAATAATACTTTTTCCATTATTGTACTGTTTTCACATATTGCTTGTTCATAGAACAGTATAGGTATATTTCTGGCTTTTGGGGGATGTTTGTGAATTTTTTAAATACTGCTTGCATGTATATTATGCATATATATTAAATGTCTTTGTATGTCTAAATGAGTTTATCTTATCTTTCCTTCAGTTTATTCAGTGTTAGTATATCATGGATATACTAATGCTAATATTGATCTTTGGTGAGTGAGGACTTGACTAAATATTCTCTCGAACACCAAGCAACCCAACTGTAATAATTTTTAAATATTTTTATGAAATGCATTGTGCATAAAAAAAACACCATTTATTGTTCTATTTTGAAGGTTTAGATTATTAAAAAAACTGGAACCAGCTTTCACTGGAGCTTAATGCTGATGTGTTGTTGGATGTAGAATTTCCTGATTTTTTTTTTTTTTATATCCATGAATTCAAAACCCAGATATTGCAATATCCAGTGAAACCAAATATGCATTTTTCTTGTTTTTTGTTTGTTTGTTTTTTAATATCTGATTCTGGGTGTCCAACTGGATAAGTACATCATTAGAAAAGAATGAATTCAATAATGCAAATAACTCTTGGAATTGGTAAAAACAATTTATAAAACTGGAATATCAGAATTGTTTTTCTTTGATCTTTTCTGAATTTTTATAAATGTAAAGCTCACCACTTGATGATTGCTTGAAATAATATCATCAAAGGTAATGTATTTCTGTTTCAGAAATGAAATGTTAGTGTAATTGATAGAAAGGTGAGAAAATACCAACATCAAAATTAGCTGAAAATGAAATGACCATTCCAAAATACCTTGGCCTTTGGGAATGGATTGAGAGTGTGGTATCTGTTTATCCTCCTTAGCTGTGTTCCAGATCAAAATACAATTTTAAAAAAAGACGTGAGATCCTGACCCATTGAACTTGCGGGTTGAGTTGGAGCCATCTGATATTTTCATGACACTGGTTATGCAAACTAGGCATTTTTTTTTGTTCTAGCCCCTGAATGCACATGCAAGCCCCTTTGTTAAACAGATCATTTGTTGTATTTGTACCCTGAGTGAAGGGAGGTAGTTAAATAGACTTTTCCATAAAACTTACCCAGACAATTGAACTCATTCTTTGTGTTATTAATGTAGTTCCCATGACATTTCAGCCAAGGCACCTCAGGTAGTGTAATGATTAGCAAGCTAAACTAGCAAACCTTCATAAGTGAGTTTGAGTCTCATTTGGTGCCCTATTCTTATGACCTTGTGCAACATCTAAACAAAAAGCTTAGGAAATTACTACATTCTGTGGTCTTCCTTGAATGTATGGAAAAAGAAAGTCTCAGTATTTTTTTTTTTTTTGGAATGCATAGCAGAAAATCATAGCAGACTGAAAATTTAAAACCTTCACAGCAACATTTGTAATATAGCTGATGCCATCACTTATTAGCAAGGATGTTTTCAATTCTTTTCTTTGGGAAACAAAGAATTCCATATGGTATTCCTATTAAAAAACAAAAAGTCACACTACATTGAAATCCATATTGGTCTGACTTGTTGACTAAATGTATGAGTCAGAAATTGAGAATATTCCTGTGAATAAAATATGGTAGAAGCTATATTGCATGTGTTGCTGAAAATGGAATAATTTATATTACAAAAAATGAAATAAAATAGAATGAATTATGACATCTAGAAAACAGCTGATTTTATATTCCTTGATAGAAAAAAGGGTCTCATACTAATCCCTGACATTTCTTTATTTTTTTGTTACTTTTTTTGTTCCTCCTTTCAGGAGATTGTATATATCATGAAATCTATTTGCCACCATGTGAAAATGAATGTGATGCTAAGTCTAGCTTAATCTGAGCATCCTCACAAATATGTGTGAATAAAGACAAATATTGTCTAGTGCCCTTGGTATTTCCCCCTGGGATGCCTAAGACATCAGGGATTGATCATGACACAAACTCTTTAAAGGCAATGGACGATGTCACAGACTCATAGAATTGGACCTTTATTTCCTTTTGTTTCTCAACCAAAAAGCTGTATTATATATGTTATCTTGAGAGGAAACAGTTTAGATCCGTTGAGTTAATATTGTATTCTAGTAATTGAGAAAGTATTTACTGAACCCCTCTGCCACAGACAGAATGTGACACAAGGTCAGTTTTTAAGCAGAGTTTAACTGGTTTTAATTCAATTTTCTTTCTTCTAGACTGGTTGTCATATCAAGGTTAAAGAGCACATTCTGTCCTTTTATTTATACAAAACTGGAGAGGGAATATTTGGATTCATATCTCTCGCAAGGGTATTAGCACTATGTGAAATGCAAACAACTGCATCCCAGATTTGAACTTGGAATGCTGTGTCCAGTTTCTATGACGATAACTACCATGCCATGTGCACCTCTTGAGAAAGAATGTCAGTGACAGATTAATTCTATTGGAGTTAGGAACATTGTTGTATGTGTGAGTCACAAAAGTATCTCTATGTCTAGTTGGTTGGTTGGCTTCACAGTATATCAATGTTTGTAAGATTATTTAATACCAAAGTCAGACTTTTTTTTTGTGAGTAATTATTTGGTTTCAAGTAACGAATGATATTAATACTTTGTAAACAATTATAGCTTCAAGTAACTATTCTTAATACTAATAATTTGTATACAATTATGTCTTCAAATATTCCTATTTAATAGTAATGTTTTGCAAGTATTTGGTTTCAAGTAACTATTCCAATTTAATAATAATAATAATAATAATTTGTTTGCACTGTTATAAGATTTCAAGTATTCCTATCTAATACAAATAAATTGTACTCAGTTCATATGGCTTCAAGTATTCCTATTTAATAATAATGTTTTGCAAGTAATTGGTTTCAAGTAACTATTCTTATTTAATAATAATAATAATTTGTTTACACACAGTTATATGATTTTAAATATTATAAATTGTGGCATACAAGTTCACCTTTTAAGCCTGATGAAATCTCTACAAAACTAGGGGTTGATTTATACATCAGGGCTAAAATCTAAACTTTTACCACTGGTTGACTACTCAGTGGTAAAGGTTTTGATTTTTTATGATATGGCTAAGATCAAAACCTTTATCACGGAGTGGTAAAGGTTTCAATTTTAACCCATTCTGTATAAGTCAATCCCTAGTTTAGTAAATATTTCTTCAGACTTAAAAGGTTAACTAGTACATTGTAATTTATGGTACTCCTACATAATATCTTAATTGGATAGAAAATTTATGGTGGAAATTTTTTAAAAAATTGCTCTATGGCAAGGCTCCAACTTGTAAAGCTGATTCGTCAAATGTTATTTGAGAAACCTGGGAGCTGCTTTATGAAAAATATTGTTTTTCGTTAGTTAAGTCCATACCCCAAAGAAATGTGGCTGTCATAGAAGCCACGGGGGAGGGAACAAAATATGGATAATGTTTTTTTGTTGGTGATGCCATATTTTTTTCTTCAACCTTATTTTGAAAAAATGTCAATTATTAATCAAAATAAATTATTTTCATTGATTAATTTCCATTAAGTCAGAAAGTTTGGCTATTAAATAGAATTTGTTTTGTCTCAGATTTATACTTAGTTTATATTTCATGGATTGAAAATAACAGAAAAAACAATTTTTTTAAGAAAGGTGAGTTAGTTTCAAGTATTCCTATAAAATACTAATTTGTACACAAATGGTTTCATATATTCCTATCTAATCTTGATATAATTCACTAAATGTTTATCCATTCATACAACTAATGCTCCATCATTTTTTGCCTGATTTCAACCAAATTTTCCAGAATTGTAAGTGCTATGTCTGGAAAGTTTTTAAACTGTACTGCAAAATGCAACTCTATCTCCTTCTATATCTTAGATTCTTTTATGGTGAAAATATTTATGATATTTGATTTTGAGCTTGAAAAGCATGTTAAGCATTGATAAATGAAAGGTTTTAACACAGTACTTAAAGTGAACATCAATGACCATCTTAAAATCCATATGTAATATGGGTAACTATTGCTAGTTAGTAGTAATACAAAAGATGCTCTTGTTCATTGATAACAAAAATGCATAGCTCATGGTGGTAATTGTATGAAAAAATAGCATTTTGTGCCTGAAAACTTCCTCTCTCCAAAAATCTCATTCTAATTCCTGTACCTGTCTCTTACCCTCGATGTCTTGCTGTCCCCCTCACTGTAAACGGGTGTTCATCTCACAGTGCTTTCTTGATAATCATTACCAGAGGAAGATGGCTCTTTCCATCTCAATATGCACTTTGACTCTCTGATTTTATAAAGCTGAAATTCAAACATAATAGGAAGGATAGGAGTAACCCTTGGTTACAGAAATTAACCAAGGAAATTTCAGGATTTCTTGACCATAAATTGTATGTTGACCTATTCTCAAGATTGACTTATCATTCATTCATCATCAAAGCATGCTGACAGCATGAATTCCTTTAATTCTCTCTCTTGTCATTCATCCTTTTTACCCATCACTCTTAGTATGTCCTCAAGATGGTACTCAGTGTCCATACAGAGCTGATAAATGTAAGTTTTTGTTAGTCAACTGGTGTGTCCATGTGTAGGAGTCTCCTGGTGAATGTTATTTATGAGCTCATTCTTACTTCCCCAACAATGCTCTCAGCATGTCTTACCTGCCTTTCTTGGATGGTTTGCAAGATGGGAGGTAAATAGTTATACAACTGCATTTTTGTGGGGTGATTTGTTTAAAACAGTATGCAGCACCCTTGTTTAGTTCCAGTCTAGCTTTTTTTATCGGTGTTTAATTAGAGTCCAAGTGGTGCAACCATACAATAGTACTGGCACAGCTACAGTTTAGAACAATTCCCACTTTAATTCATCAGAGATCAGATTTTTATATGGTCGATAACCTGTCAATAGTAGTGTACACTTTACTTATATGTATGTTAACAATGCTTTCAGTAGATGAGATTTTACATATATGAGGTATATTAACTAGTCCACTAATTTCCAAGATTTGCTATTTAATGACATAGCATCATCTTGATTAAAATCCATGAA